>CM034146.1:685991531-686665628 GCA_019776745.2 Taxus chinensis
TACTCTAGCGCATGCAATCGTAAATAATAACAAATTCCATCGGAATAAATGTTTCTGCACCAAACCAATCAAGGGAAAGGGTGTGGGCCTGGTTCAAAGTCAATTGTATGTTGTTTTATACGCCCAAAGCATTGAAAAAACTTTATCATCCTAATCCTTACTCTAATATCACAATTTTTGTCAATGTCTAGCTCAAAAGTGTTGTTGAAAACCTCAAACAATCCCATTTCCTTAGATGATATGGGTGTAGTCTTATGGTGGGCAATCATGAACTCATCTATAGAAGTTTGATTGTCTCATTAAAAAAATGTGTGCCCCTATCACTTGTCAACTCAATTGGGCATCCATACCTTGTAATAATTTGTTCCCATATAAACCTGGTTTGTTGTAGTTTTTATACAATCATTTGTTGGTGTTGGCTTTTGCCCATCTTTCAGATAATATGTGCAAGTGATATAGGTGTGATCGAGTCCTACGTGTGGCTGGTGAAATTGAACCACAAAATGTATAGCCATTTCTCAATGGTTTTACACTAGGATAGGTCTGAAAGGAATTTCATCTCTTTGTCCTAGTTTCCCAAGGCATTGACAGTGATCACAAGCCTTGCAATATGCCTTACAATATTTATACAGGGTCTCTCACCATAATCCAGTGAGTAGAAACTTGCGCACAGTGGAGTCACTTGTATAGTGCCCACCTGCAAAACCACCATGAGCCTCCTCCATGATATATGTACGGTCATGTTCCAATACACATTGACACAATACTCCATCTCATCCTAACTTGTACAGGTCACCGCTAATCAACATAAACAGTGTCGTGTGAATGGAAAGTTGTTTCTCCTCTAAATATTTCAATCCTTTCGGCACCATACCGATACATAGAAAGAAAACAATGTTCTCTAATTCTAATGGCACGCGTTGTAACCTGTATAACTGTGCATCGGGCATGGTATCTTCAATTTCCTATGCATCTTCTCCTAATTGTATTCTGGATAGATGGTCTGGTCCAGAATTACTTTTCCTTATTTTTACCACAACTGTGAAATAAAATTCTTGGAATAAGAGTACCCATCCACATATGTGCCCCTGTAAAATGGGCTTGTTTACTAAATACTTCAATGTCCATGTGATCGGTATAGAATACAAATGGTTTTCCTAGCAATTAATGTCTAAATTCATGTAGCACATAGATCATTGACAAAGCTTCACACTCTGTAGTTGTATAATTCTTCTCCGCAGGAGTCAAATTTCTACTATCAAAAACATATAGGATGATCTATAATACCTTCTCCAGGTTGAGCCAACACCACACCAAAGGCGTCCACATGTACATAAAACTGTTGGTCCCATGAGTTAAATCACAGAATAGGTGTTGAAGTAAGTTTCTCCTTTAATGTCTCAAATGCGCGCTATTGTGGTTCTCCACAGTAGAACATCCCTTTTCCTTTTAGTAGCTCTTCTAAGGGTGCAAAAACCTTAGAATGCCCTTTTATAATTTTTTTGTAATACCCAGTGTGACCTAAGAATCTATGTACCTCACTTTGAATGGTAGGATCTTCTAGGATGATAATGACTGCAACCTTCACTGTATCAACCAATAAACCCTCCTTGTAGATGATGTGCCCTAACGGTGTACCAAATGGTCCTAATCTCCATTCAGTAGTAAAAGTAGTCTTTTCCTGATCCTCATATGCAATCCTAACATGATGATACCTAGAGAATCCATTTGTAAATTAATGGACCACGCACCCTGCAATGCCTTATAATATTTCCTTGGTGAATGGTGTAGGAAAGGGATTAGTCACACATGCAAGATTTAACTCCTTGTAGTCCACACAGATCCTAATCTACCATCTTTATTTATAATGATCACCATTAGGCTAACCCATTCCGACTCGTCTAGGGGATTGATGATTCTAGACTTCAACATTTTTTCAATTTATTCTTTTACCTTTTCACACAAATTGGGTTTCATCCTATAGGATTGCTTCCTGACCGGGCGTGCACCTTCCTTAAGATTTATCTTCATTTCTCCTAATGATTCATGCACGCCTTTGAGTTCATGGTATCCCCTAAAAAATAAGTCCTGATAATATCATAGTAACTCAATGATTTTGGCCACTTCAGAGTCATACTAATAATCCCCAATTATGGCCTCCTTAGGCTCAACATCTTATCCAATATTCACTTTCTTTCTTTTCATAGGTTCATGATACATGTGTGTGGTCTTATCTACACTGTCCAAAACCTCACACCTACCTGTTGAAAGATCTACATCCATATTTTCTACTTCTTCATCATCCACTAAGTAGACCACCTTTCCTTTTTTTTTCTCAAGGAAAGTGCGCTTAAGTAGTGTGGCATTTTTCTCAGTTTCTTCAACAAAACTCGCTCCTGAATCATTTCCATCAAATAAATCCTGAATGATTTCCTCCGCCTTGGCACTATATCCCATAGTTAAGTGATTTATAACCCTTAATGCCTCTTCTATTGGAGGTTTAGTAGAGAAATAATCAAAACATCTGGATCATTCATGCAATCAAATCCTGCCAATTTCCAGTCTATCTATGGAGTTCTACATATACATAACAAGCACTCACACAACCTTATAAAGTGGAATAAAAATTTTACACCTAGAGTGAAGTTGGTAAAGCTTCCTTCCCCTCTGTTCAGATCCTCTCACACTGCTGAATGTGGTGTTTAAACATGTTGATTACCATGATAAGTGCATATTTGAGTAGGTGCATTGCTCCTGGAAAACCGAATAAAAAGAGAAATCTAGATTTCATTTCATCCTACAAGATTATCCTTGTGAACCACCCACATAATTTGATATTCCATGCAAGGAATATGCTAGCATATTTCATCTCTCCAACTGGTCTATCCACTATTCCTCCATGGTGCATAAAAATACCATAGGCTCTCCTTCTCTAGTGTATCAAGGTACCGGGATGTTTCTTATTCTCCTGATACAACAATGTCTAATGTTCCATGTAAATGTGCTTCTTACTTCATGCCCTACCAACTCATAAGTGCTATGAGCCAAATTATCACAAGAAACACTTGTAGTATCGCTAATAGATTGTGCATCTTCCCATTGAAGGATTCCTTCTTTAGATGGCTCGAGCACTTCTGGCTCCCAAATGGCACGTACATAAATCCTATTCAGATCTTCCTCACTCAAAGGCTCAACATAGGGTGCATATTTTCCATCTGTTAAAGGGATAATAACTCTTTCCTCCCTATTTTCAAAATTGATATAACCCTTGTTGAAATGAAGATCAACATTATTTGCATAGCACCAAGGGTGCCCAAGTATAGCTAGGAAGATATCTTCCTCTGTAAGAAATAAAATATCATAATCCCCAGTGTACTTGGCTCCCTATATAGTAATGGATGCATCTTTTAAAACTCTGATGGGAGTGACCTTAATTATGTTAGCCATGAACAACACATTTGAAGATGGTTGTAATAGGGTTCTCCCCATCTATACCCATGCATATAAAGTAAGAACATTAACTTATGTGCCTGTATCAATCAATATATTACTCAAAATCCATCCATCCACAATAACATTCAGATTGGTTTCCTTATCGTAGTCTAAGCTATGGGGAGGGAGATTTGAATGTAGGATCTACTGTCCAGTATCATGACTTGCGTGTGGAGTGTTTTGCTTTAGCCAATTCCTTAGCAATGGAATGATATTCTCCTAGTGTAAAATTTTGCACACTTCCTTCAAGTAATCAATATCAAATGGAACCATCTATGTTTCTTTATTTTGTTGCATCTTTTGTGATTGCTCCTTTAAATATTGTATTTCACCCTGAAGATTTCTAAGTACCTCCATGGTTTCCTGATACACTTCCTTCTCATGGATAGGATCTGGGTACCATGAATGTAGAACCTCCTTGTTAGTGATGGTAGGATTCTACTTCAATACTTCTTTGGCATGCAGCGCTTCAGTGTGGGTAGTGATATTTACAGGAAATACCTCAAATTCTAGTTCCAACTTCGGCATCCACTGATTTTCCGTGGCGTGTTGTATCCTAACCATCCATGCACCTTTGTTTTATTTTTTATGTTTCTTACTAAGATGTTCATATAAGTCTGGGAATTCCTAATAGCTATGATTCTTTCCACATAAGGAACAAGTAATATTTTGAGGACATTCTTGCCTGTAGTGGTAAGGAAATTTGTATGTATAACATGTTCCACAAGAAAACTTTCCTCATCCACCACCACATCCTCGTCCTATGAATCACTCACGGTATCCTTGACCTCTTCCATAGACTCCTTCAAAATGCCCTTCATTTTGATCATAGCACGCTTGACTGTGATTCCAATCCAAATGTTGATTCTTACCTTTAGATTTATCTGAGAATCCTTTATATCACACACCAATATCTATAGCATCATGGATCTAACCGATAAATCTACAGTCCTCTGTATCATGAGTTGTGGACCAAAAAATCTTACAATAGCAGGAGACGTTCTTCCTTATTGTGCATTGCAATAATGGGTAGTGGCTAGCATCATGGTTTCAAATGACATATCTCACAGTCTAATAATAATGAATGCACTAATTTATGGGAAAAATTATCCTTTTTGTGACCTTTTACCTCACAATCTATACACAAAATCCCTATGTGCCTCTCATGTGCTAAATTTGCCGATAGTTTCTACAACTATTTCGCCATAGCTGTAATATGCGCTTCCGAAAATGGACTTAACCTAATGTCTATACTCCTGACTTCCTCAGCGCATAAAGCTGCTTTAAGTGATTTAACATGGATCAATGTATGTCTTATATGATATCACCCTTCTAAATGGTGTAATAAGACCTTTGACGAACCATTGTGCATGTTGGCTTGCATGCATATCATAAGAAATCTTAGATAAAAGTGTTTTTGAAATGGGCATCATACTCCCTGACACTCTCAGTAGTTCCTTGCTTAATATCCTTGAGTGCACTTATACTTCTTCTACTAAAACTCAGGGATGTGAAACTCCTTAAGGAAAACATATTTTAATGTTGCATAGTCTATGCAAGTTTGATCAGGGTAAAAACTTTCTATACCTGCTATGTGCGCATCTTTGTAACATAGTGGCAAATTGACTTGCCCTGTGCTCAAAAGCCGTGATTCCCTTTGTGTGCCACCATATTTCACACATGTGCACATGTTCATCAACATCTTCTATGCCCCTTTATTTTGGAAGATGAAGATACATCTCCATGTAAATATTCCAGGGTTGGTACAGACCTTTCCCACCTAATCTAGAACCTCTTGTGTTTCCTTTACCTCTAGAACTACCAGATCCACCAGAACTAGAACCACCTATACATCTTGATCCTTCACCTATAGTTAGAAGAAGACTAGTAGATGTACTTCACTATGTCCCAATAGAAGTACTGAAATGAACCCCTATAGTCTGTGAAGTGTGACCACTCCCAGAAGTGAGCCCAAAATTTTGTGCACTTGAATTATATGTGGATTATGTACTTGAAAAGGTACCTTCAAACAACAAAAAATATGTTTTCCATGCCATCGATGTACTTTCTATGTGACTTAATCCTTCTCTCCCCATTGCATAAATTGTCTTGTTGATTGTTTGTCACACTAGATACTGGTAAACCAGGTGCAAGGGCGAGGTCACTAGGTAGATTCAGATGCACTCTCATGGCCTAGGTCATCTCTACTAGCGCACTTCCATGTGAGGTCGAGGGGGGGTTCTCTGTCATGCTTTCCCAAATGGGGGAGTTCTTGATGCTCCGGATCTATGCCTTCTGTGCGAGCTCCAAATCCTTCGTGAGCCATCTCTCTCCTCAATGCCATTCGGTATTAAAACATCCCACTGCTTCTCTATCTCCCTCTCGAGTGCCTTATTATACTTAAGTCACCTTTCTTCTCTCTTCCTTTCTGTCGCTAGGTCTTCCATCTTGCACCAAACCTTCTCCTTCCTCCATGTGTGGTGGTGGTTTAGTTAGCCATCAATTTTATTTCCATGTTCAGTGTTACCATCAAGATTTTGATCACCAGTAGAATGCGTTGTAGTTAAGTTCCCCTAGGATATCGTAAAAAATTTAACTATGCTACCTCTGGGAAAGAATAAGTGGAAATTGAATACTCTAGAATATAACTGTTTAGAACACCACAAAACCAAGTATCAATAGCACGTGTCCAAATCAGATCAGCACCATAGAGGGCCTAAAATTCTTCTTGCACCTAGAAAATTGCATGATACCTCCAATCCATTTTAGACTTATAAGTAACCAACCACTCATATAGTTATACCAGAAAAATAACGAAGAATCTCTCATAAAAACTGTCATACATATTTTGTTCCACCCATGCACATGTGTTAAACTCATATCTGATGTTGAACCTCCATGCGTACTCTTCTTCTAGATCATGTATCCACTCCTCCAAACTTGCGAGAGTCAACCAGTATGTCTTCATCATGAACCATCCTGAAAAAAAATAGAAAAGAGGTCTCGGCAATGGAACCAATGATTCAGCCTAGAATTCACCAGTAATAACCCAGGCATGTTGACACATCAGTCAACCTAGACTGAGTGCTCACCTGAAATGTGTAAAGGTATTAGGCCCCTCTTTATGGTTGCTTGAGTAGGATGTTAACAATAAGAAGAGTTAATGTATTCAAATCCATAAATAGTATAACATTCTATAGAGCATATTCTAGATCTAAATCTAAAGAGTAATAGACTTAAGTAATAGCCATAATGAATTCTTCCATACAAGATTTAGTTGTAATAATGTTTAACACCTTAAATCATTCAATACACTTCATTATATTTAACATAATAAATACACATAAGATTCTTACAATAATTAACACCATAATCCCATGCGCGTATCAGATTTGGCAGCATAACTTCACAATAACCTATATCCAGTCCTTACATATTTCCCCCTATACTACATGGATCACTACATATTTATAAGAGTAGGGACTTTCCCTTCACCACTTACATAATTCGCAAAATAGGTCACATGTTTAAAATATCTATACGTCTTTACAATAATAGACACATGCAAGTGTGCTAACAATAGATCTCCTCTTGTTAACTGGAAGTAGTAATCTATTACTAGCCCAAACCCATGCAAAGTACTTAGTATCTACTCTTTCCAAAAATATCCTATGCATTCCATGCAAGTCTTTATCTAGTTTGTGTTCTCTATACGCTATCTCCAAAAATAGCCCATACTCCTAAAAATGGTTAAGTCCTGAATCTGTCCTTGTCTTTCACGCGCGTGTCCTTCCCTATCCTTTCACACCTTTGAATGCACCCCGTTCTCACGTGTGAACCTTTTATGTGCCTTCTTTTAGTATCATACTTTGTCTTCTCAATAACTATTATCCATAAAAAAAAAGAATACTATAAGACAAAGCATTCTAATATTCACTTTAAGGATATAAGAAGACCATTCATTAAAACTATTAAGTGTAAAAATACTCCATATAACATTGTGTTCTAGTTTTTTCCCACTCACATATTTTGAATTTTTAACTATCCTTCTTGTGATAATGTCGAACCCCTCTCGTTCGGCCTCTGATCCCCCACTTGACCCTTCAGGTGTCTCGCCTCCATGTCCTCCTCCTGAGGCATGGAAATATGTGGTTGTTGGTACCCCTTTGGTTTTCCATTCTGTTAAGTTACATCCACCTCTCCTAGATGGGACCTTGTCTCTACAGATTCCCTCCCAAATCAATTATACTATTATAGGCTCGAGTGATTTTATTTGATAGGAAAAATTATGGGACCTAGACCCCCTTAGATGACATAAAAATATGGGCGTACTTGAATTGGACCCCTTGTGGCTCCCTTGAGATTATGGCCATGAAAAATGGCTTCATCTTGTTTACCTTTAGTCTGAAGGAGGATTTTTGTTGAGATATTCTTGGGGGACCATGGTTCTTTGGAAGAAAAGGCTTCTATCCACTCAAATGAACCCCTGACGTCAATCCTCACATTAAAACTATGAAAAAATATCCAGTTTGGGTTTTCCTTCTAAGTCTCACTCTGGAATTTTAGGATCTTACTATTATTGAAGGTATCTCTCTTTCTCTCAGTACTCTCATCACCATTGATCAAGCTACTAAGGATAAAACTAGGTTTATCCATGCTATTTTTTGTGTTAATGTTGATGTTAGTGGCCCTCTACCCAAATCCATAGACCTCTTATCATATTTTGGCGTATGATCTCAACCTATTGAATATGAATATATTCCCCAATCTTGATCAATCTGTAAGAGTATTAGACACAAGGCCCCAACCTATCCATTGAAACCACCCCTAAGTAAAAAACCATGTCATCTCCTCAAAGAAGAAAGGAAATTCATCCCTAAAGTCATTTATGAATTTGGCAACTCCTACCCCTCTATAGTTCTTAAAGATATTGAAATTCCCTCTACCGATCCTCCTTCTTAGTAGTAACCACTCTCCCTTCGTTTGACCTCTCCTCCTCTCTTTGTCTCCCCTTTGGAGATTGACCTAGCTCTCTATACTTATTTTCCTTTTGTTGGAGCTTTCACCTCCCTTCTACCCTCTTCTCCATCTCCTATCATTTTTCTGGAGGATAAATCTTCCTTTCCCTCACCTTCTTTAGATGATTTGGAGGACCTCAATCATCCTAGAATCACTAAAATAAATTTCAAGAAAAATATTGATGTTGGAATCAATAAACAAAAAGGAATGACCACTAATCATGCAAAGATTCAACATAAATCAACACAAAATATTGCACAAGGAAACCAAGGTACTCTCACTATGGATGGTGGGAACACATTCAAATATACAAAATGAAGATCATTTCTGGGAATATTATGGGAATAAAATTTCCCCAAAAGAAAATATTCCTAAAACATATCATATTAAAGTATTCCCCGAACATCATCATGTTCCAATAAACTAAACTTAAGGAGGACTACAACATTTCTAGGTTGTGTCCTTTTGCCTCTTTTGCCTCACAGGAATATTCTAGAAATTTTTGAGGCCTTAACATTATGTGGAATCCACAAATCCTTTATGGGGACTAAATCATCAAAACTACCCATTTCATGGGCATATTCTTTCAAGAGATAGCATTTGATACTATTTGGATTTCTATCAACCTCTGTGCACCAAACCTTGAGGCATAAATGGAAATCATCTGGAGAGAAATAATGGATTTTAGAAATAGATTTAAATAGCTACCTTGTCTTATAATGGATGATTTCAACACCACCATCTACCCTTTTGAAAAATCAAGGTGGGTCTCTAGTTAATTTTAATAGTATGGAATTTTTAGCTAGCTTCATTAGACAAGGTGAGCTTTTGATTTTGATCTTCATGGTGCTTCTTTCACCTGGTTGAATTTTATACTTGGATAAAACCATATCCAAAGTTGGATGGATATATTATTTGGCTCTATTGACTGGATCCTATACTTCTTTGAATTATATTTGATTTCTCTCCCCAAATTTTCATCTAATCATAACCCTTTATTATTAAGCACAACAAATTATCAAAAAAAACAAAAATCCTCCCTTTAGGTTTGAGCTAGCATGGCTTCAGAATCATAACCCTTATAATCTTATTGAGATTTGGTAGAAGGTGGATATAAAGGGCACGGAAATGTATATAGTTACTAAGAAGTTTAGTGTGGTTAAGAAGCAACTAAAATTCTAGAAGGTCAAAACTTTTGGAGATATTCGTGATAGAAAGCAATAACTCTTACAGAAGATATGAGAAGTTTCTAACGACGTTTAGAAATTTAGAAGAGTTAATACTCTTCATCAACAAGAATCCTATTTGATGAGATATTATCACAACACTCTAGATGAAGAGGAGACATATTGGAGATAAATGTTTCGAGCTCTTTGGCTTCAACAGGGGTATCGAAATACAATTTTTTTCCATGCTAAAACTTTCAAACACAATAGTAGGGAAAAAATTAAGGAACTGCTCTCTACATATGATAAGATTTTGAATTATAAAGAGGATATTTATAAACAACCAATAAATTTATACTCCAACCTTATCCAAGAAGAATATCCCCTTGTGGAGAATGTGATGTCATAAATGTTGCAACACATTCCCAAGATGATTTCGAATGAAATAAATGGTAGCCTTACGCAGCCTTTCCCCATGGAGGAAATCCATAAATCTATTTTCACTATGAAAGGAGATAAATCCCCTAAGCTTGACGGTTTTCCTTCCACTTTCTTTCAAACTTATTGGGAAATCATTAAGGAATATCTCTTCGACGTAGTTAATGAATTCCAAAGGAATGATTATCTTCTAAAAGAATGGACTAACACATTCATAACTTTGGTCCATAAATCTCTAGGATCTAAATATGTCTCCAACATTAGGCCTATCAATATGTGTAATACTTCCTATAAAATAATCACAAAAATTCTTGGTACTAGAATAACCTCTTATAAACATGTTTATCTCTGATTAATAAAATGGATTTATTAGAGGCCTATTGATCCAAGGTGGCGTCATTAATGTTCATGAAATCATCCTTTCAGTTTAATACTCTAAAAAACAGGGATGATTCTCAAACTAGACATGCAAAAATATTTTGATCATGTCATCTCACCTTTCCTAATAAGAGTGCTTAAAAAATTTGGTTCAATGACAAATGGTGTAACTGGTTTTTTAGTTGTGTTTTTCCCCTCATTTCTCGATTCTAGTCAATTATATTCTAACAGGATTATTTAATAGCAAACACGATGTTAGGTATGGTGATCCTCTATCACCTTTTCTTTTCATTCTAATGGCTGATATTTTAAGTCAATCTCTTGAATAAGCTAAACAATCTACTACAATTTCAGATATCAAGATCATGACCAGAACTCCTTCAGCTACCCATAGCCAATTTTCTAATGATATGCTTCTCTTGGGTGCTGCTTTGGTCATGAAAGACAAACATCTGAAGAGGATTCTTAACTATTATTAATCTACCTTGCAAAAAATTATCAATTTCACTGAAATTTGTGTTGCTTTTCTTAAGATTGTAGATATCTTTTGTTAGAACATTGTGGACCTCCTGTCCACTTATTTAGGTCTCCTTCTCTTTAAGGGAGGATAACTCAAAAACATATGGATGCCAGTTACTAAACGTTATCAAAATAAATTGGCGGGATGGAAGGGATCTCTTCTCAGTCAAGCAGGTAAGATGCAACTAGTAAAATCTAATCTCTAGAGCTTTCCTATTTATTTTATGTCATTGCTTAAAATGTCGTCTTTAGTTATTACTCGCATTGAGATAATTAAAAGAAAATTTATCTGGTCTATCTTTGAGGAGAGGAAAATAATTCACCTAGTCTCTTGGAACATTACTTATAAACCTACTCACATTGGCAGTTTAAGTCTTAGAAGGGTGGCAGATATAAATGAGGTTATGCTTGATAATATGGGTTGGGATATTTCATGTAAGGATATGGATCCTTGGGTTCCTCTACTTATATCCAAATATATAAATCCTTCATAAAATTTTCTTCACACAGAGTTACTAAGGGGTTCTACAATTTAGAACTCTATTGTGAGCTCCCTGTTGTTGCCGAGAACTAGAACTAAATGGAACTTAGGTGATGGAATGAAAATAGGATTATGGAATGATTGATGGTTTAGTGATAAACCACTTACTCAAGACTCATTTTGGGATCCAATCAAGACTCGAATATCCTCAATCTATGTCAGTAAGAGTAATGGATATATTTATAATTTTAACAATAAACCTCGATGGAATATTCCTACATGGACATATTGCAGCATCATCAAGTTATCGAAAGTATCATAACTGCTCTCTCTTCTCAATATATCCCCTTCACCATGCCTCAAGAAAAACTCATTTTACCTCTTTCTTCCTTCATTGGATTCTCTATCAAAGCGGCATATCTCTCCATACCCAATATTTTTTGTGGTCCTCCACTAAGAAAATTTTGTTCTTCTCTTGTTATCTCCAAGATTGACTTCTTATCTTGCATCTCCTTCATAGATGTTATTCTATCTAGAGAAAATATCAAAATATGGGATTCTCTCTTCCCACCCACTATATTATTTTTCATTCTGCTTTGGAAATTTTGGCTCATCTTCTACTTCATTGTCCTTTTTCCACTCTCTTTGAGGACTTCTTTTTCAAAAAAAATTAAGTGGCCTGCGTTTTTCAATCCTCTCTATCTAATGCCTTCTCTCAATGGAGCTCCCCTTTCCACCACCCCCATCTTATCCCTGGCATGGAAACTTTTTCTCCCACATGGCCTTTGGGGAATCTAGAAGGAAAGAAATAGACGTGTTTTCAAGTAGCAGTCTAGGTACCTAGTATAGGTCTTTAATGATATTGTAACCATTTTCCAAGAAAAATTAAACTACTTCATCTAGAGGAAACACAAGTAGAAATTCAATTTCACTGGTACAGATGATTGGTCCCAAAATCTAGTCCTCCCTATTGTTTCTCATCTCTACTACCAAGAGAGCGAATGTTATTTGATCTCCTCATCCACCTGGCTAGTTGAATCTCAATACTTATGGAACTACTAAAGGCAACCCGAGTACTTTAGTGGTGGTGCCATATTGAGAGATCAGTTTGGCCTCTCTCTAGATGCAACTGCAGCTAACTTTGAAATTGAAACTAATAAAGAGCTGAATCTCTAGCTATTATCAAAGGTTTGGAACTTTCTCTATTTATTGGCCAAGGGAATCTTATAGTGGAGAGTGATTCCTTAAATCTCATTAAAATCCTAAATTTCAAGGATCTTATTCGATGGACTATTCAAAATATAATTTATTATATTAGGGATATTCCATAAAATTATCAAGAGATCAAGTTTTAGCACACTTATAGAGAAGGAAACAAGGTTGTTGAATCTCTAGAAAATATGGGGCTTCTTTATAACTTTATCTTCAATGATAAAGATGATATCATTGAAATCAAAACTAGGGATCGCTCCCCTATTTTCATGGCAGCGTGAGTAATAATTATACCCTAAGGGCCATAAATGGGATTTATAACTCTAAGTGATGGCGCACATGTGATAAAAATGATTATTTACCAATGGCTTCTTGGTATGGATTTTTATTAATTAGTAACACTCAATTACCTTTCTAGCTGGCCCATGTGGAAGATTGAATGGGAGGCTTGCAAAGTTCCTATTTATATTGTGTCCACATCAGCCATTTTTCAATTCTTGTCACTATATACAAAATCGGGGCCTATTAAGAGATTTGAACCTGTATCCTACAACAAAATTAGAAGTGATAATGGAATCTGGGATATTTTGCAGTAGGAAGGAACTATGACCTTTATGTAAAGACTCTCAGGGCATTTAATCAGAGTCTCCAGTAGTATTTTATCTTCTTAGAAAAAGGGCAAAGTGAAAGTTGGGAATAAAAAAATCACAATTTTGACTAATTCCATTATTACAACCACTATTCTCCTTATTGTTGGTGACATCTACTTCAAGGGATCTCTCAAAGTGGTAATGGTGGATTTTTTAGCCATGGGGAAAAATTATGGAAGTACTAGTCTAGTTACGAGCGTGCCTCCATTACTCCATCATGGGACAGATGTGTTTTCAAGGTCCTTAAGCACTATTTCACTCTAGATGGCCATTATAAACTGGTCTTCTGTCCATAGCTCTTCCTTCTCTCTCATCTACACCATGGGCAAAAGGGAAATTTGGCTTCTTTTCTCTTCCAATTACTTGAGTTATTTATCAATCTGGCCAGGGAAAGAGAGGGTCATCTTCTCCATTGTGGCCTTTTGTACCTATTTTTTTTAATTTTGGCTTCCCCGACAAAACTCTTACAATTACCTCCCAAATTAGGTAAATGTCACCATCCCTCTTCTATTCCATTGTACCCTCCACCCACTCTCCCCCCTCCTCCTCCTTTATCATGCCTCGCAGCCACCATCGGTGTAAGCTTATCCCCTCTTACTCCGATTCTGATTTTTCCTCTTCCCCATCTCCTATGCAAGGTAATGCCCCTTTATTATCACCTCATGGGTCTCTCATTACCTATCCTAGGCTTCCCATTGTATCCCACGTTATTTCCTCTATTCCTATTGCATCTAATGTGCCTTTGGAAATCATGGATGAGAAGAAAATATCGAAGGTTATTTTAGGTTTATCTTCTATTTATCTAAACTCTCCCGACCCTGAGGCCAAGGATTCTCCAAATGTAGCTATGGAAGATTTTAGTTTTATAGTAGAAGAGGAGAAACATCTAAAGTAATCCTCTAATACAACAGGCAATAATGATATTGTTGAAACAACTCTTCGGAAAATCCAGAGAGCCTTCTTAGTCCTCAAATCCTGGAATGAATATAATTATAACACCTGGGGACATCATAAAAAAACATTACATCTGGCTCCTCAAGTTGGATAACACCATTGCAGATAAAAATGCTTCAGTTGGAGCAAAGAGAGATGTTCAAGATCTTAAAAATATTTATGTTGTGTAATATGTTCAGTACTACTAGTCACTTCTTATTTTCTTTGCCTTTGGGATTTTTATTTTTTAGCTTCACTACTTTATCTTGCCAAATGGTCTTTTTGTAAAAAGGATGAGGGTCCTTTCAAAACCCTCATTTTTATCCTATTCCAAGAAAAGTGCAAAAATACTCAAATTTGAAATCAATAAAAGAATAAAAAGTATGTCAAAACTAAACTAGAGGAAATTAAATGTTGGAATTGTGGAGATAACCACTACACTAGGGTTTTCCTAAGAAGAAGAAAAGTTGGGATAAAAATCAAGATCAGAAAGTTGATGATAAACCTAAAGAAGAGAATAAAAATATGAAGGTTTATGTTGTTGTTGATACAGGAACAATGCATAAACAAGTGTCTCTGATTGAAGTAAAAGGGATTATTAAAAATGGGCCCATTATTTTCTTAATTGATTTTGGTAGTAGTCATAGTTTTGTATCTCCTAACTTGGTTGACAAATTGAATTTATTTTACAGAAAAATTGAACCAATAATTGTATAAATGGCTGATGGAAGAATAATAAGGCAAACATGAGATTTGTTTGAAGATTTATATTTTCAAATAGATAATATTATATCTAGTGAATATTTTCATGTAATTAATTTATGTCAATATGATGCCATTTTAATAATGATAAGGTTAGAAATGAACCATGATCTCATTAATTTTGAAAATAAGCAAGTTTGTATTGAAGATCAATATGTAAATACTCATATTTTGTAAAGAACAAAAAGACAACTAACTTTGAAAACTATTTTTGTTGTTCAGCTTACATTAAGTCTTACAAATAAATGTAAAGTTTTTTGTGCTTTGATTACTCAAAATTATAAGCTTAAAGTAAATAGATGTTCACCCAGTAGCCCAAGAATTTATGGATATTTTTCCTTCTAACATTGAAGAATTTCCACCTAGAAGATCTGTAGAACATGCTATTGGTCTTATTCTTGGGGATGAACTAGTATCAAAATCACCTTATAGATAGTTTATACTTGAGTTGGTTGAGGTTAAGATACAATTGAATAAATTATTAAAGAAAGAAAAAACTAGACCTAGTGTTTCTCCCTGGGGTGCACCAATGTTGTTTGTTGAAAAAAGATGGTACTATGAGACCGTGTAATGATTAAAGACAATTAAATAATCTAACCATTAAAAAAAATACCCTTTTCCTAGAATTGATGACTTGCTAGATCAATTGAATGGTGCTATATTTTTTTCCAAAATTGATTTACATTATGGATACCATCTTATTAGAATAAAGGATGTTGATATTGCAAATACTAGTTTTAGAACTAGATATGGTCATTGTGAGTTTATTGTTATGCATTTTAGTTTAACAAATGCTCCAGCCACTTTCATGACCTTGATGCATGATGTTTTAGACATTTTCTAGATGTGTTTGTGATTAAATTTATAGATGATATTTTGATTTATTCTAAAAATGAGGAAGACCATGAGAAGCATGTTAGGTTATTGGTTGAATTTTTAAGAAAACATCAATTGTATGGTAAAATAAGTAAATGCAAGTTCTTTAAAATTGAAATTATCCTATTTAAGACACGTTATCTCTAAAAATGGACTTGCTCCAGATCCTTATAAAGTAAAAGAAATACAAGACTGGGATACACCTAAAGATGTAAAAAAATTAGAAGTTTTCTTGGGTTGTCTTGGTTTTATAGAAGATTTATTAAGAAATATTCTAAAATAGCCACTCCTCTCATAGACTTAAAAAAGAAAAATAACTGATATCATTGGTACGAGGAATGTGAATATTTTTTTAATAAATTGAAAGAATAATTAACACTTGTATTATGTAATCCTGATTTTTTTAAACCTTATATTGTTACTACTGATGCCTATGGTTCTGGTATTGGTTGTGTACAAATACAAGATGGTAGAGTTGTATATTTTGGGTCTAGAAAATTGTTGCCTCCTGAAAATAATTATCCTACTCATGATTTATAATTGTTACAAATAATTAATGCTTTGAAAATTTGGAAACACTATTTGTTAAGTCATAAATTTGTTTTGAAAACTGAACATAGAGGTCTGCAGTATATTTTTACTCAGCCCTTGTTAAATATGAGACAAAGAAGATGTGTAGAATTACTAAGACAATATGATTTTGAAATACATTATGTTCCTAGTAAAGAAAATTTTGTCGCAGATGATTTAAGTAGGAAAAGAATGTTTGAAAATGTTTTATCTTTTGAAAGAAGCCAATTTGATCAAGAAATAAGAGATGCATTTCCTAAATATAGTTATTTTTTTGAATTGTATTACTGTTTGAATAATGGAACTTCAATTGTGCATTTAAAAGATATAATTTTTTCTTATTTTATTTATGTAAATGGATTGTTCTACTATAAATGTAGATTGTATATTCCTAATCTTCCTAGTGTAAGAAATCAAATTTTGAGATATTCTCATGAAATTCCCATAGATGGAAATCCTAGTTTTCAAAAGATTTACTTGTCAGTAAAAAAATTATTTCTGGCCTAGGATGAAACAAGACATTAGGAAGTATGTGCAACAGTGTCAGACTTGTCAAAAGGTTAAATCTAAAAAATGTAGTAAACCTAGTCAATTGTAACCTTTGTCTATTCCTGATTGGAAATGTGAGGCAATTAGTATGGATTCTATTACAGGTTTACCTAAGACAAAGAATGGTCATGATGATATTATTGTTTTGGTTGATAGATTGAAAATAATGGTTCATTTTCTACCAACCAAGATCAAAACCTCTCCTTAAGATATAGCTCATTTGTTTTCTACAGAAATATTTCGTTTGCATGGTATTCCTAAGGATTTAGTAACTGATAGAGATACTAGATTTACTTCTTCTTTCTGAAGATCCTTGTTAGATGAATTGGGTAGTAGTTTGAGCTTTAGTACTGCTTATCATCCTAATTTAGATGGTCATACTGAAAGAATAAATAGAATATTAGAATATAGTCTTAGAATGTGTACAGGTGAAAAACTTAGGAGTTGGGAACAATATTTATATTTAATTGAGTTTTCTTATAATCAAGGTTATCATACAACAACAAAAATGAAATCTTTTGAAGATGGGTATGGTAGGAATTGTACCACTCATATTTCATGGTCAAATCCTAAACACGAATCTTGGTATGCGAATGATAATTTGAAATAAAAGGAAGAAATTATAAATAATGCAAAACAAAACATGAAAGTTGCCCAAGATACGTATAAAAAATTAGGCTAATTCAAAAAGATCTGTTAGAGAATTTGTAATAGGTGATCAAGTATTTCTTAGAGTTAAACCTAATAAGAGCTCTTTAAAATTAAGAAAATATAATAAGTTAGCTCCTCATTATTGTGGACCATTTGAAATTGTTGAAAGAATATGGAATCTTGGTTGTAGACTTGCTTTACCTCTTGAATTTTATAGAATTCATAATGTGTTTCATGTAAGCTTGTTAAAGAAATATGTTTATGATGCTAATCATGTTATTGATTCGAAGAACATAGTTATTGAACCTACATGTGAACTTAAAATTGAACCTGAAATGATTTTGGAAAGAAGGACTAAGAATCTTAGAAATAGAGAAATTAAATAAGTTAAAGTAAATGGAGTTTTTGTGATATTGAAAGTGCTATATGGGAAAGAAAATATTTCTTGAAAGAACTGTTATCCATTTTTTACACCAGCTAGAAAATGGACAGCTTAGCAGGTTGGAACATTGGCAGTTGATGGGAAAAAGGAAATACTTTGCAATCTTCAGGGTATCTCATGTTTTGGCTTGGTCCAGTTGGTATTAACTTGCGGAAAGCTGGCAAGCCATGGAAAATGGTGGAGCTGGCGATTAGGCATATTGTAAAATTAGCTACGTCTGAGGAAAATTTCACTAAGTTAGATGCCAAGGTTAGATGCATAGATTCCTGGGTTAAAATCATGGGTTAGATGCCTAGGTTGGATGGCCCAGGGGTAGGTCGATCGAGATGTGTACGGATAGGGTTGGTTGGTTGAGATGGATGACTAAGTTAGTCGGTTGAATTTTGTGGTGGCATGATGATGAGCTCATGGTTGGATGGATAGGTGGTGTGCAGACAAGTTGGATGGCATCCAACCCCCTCATATTAGACAAAATAGGGTTAGATGGATTAATTGGTCAGGTATCACATTGTACGGGTAGAAATAAACTATCATCCAACCTCTCAAGTTAGACGGTCCACAGTGTAAATATTCTGACCATCTGGTTGGTCGGTGACCACAAGTACGTACGACCTATAAGTTTGGCATTGTCTCACCCCCAAGGTTGGACAAAAATGAGGTTGGATGTCCCACTCATATTTTGTACAACCCATATGGTTAGACCTCGTCTAACCCTACATGGTTGGGTGACCCACATGATAGATGACTACCAGGCCAGGTGAGGGTAGATGGATGAATGACAACTCAAAAACTAGATTTAATGAGGTATATCACCCATGACTACCCATTCAAGAAAATTACCAAATTGTATGCCACCTCATACCTCTTTAATGCATCCTGTCAATTGGTGGCACAAATTTCCTATATATTGTAGAATTTGCCTCATTTTGAGGGGAGATTTTCTAATAAGTAAACGAACTCTATCAAAATTGTTCTAGAGATATTGTGAGCTAAAGGCCTCAAATTTAGGCATTTTGTAAAGAATTTGTGCCTTGTGCCTATATTGTAATGGATTGTGCATTTTTTTAGCAATAAAATTCATGTTTTGTGGCTATTTTTTCTCTAGCTTGTATGACATTGCATCTTTTTCCTTCCATTATATTTACAGGTGTATTGTGCATATATTCATCTCTTTGCAGGATCTATAATTTGTTATGCTTTATGAATATAGGGAATTGAATACTTTCTTGGAATTTGGTGCCTCCACCTTCCCTGTCTTACCTTGTTTACTCCTTATTTTTCTCTCACTTAGATTGTATCACCCTTTCTTGGTGCATCACCTTCCCTTAGAGTAGATTTACTTTTTATGCATTCTTCTATCTCTATCTCCTTGGAAAGCATTAGGGTAGGTTTAGATTAAGTTGTCATTCTCTATTTTTTGGAGAAGTTGGCACTTGGTTAGGAGAAGAAGTCATATTTCTTTGGAGGATTATCCTACTTGCAAATTCCCACACTACAGGATAATCCTGTGTTATGTAGGTTATACTAATTTCCTCATACACAAATCACAAAGCAATCAAGGGTGTTGTAATTCTGACATAATAGTTTTGGCATGCCCTGTATGACCATAATTCAATTTTTCTAGGTTTATCGAGATTGGATATGCATCTTGGTGAATCCCCATCCTTTGGAGGCTTTGTAGTAGCACATCTGGTGACTCCTAGGATCATACTTCAACTGGTTTCAATAGTACTAGTGGACCAAGTACATGAGAAGGATCCAAACTTGGTCTAGAGCAAGAGAAGAAGGTGTCTTTGAATACTTGCAGTTATCCCTAGGAAGAGGAAGGAGAGGAAGACAAGTTCAGAGATCTCCATCTCCACCAAAAAGTACTTTTTCTATGCCTCCATTAGGTAGACCCTTTCTTCAATCAAATAGGATTCTCAGGCCAATCAGGATGGCACATATGCAGTAACCACAAGGACCACTAAATCCCTATGTCAACTTTGCAGGATGTAGTCCACTTTCCCTCAATTCCCAAAACCCTATTCTAGTTGTAGTATTGAGAAATATTCCCTAATTTACAAGGGAAAAGAACATGAATCCCACTGACAATATTATGGATATTACGAAGATTTGTACCATTCATGAGATCAATGAAGTGGATGTTGCAGTTAAATTGTTGGCTTTCTATTTCAAGTGTAATACCTTGCAATGGTTCAAGAGATTAGTAGTGGGTTCCGTTATAGACTGGGATCAAATATACACAACGCTCTGCAACCAGTTTGGAGAAAAATTTGACAACCTGTTTCTTTTGGAGCAGTTGACTATAATCAAAATTGCTCCAAAAGAACAAATGGCATACTTTAATTTCTTATTTTAGCAAACATGGGACCAGATCCCAATTTCTATGAGGCCAACTACTAAAGGTGCTTTTCTCTATTTCCTTAAAGATTTAAATTTTGATATATCTATTTTGATACAATCTATGGGAGGGATAACCTTACCATAGGATTATGCCAAAACTATTAGAGATGAGAATTGTCTAATTCAATCCGGTAAACTAGCACCTAAGCCACCTATGCCTCTTTATCCTAAAATGGGGAGTCCTATTTCTTGTAATTTACCAGAGTTAGCCCCTATTCCTTCCCCTAGAAATCAAATCAATAAAGAGGCCTCTACTTATTCTAGTAATCCATTTGAAAGCCAAGAACTTAAGAAATTGCTGCAAGAGATAATCAAGGGGCAAAATACTTTTGGGAATAAATTAGTGGAACTCAAGAGGCAACAGACTTAGAATTTTAGACCTTTTCAGCCCCAGTATCAAGTTAGGCCTCCATATCAACAAAATAAGCCTTCTGGTCAAGCTATCAATTAGAATCAAGGGTAACCTCCTGCTATCAAACCTCCTTATTCTTATAATCCTAATGCAACATCAACATCAAGAGCTCTAGTCCTAGCCCAAAACAATATGGAACATGAAAATGAATGGTAATATCCATATGGACAACCTTATGATCATACATCATATTTCTAAGATCTGTCAAATTAGGCCTTAGTGGTACAAACTATGGGCATGCCTCAAGAGGCAAGTCAAGATGAGAATCAATAGAAGACAAGTCAACAAGAGGCTTATCCAATAGAGACCTTATAGGTCAATTGACAAGCAGAAAATTTCTGTGGAATCAATCAATCTCCTTTCCAGGGTGTAGCTGCTAACAAAATATCAAAGAAGAGGAACATAAAGAGGGGGAAATCATCTAGTCCATTTGTTTCTCAGCTCACTCCCACACCATAAGGAGTTAGAAGACCAAGCATAGCTCCTAGTGCACAAAACCACCCTAAGGCCTCTACTATAACAGCCCCAAATGTACATAATCAACCCACGGTACCAGTTGTAGTGGCTCAGGTGTCAATTCCGGTGTCGGAAAAGGTCATGCCTATCAAGGGACAACAAAAAGAGAACCTGCCTCTATTCAATATCATTTATTAGATGAAGAATACCAGTGTAAACATTTCCATGTGGGAATCATTACAAATTCTAGGGCAGCGAGATTTATTGCAAGAAGTAATGGAAATTTGGTCCCCCTCTAGTGAGCCCTCCAAAAATTAGGAGAGGGTTCTTACTAACACTGTGCAACAAGGAGAAGGTCATTCAAGTAAGAATGTAAAGCCTCCATCATTCTACGTCTAATTGATCTTTGGAGATATGTTAGTGCAAAATTGCATGATCTACTCAAGGGCAAGCAACATAGTAATGCCAAAGTGGATAGCTAATTAATTGTGCTTAAAATATGAGCCGGTATTGAGGGGAGTAGTGCAATTGTATGGGATAGAAATAGGCACAGTTGGAGTGATCAAAGAACTAATCCTTACACTCCATGCTTTCCCGAATGTCACAGTTCTATAGGATGTATTGGTGATGGATTTACCACCACTATTTTCCTTGTTCCTTTCAAGGGATTTTATAGCCAAGATTGGTGAGTACCTATCACCTAATTATTCCCACATGTTATTTAGAACAAGATTTTGAGCTAAGGTTACAATCAGGTCGAAGCCAATTTCTAACTTTCATATTGAGCCTTATGTGCCAAGTCCAATCAATGCAAATTGTACCATATTTGATCAAGAGGAGTGCTTGGAAACTTAGGAGGCGGATACTAAGGTCGGGTATATTCCAAATTTAACACTTGATGATTGGGCTGATAATAGACATGATTTTGATCCAAACAAAGAGATGGAGGAAGATGATTTAGGAGTTTATTGCTTATATATGGATAATTCACCTCTCCCTAGCATCACCAAACCTGACGCGAGAAATGAGAATGAAGTATGGAAGCTATTATTTAATAATATAAATAGTAGGAAGGGTACTTGAGGAGGTGCGGTGCTTATGTAAACATAAGGTATGAAGTATTACTCAGCTTTTCGCTTCCAATTTTCTTGTTAAAATAATGTGGATGAATATGAAGACTTGATCCATGGATTACATTGGGAGAGAAAGAGAGGTATAAATACCTTGCAGGTGTTTGGGACAGTGATTTTATTGTTAACCAGGTTGAGGGATCTCATGCAGAAAAAAATGATCTACTTAAATCCTGCAAGCATCGGGTACGAGATCAAATTGAATACCTTAAAGCATTTAATATTCAGGTCATACCAAGGAAGAATAAGGAGGCTACAGATAGGCTCGTAGTAATTAGAGCAACATTTGATGTAGTCAACAGTATCAAAAGAGACAATGAAACCACATATTCATGTAATTTTAAGGCCAATTGGACTGGATAATAACACAATTTGGTAGGTGTTTGAGAATGACCCACAAATAATTAAATTTTTATAGGAGGAGGCTAAGTTATTGGCTAAAAATTAGGAGAAATTGGAGCAGCATTACAGGGATCAAGTGGTGCAGTTGCGGAAAAACAAATTTCCAAAGGGTTTAGTGACTCTAGAGTCAATATTCAACCCAAATGATTAGTTCTGGAAGGAGAAGGCCAGTATCCAGGTTAAAAGGGAGGATTCTAATCCCACTTTAGTTAGAGAAGGTAAGACACTCCAAATTGGTAAGATGAGCAGTGAATAGGAAAATTCTGATTTCATGCAGCTTTGCTAGGAATTCCTAGACATTTTTTCTTGGAGCTATAAGGATATGAAGGGTTTAAACCCAAAATTGGCACAACATACCATTGAGCTGAATCCAGAGGCTAAGCCTATTAGGAAAAAGAAAAGGTCGGCCAACCCTCATATCAAACCTCTTATGAAGAAAGAGATGAATAAATTGATAGAGGATAGTATCATATTTCTAATCTGTTTCCTGTAAAATTTACAAGGGCAATTTGACAGGTAACCATACCGAATTTTTTTTTTTGGTTCCCCGTCGAGGTCCCTTAGCATTCGGAACGGCATAAAATCCCTTTCCGGTGAATCTAGTTTTTTGAACTTAGTCATTTGGTTCTTTTCTTGGTTGGGTGCAACTTTTATTCATGCAACATCAAATGAATTTGTGCCCCCTTCTATTCCTTTGGTGCATCCTTTAGAGTGTTGACATTCCAAATGTTAAGCCTTCTAATGATGTGCCCTTCTTGCCTATGCCAAGGCACATGCGCCATCTTGTTGACATTACAAATGTTGCACCCCTGAATGGTGTGCCAAAGTGCTGAAAAGGTAATGTCGACAATCCTGAATCCACGCCAATGGCACTAATATTTTCATGTTGGCATCTGTTTTGGTGCGCCTTATAAAAATTTGGTGGTGCATTTATTGCACCTTTTGCTATATATAGGTGCATCCGACCTGTCATTTTCACGATTGAAAAAACATGAAAATTTTATTCCTCTACATTTGTCAGTGCTCCTGTCAGCCTAGTGTGTCACTTTTTGTCACGTTCGTGGACCCCACATCATTTCTTCTGTCTTATATATTCCTGGTAAGTGGCCCTTACTCTTCTTGTGTTGTTTTTGTGGGGTTTTTGTTTTTTTTGAGAGGTTGTTGTTAAAAACAAAGAAAATGAACCTAAGAAGTAATACATCCCCTGCCCAATTTTGTAAATCAACCCACTTTTCAAAATGGTTTTACCCTCCTTCCAGATTTGCTGGCCTGGAGGGCCTTGTCTCAAAATTAATCCCTGAACCTCTTTGCTCTATTCCCCTCAATGAAAAATCTTAGTTGAAAGAGGCAAAATGCCCCAAACCTGTCAAAAAAGGGGTGAAAAATCAAAAGTTATCACAATCCAAAAACCACGGATTTTTCTTTGGTGCAAATGCCATCACTGTTACACAAAACACAGTCGCGCCAAAGGGCACATTGTCCCTGATCGCAACATGCATCTTTCCTGCACCTTATAAATTTCTTAAAACCTAACACAGGAACAAGCGCAAATCCACCTACACCAACATCTGAATGTCATGCAGATCCTCCCCGTGCCACGCCAAAAGCTCCAACCTTGGCGCACCTTAACTCAATGATGCACCCTTTAAAACTGTGCCCCTTGGCGCACTATAATGTTTTGCAACATGTACCACATTTGCGCCAATGGCACATCTTGATGCCTTGATACACCAAGATAATCTGCGCCTGTTCAAAACCCTTCATATGGCACAGGCGCACATCCTTTGACACCAACACTGAATGTTATTTGTAGTATTTTTGCACCCTATGCCCCTTTGCGTTGTTTTTATCCATCCAACACTCTCCAATAGTGCACCTTGCTTTTTTGACCCTACAGCCTACAATAGAATTGTGCCTTGCACCCAGAGGCTTGTAAATTGATAAGTTTTCATTCTGTAAAGCTTTAATGGATGATTTAATAGCTAACATGGCTCTTTTGTGATGGACTTCCCTGCTTCTTCTTGTAGATCAGCAGTTGAACTCAGATTCACACATGTCTTCATCAAGTAGGAAGCCAACCAAGTCTAAGTGTAAGGCCAAACTCAAAGAGGAAGAAATGAAGTACAAATACCAAAGGGTCAGGATGCCCGAGTCCCTTGCAGAGTGTGACTTGGACATCAGGGATTCAGAACTTGGTCACATTGATATGGAGGACTTCTGGGCTAGAACTAAGAAGGTCACAGGTAGTCCGTGGATGGAAAAATTGGTCGGTAGTGGTCTACATTTCACTACGGGAATTCCCGTGAGTGCTGTAAACACAAATTCATGATGGTGGTGGGTCGTTGCTACAATAAGGACACTAGGTGTGTCGAGAATGAGAAGGGCGAGGTAATAATCAACCTCACTTCTCGACACTTTGAAATCATGTTGGGAATCCCGCACCACCGGCATTTTGTGGCAATAAGCCAAGAAGACTGCATAAAGGCATGGGATGAAAATGAGGACAAATGCATGCAGTTGATGAATGAAGTATACCTGAAGAACAAGAAGGTGATAACCAGGTGGCCACAAGTTATTCATCTCGTCGACTTCTCAAAAGAGCTAAGTGACACCATCACCTTCCTGAGTAAGGTGTTTGGGCTTCCTGATGCCCATTACTTCCACAAATGGATGCTCAAATACCTAGAAACAATGAGTAAAAGCATTCCTAATCAACGTTTTGAATGGGCGGAGATCATTAGCAGCATTATCTCTGAGCAGCTTCAACAACTCTCAACAACTGGGAGATTCTACATGAACTCCTACATGGTATATGCTACTGCCTCTGAAAGAGACTACCCAGCACTAAGCCGATGCGGGGTGTGGCCCCAAGTGAAAATATATGAGTATTATCCAGAGTTGAGACTGGAAAACAACATCGCACAATTCAGCAAAATCAATGATGCCTTCTTCTACGGCATCATCTGCCTCTTGAGGCCCAATATGACTCACGGTCAGATGACCAAGAGCGTGGTTACTTCCACAAAGAAGTGGGGGTCGTTATTTACGTAATTCCCCACTTTCACTTATCTCAGAGCCACCAACTTCTTGGGGGAGCCCACCAAGTTACTAAGGTATGCGGGACCAAAGTTGATCCTATTGGAGCTATCTAGATAGCTTATCACATACCACAAGAAGTGTCTAAAAAGAAAGAAGGGTGGAACTCCATTCCCCCTCACAGTGGGCAGGTACACCTGCACTTCTCATACCAAAGCCCGGGAAATGTTTGCGGAGCTGGAGTTGCTCAACTTGAAACACAATTTCCTAGAAAGGACGACCTTTGATCCTCACAATTTCCTTCCAAGGGAAAAGCTCGATCCAATCCACATCCCACAGATTGAGGATATCTATATCGATCTGTATCACAAGGTTCGAGCTCAGAAGAAAGGATCACTCCTGCCTAGCCCTAGCAGAGATCATCCAGTATGGTGTGGCCATTGTCCAAAAGGTTTCCAAAGATCAAGAAGTTGATCAATTCCAAGACAACTGGCCACCAATCATTGATAAGTTGATCAGGTCTATCTATTATACGGAAATGGGGACAACTTGCCATTTCCTAAGGAGTTGCTCATAGATCCTCCAATTTCCTTCCAAGAAAACAATCCAATCCACATCCCTCATCTAATAGAGCTCACCTCATCACTCCCTTGCCCTAGGAAAGTGTATGGTGTGGCCATTGTCCCAAGGTTTCCAAACATCAATAATTTGATCAGGTCTATCTAGATATGGAAGGGGACAACTGGTCATTTTCCAAGATAGACAGAACAAAGCACCTTAGACTATTGAGGAAAGAGTTAAAGGCACTCTGCAGCGCACAGAGCATTGGTGAAGAACGGTCTCATCTACCTTGGGGTAGACTTCACCACGTCTCCCTTGGGTGATGCACATACTAAGCCAAAGCACTTTCCAAAGGGCAAAGGGAAAGATAAAGGGAGAATCAAGTACTGCTCAGGGAGAAGCTCCTGAGAGCCCTCCCTCTGTCGCGCAGGAACAGGTAATAAGCCTGGTATCTCTAGAAGAAGAAGAAGAAGTGGTAACCATTCCAATGGGCACATCCACTAAGGATGTTGCCACTTCTGTAACCATTGAAGTTCCCACCATTCCATCTCCTGCTCCTCCTTCCCCTCCTCATGTCACTCAACCAACCATTCCTTTGGTTGTGTCTTCTCCCCCATCTTCTATTGTTCCCCCTTCCTCTTCCTCCATCTTCTCTTCTCTCATTGAGTTGTCCCCCAACATTTCTTCTCTCATCTCTCAGATCCCTTCCACCCCCATGGTTTCCTCTCCTGCAGTGTCTCCTCCTCCCGTGAGCACTATGTTGGCTTCTCTCTCAATGCCACCACCAAGTGTCTCGATGCATTTCCCCACATCCACTGTAGCTGTTCCTTCTTCCACCTCCGTTCCCTCTTCTCCCTCTGGTCCCACTCCCTTAAGTCTAGAATGGATCTCCAAACACCTAAGCCAACATAAGAGGAAATTCCCCATTACACCTATGGACTTCTCCATCATCCCAATAAAATGAGCTAAGAAACAAAAGCCAATAACTCGCTTCTCTCAAAGTGCGTCAGGTGAAAGAGTGATGGAGATCGCATACCCTGATCCCACAAAGGATAAAAAAGATTTGTATCCTACAGATTATACAGTGACATAGGTCACAATGGGAACATCCTCCGAGAGGCTGCATGGAGAGGCCTTATCTGTAGTGGATGCCCTTTGCAAGAATCTTCAAGAAGCAAAGGAAGAGAAGAGGATACTAAAAGAATAGAACAAACATCTTCTCCAAGCCCTACAGAAAATGGGTAATGCACCTCCTGTAGCTACCACCAAAACTCCTAAGGCTCTTAGCCAGGAGAAGATAAATGAGTACGCCAAGATTGGTGAACAAGGCATGGCAGTGTCTGCCTGGAGAGACCAAATCCTCAAAGACAGTGAGGAAGTGATAACGAAGTTCACTAAGCTTTATCACAATATAGATCAAGCCAACAGTGAGCTCCAGGCAATAGCAGGGCCTATCTCTGAAGAGTTGGACCACGCCAGGTTGCAACATGAGACTTTTCAAAAGATGCTTGACTGCCCAATCGATGACTTAGTAAAATTAAGCGTCTTTGATCACCCATGAGCACCCAACAAAGTCCTTGCTACTTTAGATTATCGGGTCGATCAAATGGAGTTTGTCTTAGAGAAAATAGACAAAAGCAAGGAGGAAGCCCTGGAGGCCATGCATCAAATGGAGAAAATTTTCTTGAGGATGTCTTCATGGTTACTCGGTGTGGATTACACTCTGTAGAAGGTAGAAGATACAATTCAGCTCTTTAAAGAGATCATCTCGCAAGGTTTAGGGCCAGAAGCCACTTTTGATGTTGAATCTATCAACAACCTTCTGGCCTGCCATGATTTTGTTGGATACCTGATGGAGGCAGGTAATGAATACTTCAAGCTCCCAAAGAGACTCAGAGATGAACGGGAGACTTGCGAGGTCATCGGCGATCACACCAAGGGTCCTGCTTAGGATCAACTTCAACCGATGATTAGCAAATTCATGGAGTACCAAGCTCAATTTCACATTTCCTCTCCTGAGCAGAAGTAGGATACTCCTTTCCAACCAAGAGATGACGAAGAATAGGCTCCTTCCTCCTAGGATTTCTTCCCATTTTTGTAAAGTATTTAAAATTATGTTGGCACAAATGATGACATCATCCATGTTGCACCATGGGATGTTGTCATCCACCAAGTTGCCCCAAAGTCAACAGTTGACTTTTAGATATTTTGTAAATAGTTGTTGGTTCCTTTTTGCCTTCTTTCTCCTTCTCCTTCTATATATACTTGGATACTTGTTGTATTCAGGGTGTGGACATTTTTTAGATGAAAAATAGAAGTGAGAAGAAAAGGCTTTGTACTTTTTGTAACAGGAGAAAACATTAATACAAATATTAAGACTTTGTGTTGAATACATGTGTTATATGCATCAGATCTTTCTTACGTCAGATCTGTGTGTTTATTCTGTTAGATCTATCTCTACTTTTTTGTCATTTGCTCATCAGTATTGCTTTGTTCGTTTATGCAAGTAGGTTTGGCTCTATTTACTACCAGCCCAAAACATAAACCCTCTAACCTTTCTACTTTGGAATTCATTTCTTTTCTCCCTTTAGATCTATCCTATCTCCGTCCTTCCCTTCATTCCTTTCTATTCATAGTCGGAAATACCCCTACTGGGAAGAGATCCCAAACCCCCTGAAGGTAGAATACTGTAGGACTTGCACAGATTCCTGCTAGTATAATAGCAATAAACCAGTTTCACTTTGCTATCTCAAAGAGGGGCTATGCCCTGCACACTGTTGGCTCGTTTATCCATAGATCTGCCCTCCTGACAGATTTTTGGACCAACAATTTTTGGTGACTCTACTGGGGATCGAACCAGATCTATGTGAGTGTTGTGTTAGTTAAAAGACACTAACAGTTGTTAAAGTTTTTAAGGAAACTAAGAAAATTGATAAAACTACAAAAATCACTACCTGTTTGTAAATCTTAACTCTTTACTTAAAATCTAAATTTTTTGCAAAAGTGATCCAAACTAAAAATTTTCTTCAGAGATCCATAGATATGGGCTAGTTAGAGATCTTTAGTTCACTGAGTTTTTATAAAAACCCGTATATTTTCGTAGATATGAGATTCTGACAGTTTTACAAATAATTTCAAACCCTTGCAAAAGGTCAACTCTAAGATTCAAAAATCAGCTTACTAAGTTAACCATCATTTTATCCTCGTTGATATTTGTCATTAAACCGCAATCAGTTTTCAAAAGAGGGATAAAATTAAATATTTAGAAAAGTACACGCTGCTGATTTTTGTCAGAAAAAATTAAAAAATCAGCAAGTACAACCAAAAAGAGTTTTTAAAATCTTCTCTAAAAAGCATTACAGATCTGAAAGATACACTGGCAGGTGAGCCATTTACTCATAGCAGGAGAGCTCATGGAGAAGTTGATCCTATTTTCGATCTACTTCAAAGGCACAACTTTAGCATTACACTAGCACGCTTCCCATCACTGAGTTTAGCTGATCGGTCAGCCAGAAGTGTCTCGACTCCACGAAAGAACTGGTTTTCACAAGGAGCCTCCTCATCCCTTTGCAGTGCCCTGCTGCTCAGTGGAACCGTGCTTCTGGCTCGCGTCCTCTTTCCAGCTTTTCAAATGGCAGTGCCATGGGGAAATGTTATGGGTCCTCTTGCATTGCCACATCCTATTCATGCACTCCCTCATGGAAACTGCAAGAATTTCCCAAGATTTGATGGGATTGGAAATCAAAGTATGGATTCACATATATCCACATTCATTATGTCATGCAGCATCCTGGATGTGACCCATGAAGATGTGTCAGTACACCTCTTTCTAGAGACCTTGCAAGGACCTGTAGCAGAGTGGTTCCAACATTTATCGGCTGGATCTATCACCAGTTGGGCCACATTACGAATTGCATTTGAAGACAGGTATAAGCCTTCAGAAGATGCATTTGTGTTACTGTCAAAGATCACTCACCTGAAGAAAGAAGTCAATGAAACCATGCGTGATTTTATCACTCATTTCAATTCACTAATTAACCGTGTGCCACCTGCCATGCTGCCAACACCAGAAAATCAGAAGTGTTTCTTTGTGAATGCCATGAGCTCAAGAGTAAGTTTCTTACTCTTACAAGAACAAATCACCACCCTGGTTCTCACTCAAGCTGTGGCCATTCGAATAGAAGATAACCTACTTATATCTGGTGAGTTAAAATGAGAGCCATCCAAGCCTAAAACTTTGACTCCTTCTCAAGCCACTTCGTTAGATCCGGCATTCTAGAAAATGGCAAACAACTTGCTCGCATTGAAGAAGCAATTAGCACAAGCTTCTCCCAGCACTTCATATCGGGATATCCCACGAAGAAATTTCACTTCCAACAACCCCCCACAAAGGCTACATTTTCCTGTAACTGTTCCATGGTTGACACTTGAGGCTCCTCCAGTCAATTCCCTAGTTGAGATTGAGGAGGAGGAACAAAATTATGAAGAACCTTCGTCGCAAGGTGAAGATGATCAAGATGTCGGTGAACCAACTGGTGACTCTACAATCGGGTATATGGAATTTGAAGATGAGGAATTTGATGAAGAAGAGGGTACCCAAGGGTATGCAAGTGGATAGTCATATGTTGTTTTCACCCGCTCTCAAGGAAAATAAGCAGAAGTTGCTACCAGGATACAAAAAGAGAAGGCTGTGTCAAACACGCCTCCAACCATTGCTAAAAGAGGTAATCCTCTTCCTACTCAACCTCCTATTAAGTCTTTTACGAAGAAATATTTTCCTCCCATCTCTCCTCTAAATCAGCCTTCTTCTATTCCCATAAAGACCAGTAATCCTACCCTACCATCGCGAAGTGAGGGACTCATTCCTTCATCAACGCAACCCTTGGTTGCATTCGACATAATCGATCACACTAAAAAGACCAAGATTCAAATGTCTGAAGCCGAATATCTTCAGTCTAACCCTGAGAAGCTTGTAATATTGACCGAATATATCCAAAGCCAAGCTGCCGTACCCTCTCATGCCTCCCCAAAAAGAATCCTTTCCACTCCTCCTGCATCTCACATAAACATTGCCTCGACTTCCATGTCAGGAAAAATTGAACCTTTTTATCTCTCCCTCCTAATCAATGGTCACAAGCTAAGCAACTGCATAATTGATTCTGGGGCTTCCGATAATGTCATGCCGGAAAGGTCACCCATGCTTTGGGCCTCACTCTTACCAAGCCTTTCGGCAGATGTTACTCCATGGAGACCAAACAGGTTCCATTGATTGGTCAGATCAAAGACGCACAGTTCACGTTTGTGGCATTCCCAGAGAAAAGGGTGAAGATGACCATTCTCGTTGCTGATATCCCAATGGCATATGGAATTCTGACTAGGAAGGAGCTTTTACAGAGAGGTTGGTGGAGAGATTCATATGGACTGGTCTAAGGCCAGAATCCCCGTCAAGGGTGTAATGCAGACATTGGAGCCTGAATCACAAAAGAAGTACTTGGTCACCAATTCTGAAAACCCCAAGGCCCAAATTCTCTTTGAATCATCAGGAATGGGGAACTACTTCTTATCTACTGAGTCTGATAAAATGGATGTTCTCATCTAGGAAGAGGACCTTAACAAGGTTTGGATGCTGCAGTTTGATGGCATTTGTGCAACTAGCGGATGCGGTGTTGGAGCTGTGCTAATATCTCCTGAGGAGGATATTTTTCCTCTCTCTTTCAAGTTGTAGTTTTTCAATATAAATAATACTGTTGAGTATGAATCTTTACTACTCGGTATGCAAGCTGCAAAAGAAAGGGGAATCAAGAACCTAAAAGTATAGGGCGATGCTGAGCTGATCGTTAATCAAGTGAAAAGAATATACCAAGTAAAGAATGAAAGACTCAAACACTACCACAACACAGTATGGGACAGCATTGAATAGTTAAGACTTTCTCAATAAAAGCCATTCCAAGAGCTCAAAATGACATGGCCGATTCATTGGCCGTCTCAGCATCTCTTATGCTCCCTCACCCAGGGTTGAAAATAGACACATATACCATTGAGGTAGTCTTCCGCCTAAGCATGCTAGACAATTCTCAGCACTGTCAGGTATTCAACGATGACAATCAGCTTATTGCCTTTCTAGAGAAAACAGAAAATTTCAGTGAGCTTCATTTTGAAGGATCTACTTCTACATGTTGTGAATCTATTACTGGCCAAGCAAATGAATCAAAAGGAGGTGATGGCATATGTCAACTCAAAGGAAATAAAATTCCAAAAGGTTTAGTCTCTCTGGAATGTTTGTTTGACAAACATGATTGTTTTGTCAAGAAGAAGGACAAGATGACCCTAACTCCTCTCTGGAGACCGAATCAGTCAACTTGGGTACTATAGAACATCCATAGTTTGTGAACTTCGGGAAATGTTGTACATGCCCAAAGAAAAGTAGAAGTTTGTCAAATTGCTGAAGAAATATATGGATGTATTGGCATTGTCTTATGCTGATCTAAAGTCTTTCAAGTCGAAGGACGTTTAGCATGACATCCTGTTGAAAGAAGATGTCAAACCCTTTCACCAGAAACAGAGGCACTATAATCCCAAGATCTCAGGTACCGTCTAGGTAGAAATACAAAAAATGTTGGATGTGAGAATCATCTTTCCTATCCATCACAGTACCTAGGTCACAAACATTGTGCCAGTACGAAAGAAGAATGGCGAGATATGCATATGCGTAGATTTTCGCAACCTGAATCAGGCATCCTTGAAGGAAAACTACCCGCTGCCCATAATGGATCAGGTTCTGCAAGCAGTAACCGGTTCAGAGATGTTGTCCATGCTTGATGGTTTTTTGGGCTATAACCAGAATCAAGGTCTCACCCGAAGACCAATTCAAAATGTCATTCACTACTCCCTGGGGCACATTCACCTACAGCAGGATGCCTTTTGGCTTGACCAACGTCGGTGCCACCTTTCAGCGAGCAATGGACTTTGCATTCAAAGGTATGATGGGAAAGGTTCATCGTAGTTTATTTAGATGACTTAACTGTGTTCTCTAAACAACGAAGTGATCATTGTGATCATTTGGAGCAAGTATTGATTAGATGTCGAGAACACAAGATTTCCCTAAATCCCAAAAAGTTTATTTTTGGGGTCACTGAAGGAAAGTTGCTGGGACAAGTTGTTAGCAAGGAAGGGACAAAGATAGATGTCGAAAGGGTTAAAGCTATTCAGAGCCTTACCTTACCCACAAGCAAGACCGGTGTTCACTCCTTCTTTGGAAAAGTGAATTTTCTCAGACGCTTTATTCCCAACTTTGCTGAAAAGACTCGTCACATATCAAATATGATGAAGGGGTCATAAAATTTTTGGTGGAGTGATGAAGGAAAGGTGTCATTCAAGGATATAAAAGCCTTTGACACCCATGCACCAGTCCTGGTATGTCCTGACTTCTCCAGGGATTTTATCATGTATAGTTATGCATTTGAGCATACTATATCAGCCATCTTAATGCAAAAGAACTCTGAAGATGTTGAATCTCCAATCGTGTTCATGAGCTCTCCTCTCAAGCCTCATGAATTGAAGATGTCTCAGCTAGAAAAGCACACCTTCACTATTGTCAAAGCAGTCAAGAACTTCCGGTATTACATCCTAAACTCTCATACGGTAGTGCTGGTTCCTGACACGACAGTCAAGTCTATCCTAACTCAACAGGAGCTAGGAAGCTTACGGGGGAATTGGATTGCAAAGGTCCAAGAGTATGATCTAGACATAAAATCAACCAAGCTGGTAAGAGGCAAGGGCCTATGTCAGCTTATGGCTGAAAACAAAGATTCAGAGGTCCCTAAAGAAAAATATGATTGCATTGATGGAATGCAAGGCCAGCTAGAGAAATCTGATTCTCTACCAATGGTTCTATTCGTTGCAACTAGCGACAAGTGGTATTCTGATATCACTTTATTTCTCACTTACGGTGAGTGTCCAGCTCATCTAACTTCAAAGGAGAAGTGTACTGTAAAGCTCAGGGCAGCCAGATATGTCATATGGGATGACAGTTTATACAAACGCGGTATTGATGGCATCTTCTTGCGATGTGTTGAAAAACCGCAACAGATCAAATTGCTTAAAACTTTTCATGACTCGGCTTGCGGTGGTCACTTCTCCTCATCTATGATAGCACATAAGATTATCCGGTCTAGGTACTACTAGCCAACACTATTTCAGGATACGGCCACCTGGGTAGTAAAATGTGAGCTCTGCCAACAGTTTGTTGGCAAACCAAAATTGGCTGATTTTCCCCTCAGGCCCGTCATTATTGACGAACCATTCAGGAAATGGGGAATCGACTTCATTGGAGAACTATATCCCTCAATCAAGTGCCAGACATAGTTATGTCCTAACAGCAAAAAATTACTTCACCAAATGGGTGGAGGCCATACCTGTTAAGAATGCCACCTTAGAAGTTGTTTGTAACTTCATCAAAGAAAATATCATTGTAAGATTTGGCATCCCACACAAGATCATTGCTGATAATGCTTCCAACTTCTCCTCACGGGAAGTTATCAGTTTTTGCTATGAATATGGGATAACCTTGGCCCATGCCTCGGATTATTACCCCCAAGGGAAATGGTCAGGTAGAATCCAGCAATAAGAACCTAGTGACCATCATACATAAGCTAGTTGATGAGAATCAGTGGTTCTGGCACAAGTCATTGTATGATGCTTTGTGGGCAGACCGTATCACTCCGAAAAGGTCTCTTGGTATGTCGCCTTTTCAAGTATTATATGGAATTGATGCTGAGCTCCCCATTTCTACGGAACTTCCTACCCTGCGCTTGGCACGAGTGATTGAAGATGAGACTTTCCATAATTCTCTTGAAAAGAGGGTCATGTATCTAACAGAGCTTGAAGAAAAGAGAGTAAGGGTGGTCGACAGGATCACCGAACATCAGAATCAAGTCAAGAGACTGTTTGAATAAAAAGGCTAAGCAGAGGGATTTCCAGGTGGGAGATCTCATCCTTTTATGGGACAAGCGAAGAGAGCCAAAGGGCATGCATGGAAAATTCGAATCTCTTTGGAAAGGGCCTTTCAAGATCAAAAATCTCAATGGAGAGAATAACTTCTATCTCTCGTATCTAGACAAAACTGAGCTCCCGCTTCCCTATAGTGGGCAAGCATCTCAAAATATTCAGGAAGTAGAGCTTGCTCTCTTCTTTGTACAGTTTTCTTTAAGTTGTGTGTTTATTTTTGTCGTGTGTTTGCTTTTGTTGGTTGTGTGTTTTCCTTTTTTGTCACCCTTGTTTTTGACTCTGTAACCCAATGGATAGGCACATGTGTATCTGGGATTCTCTACCCTTAAGCTCCACTCAAAGATAGTCCCCAGAAAGAGCCAGCTGTTATCCTGTAAAATTGATGAGGGCAATTTTATAGGTAACCATACCAAAATTTTTGTTTTGGTTCCCCATCGAGGTCCCTTAGCGTTCAGAATGGCATAAAATCCCTTTCTGATGAATCTAGTTTTTTGAACTTAGTCATTTGGTCCTTTTTTGGTTGGGCGCAATTTTTATTCATGCAACATCAAATGAATTGTGCCCCCTTCTATTCCTTTGGCGCATCCTTTGGAGTGTCGACATTCCAAATGTTGCACCTTCCCATGATGCGCCCTTCTTTCCTGCGCTAAGGCGCATGCACCATCTTGTCGACATTACAAATGTTGCACCCCTGAATGGTGCGCCAAAGTGCTGAAAAGGTAATGTCGACAGTCTTGAATCCATGCCAATGGCACAAATATTTTCATGTTGGCATCTGTTTTGGTGTGCCCTTATAAAAAGTTGGTGGCACATTTATTACACCTTTTTTTATATATAGGCACATCCGACCTGTCATTTTCACGATTGAAAAAATGTGAAAACTTTATTCCTCTGCATTTTTCAGTGCTCCTGTCAGCCTCCGTGTGTCACTTTTCCATTGCGTTCATGGACCCCACATCATTTCTTCCGTCTTATATATTCCTATAAAGTGGCCCTTACTCTTCTCGTGTTGTTGTTGTGGGGTTTTTGTGTTGTTTTTGAGAGGTTGTTGTTAAAAACAAACAAAATGAACCTAAGAAGTGATACAACCCCTGCCTGTTTTACAAATCAACCCACTTTTCAAAACAGTTTTACCCTCCTTCTAGATGTCCTGGCCTAGAGGGCCTTGTCTAAAAATGAATCCTTGACCCTCTTTTCTCTGTTCCCCTCATTGAAAAATCTTAGTTGAAAGAGGCAAAAGACCCCAAACCTGTCAAAAAAGGGGTGAAAAATCAAAATTTATCACAATCCAGAAACCACGGCTTTTTCTTTGGCACAAACACCATCACTGTTACACAAAACACAGTCATGCCAAAGAGCACACTGTCCCTATTTGCAACATACATCTTTCCTACGCCTTATAAATTTCCCAAAACCTAACACAGGTGCAAGCACAAATCCACCTACACCAACATCTGAATGTCATGCAGATCCTCCCCATGCTGTGCCAAAAGCTCCAACCTTGGCGCACCTTAACTCAATGATGCACCCTTTAAACCTGCACCCCTTGGCACACTATAATGTTTTGCAACATGTACCACATATGTGCCAATGGTGCATCCTGATGCCTTGCAATACCAATATAATCTACGCCTATTCAAAACCCTTCATATGGTGTAGGCACACATCCTTTGACACCAACACTGAATGTTGTGTGTTACATTTTTGTGCCATGTGCCCCTTTACATTGTTTTTATCCATGCAACACTCTCTAGTAGTGTGCCTTACTTTTCTGACCCTGCAGCCTGCAATAGAATTTTACCTTGCAACCAAAGGCTTGTAAATTGATAAGTTTTCATTCTGTAAAGCTTTGATGGATGATTTAACAGCTAACATGGATCTTCTGCGATGGACTTCCCTGCTTCTTCTTGAAGATCAGCAGCTGAACTTAGATTCACACATGTCTTCATCAAGTAAGAGGCCAACCAAGTCTAAGGGTAAGGCCAAACTCACAGAGGAAGAAATGAAGTACAAATACTAAAGGGTCAGGATGCCTGAGTCCCTTGCAGAGTGTGACTTGGACATCACATATTCGGAACTTGGTCACATTGATATGGAGGAATTCTGGGCCATAACTAAAAACATCATAGGCATTCCATGGATGGACAAATTGGTCAGCAGTGGTCTACATTTCGCTGCGGGAATTCCCATGAGTGATGTAAACAACGAATTCATGATGGTGGTGGGCTACTGCTACAATAAGGACACTAGGTGTGTCAAGAATGAGAAGGGTGAGGTAATAATCAACCTCACTGCCCGACACTTTGAAATCATGTTGGGAATCTTGCACCACCGGCATTTTATGACAATTAGCCAAGAAGACTACATAAACGAATGGGATGAAAATGAGGACAAATGCATGTAGTTGATGAATGAAGTATACCTGAAGAACAAGAAGGTGATAACTAGGTGGCCGTAAGTTATTCATCACAGTGATTTCTTAGAAGAGCTGAGCGACACCATCACCTTCTTGAGTAGGGTGTTTGGGCTTCCTGATGCCCATTAATTCCACAAATGGATGCTCAGATACCTGGAAACAATGAGTAAAAATGTTCCTAATCAACGTTTTGAATGGGCGAAGATCATCAACAACACTATCTCTGAGAAAGCTTCAACAACTCTCAACAACTATGAGATTCTACTTGAACTCCTACGTGGTATACGTTGTTGCCTTTGAAAGAGACTACCCAGCACTAAGCCGATGTGGGGTATGGCCCCAAGTGAAAATATATGAATATTATCTAGAGTTGAGACTGGAAAACAACATCGCACAATTCAGCAAGATCAATGATGCCTTCTTCTACGGCATCATCTGCCTCTTGAGGCCCAATATGACTCACGGTCAGATGACCAAGAGCATGGTTACTACCACAGAGAAGTGGGGGGCGTTATTTACGCAATTCCCCACTTTCACTTATCTCAGAGCCTCCAACTTCTTGGGGGAGCCCACCAAGTTACCGAGGTATGCGGGACCGAATTTGATCCTATTGGAGTTGTCCAGACAGCTCATCACATATCACGAGAAGTGCCTAAAAAGAAAGAAGGGTGGAACTCCATTCCCCCTCATAGTGGGCAGGTACACCTGCACTTCTCATACCAAAGCCTGGGAAATGTTTACAGAGCTAGAGTTGCTCAACTTGAAACACAACTTCCTGGAAAGGCCGACCTTTGATCCTCGCAACTTCCTTCCAAGGGAAAAGCTCGATCCAATCCACATCCCGCAGATCAAGAATATCTATATTGATCCAATATCACAAGGTCAAGCTCAGAAGAAAGGATCACTCCCACCTGGCCCTAGTAGAGATCATCCAGTATGGTGTGGCCATTGTCCCGAAAGGTTTCCAAGTGACTGATCAAGAAGTTGATCAGGTCTATCTAGATACAGACAGGGACAACTAGCCATTTGCCGAGATTGACAGAACAAAGGAACCTCAAACTATTGAGGAAAGCGTTAAAGGTACTCTGCAGTGCACAGAGCACTGGTGCAGAAAAAATGGTCTCATCTACCTTGGGGTAGACTTCACCATGTATCTCCTTTGGGTGATGCTCCTACTAAGGCCAAAGCACCTACCAAAGGGCAAATGGAAAGACAAAGAGGGAGAATCAAGTACTACTCAGGAGCAAACTCCCGAGTGTCTTCCTTCTACCGTGCAGGAACAAGTAGTAAGCCTGGTCTCCCCAGAAAAATATGAGGCGATAAGTGTTCCAACGGGCGCACCCACTAAGGATGTTGCCACTACTGTAACCACTGAAGTTCCCACCGTTCCATCTCCCGCTCCTCCTTCCCCTCCTCATGTCACTCAACCAACCATTCCTTTTGTTGTGTCTTCTCCCCCGTCTTATACTATTCCCCCTTCCTCTTCCTCCATCTTCTCTTCTCTTGTTAAGCTGTCCCCTAGCATTTCTTCTCTCATCTCTCATATCCCTTCCACCCCAGGGTTTCCTCTTCTGCAGTGTCTTCTTCTCCCGTGAGCACTATTTTGGCTTCTCTCTCAATGCCGCCACCAAGTGTCTTGACACATTTCCCCACATCCACTACAGATACTTCTTCTTCCACCTCTATTCCCTCTTCTCCCTCTGTTCCCACTCTCTTAAGTCCAGAATGGATCTCCAAACACCTAAGCCAGCATAAGAGGAAAGTCCCCATTGCACCTATGGACTTCTTCATCATCCCAAAAAAATGAGCTAAGAAGCAAAATCCAATAACCCACTTCTCTCAAAGTGTGTCAAGTGAAAGAGTGATGGATATCGCATACCCTAATCCCACAAAGGATAAAAAAGATCTATCTCCTACAGATTATACAATGACATAGGTCACAATGGGAACGTCCTCCGAGAGCCTGCAAGGAGAGGACTTATCTGTAGTGGATGGCCTTTACAAGAAGCTTCAGGAAGCAAAGGAAGAGAAGAGAATATTGAAAGAACAGAACAAACATCTTCTCCAAGCCCTAAAAAAAATGGGTAGTGCACCTCCTGCAGCTGCCACCAAAACTCCTGAGGCCTTTAGCTAGGAGAAGATAAATGAGTATGCCAAGATTGGTGAACAAGGCATGGCAGTGTCTGCCTAGAGAGACCAAATCCTCAAATATAGTGAGGAAGTGATAACGAAGTTCACTAAGCTTTATCACAATATAGATCAAGCCAACAGTGAGCTCCAGGCAATAGCAGGGCCTATCTCCAAAGAGTTGGACCACGTCATGTTACAACATGAGACTTTTCAAAAGATGCTTGACTTCCCAATCAATAACTTAGTAAAATTCGGTGTCTTTGATCACCCGCGAGCACCAAACAAAGTCCTTGCTTCTTTAGATTATCAGGTCGATCAAATGAAGTTTGTCTTAGAGAAAATAGACAAAATCAAGGAGGAAGCCCTAGAGGCCATGCATCAAATGGAGAAAATTGTCTTGAGAATGTCTTCGGGGTTACTCGGTGTGGATTACACTCTGTGGAAGGCAGAAGATACAATTCATCTCTTTAAAAAGGTCGTCTCGCAAGGTTTAGGGCCAGAAGCCACTTTTGATGCTGAATCTATCAACAACCTTCTTGCCTGCCACAATTTTGTTGGATACCTAATGGAGGCAGGTAATGAATACTTCAAGCTCCCAGAGAAACTCAAAGATGAACGAGAGACTTGCGAGGTCATCAGAAATCAAACCAAGGGTCCCGCTTAGGATCAACTTCAACTGATGATTAGCAAATTCATGGAGTATCGAGCTCAATTTCACATTTCCTCTCCGGATCAGAAGCAAGATACTCCTTTCCAACCAAGAGACGATGACGAATAGGCTCCTTCCTCCTAGTCTTTCTTCCCATTTTTGTAAAGTATTTAAAATTATGTTGCCACAAACGATGACCTCATCAATGTTGCACCATGGGATGTTGTCATCCACCAAGTTGCCCCAAAGTCAACAGTTGACTTTTAGATATTTTGTAAATAGTTGTTGGTTCCTTTTTGCCTTCTTTCTCCTTCTCCTTATATATATACTTGGATACTTGTTTTATTCAGGGTGTGGACATTTTTTTTAGATGAAAAATAGAAGTGAGAAGAAAAGGCTTTGTACTTTTTGTAACAAGAGAAAACGTTAATACAAATATTAAGACTTTGTGCTGAATACATGTGTTATATACATCAGATCTTTCTTACGTCAGATCTATGTGTTTATTCTGTTAGATCTATCTCTACTTTTTTGTCATTTTCTCATCAGTATTGCTTTTTTCGTTTATGCAAGTAGGTTTGGCTCTATTTACTACCAACGCAAAACATAAACCCTCTGACTTTTCTACTTTGGAATTCATTTCTTTTCTCCCTTTAGATCTATCCTATCTCCATCCTTCCCTTCATTCCTTTCTACTCACATTCGGAAATACCCCTACTGGGATGAGATCCCAAACCCCTGGAAGGAAGAATACTATAGGACTTACGTAGATTCTTGTTGGTAGAATAGCAATAAACCAATTTTTCTTTGTTGTCTCAAAGAGGGGCTACACCCTGCACACTATTGGCTCGTCTATCCATAGATCTACCCTCCCCGAAAAAAATTCGGACCAACAAAATCAAACATTCGAGTTGGGTAGCAAATATGGTACTGATCAGGAAGAGAAATGGAGAAATGGGGTTGTGCATGGAAAATTGGGATCTAAACAGGGCCTCCCTCAAATACCACTACCCACTTCCTTCCATGGAGAAAATATTACAAGTAGTGTCCAGTTTAGAAATATTTTCCCTCTTGGACGAATAGTTGGGCTATAATCATATTATGGTGAGGGAGAAAGATCAATTTAAAATGGCTTTCACCACAAAATGGGGCACTTATGCCTATATAAATATGTCATTTGGGTTGTTGAACTCTAGAGAAACATTTTAGAGGGCTATGGATATGGTGTTCAAAGGGATTTTGAACAAAATATTTATTTTTTATCTTGATAGCATCACTATGTTTTCCAAAAATGCAAAAATCCACCTCTTTCACCTTAGGCAGGTATTCCAAACGTGCAAGAGGTTTGGAGTGTCCCTGAACCTGAAAAAATGCATATTTTTGGCTCATGAAGGAAAGTTACTAGGCCATATCATGTCAAAGGAAGTATTGACTATTGATCTAGAAATATTTGAAGCCATCTATGCTCTACCACTTCCCAACCATAAAAAGGCTCTCTAAAGCTTCTTGGGGAGGATTAACTTTATATGAAGGTTTGTGTCATATTTTTCTGCTCTTGTGAGGCCATTGACAATGGTGTTGAAGACAAATTTGGCTTTTAAATGGAAAATGGAGGGAAAAGAGAGTTTCTAATCTATCAAGCAATCCATGTCTCAAGCTTTAACTCTAATTAATCTAGACTTCTCCAAAGAATTCTTCCTTTATGCCTTTAGCAGTTTAGATACCATCTCAGCAATCTTGGTGCAACATAATAGAGAAGGATTAAAATAGCCTATTGCATTATTTAGCTAGGGCCTTGTGGACTATGAGGTAAGACATTCGTTCATTAAGAAACATGTCCTTGTTGTGATTAGATGTTTGAAAAGGTTCAATAATTTAGTTTCAAATAATAGGATTCATTTACTAGTCACACATGTTGGTATACAATAATTTCTTTTAAAAAGGAACTTAATGAAAAAAGAGATGACTGGGTAACCAAGGTCATGGAATATGACATTGATATTAAGGTGACCAATCAGGTTAGGGGAAAGGGATTATGTGAATATCTAGATTTAGGATAACATGCTAAGTCAAGTGGTAGAGAAGAGGTTGTTTTGGTATTACAATATGATCAAGAGCAATCAACTAATATCTCACCCGATCCCTGTTGGACTCAGGATATAATCCATTTCCTTAAAATAGGTCAATACCCTTAATGGCTGAGCCAGGCCAAAATGAGGTATTTCAGGTTCCATTGTATTCCCTTTACATTGGTTGATGGTATCTTTTTCAAGAAATATGTAAATATTTTCCTTCTAAGGTGCATCAAGATAGATCAGATAGATAAGGTGTTGCATGAATTTCATGATGGTGAAATAGGAGGCCATTTTTCCTCAAGGGAGATATCTCTTACAGTTATGAAGGTAGGGTATTATTAACCTAACCTCTTTAATTATTGTTACGCGTGGATCAAAAAATGTAAAAAAATGTGCCTTCTTCATAGGTAAAGAGAAGTTAATAGCCATTTCAATCCAACCCATTTCTGTAAATGAACCATTCATGCAATGGGGGGTTAGATTTCATTGGGGTTATTAATCAAAATCTAGCTTGGGCCACAAGTGGATCCTTATAGCCACAGATTATTTCACTAAGTGGAAAGAGGCGGTTGCACTCAAGGAAGCAAATGAGGCCAACATACTGGATATTTATGAAGAGATAATGAAAAGGTTTAGAATACTAGCCACAATCATATTAAATAATGCTCTAGCATTTCTAAGTACCAAGATCACAAAGTGGGAAGTCAAAAATATATATATTTGAGCACCTCCTAGAATTATTACCCTCAGGGTAATGGGAAAGCTAATTCCATGAACAAAAATATTTTGAGGATTATGAAGAGGAGTCTAGATGAGAATAAGAGAACATGGCACACCAAGTTGAAATCAGCCTTGTGGGTTCATAGGATTAGTTTGAAGAAGTCAACATGAAACTCTCCTTATAGTTTAGTTTATGGGAAGGAGGAAAAACTACCTATATCCCTCAATTTTCCCTCATTAGAATTCTTGAAGTAACTGGAACTATCAGAATTTGAACCTATGGAAGTGAGGAATGCAAATCTAAAGGAGCTAGAGGAGCTGAGAAACCAAGACATGATGGCATTGGAAAAATACCAAGCTCGGATCAAGATGAGCTTTGATAGGAAGGATAGAAATAGGTCATTCAAAGAAGGAGACTTGGTCCTAAAATGGGATACAAATAGGGAAAAGTTGGGAAGGAACTCCAAGTTTGATGCAATATGGAGTGGCCCTTTTATGATTTCAGGATGCAAAGAAAACAATTCTTTCCAGCTATCAAGGTTGGACAAAGAAGAATTACAGATTCTAGTCAATGGAATCTATCTCAATCATTTTCATTGAGTGAAGTATCTTTCTTGTACATGTGAGTTTAGATTTTGTAATTCGTCCAAGTGCTTATAGCACATTGCATTGTTTTAGTTTAGGTTTTTTTTGTAATAAGTGTTGTGCACTCTCTACATGTTACATTTGGGATCTGTATGAATTTGATGTTTGTATATATTTATGCCTTTGTTTCTCTTGCACTCTTTATTTTCAAGAAATTTTGGTGAAGAAAAAACCAGACCCCAACCCAAGAATTATTTTTGAATGAAATACCCATGAGTGCTTTATAATTTTAGTGGATGAATTCTCAATTGTCAGACCAGTTTTAGAAAAAAATATGACTCCATCCCCAATGGATCCTCTAGGGTCACTGTTCTTTCAGATCTAGCAGGCATATCATCCAGCAAGTCGCCAATTGTTATCCATTTTTGCACCCCCTCCAAAATAGACAACTTAGCAGGTCGTAGAGTTGACAGTTGATGGAAAAAAAGGAAATAATTTTCAATCTTCAGGGTACCTCATGATTTGGTTTGACCAAGTTAGTCTTAACTTGTGGGGAGTTGGTGAGCCATGGCGAATGGTGGAGTTAGCAATCAAGCTTATTGTAAAATTGACTAGGTTTGAGGAAAAGTTCACTAGGTTGGACGCTTGGGTTGGACATTTGGGTTGGACACCTAAGTTGGATACATGGGTTGGACACCTAGGATGGATGGCCCAGGGGTTGTTTGACCAAGATGTGTATGGATAGGGATGGTCTGTTGAGATAGAAAGTCAGGTTAGTTGGCTAGGTTAGTCAGGTGACATTTGTGGTGGTGTGACGATGGGCTCATGGTTGGAAATATGGGTGTGTACGGATAATTTGGATTGCATCCAATCCCCTTAGGTTGGATGACACAAGGTTAGATGGATCATTTAGTCAGGTAGCATGTTATAAGAGTAGAGATAGACAAGCATCCAACCTCTCAAGTTGGATGTCCCACGCTGTAAAGATGTCAACCATGTGTTTGGTCAGTAACCACAAGTATGCACGACCTATAAGTTTGACTTTGTCTCACCCTCAAGGCTAGATGATAAGGAGGTTGGATGTCCCACTCATATTTTATATGGCCCATATGGTTAGACATTGGCCAACCCCCACATGGGTTAGGTGGACACACAGGATGGATGAGTACCAGGCCAGGCAAGGGTAGGTGGATGAATTACATCTCAACAATTAAATTTAATGAGATATAACACCCATGACTACCTGTGTAATCAAAGTACCAAATCGTATGGCCCCCATACCTCTTTAATGCATCCTTCTAGTTTGTGGCACAAATTGCCCATATATTGTAAAGTCCACCTCATTTTATGAAATTACCTATATATTTTTTCTAAATATAAAAGGAACTCTGTTGAAATTGTTCCAAAGTTGTTGTGGGCTAAAGGCCTCAAATTAGGGTATTTTGTAAAGAATTCATACCTTGTTCCTATATCATAATGGATTGCACATGTTTTTAGCAATAAAATTCATTTTTTTGGCTATTTTTTCCCTAGCTTGTATGTCATTGCATATTTTTCTTTCTATTATATTTACAAGTGTATTGTGTATATATTAATCTCTTTGCAGGATCTACAATTTTGTGTGCTTTATGAATATAGGGAATTGAATATTATCTTGGACTATGGCACCTCCACCTGCCTTCTTTTACCTTGTTTACTCCCTATTTTTCACTCACTTAGATTTTCTCACCCTTTCTTGGTGCATCACCTTCCCTTAGAGTAGATTTAGTTTTTATGCATTCTTTTATCCTTGTCTCCTTGGAAAGCATTAGGGTAGTATTAGATTAGGTTTCCATTCTCTACACTTTGGAGAAGTTGTCACTAGGTTAGGAGAAGAATCCGTCTTTCTCCAAAATATTATCCTACTTGTAAAGTCCTACACTATAGGATAATCCCATGTTATGCAGGTTACAATGATTTCCTCATACATGAATCACAAAGTAATCATGGGTGTTGTAATTCTGACATAACAAGAACAATATTTTAAATTTTTTAACTAATGAATTGTGTTTTGATATGTTATTTTAATAAGATAATTGGCACTACTCATGACGGTAGCTAATTCAAGGGGGGATAAATATTATGTGACTAAATCCCCTAATCTTTAAAAAGAATTAAAGACTTGTATATCTAAAGCTCATGTTTGATTAAGAAAAAATATTGTAATAAGTTATTGATGGAATGAATATGCCAAGAAATTGATTAAATATGCTTAATTTATTTATGAAAGGGTGTGAAACCATTTTGATGGTTCATAACTACTAATGGAGTCTTATAAAATGAATGTAAATTATTCTGAGAAAAAAAGACAAGGAATTGAATGGTACTTGTGATTCCAAGAGAAAAATAATATTGATTCTGTAGAAGTAAATTCCAAGGATGACTAGGTACGGATAGGTGGTGGGCAAGAGAGAGGGGCACCAACGGTGTCCTAACCAGTGGTACAGAGCACAACCTTGGATGATCTTGGCTAGGGCAAGGTGAACATACACGAGGTTTATAAAACAATTCTCTCATAGTGTGGTCATAGTCTTGTGTTTGTTGTTTGTGTCTTTGCATTAGAATTTTGGTATTAGAATTCCTAAATATTTTCTTAGATAAGTTATCTCTATAAACATTTGTATTAGCTATATAAATATTTGAATAAAGTCAATGAAACGAATTTTATTCTTCTGTTTATTAGAATACATGAGAAAATAAATGTATTCAGTATATTTGTTAAATATAACTTACAAAATATGTGTTTATGTTAGTAGAAGCATTGAATTGTAGTAATAAGTTAACAAAATACATAATTGTAGATATATATGTTTGTTAATTAAATTTTTTTGTACAATTTAATGTAGTATAAAATTGTATATATGTAATTGTTTGCATTTAAAGTATAATCTTAAAATTTAATGGTGTTCTTGGACTGAATTATCTATTTTCTATCTTTCATGATCATGTTTTTTCTCTAAGTGTTTTCCCTATGTCATTGCATATGTCAACCTTATTTAAATTTCAGTTGATTCTGTTAATTTTAAGTCCACAAAATACCCTTTTGATGTGAATTTTATGTGTTTCCTTGCCTTATTTGATTGTTGGACCTAAAACTCATTTAAATATAGTTCATTCCGGAGACTTCACATCTACCTGGAACCATCTCTTGGAAAATTTATAGAATTATGCCACATATCTTCCTTTTCTCATTTAATCACTGCCAAGAGTCACCCTCGGGTTTGTCCACCTGTCTCTGCTCTTCGGAAATGTGTCTTGCCTTTACTGTAGACCCAAAAGTCTCTTGGAATCTGGTTGACTATGGGGTTCTAAGTACATCAGACCCCAAAACACCTTCAACTCACCGAGTGTCGCCACATACCACTTTCCTAGCTATTTAGATCTTAACACTTGTCCTTGTCCTCTCCACCGTTGATCTTCGCCACGTGTCCTTTGTTTTTTTGACCCACTGATCATCTAGACCTGAAGCTATTTTTATTTTGGTTTAATTTTGGGAAATTGGTGTCCATGGAAAAAAAATTGTTTGGGAAACACAGGGAAATATGACATGCATCTCTAGTTAATTCCTTAATTAATGATGTTTATCTGTAGCTCCATAGATTATTTTAATCCTTGGATTTATATGTTTTGTATACAATATGTAATATGACTTAGTTTCTCAATTGAAAAAGTATTAGCAATATAAAAATGTATCAGTCTTCTATAATTAGATATTTTTGTCAAGGATTATCAATTTTCTTTTTGGGAAAAGGTTCATTTCATGGCCTATTCTTACGATGAGCTCAAATACTTTCAACCAAAAGAGATGCATAATTCTATCTCCTTAAAGCCATAAGCCAAGATCTTCAAGGAAATGAAAAGGCCCTACACACCAAAGATAATATATATCATCAAGGAAGAGGTGCAGAAGATGTTGAACACAAGAATCATATTTACTATCTACCACTCCATGTGGGTAGCATACATTATTCCAGTACAAAAGAAAAGTGGAGAGATAAGGATTTGTGTAGACTTTCACAATTTTAACCATGCCATTTTAAAAGACAATTATATTTTTATGATCATGGATCACATCTTTCAAGAAGTTACAAGGTCCGATATGCTCTCATTACTTGATGGATTTTTAGGATACAATCAAATTGAAGTAGTAGAGGAAGATAGGACCAAGACAACCTTCACCACACCTTGGGGCACTTTTACATACAATAGAATGCCTTTTGGTCTAATCAATTTAGGATAAACCTTTCAAAGGGATATGAACATATCATTCAAAGACCTTAAACATTGCATTGTGATCTACTTAGATGATCTCATTGTCTTCTCAAAGAAGCAAGGAGATCATACTCATCATCTGGACTAGGTACTCATAATATGTAAGAAGCATGACATATACTTTAATTTGAAGAAGTGTATCTTTGGGGTAGATGAAGGAAAACTCATTGGGAACATAGTGAACAAGCAAGGGGAAAATTTGATCTAGATATAATTAAGGTTATTCAAGACTCGTCGCTTCCCGCAAGAAAAAAGAGGGTACATTCCTTCTTTCGCAAGGTCAATTATATCCTGCACTTTATCCTAGAATTCACTGAATTGACCAAGCATATAACTATCATGATGAATCCACATTTATGTCCCATAAATCCAGTTAGACGAGTTGAGTGAGGGAAACCTTCCCTATGTTAAACATCTAAGTTCTAGTGGTTGATGCCCACATCATATTTTTGGTAGAAAATTGATGAAGGAATTTACAGGAGTCTTCATCAGTTGTTTTCTCAAGGATGAGAAAAGGTTTAAGAGGGGGGATAATTTTGACAGGAGTCTTCATCAATTTTTGGGATAATATTCATCAATATTTGGGATAAACCGCAAAGTTAGGGATATAGCCGCCAAAGCAAGTATGTAGCCATGAAGGAAATAAAAAATCCACAAAGAAATTTCGTAAACTACTGAAGACTAAGTAAAGCTATGATACATAGAGAAATCCGTTGGAGACTAAGAAAATTCACGTAATACAAAGGAATCCATTAAATATAGAAGAAGCTGCAAGATACTATAGAAGTCACAGAAGCCAATGTGGTGCTACTCATTGAAGACAAATTGGACCACTACAAGATAGAATTTGATAGAGGCATGAGTCAAAGGAAGTGTATTTTGGGACATATTGTATTTTGTATATTTATTGTAACTAATATATTGTATAGCTGCACATCATAGGAAACATATGAGTGAGTGTCATTTTGAGAACTTGTGTACAAGAGTAGGATTGTATGAGGTAGAATGGGAATAATATATGATGTAAACATTATTGATAAATAAATAAAGATTGGAGTTTGGAGTAAATTTTTTTATTTTATTTCATTTACATTTTTGTTCATAGACTATACATGGTGTATTTCTTGAGTACATCCTTAACTAAGGTCAACTATTCCTAAGCCTCCCAAGTCTGTTGGGTTTTTAGGTCAACACATCTCTCACAGATGCATAATGTCCCACAAGTTAAAGATTACTGGGATAATTGTATAGATGAATTCAATGTCAGAGAAAGAGACTACATGAGGATGACCATCGGATAAATGAAGAAGTAAAAGTTCCATTGGTACAAATAAGGTATTCAAGATGATGGTATAGAGCTATATGATCTAAATTGCAAAATGGTGAAGGATTATCCTTTTTTGCTAATGAATTGGAGCATCCGTGAGTCCAAAGACATAGCTGAGAGAATAAAGGTTATGATCAAAATAACAAGAGCATGGTTTCAAAAGAATAAGGTTTCTACCCTTGCCTCAATAATTTTCCCTATACCCCAAAGATATACATCACATCACTCATAATCAAAGGTTATGGAGGTAACTTCATGCTCAGATCACTCTAGAAGTAGTTCTAAGTGTGAAAAAGTGGAGTATAAAAACTCCTACTATGAGAGATCACACAAAAAGTATAGAACAACAGAAGATACCATGGTGGAAGTGAAATTTGAGGAGAATGATATAGTTCATCTTCCATCTACCGAACTTCCCTGAGATGTTCCAACCTATTCTTTCACCCCTTCTCCTTGTGCATAAGATATGCCCCTTTCACTCGAGAAAGAGATGATAAACATGTCATTCATAAAGCCCGAAGTAGATGAGGCATTTACTTGGATGAAGGAAATGATTAAAAATAGGCTCATACCATCTATCAAGTCATAGTCTCTGATCTTTCAGTAATAAAATCATTGGCCAAATGAAAGAAGAAGAAATTTTCTCAAGCGTCCTATCACTTTTTCACTAATACTACAGGTGATTAGTATGTTGAGGTAGTTAGAACAAAAGTGATCAAACTAGTGGAACAAATGACACCAAATGATTATGAAATGAGAAACATTACTTTAGGCCTGACCACTCATGAAGGATATGAACACATGTTCAAGAAATATTTCACTCACCTCCTTACGAGGAATCAAGAATAAAAAGTGAAAATTAATAAGTTGGAGGATCAAGTACAAAGACTCTCTTCATGCGTATAACATCTCATGGACCTGAATGCTTCATCAATCCTAATTAAAAAAGCTAATCCAATGAGAAACATTGATCTAGAGTCTATCCAAAGAATGCAATAGTTCATAGTATAAGGAAAATATAACAAGTGGATGAGTACAATCATTGAAAAAGGAAAGGAACTATTTCAAGAGATCATTTGTTTGTATAGATATATGTGTGCAACTGTAAATAAGGCTCAGATGATCAGGGAGGATTTGGAAAATTAAAATGACCACTGGGACACTATTCATCCATTGGTGGTGGAAATGGGACATACTCATTATTGAATATTGATAAGAAATAAAATATCCAGTGCTCTATCTAAGGAATTGTCACGTGTGTCGAAAAGAACTCTTGTGACCAAATATGAAATGATAAATCAGGATATCAGTGAATTGAACTCAAATGAGGAACATGCCTACAAGAGGAAAGACTATGTCAACAGTAGAATTCAAAGACTTAGAGTGCATGTCATCAAAGAAACACAAATACATATGAGCTTATCAAACCATTTTAGGAGTATGTCAAGAAATAGGTTGGGGACCCAGTGACCTTCAATGAAGATACCCTAAATTCTTTATCTGGGATTCAAGCCACTATTTAATTCATTACAGAAAAACATCAGTCGTGGTTCATGAAATGAAAGGATATCAATGATGTCTTAGATGGTTGAACAGAGTCCCTAAGTTGTGTATGTATCTGTAATGTTTATAAGGTTGCAAATGCTACATCTCATTTCAGTAAGGAGTTCAGAGGATTTGAAATTTCCCTAGTGGAGCTTAGTGGAGAATTGTTATGGAATGAGGTGAGATCGACAGAAGTAGATTCTTCATCATCTTAGTCTCCTTCCTCTTGTTTTTATATTTTCTCTTCCCCCAATTTTATCTCTCCTCCATGTTCTATTTCTTTGTTGGGGTTGTACTTTTTCACTGTCTTATTTATTTAAAAAAGTGACTTTATGTTTATAATGTAATAAGTCACATTTAATTCATAAAAGGGGACTTAATCTTCTCATAGGATATTTGGGCACGTCATTTGTAAGAAGGGGTTGTTGGTAGACCCATAAAAGATAGTTGTGATCTTGGGTACAGAATAACCTACCAACGAGAGTGAAGTGCATAGATTCTTCGGCTAAATGGGCTATTACAAGAAGTTCATCAAAGGCTATGTAAATATTTCTATGCCATTGGAAGAACTGTTGAAGGCTAAAGGAAAGTTTCACTAGGGTGACACAAAATGATAGGAATTTGATACTTTGAAGGAAATATTAACTACCGCACCTATTTATTCTTTGTTTCTTAGACAAAACCCTTTCATTTTCATCTTGATTCCTTTAGTACAACCATTGGCATAGTATTAGCACAACCTAGGGAAGGAAACATGGATCATCCTATATGATTTTTGAATAGGAAGTTGACACCGTAGAGCATAATTACACAACCATGGAGCAGGAAGCATTATCTATAATCTATGCACTACATAATTTCAGAAAATACTTTTTGAAAACCCCATTTATCTTCTATATAGATCACATGACATTGAAGTACCTAGTAAACAATCCTAGTTTACAAGGGAACATTTGCAAGTGGATAATTCTATTTCAATAATTTGATTTCATAGTTATTGTAAATCCATAGAAGAGTAATTCAAGTTTTGACCATCTATAAAGGATCAATTTTAGTGAGTACATGTAGAGCATTAAAGATGATATACCATATGCAAAAAAAAATCAGGTTGAACTGCATGTCCATAGATTTGGAAGATACAATTGTGTTTTTGTGCACTAAATTGGCACCTAAAGGATTGAAGATGATAGAAAAAAATTCTTGTTATACATACAACACCTTATCAGCTAATTAGAGGATATTTGTATGAGATGTTCCTTGATGAATTCTTGCACCGTTGTGTTCTGAAACATGAGCGTGACAGCATTATGGAGGAGGCTCATGGTGGAATAGAAAGAGGACATTATGCAGGTAATGTGACTTTGTGCAAGATCCTTATGGTTAGACTTTGGTGGGAGACATTATCCAAAGACACCAAGGATTATGTAAAGTAATGTGATCATTGTTGATTCCTTGGAAATCTTAGACACAAATATGAGATGTCGTTGCAACATATAGCAAGCACATAACCTTTTGAGAAGTGGGTTATTGACTTTATAGGACCAATTGCACCACTCGTGCATAGGACTGGCATACTCTACATTATTAATTACATAGATTATTTGACAAGGCGGGAAGAGGAAACACCTATAAAGGATTGTATATAATCCATAACAACAAGGTTTCTCTCGGAAACTATTATGAGTAGATATGGATGTCCATTGATATTGACAAATGATTGAGGAACTCTTTCTTAAACGAGACAATAAGAATTTTATTGACAGATTTTATGGTGGCACACCATAAGACTACCACTTATCACCCACAATATAAAGGTACTGTAGAATATTTCAACAAGATATTGAGTCATACTTTAATGAATATTTGTGATTTTGGAAGGAAATATTGGGATTCTAAAGTGTCAGCTTTACTTTGGAAATACAGGACCACCTATAAAAGGTTGAACAAGGTCATACCTTTTCAGTTGGTATTTGGTGAAAAATTAGTACTTCTTATGGATTTTTTATTTCCATCCCTTTATATTGCATGCACATGTGGATTAGAAGATGAACACGTTGTAGAGGAGCACATTGAGAAAATAAATAAGCATCACGCCATTGTACATTGGAGTTAGAAGACTAAAAAGGTGAGAAAAAAGGCATGACATGATAGGAACATTAAGAATAAGACATTAGGAGTTAGCAAGATGGTCATTCTCTTTTTCTCCACGTGTGCATACCACCTAGGAAAATTGAAGGTGTATTGGTTGATACCTTTTGTAGTAACCAAGATACTTGATTCAGGTACATATTAATTACAGATGTTGGATGACACCATTTTTCCGGATTACTTCAATGGTAGTAGGTTGAATGCCTACTGTAAATATAGCTTATTAGTGTTTGTAATAGGGAATTATTGCCACTTAGATTAGGTTTCCCTTTTCATGTTTTGATTTCTAGTTGTTTCTTTGTTTTATTGTGTTCTTTCCTTACTTTTGTAATAAATGCAATTGTGTGCAACAAGATGATTATGATATTATAATTCATGTGCAGAAGACCTCACATACTTTAGTGTGGGGTGAGCCAAGCGCATGTGCGTGAAAAAGAGACATTATTAGTGATTAGAGGAGAATTAAAGTGGATGAAGATGTGCGCATGATGGTTAAAGGATGGCGTATCAGTTTCAGGGTCTATGCAAGTGAAAAAAGGAAAAAGGTGTCACAAGAAATGAGAAGGATGGTGATAGTAATAAAATTACACAGATTGAAGACCATGCAAGAAAAATTATCATAGAGTGTAATGCGATCTAGGTAGGGGCATGATGAAATTATTTTTATATGGCATAGAGGATTATGTACCACTACATAGGAAAGTGCATGTGAGGAGTTCTATGGCCTATGAAGTAGTGAGTTTGCCAGAAGGTTAGGACTATCGCGCATGGAATAACGCAACAGAAAAAACATGAAAAAGTAAAAAATAAGAATTAAATTTTTTGTATGATGGTAGGTGAGGAGAAATTAATGCAATAAATTTTTAGAAACCAATAAAAAGGGGTGTCGGGGTGAGTTCATTCTCACCTTACCTTGAGAAGACCTTAGGCATTTTCAAGAACGAATTTGTGTGTTTTACTACGAATTTGAGAGAAAACCAGAAAAATCAATTGAACTAGCTTGAAGAAAGTTCACGGATGAGTAGGGAAGCTCCATCATATGAAGTTAGAGGCTTGAGTGTGGTGTGGAAAGCTGTTTACAAGAAATGAAGGGTTTATAGGGTTTTTTGGCTAGGTTTTACAGAATTAGGGCACAAATTCAAAAAGAGATAACATGGTAAGGAGGATATTCATCATGGACATTTGGAAATGAGGAATTAATGGAGCCTAATGCTCAAAGGAGTAGAATTTCCAAAGTTGGTGTTAGTTTATGACATAACACCTAGGAAACTAGGAACTATGTCACCAAATGAAAAAAGGAAAGGAAAGGGCAAGGAGAATCCCATAGTTTTGGATGTGCAAGAAGAATGGTACTAAATGCAGTTCTTAGATGGAGTACTCATGGGAAAGGATTGGGTATCGCATGTAAGAAATTTGAAATTGAGCAATTATAACCATTGCTCAGATGTAAATGTAAGTGAAATAAACATTAAACTAATCCATAAGACAGATGAGAGGACTACAGACGAAAATCCTATCTTTAATGATAAAGGATATAAAATTTTATGGAGCATGGGAGTTCTTCATCTTTATGGGATCCCTTACTTTGACAAACATGAGTGATTGTATCAATGTCTTATATTGTGCATCCATGAGGATTTTGTCTAGTTTGAAGGAAGGAGGATGTTCCTTAACGCGCCATTCATTAGAAAATTTACTAGCCTACGGAGCATAGGGATGGAGCTTTAAGTGGAATTAGAAGATGACGATGAAGTGAAAAAGACTTCCTCCACAATGAAGTACTAACAAGGAAGGAATTCCATCGATATTTCTAAGCTCGAGGATCCTATTATCAAAATGGTTGCATATTTACATACGAAATTGAATGAGCGTGAAATGTTGGTCTGGGTGAAGAAGTGACAATTTATGTCATGAAGAAGATAGTTGAAGGAACTTTTTATAACCTTGATGGATTTATAGCAGAGGATATTATTGAGGAAGTACACACACATGACAATATAACTTTTAGAAATGCCTTGTTGCTGATTGTTTTATCTGAACTTGGGGTACTAGATGGACCAACCAAGAGGATATGGAGGTTCCCCTATAAAAGACATTTCCCACAAAAATAATTACTAATTACACTTGTGATGGCATGAATAATGTATATAAGGCCAAGGAGGATTATGGTATAAACATATACGTGAGGTGTTTGGACAAGAATGGCATATTCCAAGTGAGTTACCTATATAGTTGAAAGTGAAGGAAGAATTTGTAGTTTATCAACACTCATGTCTTGGAAAATTTTATTTGAAGGATGGGTCAAAAATTCATTGGTACAAACTTCTGTTTTCCTTTATAGCACGATACTTTCTAGCTATGGGGAATAGGTTTAATAAGGTACAAAAAATAAGAATTGAAACAGATAAGGTAGACTACGAGTATCGCACATTGCACAAAACATATGTTTATCCTAAAAATAAATCATATGAGGAGAAAATGATATCAAATGATATCAATATGTCTAAGTCCATTACTCTAGAAGTTGCCAATTTGGAGGAAACAAAGGTTTATATATATTTGAAACTGAACATGGTTAATGGAAAATATGTATAATATGACTTAAGGATCTTGGAAGTGCCTATAGGAAAGAGAATGATGGGGAAAAATAGATCACGTGAGGATACTCCCTCGATCAAGAAGAAGAGGAAAGTGAGAAATCAACTTCTGTGAAGAGTAGAACTACAAAGAAGAAACCAACACGTAAAGATTCTCAACCAAGTATGAGTTCCAAGAATACACCGAAGAAGAAGTATCAAATGAAAAAGTAAGCAAATATGGTGTCTAGTGAAGAAAAAAAGGATGTTGATAGAGATGAAGATGAGGTTGTGAGAAATGAGGAGGAGGAAATATTACAAAATGAACCTTTAGTGCATGAGATTAGGGAATCAGATATGGAAGAGTGTTATGTGCATTATGAGGAGACCCCTTTCAAGGAACCAGAGGTAGAAGGTCATGAAGTAACTATTACTCAGATTTTGGAGGAGAGGTAGGAAAATACTTAGGAGCATAAGGTTAAGCATATTAATGAGCATGAGGTACAATGCATTGTATAGAGCATTTTTTAGCATGGGGTAGAGTGTGAGGAGGGAGAAGAAAAGAATATTGGTGAAGAATAAGCAAGTGGTATGGAGAACCCCTTTATACTTGATTTTTTTTAAAATACCAATGGGAAGAATGGAAAACCATGACACATACCCCTGGGCCTTATCATTTAATATTTTGATGATCTGATTAGAATTTTTTGCACAAGATATTAGAGTATAGTGGCCATAGAAGATCTCTTATAGTGGTCATTATTTAAAAATAAAGATGCATTATCGCACACAAAAAATGTGCTCTCTTAGGAGTTTTAATTACACATGGAGGAACCTGTGTTCAAGGTTAGCACATAATCGATAACCAAGACTTGGCTCGAGTCCATGATATGAGAAGGATACCCGATATTTGATGCAGAGGTGTTAATAGATGAAAAATTATATAATGTACTTAATAAGTTATCGGCGGAAGTAGGGATGAGAATTTTTTATAAGTATTGTTGCATCAAGAAAATGCACAAAGAGATAGAGGGTCAAGATAAAGAGCTCGAGATGAAAGATTGATAAATTACAAAATTGAAAAAAAAATCCAAGGGAAGAGAAGGCACAAACACGCATGGTGTATAAGAAGGAAAACTATGTTGATGTGAGGTATATTTCCACCTCACTGTTATCCAATTTTTGTATAATTTGGAAAAATTGGATAGTAGGAGCCTATTGGACCCTGGGATCAAAAATTCCTTTGTGAGAATTTTGGGTAATTTTGGGAAAAAATTCATTTTAGAAGTTCTAACGATGTGGAAGGGTTCATGGTTTTTGATATCATTCTTCCCTTTCTCGATCTTCAGGACTCAGATTTTACTTTGGGTGATGAAATTGGCCTCGGGGGCCCCACTTTCATTCAATGCGTATAAAGAAATCAAAATTGATCAATCAAATCAAGGAGAGTTTTTACTATGATCCCATGACTCCCTAGTTCCAAGAAGAATCCAAGAGAATCAAATTTTTATTAAAACAAAAAAATATATAGTTGGGGGTCAAGTTGTCATTGAGCAAAAATAGAGCTTGATGTAGCTCAGTGAGCTACTCGGTGAGCCAACATCAGTTCAAAGGGAAACGAGCTCGGTTCTAGCCCGTGCAAGTTGAGTTTGAGGGATATCAAGTAGATTTGACCTAGATCATTCATGGCTTGGTGAATCAAGTCATTTAGTAGCTTGATGTGATATAGAGGAGATAACACGATGAGTTTATCTAGAAAGTCATAGAGGTATGAGAATGTCAGGACGAGTTAGGATTAGCTCGTGAAGGACAATGCGTTCAAAACTAAAATTGAAAGGATTAAGGAACTCTTGAGCTTACGGTATCAACTAGGGTGGATGAGTTAGAGCCTAGCTAGAGGATTTTTAAGAGTGAGATTAACATGGAAGCATTTGAGCTCAGTCAAAAAGGCTGTGTCATTGCATTGAGAAAGATCATAGTGAAGGAGTTCAAAAGGCTGGTGAACTTGACTCATCCGAGTCAAAATTATGTGTGACCAGGGCACATTTAGGGAATTTCAAAGGATCGCGGTCAATGGGGTGGTTGAGGCTGAATTTAAAAAGATGGGGGAATTTTGAAGGTTTGCGGCCATGGCAGAAATGTTAAGATGACAAGCCAAGTCAGTAACTCAATGCATGGGAGGTTTGGGAAAACATGGGCAAGTGGATTATTAACGGTGATAAGCCATGGAAGAAATTCCCCAAATAAAACATGCTAGTAAGGAGCCTAATTCTATGGCTGAGATTTAGGTGAGTTGTCAATTTTTCCGCTAGGTTAACAGGATAGTTGGTAGTGTCAGTAAGTTGTGGGGGAACCACCACTTTTAGAGGAGGTAATGTCAAGCTCATGAAATAGCATAGTCAGTTCGAATGGCCCCGGATTGAATCCACAATGTGCAAGGCATCCACCACTAATTATTGGCTATTTTGCTTGACATTAGGAAAGATGATCCAGTGGAAAGCTTGTGGTTTTGAGTGGCTATGGAAATAGAAAAGGAAGAGACAACCTCAGTCTCAACTTGATTCAATCATTTAAGGAGCTTATATATTACGTTTTGAGGCTTATCATTGGAAGTAAGTAATGGAAAATCTCTCACCACAGCAATCTGACACTCTCAGGTTAGATAGATGAGCTCAGCTTTAAGACACATGTGAACGTAATACAGCTAACCACGAGTTCATGAGGAAAACTATTGGAGGTAAATGGAGCCAAGTCGATTTTGAGGCCATATCTCAGGAATGGAAGTGAACTTATCAATTTCATTGATCATGGCAACTTCAAATGGAGCTCAGTAAGCCTCAGGGAGGAACTAGGTCAACTTGGTTCATTTTGGCAGGACATGAAATATTCCGATGTGATATTGAATGAGGATCTCATGTGGGTTGACTCATGTAAGAGTGTTTGGCTTAGTGTAGGATGATCTTGGTAAGAAAAAAAGTTGTCATGTCGAGTTAAGCGAAACCTGAAGCCAACCAATGCATATTAAACATCAGGGACTTGTTCATACAGTTGATTCAATCTCATTGAGCCAAATGGATAGTTTCTCAATTGCAGTGTGGCTGGCTCGGTAATGATACATTTAAGGAGGAAAGTTTCATAAACACAATTCAATATGGAGCTTAGACGGACCGAGTTACTCAAATGTTGAAACAATCAGCTTACTGAACTTGGGGAATCGACACATCTGACAAGATGAATTCACCAATGCTCACCCAAACATGGAGGAACTCACCAATCCATGAGAAAGGAGCTTAACTCTCCAAGTTGAGTCATGCATTAAGATGAGCTTGAAGAACTTAATAGTTGGAGATGATTACAAGGGAATAGCTTGGAGCGAGTTTGTGGGACAAGTTGGAGGTAGCTCGTGGAGTAAAAATTTGTTGGAGCATGAAGAGCTCAACCTGAGCAAGTTAAGGCCGACAAGAGTTGGTAGAGCATGAAGATGAGCCCACCAAGTTCAAATGGAAGGAAAGCTCGTCGACCAAATCAGTGAGTTGGTAGGAAAGCCAACTACCGAGTTAGCCTTTCTCTCAAGGGCCCCCCTTCAATGTAAACCAACCCTAACGGGTGCAAATAGAAATTATCATTAAATTGATATAATTTTAAAATATTAATTAAATTAATATTTTTATTAACAATATTTTTATTATTATTAAAATATTTTATTTAAATATTCTTTTAATTAGATGAGATGGATAAGTTTTAAATTGATCATTAATGGCACATGATGGAGGGCTAAGTGGTTCAACTAACTTTGTAATAAATGTTAACCATCATGTACCTTCATTTTAGGGAGGAATTTATGATTTTTCCTCTATTCTCTCACAAGGATTTTTCTATAAATGTAAACGAAGAACTCATTCCAAGGGGTTGGACAATCTAGACATCTTAGACAAGTGTATATTTTTCAAGAGTCCTCTCTCTTCTACAAGTTATATTTGTGGATTGGGAAACTTTCAAACCTCCTTTCTAAGACTGTAATGACAACCATTTCCTCTTTTGAATGTACTGATGAATTTTCCATGTTGTTGAAGAAATTAAATGTGTGTTTTGTGACTACTCTTAGTCCTTTCATCATTCTATAATTCTTTGTGCCTTTCTCATGCTTACTAATACACTGTGTAAGTTCAAAGTTTACATTGTAGGCCCTTGGAGTTCTGTGCATGTCAAGTGGTGGAGTATCACTTGCAGTTGAGTTATGGTGTTTATTCACCCTTCTTAATTTCATCCTTCTTCACTGAAAGACTGATATATTGTTTTTATGATCGAGTTTTAACAAAGGGAGCACATGCTCTTTAGTTTTTGGTATTATGTTCACCCTTTCCAAGTTGCAGTAGGTTAAGTTGTCTTGTGGTGCACAAAAACCTCTTCAAATTAACCCTTCCCAAGTCTCACCCTTTATTTGGTGCATCACCATCCCTAGTATAGTTTCATTTCTTGCAAATCTCTTTCCCTAAATCCCATGAAAATGTTAGTATAGGTTTAGATAACCATTTTATTACACTAGGAATAGTATAGCACTTAGTTTAGGAAGAGGAAGTTGGCATTCTCCAGAGGTTCACCTCAAGCCCAAGTCCCACATCTTGAGAGGTGATCCCATGTTACCCAATCACACTAAATGTCTTGTTCACATTCTATCCATTCGGAGGGTGCAGTGATTTTGCGATAACAATTTTTGGCATGCCTAGTGGGACAAGAGTTGGTACTTATCTTCATACATGCATGAATCAAAGTACCTGGTGATTCCATATCTATAGATTTTGTATCTTAGTGTGTTAACATATGTAAAGAATTTAAACAAGAGATTCTATGAGACATGAAGGAAATTATTAACATATTGAGTTATCCTTGTCTCCTCCAAGAAGAATAAGAAGAAGAGGCATTTCAACATCACTAGTTACAGCATCACCACGAAGTGGGCATTCAAATCCTCCTTGCGGAAGGTTCCCTCCACCTAGGAACAATCATCCTCTATGTAGAATGCCAAGGAATAAATTTTTTCCTGCATTCAACATGATAAACCCTCTTCCATTAGCCCAACGGGATCCTATACCTGTTACCACACTCAAAATTTTACCCTTTTATATAGGGGAAACTCATATTACTCCTGTGGAACATATTCTTGATGTGGCTAGCATTTATGTAGTACATAATGTTACAGAAGACAACCTTGTGGACAAACTCCTGGCTACTTCCTTATAGGGAAAAGTAATTCATTGGTTTCATGGGTTAGAGGCTGGAACTATTACCACTTGGGACGAATTGGGGGAGAATCTTTGCAAATAGTTTGAAGACAAGAGTGACCACCTGCAACTCTTGGAACAACTCACTACCATAAAGATAGCTCCCCTAGAATACATGAGTGATTTCAAATTCTGATTCCAAAGGACTTGGAATAGGATTTTGGCACTCATAAATCCTTCTCTAAATAATGCATTCTTGTACTATTTGTAAGCCTTGAATAGTGATGTAGCAGTTATGATCCAATCCATGAGAGGGCCTACACCACCCGATGCCTATGAAGTTTCCATAAGAGCAGAGAATTCCTTGATTTAGGCTAGAAAGATAGCTCCACGACTGCTAATGTCATTGTCTTTGGATCTTACAAATAATCAACCTACCATTACTCTTATTCTAGCAGCTTCCAACTAACCAGTTCAGTCTATTCCCACCCTTTCAAATGATCTATTTGAAGTTGAGTCATTGCTATAAACTTTTGGGAGTGTGCTCATTATATTCAAGAGGAAAAAATTTCAATATAATCTTCTGTACCAGCCACAAAATCAATAGTATAAGGCTAACCATCCTCCTTTTCAAGGGAACAATCAGCCTCAAAATCAAACCGAAAATCAAGCTACGAATGTTAGGCCTCTAAACTTTAGGAATCCTCTTGCTGCTAGCTCTTCTAGAGCCCTTGTACTTGTCTAGAATAATCTAGTTCAAGACTACAAATGGTGGTATCCTTGTTATCAACCCCGCAATAAAAATATTTTCCCAAATGGAGTTCTTATCCAAGACCTTATGGTTCAAATCATATCAGCCCCTCCAGAGCCAACACAAAATTCATCTACCTAGGAAATAGCAGATCAACTACAAGTACCGGAAGAAACCACTTTTCTAAATTGGCAAGCAAAAAAAATTTGTGGGTTGAATACAAATTCTTCACCAGTGGCAGAAAACATTCGTTCCAAAAAGAAAGTAATGGAATCTCAACCTTTCAAAGTTGATCAAGCATCTACTTCACAACCTCATCCACAAGTGGTGGTTGATAAAGATGTGGGAAAGAAACAACCAGAAACACATGCTAGCCAAGCTGCAAGGAAAGAAGGTTCTTTAGGCATCACAGTACCCAACAAGAAATTTCCAAAAGAGGATTTTAATTCCCAAAGAAATGTCAGAAAATTAGGAGCAATTACCTTCAGTAGTATAGAACAAATGAAGAAGACCAACTTGAGTGTTAATATGTGGTACACACTGTCAATTCCTTCTCAAAGAAACTTGTTGCGAGAGGCTCTGAATAGATTTGGTAGGTCATGAGGTAGAAAATGCTACAAATTTGTGTCAACCGAAAGGGAAAATTATTCCTAAAGTGAACAAACCACCACCATTATATATTTCCCTGATCATTGGTGGCAACCTAATGCATAATTACATGATCGATTATGGTGTCAGTAGCTCGGTCATGCCCAAACAAATTACAGATGTAATAGGCATACAATATGTGTTGGTTGCAAGAGGATTTATTCACCTAGATGGCATGGTTGTTTATACTATTGAATTTATCAAAGGACTTCAACTTATCATCCATGTGTGCCCTAGTTTTTCATTCACCCAAGATATATAAGTCATTAATCTACCTCCTCTCTTTGTCATCTTCCTATCACGAGATTTCACTCCCAAGATGGGCAGATATCTAACAGTCGATTGGTCACATATGATTCTCAAGACTCGATACGGAACCAAAGTTACTATAAGGGTGGAACCAATCTTCCATAATCATGTATAACCCTAATTGCTATTTTTATAAATGGGAACTATACCATCGGTGATCTAGAAGAAGAAGATGTTAATCATGAACTGACCACTCTTGTGGAAGAATTCCCCAATAATCTACTAGATGAAGTGATTGGAGATCATCAGTATGATCCCTACATTGTTTTTTTAGTAGAGGAAGAAGTTGGTTTGCTACTTTTGGAGGAGACAGGATTGGGTACATACTGCATTCAAAAATAAGGTATGATCATACCACAGCTTGTCAAAACACAGAAATTCTGAAGGAATGTGGCGATTGATATTCAATGACTCAAGGAGTAAGAATGAATCTGGTGTTGGTGTCATTATAATTTATCTAGAAAGATATAATTACTTCTCATCTTTCTGGTTGTAATTCAGTTACACTAACAAATTCACTAAATACGAGGCCCTTGTGCATGGAATTCAACTAGCTCAAAAGAAGGAAATCAAATCCCTGAGTGTTTTTGGAGATAGTGAGTTAGTTTTTCATCAAGTGACGACACGCAGTGCATCCAAAACTGATATTTTAAGATCATACAAGAACCATATTTAGTATCTAATTGAAGATTTTGAGACTTTCAGGATTCATGTTATTCCTAGAAATCAAAATCAAGATGCTGATAGGCTTGCTATGATTGGCTTGCAATACGAAATAATTGTTGATATCATGAAAGATGGGCATAAATTTTTCAAAATTGTGGTTTGACTTCCAGTACCTGATAATGTGAGTAGATGGCAATTTTTCAATAGTGAAAAACAAATTGTTTTATTTCTACAAGAGGAGGCAGAGTTTTCTACGAAAGGTTAAGAAAAGTTGCAAGAATCATACAATGATCAAATCATGTAATTGAAAATAAATAAGATACTAAAAGGATTAGTTACTCTGGAATTCATATTCAATTCATATGATCAAGATAAAATACAAAGCTCTAACATGGTGGTCAAAGAAGAATATTTTGACGAATTCGAGGTAACAAATGAAAAGTTTTTGAAGATCGGAAAAGTATGCACTCCCAAAGAAAAATAAGCTTTCATCAAAAAATTTCAAGATTATCACAATATTTTTGCGTGGATCTATAAATACCTGCGTTGGTTTTGATCCAGGTCTAGCACAACATACCATCAAACTAGATCCTAATGCCAAGCCAGTTCATTAGAAAAAGAGGCCAATTAATCCTAAAATTGAGCCACTAATGAGAAAGGAGCTAACAAAACTCATCATGGCCTATATATTTTTTCCTATCAAGCATTCCTTTTGGGTAGCCAATCTGGTCCCTGTAAGGAAGAAGAATGGAGAAATTCGGCTATGCATTGATTTAAGGGATTTGAACCATGCCTTGTTGAAAGATAATTATCCTCTTCCATCAATGGAGAAAATCCTTTAAATGGTTTCAGGAGCTCAAATATTTTATTTTCTCGATGGATATTTGGGTTACAATCAAATTTTGGTCCAAGAATCTAATCAATTCAAAATGGCTTTCACTACCAAGTGGGGAATGTATGCTTACAACAAAATGCCATTCGGATTGTCCAATGTCAGAGCTACTTTCTAAAGAGCAATGGACATGGAATTTAAGGGACTAATCAACGATATCATCTTGGTTTACCTTGATGATATAATTTTATACTCTAAGCATGTAGAAGACCACATCACGCATCTAAGGAAGGTTTTCCAAAGATGTAGAGAATTTAGAAATTCACTTAACCCTTTAAGAAATGTATTTTTACAGTGAACGAGGGAAATTTTTTGGGGCATTTTATTTTGGCATAAGGAATGTCAATTGATCCAACAAGGATTCTTTTGATTATGTCCTTATCTCTCCCAAGTCACAAGAAGGGTCTCCAGAGTTTTCTGGGAACCATAAATTTTGTACGAAGGTTCATTCCTCAATTTTCAACATTGGCTAAACCACTAACAACCATGATAAAGAAGAATATACCATTCTTATGGAAAAAGGAAGGAATGGAGAGCTTCTAAGCCATCAAAATGACCATTTCTCAAGCTCCCACGCTGTTGAACCCTAAGTTTTATAAATATTTTATTCTTTATGCTTTTGTAGGTCAAGAGAGCATTTCAGGGATCCTCACCTAGCAAAATGATGATCTAATGGAGCAACCAATTACTTTCTTCAGTCAATCCCTCAAATACTATGAGCTCAAATATTCATTCATTGAAAAACAAGTCTTTGTGGTTATTTGAGCTTTGAATAAATTCAAGCACATGTTGTCCAACAACAAAATTCATCTAATGGTGTCTCATCCAGGTGTCAAGGAATTTTTGCTAAACAAAGAGATGAATGAAAAGTGTCCTGGATGGATCACGAAGGTGATGGAGTATGATGTACATATAAAATTTACGAAACTTGTCAAAGGTAAAGGTTTGTGTCAACAACTTGCTTCAAACCTGAAATAAAAAGGTGATTAGGACATGACGTTCCTCAACACTGATGAAGGCGATGATCAAGTTGAATGGTTATCCAAACTGAAGAATTTCCTTTTCTCATGAGCATATCTTGTTGACGTGGATAGGAATCAATGATAGACCTTTCACCTTCATTCTATTACTTATGTTCTGGTAGAGGATGTTCTTTTTTTAAGGGATTTGAATGGTGTTCTTCTTCGGTGCATAAGACCATAACATGTAAGTAAGATAATAGAAGAGTTTCATAATGGCATATTTAGATGACATTATTCTACATGATCAACTACTACCAAGATCATGTGAGTTGGATACTATTGGCTAGATTTATTCAAAGATGCCCACTTCTAGGTAAAGAAATGCAAGGAATGTACCTTTTTCACCGAAAAGCAAAAACTGGTAGCCCTACCTCTTCTCCCAATTCAAGTCAACCAACCCTTCATCCAATGGGGGTTAGATTTAATCAGGATGATTAATCTTCCATCAAGTGATGGAAACAAATGGGTTCTCACTATGATGGATTATTCCACTCATTGGATGGAAGTTGTGGCACTTAAAGAGGGAAACGAAAAGGTTGTCCTTGATTTTCTGAAGGGGATAATGACACGTTTAAGTGTTCCATTTACAGTAATTTCAAATAATTCAATGGCATTTCTTGTTTTGAAATTAACTGAATGGGCCATCAAGAATACGGTTTATCTCAAAACTTCATCCAATTATTACCCATAGAGGAATTCATTAACCAAGTCTAGTAATAATAATCTCATACGGATCATCAAGCATACAATGGAAACTAATATAAGAACTTGGCACACTTGGCTCAAAACCACCATGTGGGCAGATTAGATCACACCCAAAAGGGCCATTGGTAATTCACCTTTCATACTAGTATATGGAAAAGAAGCAAAAAATTTGCTATCCTTGGAATTACCTTCTTTGGAGTTAGCTCATTAGCTTCAGGCTATGGAGAGTGAACCTATAACAGTCAATTTTTCTAAACTAATAGATTTAGAAGAACTACAGAACAAGGCCATAAAAACTCTGGAGCAACATCAAGCTCAAGTTAAGAAAAAATTTACAAGAAGGCGTTCAACATGAATTTTCAAGAGGGAGATTTAATTCTCAAATGGGATGTCGACAGGGAAAAACCAGACATGCGTGCCAAGTTTGATGCTCTTTGGAGTGGCCATATATCATCACAAGTTGCAAAGATAATAATTCATTTCATCTATCTAGACACAATGGAGAATACATTTCCATTCATGTGAATGGGATACATCTCAAAGCTTTCTTTTGAGATCATTCCACCCCCTGTACAGTTTAGTTAGGTGTTTTCCTCCAAGTGTTCTTGCACATTTTTATGTGTTGTTGTCATCATTTTTTTCTTTGTTGTTTTGTTTTGTGTTGTTCTTGCACATTGTACCAACATTTGAGTTTTTTGGGAGAAAGAAGGTTCAATTTTAAAAAGAGTTTCAGATATCCAAGGTTCCTCTAAAGCTTCATCCAAAATTTCACAATGCTTTGTAAGTGTCAAACATTCGTCGATGTCAATACATTTCCTATCTGTCATTGTTGGAGAGTTCAAAATCATGTACCACATAAGATCATATCATTTTCAAGATTTTGATATTGACTCCATGCCCAATGGATGACTTAAAGGCTACTAGACTGGTGCTTAGCAGGAAATCATCCCCGAGAGGTCACCAAAAATGTTATCCAATTTTTGTATACTTCGGCAAAAGTGGATAGTAGGAGCCTATTGGACCCTGGGATAAAAAAATTCCTTTGTGAGCATTTTGGGTCATTACAGGAAAAATTTGCATTTTAGAAGTACTAACGATGTTTCAGAAGGGTTTATGGTTGTCTAATAGTGTTCTTCCCTTTCTATCTCTTTGAGACTTAGATTTTGCTTTGGGTGACTAAATTAGCCTCAGGGGCCCCACTTTCAGTCAATAGGTATGAATTGATCAAAATTGATCAATAAAATCCAGGAGGGTTTTTACTATGATCTCACGACTCCCTAGTTCTAAGAAGAAGCTAGGAGAATCAAATTTTTATCAATAAATAAATAAAAATAGTTCAGAGTCTAAATGTCATTGAGAGAAAATAGAGCTTGTTGAGCAACTCAGTGAGCTAACATTAGTTCAAAGGGAAATAAGCCTGGTTCCAACCCGTGTAAGTTGAGTTTGAGGGATATCAAGTAGAATTGACTGATCTCATTCATGGCTTGGTGATTCAAGTCATTTAGTAGCTTGATGTGATACAGAGGAGATGGCATGACAAGTTCATTGGGAAAGTCACAAAGGTATGAGAATATCGGGATGAGTTTGGATTAGCTCGACAAGGACAATGCGTTCAAAACTGAAATTACAAGGATTGAGGCACTCTTGAGCTTATGGTATCAACTAGAGTGGACCAGTTGGAGCCTAGTTAGAGGTCACTTAGAGAGAAATAATAACATGGATGCATTCTAGCTCATTCAGAAAAGTTTTTTCACTGAGTTGAGAAGGAGATCAGTGAACGAGTTCAAGAGGCCTATGAGCTTGGCTCGGTCGAGTAAAAATTAGGTGTGACTAGGGCACATTCAGGGAGTTTTGAAGGATCACGACCAATGGGGTATTTGAGGCTAAATTTTAAAAGATGAGGGAATTTTAAAGGTTTGTGTCCATGGAAAAAATCTCAAAATGGCAGGCCAAGCCAGTAACTCCACATAGGGGAGGTTCGAGAAAACATGGCCAAGAAAAATATTAACGATGGCAAGCCAAGGAAGAAATTCCACAAATTGAATGTGCCAGTAATGAGCTGAAGTCTATGGCCAAGATTCAGGCAATTTCCTGAGTTTCCCACAGGGTTGACAGGATGGTTGCCAATGAAAGCAAGTCATGGGGGATCCTCTGCTTTTAGGGGAGTTAATGTCAGGCTTGTGACTTGAAATAGTCAGTTTGAGTGGCCCAGGATTGAATCCAAAACATGCAAGGAACCCACCCCCGAGTTGTGGCTATTTGGATCAACATTAGGAAAGATGATCTAGCGGCAATCTCATGGGTTTGAGTGGCCTTGGAAGTAGAAACGAAAGAGACAACATCTGGATCAACTTGATTTAATAATTTAAGGAGCTTCATAGATTGCATTTTGGGGCTTATAGTTATAAGTAATCAATGGAAAATATCTTTCCACAGCGATCCAACACTCATGGGTCAGATAGATGAGCTCAGATTTAAGACACGTGTGAATGTAATACAACTAACCACGAGTTCACCAGGAAAAATATTACAGGTCAATGGATCCAAGTTGGTTTCTAGCCCATATCTCAAGAATGGAAGTGAAATTATCAATTTCATTGATCATGGCAACTTCAAATGGAGCTCAGTGAGCCTTAGAGAATAACTAGGTCAACTTGGTTCATTATGTCAGGATAGGAAATATTTTGGTGTGATATTAAATGAGGATCTTGTGTGGGTTGACTCATGTAAGAGTGTTCATCTTAGTGTAGGAAAAACTTGGTAAGAAAAAAAAAGTTTTCGAGTCAATTTAAGTTGAGCTCGAAGCCAACCAATACATATTAAATGCTAAGGGCTTGCTCATACAGTCAAGTCAAGTGCATCGATCCAAATAGATAGTTTCTCAGTTGCAGTGTGGTTAGCTTGGTAATGATGCATTCAAGGAATAGAGTTTCATAAACCCAAGTCAATATGGAGCTCATACGGACCGAGTTACTCACACGATGAAACGATGAGCTTACAGAACTTGGAGGATCGACACATTCGACAAGATGAATTCACCAAGGCTCACCCAAACATGGAGGAACTTTCCAATCCGCGAGAAAGGAGCTTAACTCTCCAAATTGAGTCATGGATTGAGATGAGCTCGCAGAACTTGACGGTCAGAGAATATTACAAGGGAATATCTTGGAGAGGGTTTGTGGGACAATTTGGAGGTAGCTCGTGGAGTAAAAAGTTATTGGAGCATGAAGATCTCGACCCAAGTGAGTTAAGGCCAAGAAGAGTTTGTAGGGCATGAATATGAGCCCGCCATGTTCAAACAAAAGGGGAGCTCATCGACCAAATCAGTGAGTTAGTAGGTGAGCTAACTTCTGAGTTATCCTTTCTCTCAAGGGACCCCCTTTCAATGCAAACCAACCCTAAGGGGGTCCAAATAGGAATTGTCATTAAATTGATATAATTTTAAAATAGTAATTAAATTAATATTTTTATAAAATATTTTAATTAATAATATTTTTAGTATTATTAAAATATTTTATTGAAATATTCTTTTAATTAGATGAGATGGATAAGTTCTAAGTTGTTAATTAATTGCACATGATGGAGGGTTAAGTGGTTCAACTAACTTTGTCCATTACTCTGGAAGTTGCCAATTTGGAGGAAACAAAGGTTTATATCTATTTAAAACCAAGGATGGTTAATGGAAAATATGTATAATATGACTTAAGGATCCTGGAAGTTCCTATAGGAAAGAAAATGATGGGGGGAAAGAGAGCACGTGAGGATACTCCCCCAATGAAGAAAAAGAGGAAAGCGAGAAAGCAAATTATGTGAAGAGTGGAACTACAAGGAAGAAACCAATGCGTAAAGATTCTAAACCAAGTATGAGTTCTAAGAATACACCTAAGAAGAAGTATCCAATGAAGAAAAAACCATAGATGGTGTCTAGCGAAGAGACAAAGGAGATTGATAGAGATGAAGATGAGGTTGTGAGAAATGAGGAGGAGGAAGTATTACAAAATGAACCTTTATTGCATAAGATTGGGGACTCGGATATGGAAGAGTGTTATGTGCATTATGAGGAGACCCCTTTCAAGGAACCAGAGGTATAAGGTCATGAAATAACTATTACTCATATTTCAGAGGAGAGGTAGGAAAATAATGAGGAGCATAAGGTTGAGCACATTATTGAACATGAGGTACAACGCATTTTATAGTGCATTTTTTTGCATGGGGTAGAGCGTGAGGAGGGAGAAGAAAAGAATATTGGTGAAGAAGCAGGTGGCATGAAGAACCCCTTTATACTTGATTTTTCAAAAAATACCAGTTGGAAGAATGGAAAGATATGACACATACCCCATGGCCTTGTCATTTAATATGTTGATGATCCAATTAAAATTTTGTGCGCAAGATATTAGAGTATAGTGGACACATAAGATCTCTTATATTGGTCATTATTTAAAAAGAAAGAGGCATTATCGCACACAATAAATATGCTCTCTTGGGAATTTTAATTACACGTGGAGGAACCTGTGTTCAAGGTTAGCACATAATTAATAACCAAGACTTGGCTTAAGTCCATGATAGGAGAAGGATACTTGATATTTGATGCAGAGGTGTTAACAAATGAAAAGGCATGTAATGTACTTAATAACTTGTCAGCGGAAGTAGGGGTGAGAATTTTTTATAAGTACTGTTGCATCAAGAAAATACACAAAGAGATAGAGGACAAGGATAAAGATCTCAAGATGAAAGTTTGATAAATTTTATAACTAAAAAAAATCTAAGGGAAGAGAAGGCACAAACACGCATGGTGTATTTCCACCTCACTGTTATCCAATTTTTGTATACTTTGGCAAAATTGGATAGTAGAAGCCTATTGGACCCTGGGATCAAAAATTCCTTTGTGAGCATTCGAGGTCATTTTGAGAAAATTTTGTGTTTTATAAGTTCTAACGATGTTTCAGAAGGGTTCATGGTTGTCTAATATTATTCTTCCCTTTATAGCTCTTTGGGACTCATTTTTTACTTTGGGTGACTAAATTGGCCTCGGGAGCCCCACTTTCAGTCAATGCATATAAACAGCTCAAAATTTATCAATCAAATCAAGGAGGGTTTTTAATATGATCCCATGTCTCACTAGTTCCAAGAAGAATCCAAGAGAATAAAATTTGTATTTAAACAAAAATATATATAGTTGCTCGGCTAGCCAACATTAGTTCAAAGGGAAACGAGATTGGTTCTATCCCATGTCAGTTGAGTTTGAGGGATATCAAGAAGAGTTGACCGAGCTCATTCATGGATCGGTGAATCAAGTCATTTAGTAGCTCGATGTGATACAAAGGAGATGGCACAACAAGTTCATCTGGAAAGTCACAGAGGTACGAGAATGTCAGGACAAGATTGGATTAGCTTGAAAAGGATGATGCATTCAAAACTGAAATTGTAAGGATCGATGCACTTTTGAGCTGACAGGATCAACTAGGGTGGACAAGTTAGAGCCTAGTTGTAGGGTTTTTCAGAGTGAGACTAACATGGAAGAATTTGAGCTTAGTTAGAAAGGTTGTGTCACTGAGTTGAGAAGGATCTCGGTGAAGGTGTTTAGGAGGCCTGTGAACTTGACTCGGATGAGTCAAAATTAGGCGTGATCAGGGCGCATTTAGGGAGTTTCGAAGGATCATGGCCAATGGGGTGGTTGAAGTTGAATTTAAAAAGACGGGGGAATTTTTAAGGTTAGCAGCCATTACAAAAATGTTAAGATGATAGGCCAAACTAGTAACTCAATGCAGGGGAGGTTTCGGAAAACATCGGCAAGTGGATTATTAATGGTGGTAAGCCATGGAATAAATTCCACAAATCAAACGTGATAGTAAGCAGCCTGATTCTATGGCTTAGATTTATGCGAGTTGTTAATTTTTCCACTAGGTTAATAGGATGGTTGGTAGTGAAAGCGAGTTGTGGGGGAACCACCACTTTTAGGGGAGGTAATTTGGAGCTCATGAAATGGCATAGTCAATTCGAATGGCTCGGGATTGAATCCAAAATGTGCAAGGCATCCACCACTAAGTTTTGGCTATTTGGCTTGACATTGGGAAAGATGATCCAGTGGTGAGCTTGTGGTTTTGAGTGGCTGTGGATATAGAAAAGGAAGAGACAACATCAGTCTCAACTTGATTCAATCATTTAATGAGCTTCATACATTGCGTTATGAGGCTTATCGTTGGAAGTAAGCAATTGAAAATATCTCACCACAGTGATTCAATGCTCTTGGGTCAGATAGATGGGCTCAGCTCTAAGACACATGTGAACGTAATACAGCTAACCACGAGTTCACCAGGAAAACTATTATAGGTCAATGGAGCCAAGTTGGTTTCTAGGACATATCTCAGGAATGGAAGTGAACTTATCAATTTCATTGATCATGGAAACTTCAAATGGAGCTCAGTGAGCCTCAGAGAGGAACTAGGTCAACTTGGTTCATTATGGCAGGACGAGAAATATTCTGATGTGATATTAAATGAGGATCTTGTGTGGGTTGACTCATGTAAGATTGTTCAACTTAGTGTAGGACAAACTTGGTAAGAAAAAAAAAGTTGTCGAGTCAATTTAAGTCAAGCCCAAAGCTAACCAATGCATATTAAATGCTAAGGGCTTGCTCATATAGTTGAGTCAATCTCATCGAGCAAAATGGATAGTTTCTCAGTTGCAGTGTGGTTGGCTTGGTAATGATGCATTCAAGGAAGAGAGTTTCATAAACCCAAGTCAATATGGAGCTCATACGGACCGAGTTACTCACATGATGAAATGATGAGCTTAAAGAACTTGGGGATCGACACATCCAACAAGATGAATTCACCAAGGCTCACCCAAACATGGAGTAACTTGCCAATCCATGAGAAAGGAGCTTAACTCTCTGAATTGAGTCATGCATTTAGATGAGCTCGCAGAACTCGAAGGTCAGAGAATACAACAAGGGAATACCTCAGAGGAGGTTTGTGGGACAATTTGGACGTATCTCATGGAGTAAAAATTTATTGGAGCATGAAGATCTCGACCCGAGTGAGTTAAGGCCAAGAAGAGTTAGTAGAGCATGAAGATGAGCTTGCCATGTTCAAACAGAAGGGGAACTCGTCGACCAAATCAGTGAGTTAGTAGGTGAGAAAACTTCCGAGTTATCCTTTCTCTCAAGGGGCCTCCCTTCAATGCAAACCAACCCTAAGGGGGTCCAAATAGGAATTGTCATTAAATTGATATAATTTTAAAATAGTAATTAAATTAATATTTTAATTAACAATATTTTTATTATTATTAAAATATTTTATTTAAATATTCTTTTAATTAGATGAGATGGATAAGTTATAAACTATTCATTAATGGCACATGATGGAGGGTTAAGTGGTTCAACTAACTTTGTAATAAATGTTGACCATCACATGCCTTCATTTTAGGGAGGAATTTATGATTTCTCATCTATTCTCTCACAAGGATTTTTCTATAAATGTAAATGAAGAACTCATTCTAAGTGGTTGGATAAGTTAGACATCTTAGACAAGTATATATTTTTCAAGAGTCCTCTCTCTTCTGCAAGTTAGATTTATGGATTGGGGAACTTTCAAGCCTCCTTTCCAAGATAGTAATGGAAACCATTGCCTCTTTTGAATCTAATGATGCATTGTGCATGTTGTTAAAGAAATAAAATGTGTGTTTTTTTATTACTCTTAGTCCTTTCATTGTTCTATACTTCTTTATGTGTTTCTTATGCTTGTTGATACAGTGTGCAAGTTTAAAGTTTACATTACAGGTCCTTTGAGTTTTTTGCATGTCAAGTGGTGGAGTATTGCTTGCAGTTGAGTTGTGGTGTTTTTTCAGCCTTCTTAATTTCACCATTCTTCATTGGAAGACTGATATATTGTTTGTCTGATTGATTTTTAACAAAGGGAATACATGATCTTTAATTTGTGGTATTATTTTTACCCTTTCCAAGTTGCAGTAGGTGAATTTGTCTTATGGTGCACAACACCCTCTTCAAATTAACCCTTCTTTTGTCTAGAAACACCTTTTATTTGGTGCATCATCATCCCTAGTATAGTTTCATTTCCTACAAATATCTTTCTCTAAATCCCATGAAATTGTTAGTATAGGTTTAGATAACTATTTTATTGCACTAGGAGTAGTATAACACTTAGTTTAGGAAGAGGAAGTCGGCCTACTCCAGAGGTTCACCTCGAGCCCAAGTCCCACAGTTTGAGGGGTGATCCCTTATTATCCATTCATATTGAATGTCTTGTTCATATTTTGGCCATTCCGAGGATGCATTGATTTGGTGATAACACTCACCAGGTGAGTCATCTCACTTAGGTGAGAATAGATCATAGGTGTCATATTAGTTATAGCATATTCCCTCATGAAATCTGTCATATGTGTAAGTGTGTGTCATAGGAGTTACATTCAACTTTTAGAAACTAAGTCTTCTTCTCCTTTACGGAAGCATCACTAGTTGCATTGGAGTTACTCAACACTCCCCTATATGTACATCTTTCCTACTTGATCTACAAGCATGGGGATTAAGCCCTTTTTCCTTTAATGCATGCACATTGTCTCTATGGTTGAGTTCTTACTTGAATCTTGAAGATACAAAATTATACGATTTAGTGTAACTCCTTGATGCACACATATTCCCTCCGGATATTTTTCCTTCCTCCCTTTATGATGTTATTAGATCTTGGGGATCAGAATCATGTTGCTCGCTTTGGTTTCCTACTACTCACTGCCTCATAGTTTCATGTGTAAGAACTCGCTCCTTTCTTTGTGCTCTACTTGTATTTTTAAGGTATCTTGTGCTTGGTTCATGTGCTGGGATGTTCTTTTTTGTGCTCCTTGCTCGTATTACACATGTTTAAGATCAAGAAGAAATTGTAGGTTTGAAGGTATAGTTATTTTAGGATTTGAAGGGTTGAAAGAGATCTTAAAGGGTCAAACTCAGCCCCATCTTTCTAAGTTAGGAACCAAGATCCCCTATCCCACTTTATAAATCAGTCACCTCGTCTTAGTGAGCTTGCCACTTGAGATAAGGTTTTTTTGTTTGAAGGTTCTATTTTGGTTTTCTTGGCCTTACATTATTTGTGCATTAAATGAGCTTCACCTTTAGAACTTGTATGCTCTTTTTTTACTCTACCTGTGTTCAATATTCAAAGCTTAGATTTTTTTCTCAGCATCGATATGTGGTTTTGGTTCATTGAACATTTAGTTTGGAACCCTATAACTCTTCTTATTTCTTCCTAGCATGTTTGCACTAGTTGTTAGATCGAGCCCCTCTACATTATATTGAGTTGTTGTTTATTCGGCATTATGTGCTTAGTTCCTGCACTCTGCTATTCACATTCAACCCTTGGTCTGTGAGTTCCATCCCATTCTTTCCTTGTTCTACCAATGTGTGAGCTCCTAGTTCATTGTATTGTCATCCTCTATTTCTCTCATGTTCAATCTCATGTTGTCTATGAACTCCCTTGATCTCACATGTGTGTAATATTTGCATGGCATACTTAATATGCATCGTTACTCACCCAAAGCATCTTTTGATAACCCTGTTAAGCATCCATGCTAGTTTCGATGATTTTTTCCCCAACTCTTTCGCACATGAAATTCTACGAGCCTTTGACCGTTACCTTTTTTTTACGCATCTCTGTTCTACTAACATGTGGCCCTAGCTCCTTCAACATGTGGCAACCCAACATGGGCTCAACTCTAGAGATGGTCTCATCAACCTGTCAACTCACCAACAACACCAAACATCATCTTAGTATCATTGAAAAAACTTGCCTTAACGAATAAACTGGCTCGGTGCATACCCACATCTCAACTCAGGTTCTTGTGCTAACACCACCCAACAACTTGGTCTAAGACCCCCTGACTCGACCTGACAGTCCCTTCGATTTCCATCTTGGTTAGCATCTACTTGGGTTCATTCCTTTCTGTATTGTTCAGAGGTGAAAACAATAGCCTTTATTGTTTTAAAGTAAAAACAATCTTATTCTTGGCATTATAATAGTTTTGGATACATTGTTTTTGTTAATGCATGCCCTTCGTATGAGCGTCAAAGACAAAGCGCGAGGTATAGGGTTGAAATTAGGCCAATCCCCCCTCACAAGTAAAAGAAACCCTATCTAAAATTTTATGTCATTTTCAACGAGTACAAATATGACCCCCTTTGCACATGTTTTGGGTATTTTTTTAATCCATTTACAAGGCTTATTGGCTTTTCCATCAGTTGTAGAAACCATTTTTTGGCTATAACATTTGACCATTTGGTTAGCTTTGAGTGTTTCTTTAGTCAAAATTGCATAATTTTTTAAACACTTCATGATGGGATTATCATTTTTGTAAATTCTCTATATTATAGGGTGTCACATTCTGGGGGGTCATTGCACTGCTTGTTTAGGATTGTACTGTTCACACTAAGTTATAAAGTGTCATCCAAGATCTTTTTCGGGGCTTATCCACACTATGAATTTTCACTGTTATATTGTTATGCTCAACTCTGAGAACTATTTGACATGGAAGGAAGGCATCATCAAACACTATAGTGTCCATATTTTTCTTCCCTACCTCCATGGTCTTTTTCCATAGCCTCGATAGAAGGATGAGTGGTTTAAAGTCTACAATGATGAGGTTTATAGGCTTCTCGGTATTATTTTTCTAGGGATATCCGATGTTTATTTTAGCACAATGAATTCCCTTTCACTACCTAGTCCATTATCTGATAGTTTCATGGTGATACTACTTCACCATCTAAGAGCGACGCTTCCCTAGGACACTCTTACGCTACCATGGATTCTCCCCCTTCTCACATCCCTTTCCACTGCTGAGTGTTCATATGTTCTTATTACTTCCTGAGATTCCCTTATTGACCGTCCACGTCACGATATTACTTTTGAAACCACTCACACTGCTTCTACCAATATAGATCTCATTGTTGACCATGTTCATGCTTCGATTCACTCTTCATAATTTGTGCCATTGGAGACCCTTTCTCTAAGATAGATGTGACCATTGCCCCTTGCATATTGATTTCTCGGTTGATGATGCCCTCCCTACACTTGTTTCTTTTGTTGATTGCCACGTTTCTTCACCTTGGCCTTCTAGCAGCTCTTCGCAGCAATGTTCTCCTTCTACTTCATGTGATGACTGACATAGACTTTCTTGTTTATATCCTTGATGATGAGGATTGTGCTTCTAGTAATGATGGAGAGAGTACTACATAGGTCTCCTCTCCTCATTCTATCACCTTTCTAGAGTATTTTGACACTCATCCCTTCTCATCAGACATTGATAAGTCCCATTGTCAACCTCATATCATCAATGTATTTATTTCCTCCTTTCCACTTCTAGTGTGTGAGGATTATTCCACTCATCTACCTTCATTTGATGATTAATACCTTTCAGACCTTCTTCATCTCTTCATAGTGTCTAATTTTGATATAGTACAAGTTCTTCATCCTTCTAAAGGTTTTTTAGAGGATTTCTTCATCTCCTTTGTTAGGAGTGCCCCTTCTGGGACTCTTATCACTCCCACTTTCTAGGAGACCATCACTTATCCACCCTTGTTTGTGGATCCTCTTTCTATTGTGGGGGTTATTTCATTACCTTCACTCCATTCAAGCATCTTTTCAATGGATGTTCCTCTTCTTCAATCTGATAGTTCTATGCGTTTTGCATTACCTTTGGTTCCTTGTCACTAATTTGCTATACCTATGTCACACTTCCATTGACCAAAGTCATAGTTCTTCGTACCGTTGCCTTCAGTTTCCTTCACGGAGTGGATAGAATTTGAGTACACAATTTCTATCCTTCCTAAGGTAGGCATACAGTTTAGTAAGGGTGGCTCTTCTTCAGTCCAGAGGCAAAGGATCTCATCATTGATACTCTTCTTGGAGACTTCTTAGAGTTACAGAGTTTAAATTTGTCCATGAGATTTTCTGTGTTCCTCTTGTCTCCCTCTTCTCCTCTCTTCTTCTTTTTCCTGATAGAATTCCATTTTTTACATGGGTACCTTATCATGATCCTTAGGGTTTGCGATCCATTTTTAGAATATTTCTTAGATTAGAGAGTGTGTTTTTCATCTCTTGTGGTGGATGTTTTTATGACTAGGTTTTCCTTCACTACTTGAGATCTTTGTTGTGCATGGGTATCTCATCAGGATTAGTTTCCCAGGACCCATGTTTCATTCTTTGTGTGTTTTTCTGACTTACCTTGCCTCATCCTAAGTTATGATGAATGGGGGTGTTAGTGTGAGGTGTATCACCACCTCATCGGGTGAGTGATCTCACTTAGGTGAGCATGGATCATAGCTGTCACATTAGTTTTGAAAAATTCCCTCATGAAATCTATCATATGTGTAAGTGTGTGTCATAGGAGTTACATTCCCCTTTCAACAAGTAACTCCTCTTCTCCATCATGAAGGCATCGTTAGCTGCATGGGAGTTACTCAACACTCCCCAATATGTACACCTTACCTACTTGATTTATGAGCATGGGGATTGAGTCCTTTTTCCTTTAATGCATACACATTATCTCCATGGTTGAGTTCTTGTTTGAAGCTTAAAGCTAAACCATTCCATTGTTAAGTACAACTCCTTGATTCACATGGATTCCCTCTAGATCTTCATCCTTCCTCCCTTCATCAAAATACATCATAAATGCTATTACAATCACATGCTTGTATATGTTCGATCAACTCCAGGATTTGTATAAGACAAAATTACATTATTTAGAGGACTTGGAACACATGATTACACATGAAAATAATATTCTCATAATAGAGTCTACAAAAGAAACATTCCCCAAGAAGAAGAAGAGTGATAGGGAACAGATTGAAGAATACCTTGCCCAATATGATTCATTGGTAGTAGAGACAAAGGAGGGTATGAGGATAGTAGAGTTTGTATATGATTATTGTAAAGACTTTGATCATGTTGTGAGTCTTCCTACTACCATGTATGAAGCAGAGTTGAAGGAGTTTCAAGCTAAGAACAAGAATAATAATGTGGAACATGAGAAGGTATTAGCCAAGATAGAGTAGAAAAAGGAATTGATAAATATTTTGAATACCTCGCTAAAGGATAGACTAAAGGAAATATTCCCTCAGATCACGCACAGGATGGATGCGCTGGATGATACAGTAAAGAACATTGAAAATTTGATTGAACAACTAAAGGAAAGATTCATGAATTAACCCCCATGGAGGTTCCTGACATTGTTGATGCCGCACAAGTTAAGGTGAGTAAGGAGTTAGAGGGGTGGATAGAGATAGAGTTACTATTGGTTAAGGAATTTTCTATACTTCTTCCACCTAAGGAGGATTGATTATTTATTTCTTTTGCATAAGCCATATTCTTTATTCTTCATTCTTCAATTCATGCATGACAGTTTCTAGTGTTGCCAAGAATAGACAACATACATAGTGTGGGGTAATTTGTTGGTTTCCAGAATTGACTAAGTACCAAGAGGGATAAAGGATGACAAACAGGGATGCACGTAGACAAAGGAGCTTAGGTCCCATGCAGGAGGGTGTGTACAAATAGGAACGAGATTGCTCATAGGACTACGCATACAAGTAGATTGATTAAGGACTTATCCAGTTTCCAGGGGCAAGCTAAATATAGACTTGGAGTGTTTACCAAGCAAGGACTAAAAGAAGGCTATCTTGGCGAGCATGTAATGGCTATTTTTGAAGAAAGCACATATAGACTAAGGATTAAACAACATGCATGGTTTCAACTATAAATAGGATTAAAGTATGATATTATTAGATAATCTATTGTTAGAAAGTGTTTTGTAAAGCATGCATGGCTATTTTTGGGCATGCCTATTGTTACGAAGTGCATGGGTAGAGAAGGGATAGTCCCCATCCCTATATATACTTGGCTTAGGGCTGGTTATGGTACCACCATCAGTATTATTATCAAGTTTATGTGTTAGTGTTATGTCGTTATGTTATGCTTGCGTGCATAACTCTGTGTTCACATGTACTGAGTGTTATGTATCAACTTCTTATTATGTAATTGGTTATGATGATTAATGGATAATTATGGCTGGATTATGATAATTGATGCAACTAAGTATGAAGATGTGTTTTTAAAATTAATATTAGTTATTATTTAACTGTTATGTTTCCTTATTACATGTGTTCCCAAAGTGAGTGCTTACAATGGTCTAGTATGTTTGAATGAGTACTTGGTTAACTATCATCATGAATATGCATGTAACATTTTGGTAAGCATAATGACGGATAGACCTTGTGGCTACACACTCTTCGGGTGGGCATTCAAATCTATCTAAGTGAGGTGCTGGCATGCATAACATTGAAGTGCAAATAAAGAAGACTACACTGGTGTGTGCATGGTTTTGCTTAACTAAGTTAAGGAAATTAAAACTAACACCTAGTAGTCTTAATAAAAAAATTTAAATCAAAATCTAAACACCATCACATTAAGAGCTAGGCAAGATTAAATAACAACATCATAACTTTGAAATAGAAATCAAACTAACATGTTAATTATTAAAACCTATACTCTTTAGATTACCAAAACAACTAAATTGAACCTAAGTAGATTCATGGCAATCAAAGTTGATTTTTTTATTTTTAAGGGATTAGGAATGGAAGCTAATCAAAGCATGGCTAGAAGACCACTTTGATTATTTCCATATGACCTAAAAGATTAAATGGATGCAATGCAAGAATGAGGCTTAGCTCTTCCAATGGTGAAATGCTTAAGGATGACAAAAGGCTTATAGTGTATGTACTATATGCTTTCTTTTGTTTCTCAAGAATTAGGTGTAAGTGTAAATGTAGGAGGAGGACTCTTTATATAGCCCAATGGGTAAAGAAATATCTACATCCCTTTGCATGTGGGCCAATAGAGATGTTGAGTTAGTTACGGATAAGGAGGTTTAGAAAGGGTTGAGTTAAATTTAGGAGAGTTTAGCTTGTCCTTTAGTGACTCATGTGGATAAAGGGGGTTTGTTAATTGACCAAGATGATTAATTAATAGATGTGCAAGCTTATAAAATCTTTTTAGAGGAATATTAGCATGATTTAGACTATAGAAAGGGATTAAATCAATTAAATAATGATTTATTGGTTTAATGAAAGGGAAAGCTAATTAATAATAATTAATTAGTGTAGATAGAAGGAAGGATTAATTAACGGAAGGTCGTTAATTAGGGTATTTGTTGAATAGAAAACTTAATTAATTAATGTAATATAATTAATTAATGATGATAGGAGAGAAGATGAGCACTATTGACGATATGTCGCCAATTTGTGGGAAAGGGGATAATTAGCACAATTTAAGTATTTAAATTGTTCAGGCTAAATTATAGGAGTCTACAATTGGAATGGAGACATAAGGAAATGGGGATCTATGGTGAGTAACGCGGCTTAGTTTTTGCACTATGATTATTTCTCTATTAAGATGCATATGTAGTTCTGTTGGGAGGCTTGTGGAGATTTGGGAGGAATATGGAGTTGGTATCTATGATTCATGATTTACTCATGTAATTCTTGTTATACATTTTGTTATGTTGAGGCTTGATTTCCATCCTTGTTGGTAAGTACCATTGGATCTTATCTTGAGACTATGTGGGTACATTTTTGGTTTTTATTCATGTGATACCAATTGCATATGCATTAACATGATGCCTTTTTGTATGTTAGGCACGTGGATGTGTTGGATATTTTTTGAGACATATTTGTTGTGAATTATATGTTATGTGTACTACTTTACTTGTGTCTTTGCATTATGAGGTTAGAGGTCTTGTGATGTGATTTAATCATGAAAGTGTACTAAAAAAAGTTATCTGAGTTGTTCATATTATGATTTGTACCTTATGTGATATTGTGATGTCAACTGATAGGGGATGTCATACTAGGACTCTAAAATTTAAAATTCTTAACAAGTGATAACAATTTAAGCATTGAATAAGTAAATTGTGCAATTGATACATCTAATAAATGGTGAATCCCCTTATCAGAAAACACATGCGAATGTGTTTCAAAATGACTACCAAATTTTGGATCTAAATGCCCTATGGATTTGAACTGTTAAATAAAGAGGTCTTATGAGCTTCGAAACTAAGAAAAATGGTATTAGGGAAATGTTAATTTGAGTAATAAAATAATTAGTAATGCAAATCTTCACACAACATTAAGAAATTTATGAAATTGTAAATTATGTTTAACTCTTAGGGGTTATATTTTAAGCTACATAGCCCTTTTTCGCTAATCATAATTTTTCAATGTTGACTCCCATGCTTTCTCATCACTCTTAGTACTTGGAGTGTTTTGCATCGTGGATGATTATTTTATACGGGATGGAGGATGTAGTGCCCCTCTGAGTCATATGATGATTTTCCTAGCTTTGGCCTTAATGAGTTGTGGGGATGTTTGAAAAGGTTCTATTGTTAGTTCACTGGTTCCCGTGTGTCTAGAAGTTTTGGATAACATTCACCCAATTATCATCTAAAGGTGTTTAAACTCCTTTCCCTGGGACCACGAGATTGTCTTTAAATCTTGGCTTGTGTCATGTCATCATTTTGACCACTGAAGGAGTGATCATAAATAAAATTGGCAATGAAAATTGAATTTAAACTATTATGTTAGTAGAATAATAAGGGTAACATTGAAGTTGTCCTTCACAAACTACGTGTATCTTCGCGTCTTTGATACATGAGTAGATTCCCACTTCTTGCAATTTTTCTATCTCGAGAGCATTTTCGAGGTGTGAGTTTGAAATATGTATATCCCTTTTATAAATTTAAATGTTGATATAACTATATCATATTAAGAATAATATTAGAGTGACTCCGTATAACCTTCAAATAGAGGAATTTTCATGATAAGTTAATTTCGTAACAGGGGATATTACGTTCTTTGTTAAAACAAATTTAAATAATAAAATAATATAAATCTTTTGAAATTTAAAATGTAATCAACAAAGAAAAATGAAAAATAAGTAAATTGTTAAATATTTTAAAAATATCCCTAAACTTCTCCAAATTATTAGAGATTGAGCCAAACCTCCTTTCAAGAAAGAACTAATGGGATTTTTTATTAATGTGGGAATGTTATCTTTTAATGTCTAAACATCCATGAGAGGAATTTTGGAAAGATTATTGAGATTAGAGAATGTTACTGCTTTCTTCTTGGCATGAGCACAAAAAATGGGGAAGTAAGAAATTTGGATTCCTACTAGTTTCTTCTTGGGGATTTTGGATAGGTCTTAAGCCAAAATTTGTAAGTTGTCGACACAAAATTATGCACTTGGGTATATTTCTAGGTCCATAAAAACATACTAGCATTCATATGATTCCTAAGAAATAAAAATAGTAATTGATGACTGTCTTTGGCCTTTTGTCTGTGTTTTCTATTTGTTTATATGGTCTTCCACACCCTACAACCCAGTCAATACATTAATTTCCTAGCTTTTATGACTTCAGACACAAGCACCCAGCCAGGATGCCAACCCTTAGGCACCCTCATCCCCTTAATGTGCCACTAACCTCTTTCCACCTTACTCACTTTTTTTGGGCCTCTTTTATATTTTGGGAATATTATTTTATTATGAGTTGGCCTTCTAGTTTTAAATTACGAAATTCAAACAAGGGAATCATATCAATACATAGTTATGTGACCAAATTAAAATACCAAGCTCTAAGCATCATTACTATCACCTAATCTTGCACTCAAAATGATCCTAAAACACTTTAAAGAATCCATTTGGCATTCAATAAAAGTACAAGGGACTGAATTTTCTACATACACTACATATGAAGAGGAAGTTCATTTTTCCATCTATGCATTATACTTTCATTGCTACATCTAGCTAGCTCATTATCAAGTGCACTCACATAAGGGAATCCTAAGGAATGATTCTTTCACACACTCACAAGAACTTCATGGAGTTTGAAATGTAGTTGAGCACTCTATTGTAATCTTACTCTGTTTGGTGACCACTAGAGTCACTCTAACTCTCCATATTACATCTTTCTTTTTTTGAATTTGATGTGTTTTTTGGGGTTTAATAGGTGAATCTTTATCTTGTAGGTTATATGTACCTCAGTGATCAAAATGCGACACAAGTGACATAGTGAAGATTAGGTTATGATAATTTTCATAGTCACAGGTGCCCAGTAGAGGTCGTCAGTGCTCAGGCATCACTATCCTGCTACAGGTGCCCATGTCTGACCATATTGTTGTAGTCTCTAATTTATCCTAATCATTTATGAGACTCTTCACTTCCTATTTAGTAGTTTTCCCATCTCGAACTACTAGTCCCAGATAACACATAAATCAGCTAAGTCCATTCCTCTCTCTCTTGCACTTAGGGTTTCATATTTTATTATCTTATTGTTTGTGTCAAATTTATATTTTAATATTTATTTATCATATGTGAATCTGTAATATTAGGTTTTTACAAAAGTTTATTTTTGTTAAATTATTTGGTGAACCCATTGTTTGAGCACTCTTGGATCCTTGTTTTATTTTTACCATGGATATCTCCATCCATTCCTTCTTACAAGCTTTCCCTATTTGTAAGGCAAAAATCAACTCATTCTTGGCCAACACTCACATTTATCCCAATACTCCTCTAGATTGTGTATATCAATACTTTGTAGCCGCATTTTCTCCACAAATTACTTTCCCATCTATATGGTCACTTCTCTTTATGTTTATGGCAATGACCCTCCTCTTTATATCCAAACTTGTATCTATAATATAGGAATTAGGTGAGTATTAGTTGACGATGGATCTGAGATCAATCCTTTCAATCTCACATTTATTCAATAGCTTGGCCTTCCCTCACCTAGTGTTATTCCTTCATCCATTTTTAACCATAGTTATATGATTCCTTTATGCATCTGTACATGGGCACTATCACCTTATCACTCAAAACTGGGCCTAAAACCGTTCCTACGGTATTATTTTTCATTGACGCTAAACTATAATACAATTGCTTACTTAGTAGGCCATTATTTCATTCTATACAAGAAGTGCCTTCTACATTTCATCAGTGTGTTAAATTCCTACATGATAGCCTTCAATACGTTATTATTACTAACCACAACCCATTAAAATATTGCAACATAGACCCACTCACTACTCTCCCTACTCCACTTCTATATGAAAATGTCGGTCATCCCCATATTCTTCCTACATATCTCACTGATGATTATCAACTCATAGAAAATCCTACCCCTACCACTGACATGCTTCTTCTCTAACTATCTATTTGTGCACTGAAAATCATGCCATATATTTCATCTCTCTAATAAAACTCTTTTTCAGCACCTCCTCCTTTAACATGTACCCTTTTCAAACATGACTATTATTGGCCTCATATTCCATTTGATACCACTTTCTCTAGCACTATTTTCACACATGATGGCTTGACTCAGTTAGGATTCACACTTTCTGATCTCCTTCCTATATGTCACTCTCCTCACCTCTATCATGGATATGTTTGCATAACTTATGCTTCTATCCTTCACGACTTCCATTTGTTCATCTTCCTTACACACACTTTTCACACCTCTCCACTCACACTCGGGTAGTCTTAGCTAGATTACATTAGTGGAACTCTAGATCCTAATCATACTAATATCACAGTTATTATGCCTTTTGGTCATGTTACTCTTTGCAATTCCTCCTTCTTGGGATATTCTCAAAATCTCACTTGATGGTATGCACATGGTTGTCCATAACCACCTTTCATTGATGAATAATATGCTATAGCCATGTAAAATTTACTTTTTTCAGGATCTTTATATAATTAACATCAAACTATTGCTTATCAATTCTTTGATCCAGCTTCATTAGGCTTCTACCCTCATAATGATGATATCCTAGATGATGTTACTTGATTTTTCTATTTATCACACACTTGTGGGTGTAATCATGCTTTCTTCCCCCCTAAAATCAAAATTAATTCTTCCTAATCTCTACACATACATATTATGCTTTATGTTTTGTATATACCATATGATGCACTCTAGTTACATGGATCATACTTGACTAAATCTGAAATAAACCTCACTACACTAACAATTTACGCTCTACGCTTCATGTTCTATTATTTCCAACTAACATTTTCAAACCATTTCCTGATGCTACACTCTTGTTCTATGGTTCATTCTCGATTATTGAGGGGTCATTTGTAAATGAGCCTCATCTCATATACATCCTCTAGGGGGGCATGCTACTCCTATCACATTCACATTGCATACCATTCCATCTCACTCATACACCGCATATTTCGTATCTCGGTTACCCTTTCTTGATTTATTATACTCACATGTACACTTTATTTCCCATACTAGACAGATACTTAGTGTGTCAATATCTTTTCTATATAAACACATGTGCATTCACTTTTTCTCTAGTTGTGAATGCAAACTTCTAATAGATCCTTACATGATGCAATGATGTTTGGCATGATACCTCTTATCAATCCCAATAAGGCTCATAGGAGAATCTATATCCTCACACATTACAAGTGTTATTGTTTCATTATTTACTACTTCTACTTCCTAGCACACTACTTTGTACTGATACATACACGCTTTGACATACTCCTTATCTTTCTAACATGCTAATAGGTGCTTCATGTGTACCATTTACCTTGTAGGAACTATTTTACACCATGGTTATTTGTTACATCTTTCTTGCCACTATTTTATACTTGTATGCTATTATATGTTGGTTATGACCTATGTCTAGTTTTATCCTTCTTATATGCTTTTGGCCGATTGAAACTATGCTTGTCTTGTAACATTATTAGTCATGTCCCATGTTTGAAACCCACTTTTTGTAGTTTATCTTTGTATTAACACTTGTTTTTTACATTATCATATATTACATGTTTTCTAATTTTCTAATAACACATATATCTAACAACTTTATTTTCATGTGCCTTGGTTTCTACCATGCACATTACCTCCCCTTACATAGATACAATTTATTTTAGCACTAGGTACTCTCTTTTTGGCTGCATACTCCTACTGACATCACATGAACCCCAAATAATAGGGGAATACATTAGGTGAATCAATCAACCCATATAACATCTCACAGGTATAATGCATGCCTACAAAGTACAAGAATAGAGAAGTCATATAGTCACACAATGACCTAGAACCTGATTTGGTTCCTCAACACGGCATAGACACCACTTCCTAGGATAAAATAAAAGTTCTTAGATGGCTGTGTCCTCCCCTGGGCACAAATGTCTTGGGGGAACACATAATGAGTTTCTCATGTTAGCGTAGTTCACAACAGTTTACAGAATAGTTTCACAATACAAATACTGTCCTCCAACAAGTAGAATGCATTCTATCTCCATTTAAATAAGAACAAACATTACAGTCGGAACTAATCAGAGACATATGGGAAAAATGGGATCACACCATCTGTAGTGGTGTATAATCGAGAAAATTCATAGAAGGAGAGTAACATTATACCTCTCCCCAAAAATTTCCCTTTGGTGTGAGATCACCCAAAAAACTTGCATTTGGTGTGAGGTCACCTAAAAAACTCGCTCTTGGCATTAGATCACCCATAAAACCGCTCCTCTACAATATTTCAAGACATTTTCTATCCTTTTCACTATTTGCAAATCAGGTCCACACTTTCCGTTTACTACTTTTACATACTTTCACATGCTTTATATACTTATGCAATTTATTCATATACAAAAATTTGACTACTTCTTTTCTCTTCTTTTGCACGTCTATACTTAATACGCAACAAAAAATAGGCTTCAACAAGGTACAAAAACAATAGGTATAACCCAGTACAACACATACACATACACACTTAGGGTCACTTTCCTTTCCTAATTTTCACACTTCATTTTTTTGTACTCATTCCATGCTTCATTATCTCTTAGGCACACTATCTCCATCACACTCTACATGAAAAAAAAGGTACACATGTCCTATCTACTTTATGTTATCAAGTATTCACTCAACAACATAAAGTTGGAGAAAATACAAACACAAAATTATATACTTGGGTAAATTTTTATAACCATGAACATATACTAGCATGCATATGATTCCAAAGAAATAAAACTAGTAATTGACGATTGTCTTTAGCCTTTTTTATTTGTTTTATATTCTTTATCTATTCTTATACACCCTACAGCCCAGTCAATACTTTACTATCCTATGTTTTATGACTTTAAACACCATCATCCAGGCAGGACGCATATGCCTAAGTGCTCTTGTCCCCTCTGGGTGCCACTAACCTCTTTCCACCTGACTCAGTATTTTTTTGGTCTCTTTTATCTTTAGGGAATCTTATTTTCTTATAGGTCGGTATTCTAGTTTTTAATTACAAAACTCAAACAAGTGAATCATATAAATACATAATTATGTGACCAAATTAAAAGACTAATCGTTGAGCATCATTACTATCACCTAAGTTTGCACTCAAAAGGCTCATAAATCACTTCAAAGCATCCATTTGGCATTCAATCAAGGGACAAGGGACTGCATTTTCTACATACACTGCATAGGAAGGGGAAGTTCATTTTTCCATCCACACATTCCTCTTACATTGCTACATCTAGATATCTCATTATCAAGTGCACTTGTATAAGGGCATCCTATTACGCCCTTAACGTATTGCTTGTATTAGGATATGAGTACCCGACTTGTGGCTTACCATATCATTTTATTATGCCATTTATAATTTCTCATGCTTAGTAGGTCAGCCTTGGTGATGTCTGTAACATATGAATAGTATATATAGGGAATTAGAGGTATTAGTTTATCATTATTCGAGCATTTTATTCTTATTTTATGGTTTGGAGATTGCCCCCTTGAAGTGACGAAATTGTTTTAATTACATATTGAGAACATTTATCTGTAATATTTTTTTCTTTGGTGTTCTAATTCTACTCATAATCTGAATCATACAAGTAATTTAATTTAAAAACTCTAATTATTTGTTTTTGCTATATCTTGCAAACCAAAGATAATTTGTCAAAGATTTTTTTTTACTAGAGTTGCAAATCATTCCAAGTAAGGTTCCCTGAAGATTTCTGACTTTTTTTTTTTGCAAAATTTATTGCAAACTTATGGTTTTTAATAAAATCATTCCCTAGGCTGAAAATTGTGGAATTTTTCCAAGTTACTTAAATTTGTGGAAATATCTAAAAAAAAATATTAGTAGTATCTTCTTTATTTTTTTCCTATTTGGTTGAATTTGTATCGAAATCCTAAACCCTAAGGTTTGACATCATGGTGAGGCCTTCCACTAGAGCCAAAAAGAATCTTGTCACTCCGGGTAAAACCGCAGATAAAGATGGGGTAGTGATTGAATATTTGGTGTCAAAAGGGGTAAATATATATTCCATAGCACCAGGTTTTACCTCAGTTGATCATAAGGTGAGCCAACTTGAGTATGATATGCAAAATCTATAATCTGAGATGGCATGTAAGGGAGACATAGACCAAATCAATGAGCAGTTGGATGATATCATGAAACATATAAAGGGTAAATTGTGATGCCCGCTAAAACAACCCACTTGAGACCCAAGACCAACCTAGGATTAGTTAGGGGAAATTATGGAATGATTTTTTTAAAAAGAGTCTACAACCAGGTTACAAGACAACAATTGTCACTAATAGGTTCCATATCAATTTCAATTCTACTAGAATATACTTTTATTTTGTTAACAATTATTAGAGGAAACAAGGTCCAAAATTTAGGGTTAGAAAGTTCAATTAGGTTAAGAGGGTAATTCCTCACCATACCCACTCTCTAACAGGATTAAAGATTCAACTTGATTTTTCTCAAAATTAACACATTCAAAATTTCCCTAAACCACTCCCATTGGATAAGAAATTTCCTCACCTTTCCATTGATATAAAGAATTCCACCAAACTCCCTTTATTTCAAAAGTTATGGGTCGGTGGGCCTTGGGGTGAAAATTTTCCCTAAGAGCGGGTGTGCGGGCCCAAGGGAGAAAATTTTCCCCAAGGGCGGGTCTGCGGGCCACGGGGAGAAAAATTTCTCCATGGGCGGGTCTCCGGGCCGCGGGAAGAAATTTTTCTCGGAGGAGGAGTCGGGTCGGCAGGGCCGCGGGAGATGTTATGGAAATTTCCCACGTGTGGCGAAAAGCCGACTTTGCACCTACGTTCCCGTGAGTCTGCTAGTCTGCAAGGGACACATGGCACCTCCTAAGCCAACACAGGGAAATCAAGGTGGTGGGGATAAAATATATTTAACATCTAGAGGCATGAAAAGGGTAAAATTCACCCGCACCTTCGCCAACTCCTCAAGATGCCATGTGGCAGCTCTTGATCGACTGTGGGCCGGTGGGGAAAATTTAGAAAATTTTCCCAAAATTTTTTGAAAATGCAAAAGGAAAAAAGGAACCCACTCCCCACCAATGCCTTGGAATGCCATGTGGCAGCTCCTGATTGGCTGCAGGCCGGGGGGAAAATTTAGAAAAAAATTCCAAAATTTTTTTAAAGCGCTAAGTTAAAAAAGGGGTCCGCCCCTTCGCTAATGCCTCATGGTGCCACATGGCAACCTATGATTGGCTGTGGGCTAGTGGGGAGATGGGGGAAAATTAGAAAATTTTTACCAAAAATTTTCCGAAGCGCTAAGGGAAAATTCAGACCCATGAGTCCGCCAAGGAAATTTTTCCCAAATTGTTTTTTTTTACAGTTAGAATTATTTTTTTGACGCCAAATGAAGAACTTTAGAAGGCCATAACTTTTGATAGAGATCTCAGTTTTCAGAAAACGAGGACTTTCTGGAAATCTCTCGACATCCTCTTTACACAAGAATCATTAAGTTTTAATTTTGATGAATTTTAATGGTTTAATTTTGTAAAAACGTTCTGCAGGCTTTACAGTGCAAACTGGTAAATTTTAACTTATAAAATTTGTTCAATTTGATCTTCTTCCTCTCTCAACATGTCAAATAGATATGGAGAATTTTTCTTAGATGGATTTAAGAAGGATTTCAAGATTCAATTTGTCTTGATTGATTTACAATTTGAAAATCTACATCTCTTGACAGCAAAACGACTGTAAGAGCTTTGAGCCCATTTTTGCAAGGTTTTGAAGGATTTCCCTTAAGTTTTTTTGTCTAATAGCATTCATTTATAACCTAGCATGTTCAATTTTAATGTTTCATTGTTATTTCTTGATTTTAGGTTTGGTCGGTTCATTTGGATGGTAAAATTTACAGAGTTTAACGTGAAGCAAAAATGGAAACAACGAAATTAACTCAATGGTTCTTATTTTACTTTTAAAATGAATTCTTCATGCTAGTTTCAAATAGGTTTCATTCCTTCAATCAAATGATAAAGAAAATAATGCAAATTTTATTCTTTTTAAATAATGCACTTCACAAAACAAAGTATTACATTTCCTTCATACGCATTTCTTTCTTTCAAATAGAGATTACAACTCACATTTAGGTGATCAAATTCAATACAATGATGCAATTTGAGAAAGGTTATGACAATCCTTTATTGATTCCAAAAGACAAATTTACAACTTCTTTCTTTCATTCTACAATTTCATCATACAAAACACAATTTCTTTCACATTTTCAAAAGAACAGAACAAAGTATGTCTCTTTCACATTTCAATTTACACTTTCATAACCAATACAACATATTTCCATTACAAAACATATACAAGTTCATCCACTTCAAGTGGGAAAGGTTACAATAAGATTTCATTTCAACAAGGGACTGTCAAACTATCTTTTTCTCATCTCCAGAACAACAACATGCATATTTCTCATTCTTCCAAATTGTGATCACAACAAGAGTAGGGGAAAGGCAATGCTCTCCACCCAACCAAGACATCCAATGAAGAGGAGAAGCCATCCTTCTTCATTGGCCCCCAAGCCCCAACCACAATGCAATAAAAGATGTGATCCAACTCATGGCAACAATAGGCTTCCACAAACACACAAGCAACATTTTCACAATAAAAACACAGTCCAAAACATAATGTAGTTTACAACTACATTAAAGCATGAAAAACATTACTGAGGCTTCATCAAGCAAGCCAAAGGAGCAAGAAACTATGGGGGATGCTTCTTATGCCTCCCAAAAGGGGAAATGGGTATCACCACCTGAATTACAAACTGCCAAAATATAGTATATCAAAACCCTGACATTCCTTATGCCTCCCCAAGTACCCCTTATTCCTCACATTTCCTTATGCCTCCCCAACCTCTTATGGCACCCCATAACGAGTAAATAAATGCAAGCTATTTCTTTGTAAGGTGGAACCCAAATCCCAACTCCCTCCACCCTTATACCTCCCTAAAACACACTTGTGCCTCCCACAAAATAAACCCCATAGTCTTCTCCTACACCATTCCTAGGCCATCTACCCAATAACCCACAAACATGCCAAAACATTCACACATTAACATTTACATTCATAAAAGAAGAGCATTTCAAGAGCCAAGCTCTTACCTCTCCATGATGGAGTTTCCCAAGTTCCAAACAGCAAGTTGTTTCCAAGAAAACAATCCAAAAATCCACCAAACAACAAGCATGCAACAATCTTCAAACTTCTCCAAAAGAAAGAGCTCCCAAAACAACAAGGAATTCGCCCAAGAATGAAGTCTCCAAAGTGAAGCAACCCAAAACAAGGCAAGGAATTCAAATTTTATAGAAGAGGGAAGGGAAGAGGATGAGGTGGATCCATGTAGGATGCCACATCACACATCCTCAACCCCAACCCAAAATTCAACTTCATTCTCCAATGCATAATAAATAGGTGGGTGAATAATATGACAGTTTACTTACATACTCAAATCCAACCCACACCCCAAAGGACTGAAATTAAACCATGTAAGAAAAATTGTAATTAAAACTTACAATTTGACTTACACAAATGCATTATAAAAGTCTAAAATCAACCCTCCAACCATAGGTATGGTTGGTAAATGAATTTAAGAGGTATGGGACAAGTTTAACTTGTCCCACAAGCCTCCATAAAATCAGCCTCCAAGGACAAATTCGAATTTCCAAGAAGATGAAGTGTTTCACACTCAAAAGTTAACTTACACATCACTTACACATCTCTTACAACACTTTAATCCAAGGCCAACAACTCTATTAATTACTTTCTTATGACATATTTTAATTAATTAACTTAACAACATGATTACTCACAATATTACACACCATTTAATGAATAATGAAAGGGTCAATGCACCACAAAATAAACACATGCAAACATAAACAAAGGGACCAAATAAATAAATACACATAACCCCTTGGTCACATTTAAAGGTGATCCCCCCATGGGAATCCCTAACAACAAACAAACACACACAAAAAATACAAGTTGCCATGGTGACCTTGTTGAATTCATCTAGAATTCCAATGTGGTTGGTCTCCAATCCCCCGATGTTTGTTGTGATATTTTAACCTGCAAAACATGAATACCTCCTTCGGCCTTGTGGCCATATCAGAACATCCAAAATAATATAAATAAAATTCAAAATCATCTAGATATATGGATCACAACAACATCAAGCAACCAACAAGATCATTTGCAATTTTACTCAACAACTATATCATCATCAAATAATTTCCATTTCTAGGTCTACTCACAATATCCAAATATCACAAGTCCTGAACAACATCCATAATATAACCATGTCAAACAGTATATCAACATCAATATCCAAAATGTCTCTAATAATCATCATGCATCATAACTGAATCAAGTCAACAATAATCCATGATCTAACATCTAACATCATACTATAATAAAGTCCATAATCATGTCCATAATATAATCAACAGTATCATGATCAGTATAAAAAAAGGTGTCAAAGGGAAGTGGGCACTACATCCCCCTCCCCTTAGACTCGACTTCCTCCTGGAAGTCACTGGAACAAATGTGGAAACTGAACTCGTAGCAAAGTAACATCCTCCCATGTAGCTGCAGTCTCATCATATCTGTCCCACTGCACCTGGACCTGATCAACCTCTCTACCTCGAAGGCCCAGGGTCCTACAATCTAGGATGCAAATGGGCTCCACCATCACCTGCCCCTGATCCTACACCTACAATGATGTCCAATCTAACACATGAGAAGGATGGGCAACATATCTCCTAAGAACTGAAACATGAAACACATCATGTACGTGAGACAAGCTGGGTGGTAATGCTAGATGGTAGGCCAAAGGGCCGATACACTCCAAGATCTCAAAAGGACCCACGAATCTAGGAGCTAACTTAGAACCTTTTCCATAACGGATAGGGCTCTTGTGTGGCCTGACATGAAGGAACACCTTCATGCCCACATCAAAACTATGATCGGTCCTATGCTGATCTACGTACTTCTTCTGCTCTATCATGTGCCTCCTGCAGTCTCTATTTGATCAAAACCACCTGCTGCTCCATGTCCTCACAACAAAGCTGGTCCAAGAGAAACCCTGTCCTCTAACCTGTCCCAACTAAGAGGTGTCCTGCACTCTCTACCATACAAATCCTAAAAAGGATCCATGCCTATAGAACTCTGAAAACTATTATTGTAGGAAAACTCCACCAAGTACAGGTACTCCTCCCATCTAGACTGTTGATCCATCACATACATCCTGAGCATATCCTCTAAAATCTGATTCACCCACTCAGTCTGTCCATCTGTCTTGGGGTGATATGTTGTGTTGAAGTTGATTCTCTTCCCGAGGGCATGCTGCATGGTAGTCCAAAAATGGGAAGTGTACAAAGGATCGCGGTCACAAATGATCTTCCATGGAATCCCGTATAACCTAAAAATCTCATCAAGATATACCTGTGCCACTACACTGGCTATATAAGTGGTCTTCACTGAAGAAAAGTGATCCACTTTTGTCAATTTATCAACTAGTGACCATGATGGCGTTCATGGTGATATCTCGACATCAGTAGCCCAACAATGAAGTCCATGGAAATGGTGTCCCATTTCCACTCTGGTATAGCATGAGGAAAGAGAAGGCCAGCTAGATGTTGATGCTCAGCCTTCACTTTCTGGCACTCTAAACATCATGACATGAACTGGGCCACATCTCTATGAAGTCCTCTCCAATGATAAAACTATCTCAAGGTGGCGTGCATCTTCTTCACCCCCTGGATGGGCTGAATAGGGTGCATGATGTGCCTCTGTCAAAATGTCCTACCTCAAGCCTCCATCTCTAGGAACATAAATCTGACCTCTTTCATTGAGAAGACCATCTGCCTCTAAGGAAAAACCATCAAACTTCCCCTCAAGGGGTCTCTGAGACTCGATCTCTGCTCAAACTGCAATGTAGAAGCTGTCAAGAGGAATTTGCTGAAGAATCCTACTCCACAAATCTGTGCTCACTATGGTGGCCATAGCCACATGTCTCCATCTATTTGAGAGTGTCTACCACCACATTCTCCTTCCCCTTCACATGCTCTATCTCCATATCATACTCACAAAGAAACTCCATCCAAAGCCGCTGACGAGCATTGAGATTGGGCTACGTGAAGAGGTGGCGAAGACTCAGGTGATCTGTCCTGAGTGTGAATCTCCAACCAAGAAGAAAGTGCCTCCATCGAACCAAAGCATGCACAACTACCACAAGCTCAAGATCATGAGTTTAGATAATTAAGCTCATAATATTTGAGTTTTTGAGAGACTCAAAAGCCACTACTCTGCCCTCCTACATCAACACACCTCCAAGCCCTGCTAAAGAAGCATCCATGCAAATGAAAAACTCACCCTATGGATCTAGTACTACAAGAATAGGTGTTGTAGTGAGACATTCCTTTAGTGTACTGAAGGCCTGCTTACACCTGTCTGACCAAACAAACTTCTTCCCTTTCCATTGAAGGGAAGTGATGGGGTGTGCAATCTGAGAGAAGTCCTAAACAAATCTCCTGTAGTAACCTACTAATCCCATGAAGCTACGCACCTCAGTCATAGTAGTGGGTGCTGGCCAATCCATAATAGCTCTAATCTTGGAAGGATCGATGGCGATACCTTCCCCAGAAATGATATGTCCCAAATAATACACCTTCGTCTGAAAGAATGCACACTTCTCCAAGTTCCCGTAAAGTTGCTACTCCCGAAGACACTGAAGAACCTGGAGAAGGTGCCCCTCATGCTCCTCATGCGTACACGTGAGTAAATCAAAATGTCATCAAGGAAGATGAGCACTGAAGTGATCTAAGAAATTCTTGAATACCCCATTCATCAAACTCATAAATACCATGGGGGCATTAGTCAAACCAAAAGGTACCAGTGTGAACTCATAGTGGCCATATCTCATATGGAAGGTGGTCTTATGAATGTCCACCTCAGAAATCCTCAGCTGATGGTAGCCTGACTTAAGGTCAACAATCTTAGAGAAATGCATGGCTCCCTTCATATTGATCAAATAAATCATCAATGCATGGAAGGGGATAATGATTCTTGATCGTTACCTTATTCAGCTAAAGCGGTGATCCAAAATGCAGTGAAAGTGAACCGCAAGTCTTCAAATCTTTACAAAGATCATCACCCCAAGGGAACATGCTAGGATGAATTAGGTTCTCTAGAAGGCCCTCAAGCTATCAATGAGCTTACAAAGCTCTGGGGTATCATTTGATAAGGTGCTCGTGAGATAGGCTCTACTGTTAGAAAAGATCTATAGAAGAAATCAATGTCACGCAAGGTTGTGGGGGTAAGCAAGAATGCAGAAAAATGGCACCCCTCCAAGGTCATTCAAAACATTATGAAATTAATTCTCTCAAGCTCAAATGGAATGAAATAAGCAAGGGCCTGGTCCAGTTAAGGACCCATCCAAGGGAGAATCCAAATCTGTAAAAGCAAGAACATCTGACAAAAACCTAAGCGTCACATGAGCCCACACCAATTTAAGCTAAATGGAGAGGGGAAAGATGGAAAATCAAAAGGCGGAGCTCCCGAAGGCTGGGTTTTCTGGATTTGAGACATCGCGGAAAATGGGTAAAAGGTAAATTATGGACCCAAAAACCAATTTTTTCCTAATCAGAATTGACCATGCCATTAATTGTCCCATCCTCAAAAGGGGGACCCATTTTCAAATGGTGTTTTCCAATCAATCCATTCAAATATGGAATCCGATATAAACTTTGAAGGGGCATATCCATGAATCCGAGGGCTCCAAATATCCAAATCTGAAATTGGAAAGATCTCGAGCCTCACCTAGTGCGGGTAGTGAAAGGTCCAAATCCACCACAACTCCTTAACTGAGGATTTATATGGAGGAAAACTGAGAGCCGAATGGACATCTTAAAGCCTTCAATATATGACCCATCTAACTCAACAACCAGATCGGCTCTATCTATTTTCCGTCGTTAATAAAATTTCAAGGTACATGAAAATCAAGGAATCAGGAAGTCAAAAGATTTGGGGTTCATCAGAAGCATTAAGTCAAACGTTGGTTGAGTCTTCAACGGTACTTTTCCGCTTCTCTCTCTTTGGTTCTCGACCAATGTGTCAAATCTATAAATACAAAAACAGGATTCATTGTAAAAGGGTTGTTCATTACCTTCTTATCTATGCCTCCCCTTTCACCTTTCTTCTCTAGGGTCACAATGTGGAGTTTGAAGCCTCCTCCCTTTTGTTGTAATGGCAAGTTTGGCCTCTGAACTCCCAAAATGGTTTGTACTGTGGAACTCCTGGAGCAATAAAATGCGTACTTTTTCTCTGATGCATTTTTCCATGAGTTCTCTTCTCAATTTTCATTGCACTTGGGACACCTCTAAATTGCAGGGTATCATGTCATGTTCTCTGACGTCTATTGCATCTTCTGGGAGTTGTGACAAGGGGTGTTGAAAGCTGATTTTCTGTGTGATTTCGGCCTCTAACCTTGGTAATGTGATGCACCCTTGTCCACCCTCTCCATTACTCACCCACCTCTTCCATTTTAAAAGTCCTGGGTGTTGTATTAGCAGTTCCCTTTTCTTTAGTTTTCTATAACTCTGTAGTGTAGGATTTCTTCTTGGATGCCAATGCTGTCTCTCCCTATATCCCTTAGAATTATTAGATTAGGCCTAAACCATGTCTGAACATTTCCTTCCTTAGAATAGTTTACTGTGCATAGGATTAGGAAGAGGATACCAGCCTTCTCTGGATCTGGATCATCTCCCATTTGTAAGTCCCCACATCTTGAGAGATCCAATGTTATGCAAATCACACCAAATGACCCTGAACCTTAGATGAAAATTATATCCATAAGGTCATGATTGGGGGTGTTGTCCGATTTCACACTAATAGTAACCTGACTTAAGTTCTATCTTAGAGAAATTTGTGGCTCCCTTCAGTAATCAAATAAATCATCAATGCATGGAAGGGGATAACAATTCTTGATCATTATCCTTATTAGCTGGTGGTAATCAATACACAACCTTAAGGATCCATCATTGATTCTTCACAAAATATCACTGGTGCACCCCAAGGGGACACACTAGGATGAGCATTAGGCCCTTCTCCAAAAGGCCCTCAAGCTATAACTTGAGCTCAGCAGAGCTCTGGGGTGGTCATCTGAGTAAGGTTCTCATGAGATAGCTGTCCATTTTCTCCTAGAACTAGATCTATATGAAAATCAATCTCATGTGGGGGTGGTAACCCCTATAGCTCCCCTGGAAAGACATCTAAAAACTCTCTCAAAATGGGATGATCATCTAGCAATGGTCCACTAGACCCATCCTCTGATCTGTCACTGACTGTAACAGCATACATCTAACAACCCCATCACACACCTGCTTAAGCTGCATAGCAGAGATGGTGCGAATAGAAATGGGTCTCCTGACCCCCACTATCACTGACCTCCACTCCCTAGATCATTTGCACAAGATATGATCTTGTGGTAACAATCCACTCTAGCTCTGTGTGTAGATAAAAATCCATACCCAAGATGACTCCATATGAGCCCAAAGGAAGGATATGAAGATCCGAGGTAGTGGTGAAAGGTCCCAAATTCACCACACACTCCTTAACTAAGGAGTCTACAAAGATCTTGGCTCCAAATTCCATCTCAACATCCCAACTATGACCCTTGCCTAACTGCCACTAGCCTGCATCGCTCTACTAAAGATGGTGCAATAAAAGAATCAGAAGAACCAAAATCAAACAAAATGGAGGTAGGAATGCCTCCAATGTTACTTGTACTCTCAATAACTGTACTCTGATGCTCTACCTGGTGGTTCTTGAACTGCTACATACATCCTATGACTGCGCCCCATATCACCAATAGTAGGCTCTGAGATCTGTGTCTTACCCTTGTTATTAGGGTTCTGTGGGCAGTCTCTCCAAAAATGTCCAGTAACACCACACCCAAAACAACCACCTGATCCTCTCCCTTGTGTAGCAGGTCTAGATGGTACTCTAGAGGTCTGTGGTGTGGATCCTGATGATCCAGCTATGGTCTGCTGAGGTCTCTGCTAGCGAGCTCCTACTGAGTGAGCTCTCTGGGCACCCTATGTCCTAATGGGACCCCTAGGAGGAGGCCCCATACTCCGACCTCTCTGTGCATCAAACCTCTGTGGAGGTCTATAAGGTGGGTGGGACTATTGCTACTACTGCTACTTATTGTGGTCTAAAAGATGACTGTGTTGAACCCTATCCACCACAAGGAAGAGGTACTGACCCCCTCGATCTGTTGTCCTGCATCTGCTATATGTGGCTCCAGAACTCGGTCTCTAGCCTATTTGGGTCTTTCCCGAGTCTCCTCTGCTATATAGGCCTTCTCGACGGCCTCAGCTAATGTCTGTGGACAATGGATCCACACTGCACCTCTAATGTCTAGATTCAGGCCTCAGATGAACCTATGGATCTGCACCTACTCATCCTACATGTAATCAACATACTGGAGTAGATCCAAAAATCTACTCTCATACTCAGCCACTATAAGAGATGCCTTGTCGGAGGTCATGGAACTCATCTATCCACTTCTGTATGAACCTCCATGACAAATATCTACTCCTGGAAATGCTCCTCAAAGAGCTCCCAGGTAACTGTCTCAGAATCAACATGGAGCTTCTACTCCTCTTTCCACCACTAGACACCAGCTCCATCCCTCAGTAGATGGATCGCAACATGAGCTTTCGTGTTGCTAGAACAAGGACAGAGCTTGAAGCATCCACTCAAGCTCACAACCAGGCCTCTGCTTGAAATCCACCTATGTCACTAGAATAATGTGATGGCCAAAGCTTCAGGATCTCCCTGATGTGATCTGCAGCTGTGGTCTGATGGCCTTTAGGCCTCTCTGTATGCTCATCCCTAAGCCTAGGGCTCCGAGACCTCTCCCTATGTCCTGAAACTCGGTCACCCTATCCCCTCTGTGGTGACTCTACTCTGGCTGACTCTGCATGGAAGTTCTCTCCTCCATGCTCCTCGCTGGGTCGAGGAGATACATGACCCTCAATGGAAGTGACTCTATCATGTCTGGCTGCATGTCCTCCTACTGATCCTCCTGCGTAGAGTGGCATTAACATCCTGAAGAGTCTGCAAAATCTGTGGTAGGATGGCTGCTACAGCATGATCTGGTGGTGGTAAGTCTAGGTCTATGTGAAAATACCCCTCATCCCATCTGCGCCTCCTACATAGACCAAGGTGAGAGTTAGTTCATCTTTCTAAGTTTTATTCAGTTTCCATGTTTACTAAAATATGTAATTTCTAAACTAAGTTGTTTTCTAGATTTAAAAGTGTGCTAGGTTTAAGGTTCATGTCTCAAGTTTTCTAGTGTGCCCAATGGCCCAAGATTTTGAACCACTGCTCTGATACCAAGTGTGATGCCCGCTAAAAACAACCCACTTGAGACCCAAGAACAACCTAGGATTAGTTAGGAAAATTATGGAATAATTTTTGTTTAAAAGAGTCTACAACCAGGTTACAAGACAACAATTGTCACTAACAGGTTCCAGATCAATTCTAATCTACTAGAATATACTTTTCTTTTGTTAACAATTATTAGAGGTCACAAGGTCCAAAATTTAGGGTTAGAAAGTTCAATTAGGTTAAGAGGGTAATTCCTCACCATACCCACTCTCTAACAGGATTAAAGATTCAACTTGATTTTTCTCAAAATTAACGCATTCAAAATTTCCCTAAATCATTCCCATTGGATAGGAAATTTCCTCACCTTTCCATTGATATAAAGAAGTCCTCCTAACTCCTCATGTATTTCAAAAGTTATGGGCCAGCGGGCCTTGGGGTGAAAATTTTCCCCAAGAGCGGGCCTACGGGCCCTAGGGGAGAAAATTTTCCCCAGGGGCGGGTCTGCGGGCCACGGGGAGAAAAATTTCCCCATGGGCGGGTCTGCAGGTCTGTGGGGAGAAATTTTTCCCAGAGGAGGAGTCGGGTTGGCGGGGCCACGGGAGACATTTTGGAAATTTCCCGCGTGGGGTGAAAAAGCCACCTTTACACCACGCAAGTCCGCATGAGTCCACAAGGGACACATGGCACCTCCTAAGCCAACGCGGGGAAAGTGGGGTGGCGGGGATAAAATAATTTTAACACCCAGAAGGGGCGAAAAGGGTAAAATTCACCATGCACCTCCGTCGACGCCTCGCGATGCCATGTGGCAGCTCCTGATTGGCTGCGGGCTAGCGTGGGGCAGGTGGGGAAAATTTAGAAAATTTTCCCAAATTTTTTGGAAAACAAAAAGGAAGAAAGGAACCCGCTTCCCCTTTGCCGATGCCTCATGACACCATGTGGCAGCTCCTGATTGGCTACGGGGGCAGCGGGGAAAATTAGAAAATTTTCCCAAATTTTTTTTGAAGCGCTAAGTTAAAAAGGGATCCACCCCTCCATTAACACCTCATGGTGCCACGTGGTAGCCTCTGATTGGCTATGGGTAGTGGATTAGTGGGGAAAATTAGGAAAATTTTCCCAAATTTGTTTTCCTAAGCACTAAAAAAATTTGGACCCGTGGGTCCACCAAGGAAATTTTTTTGACAGTTAGAATTATTTTTTTGACGCCAAATGAAGAAAAACTTCAGAAGGCCATAACTTTTGATAGAGAGCTCAGTTTTGGGAAAACAAGGACTTTTTGGAAATCTCTCGACGTCCTCTTTACACAGGAATCATTAATTTTGAATTTTGATAAATTTTAAGGGAGTCAATTTCAAGAAAATGATCTGCAGGCTTTTACAGTGCAAACTGGTAAATTTTAACTTATAAAATTTGTTCAATTTGATCTTCTTCCTCTCTCAACATGTCAAATAGACATGGAGAAGTTTTATTAGGATGGATTTAAGAAGGATTTCAAGATTCAATTTTTCTGATTGATTTGCAATTTGAAAATTTACATCTCTTGACAGCAAAACGACTGTAAGAGGGTTGAGCCCGTTTTTGCAAGGTTTTGAAGGATTCTTCCTTAAGTGATTTTGTTTAATTGAATTCATTTATAACCTATCATGTTCAATTTTAATGTTTCATTTTTATTTCTTGATTGCAGGTTCGGTTGGTTCATTTCTGGTAAAATTTACAGAGTTTAACATGAAGAAAGAAATGGAAACAACAAAATTAACTCAATGGTTCTTATTTTACTTGCCTTACAAATGAATTCATTTCATGCTAGTTTCAAATAGGTTTCATTCCTTCAATCAAATGATAAAACAAGAATGTAACTTTTATTCTTTTCAAATCATGCACTTCACAAAACAGAGTATTACATTTCCTTCATACACATTTCTTTCTTTCAAACAGAGATTACAACTCACATTTAGGTGATCAAATTCAATACAATGATGCAATTTGAGGAAGGTTATGCAATCCTTTATTGATTCCAAAAGACAACTTTACAACTTCCTTCTTTCATTCTTCAATTTCATCATACATAACACAATTTTTTTGCTTTCAAAAGAACAGAATAGAGTATGTCTCTTTCACATTTCAAATTTACACTTTCATAACCAATACAACATCTTTCCATTACAAAACATATACAAGTTCATCCACTTCAAGTGGGAAAGGTTACAATAAGATTTCATTTCACAAGGGACTGTCAAACTGTCTTTATCTCAGCTCCAGAACAGCAACATGCATATTTCTCATTCTTCCAAATTGTGATCACAACAAGAGTAGGGGAAAGGCAATGCTCTCCACCCAACCAAGACATCCAATGAAAAGGAGAATCCATCCTTCTTCATTGGCCCCTGAGCCCCAACCACAATGCAATAAAATATGTGATCCAACTCATGGCAACAACAGGCTTCCACAAACACACAAGCAACATTTTCACAATAAAAACACAGTCTAAAACAGAATGTAGTTTACAACTACATTAAAGCATGACAAACATTATTGAGGCTTCATCAAGCAAGCCAAAGGAGCAAGAAACTATGGGGGATGCTTCTTATGCCTCCCAAAAGGGGAAATGGGTATCACCACCTGAATTACAAACCACCAAAATATAGTATATCAAAACCCTGACATTCCTTATGCCTCCCCAAGTACCCCTTATTCCTCACATTTCCTTATGCCTCCCCAACCTCTTATGGCACCCCATAATGAGTAAAGAAATGCAAGCTATTTCTTTGTAAGGTGGAACCCAAATCCCAACTCCCTCCACCCTTATACCTCCCTAAAACACACTTGTGCCTCCCACAAAATAAACCCCATAGTCTTCTCCTACACCATTCCTAGGCCATCTACCCAACAACCCACAAACATGCCAAAACATTCACACATTAACATTTACATTCATAAAAGAATAGCATTTCAAGAGCCAAGCTCTTACCTCTCCATGATGGAGTTTCCCAAGTTCCAAACAACAAGTTGTTTCCAAGCAAAAATCCAAAAATCCACCAAAACAACAAGCATGCAACAATCTTCAAACTTCTCCAAAAGCAAGAGCTCCCAAAACAACAAGGAATTCACCCAAGAATGAAGTCTCCAAAGTGAAGCAACCCCAAAACAAGGCAAGGAATTCAAATTTTATAGAAGAGGGAAGGGAAGAGGATGAGGTGGATCCATGTAGGATGCCACATCACACATCCTCAACCCCAACCCAAAAGTCAACTTCATTCTCCAATGCATAATAAATAGGTGGGTGAATAATATGACAGTTTACTTACATACTCAAATCCAACCCACACCCCAAAGGACTGAAATTAAACCATGTAAGAAAAGTGCAATTAAAACTTACAATTTGACTTACACAAATGCATTATAAAAGTCTAAAATCAACCCTCCAACCATAGGTATGGTTGGTAAATGAATTTAAGAGGTATGGGACAAGTTTAACTTGTCCCACAAGCCTCCAAAATCAGCCTTCAAGGACAAATTTGAATTTCCAAGAAGATGAAGTGTTTCACACTCAAAAGTTAACTTACACATCACTTACACATCTCTTACAACACTTTAATTCAAGGCCAACAACTCTATTAATTACTTTCTTATGACATATTTTAATTAATTAACTTAACAACATGATTACTCACAATATTACACACCATTTAATGAATAATGAAAGGGTAAAATGCACCACAAAATAAACACATGCAAACATTAACAAAGGGACCAAATAAATAAATACACATAACCCTTGGTCACATTTAAAGGTGATCCCCCCATGGGAATCCCTAACAACAAACAAACACACACAAACAAATACTAGTTGCCATGGTGACCTTGTTGAATTCATCTAGAATTCCAATGTGGTTGGTCTCCAATCCTCTGATGTTTGTTGTGATATTTTAACCTACAAAACACGAATACCTCCTTCGGCCTCGTGGCCATATCAGAACATCCAAAATAATATAAATAAAATTCCAAAATCATCTAGATATATGGATCACAACAACATCCAAGCAACCAACAAGATCATTTGCAATTTTACTCAACAACTATATCATCATCAAATAATTTCCATTTCTAGGTCTACTCACAATATCCAAATATCACATGTCTGAACAACATCCATAGTATAACCATGTCAAACAGTATATCAACATCAATATCCAAAATGTCTCTAATAATCATCATGCATCATAACTGAATCAAGTCAACAATAATCCATGATCTAACATCTAACATCATACTATAATAAAGTCCATAATCATGTCCATAATATAATCAGCATAATGGGTAAAATAACCATGTTGGATCACTCTTCCAAACCAATCAGAATCCATCTTATTCACAACCATAGAACATGATGCCGAAAGTGGAAATTTACAAATTTGATGAGAACGATCCACTGAATCAGATAAATCAAATGGAGAACTTCTTTGAGTTACAATAAACCTCATCAGGACAAAAGTTCACCTTGGCATCCCTCTATCTTGAACCATACCACTTTGTCTGGTATCGATGGTTATGTTCTCAGAGGTAGAAGAATGGTCTTAGTGTTACTTGGAAATTTTTTACTGAGGAGTTGTGATTGTTGTATAGTTCCAATGTTTCAAATAACTAATTTAGTCAATTGGAAAAGTTACGACAAATATGATCAGTCAAATATTATGTGCATTAATTTAAGAACCTATCCTTAAGGGTGGAGAATATTACAAAATGGAATCTGAATGACATGTTTCTTGGGGGTCTTAAGGACCACATTGAGGATGAGGTACGAATGTTTAGTCCACTCAACATTTATGATTCTATTATCATGGCACGTAGAGTAAAGGAAAAATTTATTTGCAGCAAGAGGAAACCTTTCACTAACACTAGAGACCCTAGTACCTCTTCCCCATCATTCTTTTCACCAATTAGAATGACTCCTCAACAAATGGAAGAAAAGAGAGGACAAGGATTATGTTTTAACTGTGAAACCAAATATGGACTGGAAAATACATGTTGAGAAGAAGTTGTTTTATATTGAAGCAGGAAATGAGGATGAAGAAGAAGCTGAAATTATAGGAGAGGCTGAGAAACCAGTAGAAGATGAATTAGAGGATCACCAACCTACGATTTCTTGTCATGCATTGTCAGGTATTAGTACTCCTCAAACACTCAAGGTTATTGGCTATCTCAAAAAATAGAAGGTGACGGTGTTGATTGATTCAGGGAGTACTCGTAGCTTCATAAACAATAAATTAGCTAACTGCCTCAATTGTTTTATTTACCCAGCTCTAGAAATGTAGCTTATGATTATTGATGGTGGGACATTCAAGTGCACAAGAAAGTGTCATAGCATCAAGCTTTCCATGGGAGACTACATGTTAGACTCACCTATGTTTGTTATTTCTATGGGAGGGGGAAATAATGTTTTGGGTGTCTAATGGCCCACAACCTTGGGTACTAATGAGATAAATTTCCAAGAATTTTTCATGCAATTTCATTCAGAAGGAAGGAAAATACAATTGAAATGGATGGTAGCCCTAAGTCTCCATAGATTATTATCTCTCATCAGATGTAGAAGGTTCTCAGAAAAGGAGTAGATGGATTTGTAGCAAAGTTATCTTCCATAGAGGTACAAAATATAGAGTCTTCAATGCCACCCAATATTTAGAAGATTGTTGATGCTCACTCATCTTTTTTTTATGCAATTCCAAAGGGACTACCACTAGTTAGGGATCATGATCATGCCATTCAGTTGATTCCTGGGAGCCAAACACCTAACCTCAGACCATACAGATACCCATATTCCCATAAAAGTGAGATCAAGAAAATGGTGCAGGAAATGTTTAAGGCAGGTATCATTAGGAATAACCAGAGCGCATATTCTTGGCTAGTGGCCATGGTACATAAGAAGGATGAAACATAGAGGATGTTTCTAGATTACCAAGAACTCAACAAGTACACCATCAAAGATAAGTTTACTATTCCATTAATTGATGACTTACTTGATGAATTGCATGGTGCTATTTATTTCACAAAATTAGATCTTCGTTTGGGGTACCATCAAATTATAATATGAGAGGAAGATGTTAATAAAACGTCTTTTAGGACTCATGAGGGCCATTATGAATTTTTGGTAATCCCCTTTGGTCTTTCAAATGCTCCCTCAACATTTCAAACCTTGATGAACATTGTTTTTAGGACATTTTAAAGGAAATTTGTATTATTTTTCTTTGATGACATATTGATTTACAGTAAAACATGGGAATAACACTTGCAACATGTAGATAAAGTGTTGGAATTTTTGGAGAAACATAATCTTTATGCAAAGCCATCTAAATTTTATTTTGGTGTACAAGAGGTAGAGTACTTGGGTCACGTTGTATCCCATGAAGGTGTCAAATTTGATCCTCAGAAGATCAAAGCTATGGTAGAATGGCCAAGGCCCAAAACTCTCAAAAATATTTGAGGGTTCCTAGGACTAACAGAGTACTACAGAAGATTTGTGAGGGGATATTGTAGAATCATAGCTCCACTCATTGCATTGCTAAAGAAGGATGTCATCCATTGGATAGAAGCAACCACTAAATCCTATGAGAAGTTGAAGGAAGTCATGTGCAACACCCCAATTTTGGCTACTCCCAACTTCTTAGAAACCTTCATTGTTGAGTGTGACACTTCAGGATCAGGATTGGGAGTAGTTATAATGCAGGAAGGAAGACCAATTGTATTTAAGAGTCACTAATTCAAAGGAAAATATCTTCTCAAACTTGTCTATGAGAAATAAATGGCTATTCTTCATGTGGTCAAGCAATGGAGGCCCTATCTAATGAGTAGACACTTTAAGGTGAAAAATGATCATGATAGTCTCAAATACTTTTTGGAGCAAAGGTTATCACCTAAGGAACAACAAAAGTTGGTAACAAAAATGTTGGGTTATAATTTTTAAATCATATACAAAAAGGGTAAATAAAATGTAGTAGTTGAGGTGTTGTCCAGAAGGGATACTTCTGCAGATGCATTACTGTGTGCAATGTCCATGTTGAGGGCTGATCGGGTAGATTAAGAAAGATTGGAATGGGATCAGGAAAAGGATACACAATATATAATACAAAATATCAAGCAAGGATTTATAACATCTAACAAATTTGGGTGAAAAGGTAATGCCCTATGGTATAAGGACAGGTTATACTTGTGCAAAGATTCTGAGTTAAAGCATAAGATTCTTGCAGAGCTACATGCATCGTCTGTTGGAGGACACTTTGGGTTTTTGAAGACATCATAAAATAAAAAGAGAAATCTTTTGGGAAGGACTTAAGGGTGATGTAAAAAAATTTGTATCAGTATGTTTGGTGTGCCAACAGAACAAAGGTGAAACCATTAAGATACCAGGTCTATTGTAACCATTACCAATTCCTAGCCAGAGATGGGAAGATGTCTCCAAGGATTTCATCACAGGATTGCCTTGTTTAGAGGGTAAGAATCTTATTTTGGTGATTGTGGGTAGGCTCACAAAATATGCCTATTTTTTTTGCCTTGTCATACCCATTTGCAGTCAGTACAGTCACAGCTATTTTTTTAGAGACAGTTCAAAAGCTACATGGAACCCCAAAGATAATTGTAAGTGATCGTGATCCTATTTTCACAAGTAATTTTTGGACATAATTTTTTACATGCTTAGGTACTCAGCTAGCTCACAATTCATCTTACCATCCTCAAATTGATGGGAAAATGGAAATGGTCAACAAATGCTTAGAGGGGTATCTATGTTGTTTTGTATCAAATAAGAAGGAACGTTGGATTAAATGGCTACCACTTGTAGAATGGTGGTATAACACATTTTTCATACCTGTTCTCAAATGACCCCATTTTTAGCATTATATGGTTACCATCTACCATCTATCACTTCTTCCTTGAGGGTGAAAACTAAGATCAGAGATGTTGAGGAACACATTCAACATCAACAATAGGTTTTTGTTGGCTTGAAGGAGAATTTGGCATTGACACAAAATAGGATGAAACAACAAGTAGATCAACATTGTAGTGAAAGACATTTTGAAATTCGTGATTGATTTTTTTGTACATCTACATCCTTACAAGAAGATGTCCATGAAGCAATAGAAAAAGGAAAATAAACTTTCTCCTAAATATTATGGTCCTTATCAGGTTCTATAGAAAATTGGAAGTGTTTCTTATAAACTAGAGTTACCTCAATCTTCACACATACACCCAGTATTCCATGTTTCCTACCTTAAGAAGGTTGTTGGATAGAAGTTGGTAGCCCAGAAAGAGCTACCAGAACTTGATGAGGAAGGAAGAATCATTTTGAAGCCAAAGAATATTATGCAAACACGTACTAAGAGGTTAAGAACCAGATACATTAAGGAATATCTGATCAAGTGGAAGAATCTGAGAATAGAGGATGTGACCTGGGAGGATGAAGGTTTTATACAATCACATCCAGGATTATTCAACGTTGAGGACAATGTTGGTTTGAAGGGGAAGGGCATGCTACACCCTTAACCTATTGCTTGTATTAAGATATGAGTAGCCAACTTGTGGCTTACCATATCATTTTATTATGTCATTTATACTTTCTCATGCTTAGTAGGTCGGCCTTGGCGATGGCCATAACATATGAATAGTATATATAGGGGATTGTAGGTAATAGTTCATCATCATTTGAGCATTTGAGTCTTATTATATGATTTAGAGGTTGCCCCCTCAAAGTGGCAAAGTTATTTTCATTACAAATTGAGATCATTTATCTACAATATTGTGTTCTTTGGTGTTCTATTGTTGCTCATAATCTGAATTATACAAGTAATTTCATTACACATCCTAGGGAATGATTCATTCACACACTCACAAGAACTACATGGAGTTAAATATGTAGTGCAACACTTGGTTGTAAGCTCACTCTTTTAGGTGACCCATCGGGGTCAGTCTAACTCCCCATATTATATCTTTCATTTTTTAGATTTGATGTGGTTTTTTAGGGTTTTTCAAGTGAATCTTGGTCTTTCATCTTACATGTATCTCGTTGATTAAATTGTAACACACAGGCGATCAACACATAATATTTGTGATAATTGTGCGACACGGTGAAGATCATGTTCTCACCATTTTTTACAATCAGAGGTGCCCAGTAGAGGTTGTTAGTGCCCAGACGCCCATGTCCTTCCGTGGGTGCCCGTGTCTGGTCATATTCCTACAATATGTAATTTATCTTGAGCATTTTCGACACTCTTCACTTCCTGTTCAATAGTTTTCCAAGCTCATCCCATTCCTAGATAGCATGTAAATCAACTAAGTTCATTTCCCTCTCTCTTTCACTTAGCGTTTCATATTCTATTAGCTTATTGCTTCTGTCAAATATGTATTTTAGTATTTATTTATCATATATGAATCTGTAATATTAAGGTTTTAAAGAAGTCTATTTCTATTAAATCACAACTTTTCCAATATCCTCCCAACGTGTGCAAAGTCCGGGGCTTTGGAATAGGGTATTAGAACTCTATGGAAACAACATTTTCGTTTCACCAAATGCAATTGACTAGTTTCTACTTTACCCATGACACCTACCCTAGCATGCTCCTAACCTGTAATAAAATTGATTTTATTAAACAGTGGTTTGGTTGCAAGATCCTCGATAGTTTAGTGTGCAAGTGTGGAGAAATACAAATGGCAGGGGGTTGTTTATATTCTCTAGTTTTTTAGGGAGATGTGGAATCTCACGCTTGGCACTTAGACTATTTGGTTAAATGCCACAAGGAAATGCAGCTCACATAATGTTATGTTTGCAGGATAAGCACAAAATGTATTTGATGAAGACGCCTTAGAGACCTTCGAGATAATGGATTTTGACAAGTGTAAATCCAAACTCCTCAACTTATGTGAACACCTCGTTTCCTTCCCCTGGTTACATTTTATTTGACATTGAGTTCGAGCTGACATTGGACAACATTGACATGGTTGTTTTTATTTTAATTTTTTGTTTCTTTGCTAAGCTAGGGATGTCCAAGTGCTATGACAGCATGCTATGTTTGAAAAATGGTCCTAATAAGCACATTCACCTACGATTGAAAATCTACAATGAACCTACGCAACCCATCCGTTAATTGTTTGTTCAAATGCCTTATCCTCCACACTGGTATCTCCCTAGACTGTTGATGGATGGAAGTTCACATAATAAGGCTATTAGAAAACACATTGGAAACTTAACACCTAATCCTGCCTTTAGGCAACTCATTTTATCTCATTTCCAACATGACCTCAACTATTACCTCCCATGCCTTCACACTTTACCCATGTCTCAAATTGTGTTGGATGTCCCGCTTTGCACTTGCTACAAGTAGCTATTTTTCCTCAACAGGTATGCCCATGGAAACATGTCTCATGTTCACCAAACTTTCACAGGGACTTGTTGGTCTAGCATGTCTACTTCGGGTCCATCAACACTCACATGAAAATTTTTCACCATCTACCGACTTTGGTATGCGAGCATCAGACAGGTGGAGTAGGTAAAAAGAGAGCTTATAATCAATTGGTTGAATAAATTTATCAGCTAGGTGGCGTGACTCATCAGTGTATCATATTATCCCTCTCTCTTAGTCCAAATGTGGAACTCATAGTGGGCACATGAACTATTCTCTAGATCATGCACCAGAGGACATATCTCACCCACCCTCTAAATATAATCTTTCCATAAGCGATATATGAGGAAGCCTTCACTATGAGATCGTAAAGTTAGTTAATCACGCACACTTGAGCAAGGCCATGTCATTAGGATCTTACCGATCATTAACCAAGTCATCCACCCAAGTAACGACAAATCCAAAAGTACAACCAATGCCATTATCGTCAAAGCTTCTTCTGCATGATACATCCCATGTCAAACCTCCAGTTCAAGAACTCCTCAGTTTCCAACTCACCAACTACACCCCTCGATCAGAGAATCTTATAGTTGGTGTTCTTTGTCAATTCTTCTTATGGTTGCTGTGCCAAATTATCACAAACATGGTCCTCCTAATCTGCTTACATGATTTTAATGATTTCACATCCCAAACAAATAATGGTATCGAGAAAACCATTATTGTAAACAGTACAATCAATTATCAGTGGTCACTGATATCGAAAAATGTCGTACCTTATAGAAGACCTAGTACATTGGCTTATACGGATTGCGGGGACCTTCAACTTGGACAATCCTAATGCTACTGCCTAATCCAACTCATTAGATGTATTCAAACAGACCTTCCCTAATACTATTCTGGGTTTTGGATAACCAAGCTAATCCTCCCACATCTCAAGTACCCAACACCCAGTACAATCAATACTTTAACTTCAGGCTTCTACACCTTTGACCTCGTCTACTGTTACTCACATCTACTGTTTCCCACGATGCGTACTTCAATATCTACCTCTAAACGTCTGACAATCGTATTTGCATCCATACCCATATCTACATCTACAACATCCACGTCTACTATATCCATGTCCACTACATCTAAACCTAGGTTACACCTTGGACCTCTACTATGACCCACATCTTCTACACCCACGTCTACTATGCCCTCATCGGGTTAGTACCCATGTCCATTATACCCAGTATGTTGAAAGTAACATACACATAGTTGTCATGATCCCCATCTACTGTATCTATGACCTAGGTATACCAAGGGATCTACTACCATCTGCATACCTACTACATCCACGTCCATTATATCCACCTCTATCATATCCATCAGCCTATCTGAGAAAAATCTACGTCTACATCTTAGTTTTCATGATCAGCGTTTTGCAGGCCTCATGTCATTGGGCAACAACCTTTCTTGGGTACATCCACGATCTACTAGCATCCATGCCTACATCTAGTCACCCACTTTTACCCCCATTTTCCTCGATCGTATCCATAGGCTACATCCATCATCTGAATCCAAACCCACATCCACACAATCCCTTAATAGCCTCTACCAAGAAAAACATTCCCCTTATAACTTTGAGTCACAAAGATGAGTCTTCGGAAATATCATCGTTGAGGAACTTTTCTCATTTTGATCAAATATGCAGAACAATCCCTCACGACTAATCACAATAGTAGAAACTAATATGTCATAAAATATTATCCAGATCTCAAATAAAAGTGATAGAATAAACCTTGTAACACAACACATACATGACTGTAGGAAATTTTAACATGGTTCACCCAATTGGGCTACGTCCACCAAGAAATTCACTGTGGAAAAAGATTTTATTACAAGCTCACTCGCTCTCTCAATACAATACCCGAATCTGTTTGGAGCTATGCTCAACAAACTCTACAAAATGGCATTACCCGAATTCAAACACATCTTTGCAAGTGTGTACATAATACCTAGTTTCATTATGCAACAAAACCACATAAATAGACAACTACTTATAGCAGTTCTTACAAAACCATGTAGTATCAATACCATGGGCCAGTAACTGTCCCATAAACCTATTAGGTCAAAAATCCTGCCCAGGTATGAGAAAAGCACGTTTCAAATGATAGTATCAAGTTCATGCTTTTTGTCATATGGAATATCATTGAAATAAACATGTAATCTTGGGGGTTGATGCCCCCGAACCCCATTTTTATGACAACTATGGAAAGTTTGTATTGAATACTCTGTGATGTGTAAGAAATTCTTCAACACTTGGTCGAACATGGAAAACAGGAATGCTATTTGGGTAACATCCTCATCCTCAGTCTTCAATAATGTACAACCACTCCTATATCAATACTCCCTTAATCCCACGCAATCTACAACCTCTTATGGTCCCACCAATCATATTATCCCAAAACTATCAAAATGATCCATGTTCTTAACCCTTATTGTGTATCTCTCTCTTAAACTAGTTTTTTATAGTTTTGCAACACCCCTACCCTCTTTAGAAAAGACACAAACCCATATCTTGTCATATCTTGTCTTACACATCGAAAATCTAATTAAGAGATATAAGAGACGTAATTGGATTTGTTTACCACTTTTCCTACACATTAAACCTCATGTTTGACACCATTAACCTCGTCTTGTATCTAATTAACCTATGGGAGGGTGATTTTCTCTAATGTAAACTTGTATCGAGTTATAGATGCCTTGAGTTATAAGGGAAAAAAGTAATCCTAGTACCCCTTTTTAGAAGTCTTGAAAAATGAAACTTATTTTGGGTTTTTTCTATTTCATTTCTTTTTCTAGAATGTTGAGCTTAGAAACAAAGTGAACCATAGAAACCACCTCATTTCAAATCATTGGCAATCCATTTCTTATTCCAAATTGTAGGTTAAGTTGTCCCTAATGGGAAGACATAATTGGATAATGATACCTTCTTTCTCAAACATGGGATTCATATGATCCATGTGTACCTCAAAACACATCCTATCATTGTGGACTACAGTAGTTTAGCTTCACTGAAGGAGATAGGATCTTAGATACCTGTTACTATAGGAATATGTTTGTTTATATCTAGATATGTGAAACCACCTATGGGACTTGTAATGGACCAAGTATGTTAGGAAATTTTCAATAAGATGACGGGAGGGTCATTTTTAGTAATCCTTTAGTTATGTTTGGATTTAAATTTTGTTTCGTATTCCTAAATTCTTAGGGAAATGCAATAGTTTGTTTTTTTCTTCCCTAGGAAACTAGTAGGGAGGTTTCATGTGGGTATGTTGTGTATAGGAAACTTGATTCAAGGCATAATGTTACTTGGTAACATTTTGGACAATATTTATAGTGTGTAATCAATATGATTTTTTCTATAAGTAAATAATTTTATAAGGGAAGATATTGTAATCACTTGGGATCGCATGGATGATTAGGTTATACATGGATACCCCACTTAAGACTCTATTTGTACATGAATTTTGTAACTTTCTCTTTGTTATTGTGAATATACCCTTGTGATTTCAGACTATAAATCATAAGTTCCATGGAGCTTCTTAGAAAATTAATAGATCTTTCTTGCGATGTGAAATTAGTTGTGTTTTTATTTTCATTAAAGAAAGCAATTGGAGAAGAAGACATAGTTTCTATTTTGGAAATATATTCCTATGATGTGTAATTGTCAAAACTCCTATAATAGTCAATCGAGTTTTATAATTTATTTACAATAATTTAAACAAACTAATTTTGGACGTAGTCATTACAAGTTAACGATTAAATGAACTTAAAGAAACGTGCTCTAAAAAAGAAAGGACAATGTTTGTGTTCATGGTAAGAGCTCTTCAAATCCCTAAGGTTGAATGATGAAACATGATTATAAATAAGCAATAACCATGAAAAGGTGGTATTATGAAAGGGAACATTCGTGATGTTCATACTTATATGTTGGGTATTAGTTTTGTACTTTCTCATCCATAATAGTGTGGCTTTGATGTGCATCTAGTGTCGTCATATCATTTGCATGTTCTTCATGTTGGTGTAAACATTACATGTGATGTTGAGCAATCTCTTGTGACCATATATGGTGTCTTGTAATTTTACCAAGTAAATGTGTAACACCCACAAATTTACTTGCATGAAACCCAAGGAAAAACAAAGGATAAATTAGAAAAATGATTGATTTTTAAAAAAAAAAAGAACAAAAGCAACATTTAGTTCCATTTCTCGATTAACAATTAATCATTTTAATTAATAATTAAATTATATTATTCTATTTCTAGCTTAGCTTAAAAGTCTCCATTTCTATATAATCCTCCTTTAATTTCGTCATATGGTTCAAGGGTCATTTATTAATTTATTAAGTTAGGGCTAATACTAAAACATCCTCCCATTAATTAAATACAATTAAATTAAATTCCTATAATAAACATTACTTAGTTATAAAAAAGGGTGAATTTGAATGGATTAATTACAAGGATCAATGGGCTTTTATAAAAAGGTCACCATCTAATTAAAAGGATTTTAAAACCCAAATTTAATCTCTACACCACCCAAGTGGCCCCATTCAAAATTTACCCATACAATTAATTTAACACATTCTCACCTACTCTCACCTAACTTTTGTAGGGATCATTTCTAGCCATTAGATGAAATCAATCTAGGCCATTAGATCTAAGGAATTTCAAACAACCTTAATCATCTCTATGGAGTCTTTTATTCATTCATTGACTTATTTCCACATTAACAAATATAATAAACAAAACAACAAAGGTGGAGAGCCTACCTATCCATCAAGCTCCAAGAAAACTTCACTTCACAAGTCTTTTACACCTTCAAGCCAAGAAAATTCCCAAAAGCACTCCAACAAACTCCTAATTTCAAAAATGACAAAGGAAGAAACTGAACAAGTAACCCCCATTCCATCAAAATCCATCAATAAATAGAAATAGAACGTGAGGATGATGAGGTGGCTCCATGAAGGATGCCACTTCATCATTCCTCCATTCCCACACTTAATTCAACACACCACGCCCAAGACAATAAATGAGCATGTAAGAACTATGACAACCCACATAGCACACAAACTTGCACACCATGCCTTCTAAAGAAAATTTATTGTGACAAGAAGAAGGTGCAATTATTTTCACTCTTTTACACTCTAAAAAGGATAAATAAGTCAAAAATAAACTCTCCATACCATAGGTAGGGTTGTTGGATAAATTTAAGAGGCATGGGACAAGCTTAGCTTGTCCCACAAGCCTCCAAGAAGGCCTCCCAAGTCAAAATCCGAATTTTAAAGTTGGGGTGGAGTAAATCACACATCAAACCAACACAAATCTCACTTACAACAAGGACCACCTAGCCTCATAATTATCTATTTTTCACATCCCAATTTTAGTTAACCAAATTAAGAAGGATTAACTTAACTAAGACACATTATTAATGTTAATAAAGTGACAACGATTACCAAAAATTAAATAGCATAAAACACAAATAAAGAACATACAAAAATTAAAATAAAAAGGAAAACATTTAACCCCATGGCCACACATGTGAGGTCACCTTCCATGGGGAACCTCCTAACTAGGCATGCAAAAACACCACACTATAACATTACATAAGTTGTCAAATTTTGGCTGTGTTTCTCAACACCCGATATCCTTCTGTGGTTGGTCCCCTATCCCCTTTCGATGTATGTGATAAAATGTCCTGCAACACAAACAAAATACTCTCTTGGCCTTTCGGTTGTATTAACAACATTCGAGACAATATACATATAAAATCAATAATCATCATTCAACATTAGCAATTCTATAATATAACATCATACAATTAATTCAATTTTGGCATTCATAAAATCATAATTCTATTCAAAACATCCAACATAGGTTATGCATCCAAATTATGACATGTTAGTATAAAAATCAAAATATCGTAACTCAAAATATATAATTATCTATCATCACCATCTAGTGCATCATAATAAAAATGTAAACCACATAATGTCAATAGTCTAAATATCTGCATAGTCCATCATCTACTGATCAACATATAATACTCAAATGTATAAGTATCGGTCTAACAATAACAACATCAAAATTAAATAGTGTCGAAGAGGAGTGGGAACTACATCCCCCTCCCCTTAGACTCAAATTCCTCCTAGAAGTCACTGGAATAGCTGAGGAAAATAGGTTCGTAATAAAGTGGCATCCTCCCATGTTGTTGTAGTCCCATCATACCTATCCCACTGGACACACATCTAGTCAATATCGCGGCCTCAAAGGCTCAAGGTTATGCGGTCTAGGATGCGCACGAGATCCAGTGACACCTGCCCTTACTCTTGTACTTATAATGCGGTCCAATCTAAAACATGAGAGGGATCTAGAATGTATCTCCTAAGTACAAAAATATGAAATACATCACGCACTCAAAACAAGATGGGTGGCAATGCTAGACGATAGGCCAAAGGACCAATACGCTTCAAGATCTCAAAGGGATCAAAAAATCTAGGAGCTAACTTAGAGCCTTTTCCGTAATGGATAGGACTCTTATGAGGCCTGACATGAAGAAACACCTTCATGCTTATCTCAAAACTATGATCTGATCTCCTCTGATCTACACATTTCTTCTATATATCATGAGCCTCCTGTAACCTTTGTCGAATCATGACAACCTACTGCTCCATATCCTATAATAATGCTAGCCCAGGAGAAAACATTTCCTCCAATCTGTCCCAACTCAGCGGTGTCCTACACTCTCTTCCATACAAATCTTGAAAATGAGCCATACGAATCAAACTCTGAAAATTGTTGTTGTAGGCAAACTCCACTAAATACAAGTATTCCTCCCACCTAGACTGATGGTCCATGACATACATCCACAGCATATCCTCTAAGATCTGATTCACCCTCTTTGTCTGTCCATCTGTCTCTGGATGATAAGATGTATTGAAGTTGATACTCGTCCCAAGGACATGTTGCATGGTAGTCTAGAAATGAGAAGTGTATAAGGGATCGTGATCATAAATAATCTTCCACGGAATCCCGTGTAGTTTGAAAATCACATCTAAATATACTCATGCCACTGCACTAGCTATATATGTGGTCTTCACCAAAGAAAAATGAGCCATTTTCATCAATATATCCACTGTGACCATGATGGCATTCTGGTGGTATCTCAACGTCAGTAGCCTTACTATAAAATCCATGGAAATGGTGTCCCATTTCCACTCCAGTATATTATGTGGGTAGAGAAGTCCAGTTGGATGTTGATGCTCGGCCTTCACCCTTTGACACTCTAAAGAACGTGACACAAACTGAGCTACATCTCTCTGTAGACCCCTCTAATGGTATAACTATCTCAAGGTGGCATGCATTTTATTCACCCATGGATGGGCTGAATAAGGTGCACGAGGATCCTCTACCAAGATATCATGTCTCAAGCCTCTATCTCTAAGTACATAGATCTAGCCTCTGTGTCTGAGAAGACCATTTACCTCTAATGAAAATCCATCAAACTTCCCCTCAAGGGGTCTCTGAGACTCAATCTTTGATCTGGCTACAAAGTAGAAGTTGTCCTGTGGAAGCTGTTGTAAAATCCTACTCCACAAATATGTACCCACGTTAAAGTAGCCAGAACCAAATGTCTTCATCTACTCAGATTTTTTGCAACCACATTCTCCTTCCCCTTTACATGCTCTATCTCCATGTCTTACTCATAAATCAACTCCATCCAACGCTGCTGACAAGCATTGAGATTGGGCTACGTGAAGAGGTAACGAAGACTCAAATGATCAGTCCTGAGAATGAATCTCCTTCCCAAAAGGAAGTGTCTCCATCAAACCAAAGCATGTAAAACTGTTGCAAGCTCAAGGTCATGAGTCAAATAATTTATCTCATAATCCTTGATTTTGCGAGAATCAATGGCTACTATACGGCCCTCCTATATAAATACACCTCCTAACCCTGCCAAAGAAGGATCTGTGCATACGAAAAAATCTCCATGTGGATCTTTCATTGCAAGAATGGGTGTTGTCGTAAGACATTCCTTAAGTGTCTTGAAGGCCTTCTCACATCTATCTGACCAGATGAACATCTTCCCTTTCTGCTAAAGGGAAGTGATGGGATGCATAACTTGAGAAAAGTATTGAACAAATATCCTGTAGTACCCTGCCAACCCCATGAAACTATGCACCTCAGTCACACTAGTGGGTGTTGTCCAATCCATAATAGATCTAATCTTGGAAGGATCAAATGATATTCCTTCTTTAGAAATAATGTGACCCAAATACTACACCTCTGACTGAAATAATGCACACTTCTCCAGGTTCCCGTAAAGTTGTTTCTCATGAAGACTATATAACCTGGAAAAGGTGCTCCTCACACGTACAAGAGAAGATCAAAATTTCATCAAGGAACATGAGGAAAAAGGTCGGTCTAGAAAGGTCCTGTTTAACCAATGTATGCATTGCAATTGTGATGAACACTGTAGGTGCAATATACCAATGACCGAATGGCACATTACCGTGAACTCATAATTGCACTATAAAAAAAGTACAGAAACCATGTAATGTACCCCAATCATTGGTACCTTTTGATAGAACCTCAATTTTTTCTAGATAGAATGTAAGATGGATCTTGGAAAATACATTTCCCCCCTTCATCTAATCAAACAAATCATCAATGCAAGGAAGGGTGGTATACGTTTACTCTTGATCGTTGATCATGAGGTCAAAAACCTAGACGATAGTAAAAATTGAACAATATATAAGGATTAGAAACTAATCTTCATTCACTATAAATCATTGGTGCACCCTATTTTGGGATATACTAGGATCAATTAGGCATTTCTCGAGAAGTTCCCTCCCAAGCTTGTACCATGAGATCAAATAGTTCAGGTGTGGTCATCCAGATATGGTGCGGGTGAGATAGGTTCCGCTTATGGAACCATTATTGATGTGAATCTAGCTGCAAGAGGTTGAAATACCTCCAAAACACACATACACAAGTTTGCAATAAAACTCCAGAAGCTTAAAACTGGTTTTCTTATCCTTCCTCAATCCACACTAATCTTTTACCACATTAGAATTCTCCATTTTTATTTCACACTATCTCTAAAAAACCCTAAAATGAAAAAGAATCCTAAAACACAAAAAATAAAAACTAAAATTTCTGGTAAAACAACTAGCAATGGACCCCAATTTTGTCATGCACAAATATGCCTTCATAAATTAAGGCTACACAAAATTTTGCTTATTATTTAAAAGCAAAACAAAAGTTATTAAAGTTCTAAGACCTATAGAAAACCGAAAAAAAATGTTTCTCCAATTTTAGAGCACTAGATGAAGGAATTTGGACATAAAAATATGTCAAAAATGACCACAAGCTTTGCAAAAAAATTAGTCTTTCGCATATTACTAATCAATATCTACCACCTTATTAAATTTCAAAATGATCCAATGGTTGGATCAAAATTATGGTCTCCGCAAGTTATGCTCCCACATCATTGTCCCCTGGTTGAAAAGAATTTTTCTCCTACAAATTCAATTGGAGGAATTCATCTAATTTTACACTATCAATCTTCTTTGACTCCCACTAAGGAATCCAAGTATTTTCATATTGTTTCAAACCTTCCAATGTACCAAATATATGTTGTACCTTCCATGTCTAGTAGTGATATGTCTTTTGGTCCAAGACATGCATTACCCTCTTCTTTTTCTTCTTCAACATTTGTTGTTCCCAATTTATTTCTTCCTCCTTTATAATCATTTTCATCATGACCTAGAAACTTATATAAGTCCGAAACATAAAAACTGGTGAGATAGCAAAGTTTTCTTGTAGCTCCACCTTGTAGGCATTATCACTCATATTTTGTTTAGAATCCTAAGATGGCCCAATCTTCTTATACATTAGTTTATTATATGTCCCCTTTGGAAACCTCTCCTTTCTAAGATGAACCATCACCATATCTACTTATTCAAATTCATTTACTCTCCTACTTGCATCTATAGCTATTTTATATTGTGCATTACTAACTTTCATCTTTTCCCTCACTTCATCCTGCAGCTGTAGAATGTGTTCTGCAAATTCTTCTTCATCATCACTAGTTTTATCTTCACCAAGTAGCACAATTAGATCTAGGACCCCCTTGGGATTCCTACCATATAAAATTTTGAAAGGAGACCTCCTATGTTGACCTGTTTACTAATCTATTATAAGAAAACTCAGCTTAAGGTAAAGCTAAGTCCCATTGTTTTGGCTTTTCTCCAACTATGCAATGTAGGAGTATTTCCAAAGCTTCTGTTCACTACTTCCAGTCTGCCCATCAGTCTAGGGGTGATATGCACTACTGAACTGTAGTTATGTCCCCATTTTCCTCCACAGAGTCTTCCAAAAGTGACTCAAAAACTTTGTGTCCCAATCTGAAGTGATCATTCTTGGAACTCCATGCAAACTAACCACTTCTGAAAAAAACAAATCTGCAACTATAGAAGCATCATTAGTTGTTTTACAAGAAATGAAATGTGCCAATCTTAGAGAATATATCAACCACAACAAGGATGTAATCATTCCCTCATTGTGTGTTAGGAAGTCCTAACATAAAATCCATACTCAAATCAACCCATGGCCCTGTAGGTACAAGTAATGGCATATACAACCCAGTATTATGTGCATGGCCCTTAGCCATTTGGCACACTCTACATCTTGCTATAATCCTACTTATGTCCCTCTTTACCTTTGGCCAATAATACTTTTCTACAACAAGAGAAATTGTCTTACTTATACCAAAGTGTCTAGCCAACCCCCTACTATGCAATTCTCTTATAATATTTTCTCTCATTGAACCAAGGGATGCATAATTCCTTTCCCCCTGAATAAATAACCATCCTACATCAAATAATCAGAAGAACCACTACCTACTTTAGGGTCCTTAATTATCTCACAACATCACCAAAATATGGATCACCTTCATACAATTCCTTAACTCCTCAAACCATACTACTTCATTTTCCATTGTTATCAAAAGTAATACACACCTACTCAAGGTGATCAACAACTTGATTTCACTTACCTGACTTATGTTTTAAGACAAAAGTATATTCTTGCAAAAATGAAACCCATTTTGCATGCCTACTATTTAGTTTCTTCTGTGTGTTTACACACCTCAAGGCTTCATGGTTAGTAAAGAGTACAAATTCCTTTCCTACCAAGTAATGTCTCCAGTTCCTTAATGCTTGAACAATAGCATAAAATTCCACATCATAAGTAGAATATTTCCTCCTGTCTTCATTTAATTTTCCACTGAATAATTCCACTTCCTTCTTGACTCAGTACATCAGCTCCAATCCCAACATATGAGGAAATCACAGTCAACCTCGAAGACCTTGCTAAAATCTAGAAATACCAAAACAGGTGCTTCTGACACTTTCTTCTTCAACAATTCAAAACTATATGTTGTTTACCTTGTCCATACAAACTCTTTCCCCTTTGTACACTTTGTTATGGGTGCAACAATGCTACTGAAATTCCTGATGAACTTCCTATAAAAAGTTTCCAATCCATGAAAACTACGAACCTCTGTCACATTCCTTGGAATAGGCCATTCCAAAATTTCCTTTACTTTTTCCTCATCCATCCTCACTTCATCCTTCTGATATGACAAACCCAAAAAAATAAGACTCTTTTGAAGAAATCTACACTTCTTTAAGTTTACATATAGACTCTCTTTTCGTAACAAGTCTAACACCAATTTCATATGTAATAACTCTTCTTCCACTGTCTTACTGAATATAAAAATATCATCAAAATAGACAACAATAAAAATTACCATCAAATATTCTCGGAGTACTTTGTTCATCAGCCTCATGAAATACAACATTAGATAACCCAAATGACATCACCATCCACTCTGTATAATCCTTCTTTTATTTTGAAATTCATTTTCCATTCATCCCCATTCATTCATTTGGATTTGGTAGTACCTACTTTGTAGGTCAATCTTACTAAAATATCGGGCTCCTACTAGCACATCCATCATATCATCCAATCTTGGAATTGTGAACTGATACTTAATTGTGATCTTATTTATGGCTCTACTGTCTACACACATTCTCCAGTCTCCATCTTTTTTGGGAGTTAATAGTGTTGGAGTTGCACATGGAATCATGCTTTCTCTCACTAACCCTTTCTATATTATATCTTTCACTTATCTATTCAACTCTTCACTCTGTTTCAGACTCATCCGATAAGTTCCTGGTTTGGAATGGATAATCCTGGGATCAAATCAATATGGTATTGAATATCTCCCTTTAAGAGGTAACCCATCTGGTAGCTCATCTGGTAATACATCTTTAATATTTTTAGTACCTTTTCTTCTACTTTGGGTATATGAAATCCTCTATTTCCACTCTTCTTTGACATCAATGCATAACAATAACCAACTTCTTCCATTTCTGTAACAAACTCTTTTGTATCCAACAAGCCCTCACTCTTATCTTCTTCCTTGAAGGGTAATAAAAAACCTTTACACCATCCTTAAAAAAAGTATATGTATTTTTCCCTCCATCATGTGTAACCTTTCTATCGTATTTTAAGGCCTATGCCCAGTAATATATGGCATGCATCCATTGGGATAACATCAAACCACACCTCATCCTTATAGGTATTCCCAATAAAAAATTTATAAGGAATCTTTTATCTATGGTTACCTCATTCACTTTCTTCAACCATGATATATGATAGGGATATGGGTGCTTCTCAAATTTCAGATTGATTTTATCAACCATCACAGTTGAAACCATATTTTCACAACTACCACCATCAATAATAATTTTACATACCTTTCCTCCAGAGGTGCATCTTTGCTTTGAAAGATATTTTTTCGCACCTAAGAATCAGCACCATCAAACATATTTTGTTTTCTCCTTCCTTAGGGAAATCATCATCCTCCTTATCATGAGGGTTTCACCCAAGTCTATAGCAACCTCCATTTCTTCTTCCTCTTCATCTTCAACCAGATTTACTTGTGGTTATTCTCCTTTCCATCTCTCTTTTGTAGGATAGTGTGGACACTCAAAATCTATGTGCCCCTCTTCTCCACATCTGTAACATGTATATTGCCTTTACGGGCTATTCTAGCCCCATCCTCTATAATAACCTCTTCCCCTATGAAACCCCCTACCTCTTTGGTGGTTACCACGACTTTGAATAGAATATTCATGTCCTTATGTATTAGAGGATTCAACATTTGTAGATTCAAATCTACCCCTTCCTCTCATTGGAGATGATGATGGACCTGTCTTCACACCTATTTTAAAATTATTCCTCTTGTTATTTTATTCTTCTTTTAACGTGAGTTGATAAGAATCATCTAAGCTATGGATCAAGAGCATACTCAGCTCATCTTGTATGGTGTAACTCAACCCATTTATGTACCGTGTATCCTTCTCTTCTTTAGACTCTCCTTGTTCCACCCTGATTGACAACTTTTAAAATTCCTTAGTATACTCCTCAATGTTGAGATCCTTCAGTCTTAGGTATTGGAACCTTTGAAAGAGTGTCTGAGCATAATCTACTGGAAGAAACTTTTCTTTCAGCTTCTTTACCATTTTATTCTAGTTTCAAATATTTCCCTTTTCATTTGTTTTTCTTTCATTTTGTAGGTGATCCCACCAGATCAATGCATGTCTAGACAACTTAGTGCATGCAAAATAAACCTTCTTCTCCTCTAAAAGGGTTTTCCACTCAAATAATTTTTCCATGTGATTTAACCAGTCAATTAACTCCTCTAGTCATAACCCTCCACCATAATCAGGAACATTAATATTGATGTCATCATTCTTTCCCTTTAAAGCTTGGATGAATCTCTCCTCAAATGCTCTCTCATTTAAGGTTTCTTCATCTCTCTCATTTTCTTCTTCATCTCCTCCTTCATTCATTGATGTAGGTTCTTCGTCAGTATCACTATTTGGGATTGCATCCCCATTTCCATGTCTCCTTCTAAAGTGGGTAACTTCTCCTGTGAGCTCAACACCTTGTCTCTGTAACTATTGTATATGCCTATTCATCTAGAAATAACCATCCCTCCCACGTCTAGCCATGATTATATAAAATAGAGTTAAAAATTACAAGGAAAAATTTAATATGTTACCTTAACTATTTTTGCAAGATCAAAATCCTACTATGATATCAATTGATGTGAATCCAGTTGCAAGACGTTGAAATACCTCTAAACACACATAAAAAAATTTGCAAATAAAAACCATGAGTATTAAAATAGATTAATTCTCATTCTGGAATCCACACTAATCTTTTACGTCATTACGATCCTCCTTTTATTTCACGTCTACTCTAAAAACCCTAAAATGCCAAAAAACCCTAAATTGTGAAAAAACCTTAAAATGCCAAAAATTACCTACTAGAAAAACAACTCGGATCGGCCCCAAAATACATGTTCAAAATATTCCTTCATAAATTAAGGATCACGTGAAATTTTACTTATTCTAACAAGCACAACAAAAGTTATTAAATTTCTAAGCCTAGTCAAAAGTGAAAAAAAAAATTAGAGCCAATTTTAGGCCACTAGATGAAGGAATCCAGGCCCGAAAATATTCCAAAATGGCCACAACCTTGCAAGGAAAGTTGACCCTAGAATAGTGCTAATGTATATCTACCATTGTGTAAAATTTTAGGATGATCCTACAATTGGATCAAAAGTTATGGTCTCCGTAAGTTATGCTCCCACATTATTTAAAAGAATGTATTATACCATTGGTATTGGAGATGAATGTTTATGATTCTATTACTCTAGTAAGTTCAAATTCATTTTCATCTACCTCAGAAAACACGTTACCCATTTAGTCCTGCATAATAAATTAGAGGTGTAATGCATTGAAAGAATCTATTTCTTATTTGAAGTCTCGTGATGGATGTACATCAAGAATTATGGATGATATTGGCACTACCATGTAAGAGCTTGGAATTTATTCTCTTAGTGAGAATATTTATTTGAAGGTTGTATAGTATTCATTTCATTTAGTGGTGACACTTTGGATTCCCTTGCGGAAAGTAGAGGTTTCATCTATAATACCACGAGGAGTAATGAAAGTTGGTACAAAAAATGTATAAAGCTGAATGCCACCCTTGACACTTGGCTCAGCACACTAAAGCATGCAATGATTCTAGAAGTGGATAAATTTTGCATTTTTGGGTGCCCAATTAAGAAATATGCTCAAAGGATAAATATTTATCATTGGAGATCTTCCACAGAAGTTGAAACAATTTTTTTCTTTAGTAGAGGAGGAGTCTTCGCCGAATAGTTAGTTAGCTTTATTATTTGTATGCCTCATTCCCCATCTCTCTTCTATCCCACTTTCTAATTATCTATTGTACACAATCATGATATTTTTTCTTATTAACTTAAGTTAATTTAAAATGTTAAATTGTAAAAATCTCTTTTATTAAGTTAATTTCAAATTTTAAAAATCTCTTTTAATCAAAGAAAGGGGACTTATTTTATTGCTTCATGGGAGATGGAAAGTCTCTAGTAAAATAAGAACATGAAGAGTCATGTGGGGGTATAATAAGAGATGAAATGTACATATGTAACCTAGGGTGACCTCTTCTTTTATAAAATATGTTTATTGTTGTTCTATAGCTCTCATATTTTCTCTAGAAGAAATATAGATGAATTGTTCCATTCCCTAGTCGCTTGTTTTCATCCCCTTCTCAACTACACTCCATAACCATGACCTTATTGAATATAATGAAATGAAACATTAATTTTTTATTTTTTATTTTTCATTGTTATATGTGAATGGTATCTTATCTTTTAATTCATGGATGTATTCTATTTTTTAGGAAATAAAATCGTTGTGTTATTTATTGTGCAAAACCCCCCTCTTCTTACTATTATTTTCATACTTTCCCTCTCTTTCTCCCTCAAACTAATGTTTCCTCCCTAGTAGTAACTAATAACCATTTTTCTGCAGGCATAGAGATGTACTCCTCTGCATTCCCTAGTATAAATACCACCCCTAGTTGATAGAAAGGTGTACATAGTTTCTTTGTTTTCAATAAATGGATGTACCCCATTAAAGTAGAGGGACTTAGTCCTACACAATTTTGGTGAGAGTTCACTAATTTTCCCACCCGTCAATTTATTTCAACAAAAAAATTATAAATATTTTGAACAAAATATACAAAGTAACATTAATGGTGATACAATCTTATCAAGTTAGAAAAGGAAACAATTATAAAAATTTATGTAGTTAGACTTAAAAACATTTAAAACATGTTAACGATGTCAAATTTAAATATTTTTTCACCTTAATCAATTGTTCACAATATGTCACATATGAAACTTCTAACTAAATTCCACAGGGATAACTTGTAAATATTCCCTAGGCCCCACCTAGACTTTTGAAAATGTAGTTGAAGGAAGACACTAGTATAAATTAGCTTACTAATTTCTTAATTGATAAGATGGTTATGAGCAATCTGTGCATCTGCATCTGCACTTGGATCTTATAATTTAGCTTACTAATTTCTAATGTATCATGTGTAATTTGTGCATCTGCATCTACATCCATTGTCATGTGTAGTACCAATGGCTATTAATCTGATAGAATGCACCATCTAATACCATGCCCCATACCATAACAACATGCACCATTTTTTGTTGGAGAGATGAAATGGTGCTTATTACAAAAGGTTTTCAGATAGATTACAAGGCACACCATTATTAAAAGGAGAACATAGGTTTGAAAATAATGCCCCATTTAAAAAATAATGGCATTTGCTCAAAAATTCATTATTCTCCATCGGGTTCCCTCTAAAATCATGATTTGAGACACATATAAACATAACAATGTAGGAGAGCATTGATATGGGAGAGAACATAACAAAACTATCTATTTTGGGGAGATTAGAATAGAATATGTTCTTGAATGAGCTTGGTTAAAAAGATAATGCATTCAGGTTTACAAATTGTTATGAGAAGAAAGTATGTGGGTGATTCAATTTCGAGCATATGTATCTAGTGAGTGTTATTGTGCTCATTCCCAACAGTTACTTTTTGTATGGTTCTGTAAGCTAAAAACAAAGTTTAATGGGATAGATTTAAATATGATGCAAGTGAAAAATAATAGGAATATGACCCTAGATTAAATGAGTTACAATCAAACATGATGTAAGTTTTTAATAACCTCATTTTTCGTTTCCTAGATTAAGTGGGTGTATATATGTACACATGAGATGTGATGTTTTCTAAAATCATTCAGGTCAAATAAATTTGTACGTGACCTGTCTAAAATTATGTGTCTTCAGTTTCAGAACAAATTGTGTAAACCTTGTTTAGTTGTTGTGGTTTGAGATTTTCTAACATAAATTTTAGTTACAACATCATTACATGGTGGCGATATTGAAAGAAATAAACTTTATCTTCAAGTCCATCAAAGTTACATAGCTTATAGATATTCCAATTTACCAAAATTTCTTTAGATGGCGATATTGAAAGAATATTTCATTTAGAAATTTATTTTATGTAACTCTAAGAGTTATTTGATGTGTTTAGAATCATTATCCATATATCATAAACAATGATACATAATTTTAGATTTCAATAAGATTACGAAACTAAACTCCAAATGGGGTTATTAAGAATTGGTTATCCAAATGAAAATTAGATAACTAGGGGAAAATCCCATAAAACTTCCCATTTCTACTTGATCCATTTCAGAATAATGTTTCATTGGTGAATCTAATTTTTTAAATAAATGTGAAAATGCACGACATCGGTTAAAAATTCCCATAAAACATTTGATTCCTTATGGAAAAAACTTCTAATTTATTCAATGCACAAAATGCATCCCTAAGCTACCAAATAGCAAAAACCCCATAAAATTTTGAAATAATACCCTCTATGGAAAACACCATTGCTTTATTCAATAGACATGATAAATTATTAGGAGAAAAATATTTTTTGCACATGATACCGCTTTATTTAATAGACATGATGTTTATTCAATAGACATTTAATATCTCATGTTAAAGTGTTGAAAATCACATTGTGTTTTTCAATAAGGTGATAGAAAATGTGATTTTCAACATGTTGAAAAACACACTATATTTTTTTAACCTTTTTAAATGAACAACATGGATTAAATATTTAATAGTATTTGAAGATTTTTGTCTCGCTTTATGACTTATCGCATTGTTACAAGTGTAGAGGGTGGTCTCAAGACATAAATTTACAATAACTAAATTAGTTAATTATAAAATCAAACTTGAAACTATTAAAATATTGAATACACAATTGATTATTTATGTATTAATATTAATATATGGTTGGTTTCTACAAAGAATTTTTTTATCATTTTTAGTCTTGATTACCATGAAGCATTAAAATTTGAATATATATGTGATGGTTTTCACTTATTACAACTCAAATTCAATAATTAAATGTTCAAGTTATAGTGAATAAACAATATAACAAGAATAAAATGGTTTTCTTCAATTTTCAAGTTATAGTGTAACAAGAATAAAAAAGTGAAACCTTCCAACATATAGAGAGGTATATTAGAGTTTACTTACCTTAATAAGTCCATGTTCTATGAATTTTAAATTTGGAATACCATTATTATCCCTTAACAAACTATCTCTTATGCTTCCTTATATACATGTCCTGTCAAGAGCTAGTAGATTTGCAAAAGAGAAAATTTAGGTCAATATTTCTTTGTAGTCACTTTATCAAAAAAATCTAGTATTTCAAGATAACATTTTTCTTGTTATTAAATTATACAATGTTTCACGGACCATCTTTTCATAGATTTTACCCAATTCGCACGTGTGGGGAAGAAATTAGGAAAGTAGGATTTATAGTTTAGTCTCAAGACAATTGTCAACAAAATATCCTTCCTGCAAATTTCATAGAATTTAAAACCTTTATCAAGCCTACTAAAATCAAGCCGATGATGTCTTGAATTTTTTCTCCCACTTGAGACCCAAGAACAACCTAGGTTTAGTTAGAAGAATTATGGAATTTATTTTTTTTTTAAGTGTTCACAACACAATTTCCAGAGTCCATTACAACAATTATCAAATCACCTTACAAAACACTAAGAGAGTGAAAGTTATCCTGAGCACAGTTAGATTATCTTCTTGCAGGGCGCGGGAAGAAATTTCTCCCGGGCACGGAAGGAGGGCGCGGGAAGAAATTTTTTTTCCCGGGCGTAGAAGGAGGGCATGGGAAGAAATTTTTCTCCCAGGGTGAAGGAGGGCGGGAAGAATTTTTTTCTCCCGAGCGCGGAAGGAGGGCGCGGAAGCCCGGAAGAAGAGGGCGCGGGAAGAAACTTTTTTTCCTAGCATTGGGAAGAAACTTTTTCTTTTTCGAACTTAGATTATTTTTGAAGCCAAATGAAGTAAAAACTTCAGGAGGCCATAAATTTTGATAGGGAACTCGATTTTTTGGAAAACGAGGACTTTATGGAAAGCTCTCGACGTCCTCTTTGCACAGAAACCTTAAAAATTTAATTTGGATAAATTTTTAAGGGTCGATTTTGAGAAAACGTTTTTCTGTCACTAAACAGGTGAACTGGTATTTTTAACTTACACAATTTTGTTCAAATTCGCCATTAATTCTTTCTCAACATGCCAAACAGACATGGAGGATTTCACTTGGAAGAATTTAGGATGGATTGCAAGGGTTAAGCTGTTTGATTGATTATCATTCAAAATTCCCAATTTTGACAGCAAATGACTGAGATTTTGGCTATGCCCGATTTGAAAGTTTTATAAAAATTCCTTAAGAGTTAGTCTATTTGGGATCATTTTATCCATACTATGTACAATTTAATATAACATTTCATTTTCCCAGGTTGCAGGGTTGTTCTGTACATTTTTAATAAAAATTTTAGAGTTTACAGTGAAACAAAATAGAATCTATACTTGAACACAAACATATCTATTTCTATTTACCAAACTTTAATATATGCATTCATTTCCAACTCAAATCTAAAATGTTAAGTTTGTTTCAAATCAAGTTGTGAAAAAATCCAGAATGCAGTTCTAATTTTCAAATCATACATTCCAAAGGAAAAGAGTAATATATTCTCTTCATACGTATTTCCCTTTTCAATTTTCCAAATAGAGATTTCATAATGTATTTCAAACACAGATTTCCAATGAAAACAATATCATTTTAACAAAAAAAAAAACTTCTATTGACTTGGATGATTCTTTTACAACTTTCTTTTCCATTTCATTTCAAAAGACAGAATACAAATCTTTCTTTTCTTTCCACAGAATAAAATTACAGAGTATGTCCTTCCACATTCAAATGGGATTTCACTTCCAAAACATAGTAACTCTTCAGCACAAAACATATTACATTGTCATCCACTTGAAGTGGGAAATGGTTTTACAAATAGAAATCTCACAAGGGACTGTCAAAATTGTCTTCTTTCTCAGCTCCAAAACAACAGTATGAATTTCCATCATTCTCTAATTTGATCACAACAGAATAGGGGGAAAGGCAACGCTCTCCACCCAACCAAGACATCCAATGAAAAGGAGAAGCCATCCTTCTTCATTGGCCCCTGAGCCCCAACCACATTGCAATAAGAAATGTGACTCAACTCATGGCAACAACAGGCTTCCACAACACAAAGGCAATCTTTCACATGCAATTTTCATATTTAAAACACAGTCCAAAACAAAACAGTAGTTTTAGCAACCACAAGATAAAAACACAAACAATACTCAGGCTTCATCAAGCAAGCCAAAGGAGCAAGAAACTATGGGGGATGTTGCTTATGCCTCCCAAAGGGGAAATGGGTATCACCACCTGAGAACAAACTACCAAAATATATCATTTCAAGTCCCTGACATACCCTTATGCCTCCCCCAAGTACCCCTTATTCCTCACAATTTCTTATGCCTCCCCAACCTCTTATGGCACCCCATAACGAGTAAAGAAATGCAAGCTATTTCTTTTTACAAGGTGGAACCCAAATCCCTCTCCCTCCTCCCTCCAAACACTTATGCCTCCCACAAGAATACCCCATAGTCTTCTCCTACACCATTCCTAGGCCATCTACCCAACCAACCAACAAATAAAACAACACATTCAAACATTCAACCATTCACATATGCATAAAAATAAAGGAGAGCATTTCCAAGAGCTAAGATCTTACCTCTCCATGATGGATTTTGTTCCAAGGTTGCAAAACAACAAGCTTTCCAATGCAAAACAGTCCAAGAGATCAACAATCTACAAGTATGCAACAATCTCCAATCTTCTCCAAAAAAAGCAAGAGCTCTCAAAACCAAAGAGAAGTCACCCCAAAATGAGCAATGTAAGTGAAGTAACCCAAAAACAAGCTAAGGAATTCGAATTTATAGGAGAGGGAAGAGAAGAGGATGAGGTGGATCCATGTAGGATGCCACTTCACACATCCTCAACTCCACCTCATAAGTCAACTTCAATCTCCAAGGCATAATAAATAAGTAGGTGAATAATATGATAGTTTTACTTACACACTCAAATCAAGCCCACACCCCATAAGGACTGAAATTTAAAACATGAAGAAAGTGCAATTAAAACATACAACTTGACTTACAAAAATGCATAATGAAAGTCTAAATTTAACTCTCCAACCATAGGTAAGGTTGGTATGCAAATTTAAGAGGTGTGGGGCAAGTTTAACTTGTCCCACAAGCCTCCAAAATCAGCCTCCAAGGAAAAATTCGAATTTCAAAAGAAGGTGGAGTGTTTCATACTCCAAAATCAACTTACATATCTCTCTTACTTACACATTACTTACAACATTTAAAACAAGAGCCAACAACTCTAATAATTACTTTCTTATGACCCAATTTGATTAATTAATTTTAACAATATGATTACTCACAATATTTACCACAATTTAATAAATAATAGAAAGGGGAAAACATCACTTTTAAAACACATACTAACTTAAACAAAGGAACCAAATAAAAAAATACACAAAGTCCCTTGGTCACATTTAAAGGTGATCCCCCCATGGGAATCCCTAACACAATCAAACACACACAAACAAATACAAGTTGCCATGGTGACCTTGTTGAATTCATCTAGAATTCCAATGTGGTTGGTCTCCAATCCCCCGATGTTTGTTGTGATATTTTTAACCTGTAAAATACAAATACCTCCTTCGGCCTCGTGGCCACATCAGACATCCAAAATGAATATAAATATAATTCCAAAATCATCTATATATATATGAATCACAACAACATCAAGGAAAACAACAAATATCATTTGTAATTTTATCAATCCAAACTATATCATCATCATTTTCTAGGTCTACTCAAAATATCTAAATATCACATGTCCGAACAACATCTATAATATAACCATGTCAAACAGTATATCAACATCAATATATAAAATGTCTCTAATAATCATCATGCATCATATAAGAATCAAGTCAACAATAATCTATGCTCTAACATCTAACATCATACTAAATTAAAACTATAATAATGCCCATAATATAGTCAGCAGTATCATGATCAATATCAAAAGGTGTCAAAGGGAAGTGGGCACTACATCCCCCTCCCCTTAGACTCGACTTCCTCCTGGAAGTCACTGGAACAGATGTGGAAACTGAACTCGTAACAATGTAGCATCCTCCCATGTAGCTACAGTCTCATCATATCTGTCCCACTGCACTCGCACCTGATCAATCTCTCTACCTCGAAGGCCCAGGGTCCTACGATCTATAATGCGAATGGGCTCCACCATCACCTACCCCTGATCCTGCACCTACAATGAGGTCCAATCCAGCACATGAGAAGGATCAACAATGTATCTCCTAAGCACTGAAACATGAAACACATCATGTACATGAGACAAGCTAGGTGGCAATGCTAGACGGTAGGCCAAAGGGCCGATACGCTCCAAGATCTCAAAAGGACCAACGAATCTAGGAGCTAACTTAGAACCTTTTCCATAACGGATAGGGCTCTTATGTGGTCTGACATGAAGGAACACCTTCATGCCCACATCAAAACTACGGTTAGTCCTATGCTGATCTGCATACTTCTTCTACCTGTCTTGTGCCTCCTGCAGTCTTTGTCTGATCAAAACCACATGCTTCTCCATGTCCTGTAACAAAGCTGGTCCAAGAGAAACCCTGTCCTCTAACCTGTCCCAGCTAAGAGGTGTCCTGCACTCTCTGCCATACAAAGCCTGAAAAGGATCCATGCCTATAGAACTCTGAAAACTATTATTGTAGGCAAACTCCACCAAGTACAGGTACTCCTCCCATCTCGACTGATGATCCATAACATACATCCTGAGCATGTCCTCTAAAATTTGATTCACTTGCTCAGTCTGTCCATCTGTCTCAGGGTGATATGTTGTGCTGAAATTGATCCTCATCCCGAGGGCGTGCTGCATGGTAGTCCAAAAATGGGAAGTATACAAGGGATCATGGTCACAAATGATCTTCCATGGAATCCCATGCAACCTGACAATCTCATCTAGATATACCCGTGCCACTTGCACTAGTTGTATAAGTGGTCTTCACCAGAGAAAAGTGCACCACTTTTGTCAATTTATCCACCGTGACCATGATGGTGTCGTGGTGATATCTTGACATCGGTAGCCCAACAACGAAGTCCATGGAAATGGTGTCCCACTTCCACTCCGGTATAGCATGAGGAAAGAGAAGGCCAGTTGGATGCTGATGCTCAGCCTTCACTTTCTGGCACTCTAAATAGCATGACACAAACTGAGCCACATCTCTATGAAGTCCTCTCTATGATACAACTGTCTCAAGGTAGCGTGCATCTTCTTCACCCCAGGATGGGCTGAATAGGGTACATGATGTGCCTCTGTCAATATGTCTGCCTCAAGCCTCCATCTCTGGGAACATAAATCTGACTTTTGTGCCTAAGAATTCCATCTGCCTCTAATGAGAAACCATCAAACTTCCCCTCAAGGGGTCTCTGGGACTCGATCTCTGCTCTCGCTGCAATGTAGAACTTGTCAAAAGGAAGCTGTTGTAGAATCCTACTCCATAAATCTGTGCCCACTGAAGTGGCCATAACCACATGTCTCCATCTGCTGAGAGCGTCTACAACCACATTATCCTTCCCCTTCACATGCTCTATCTCCATATCATACTCACAAAGTAACTCCATCCAATGCCGCTGATGAGCATTGAGATTGGGCTATGTGAAGAGGTGGCAAAGACTCAAGTGATCTGTCCTGAGTGTGAATCTCTGACCAAGAAGAAAGTGTCTCCATCGAACCAAGGCGTGAACCACTACCGCAAGCTCAAGATCATGAGTCAGATAATTGAGCTCATAATATTTGAGTTTGTGAGACTCAAAGGCCACCACTCTTCCCTCCTGCATCAATACACCTCCAAGTCCTGCCAAAGAAGCATCCGTGCATATGAAAAACTCACCCTGTGGATCCGGCACTGTAAGAATGGGTGTTGTCGTGAGGCACTCCTTCAGTGTTCTGAAGGCCTACTCGCATCTATCTAACCAATCAAACTTATTCCCTTTCCACTAAAGGGAAGTAATGGGGTGTGCAATCCGAGAGAAGTCCTAAAAAAACCTCCTGTAATAACCTGCTAACCCCATGAAGCTACGCACCTCTGTCACAGTAGTGGGTGTTGGCCAATCCATAATGGCTCTAATCTTAGAAGGATCAACTGTGATACCTTCCCCAAAAATGATGTGACCCAAATATTGTACCTCTTTCTATGAAAGAATGCACACTTCTCCAAGTTCTCATAAAGTTTCTACTCACGAAGACACTGAAGAAACTGGTGAAGGTGCCCCTCGTGCTCTTCATGCGTACGTGAGTAAATCAAAATGTCATCTAGGAAGATGAGCATGAAATGATCTAAGAAATTCATGAATACCCCATTCATCAAACTCATAAATATTGTGGGGGCATTCATCAAACCAAAAGGCACCACTGTGAACTCATAGTGCCCATATCTCATACGAAAAGCGGTCTTATGAATATCTGCCTCCGCAATCCTCAGCTGATGGTAGCCTGACTTAAGATCAATCTTAGAGAAAACTGTGGCTCCCTTCATCTGATCAAACAAATCATCTATGCGTGGAAGGGGATAACGATTCTTGATCGTTACCTTGTTCAGCTGGCGGTAATCAATACACAACCACAAGGATCCATCCTTCTTCTTCACAAAAATCACCGGTGCACCCCAAGGGGATACACTAGGATGGATTAGGCCTTTCTCCAAAAGGCCCTCAAGATGCAACTTGAGCTCACAGAGCTCTGGTGTGGTCATCCGATAAGGTGCTCGTGAGATAGGCTCTTCTCCTAGAACAAGATCTATATGAAATTCAATCTCACGTGGGGGAGGTAACCCTGGTAGCTCCCCTGGAAAAACATATATAAACTCTCTCAAGAGGGGATGATCATCTAGCGATGGTCCACTAGTCCCATCCTCTGATCTGTCACTAACTAAAATAGCATACATCTGACAACCCCATCGCACACACTGCTTAAGCTGCATAGCAGAGATGGTGCAAATGGAAACAGGTCTCCTAACCCCTGAAAACACTGACTCAACTCCTAGATCATCTGCACAAGATATAGTCTTATGGTAACAATCCATCCTGGCCCTGTGTGTAGACAACCATTCCATGCCCAAGATGACTCCATACGATCCCAATGGAAGGATACGAAGATCCAAGGTAGTGGTGAAAGGTCCCAAATCCACTACACATTCCTTAAGTAAGGAGTCTACAGAGATCTTGGCTCCAGAAGCCATCTCAACATCCCAACTAAGACCCTACCTAACTGCCACCAACCTACATCGCTCTACTAAACATGGTGCAATAAAATAATCTGAAGAACCAGAATCAAACAAAATGAAAGGTAGGAATACCACCAATGCTACCAGTGGTCTCAATAAATGTACTCTGATGCTCAACCTAGCAGTTCTCGACCGCTACATAGATCTGATGATTGCACCCGATGTCACCAATGGTAGGCTATGAGATCTGTGTCTTACTCTTGTTATTAGGGTTCTGAGGGTAGTCTCTCCAAAAATATCCAGCAATGCCACAACCAAAACAACCACCTGATCCTCTCCCATGTGTAGCAGGTCCGGTTGGTACTCTGGAGCTCTATGGTGTGGATCCTGATGATCCGGTTGTGGTCTGCTATGAGGTCTCTATTGGTGATATCCTGCTGACTAAGCCCTCTGAAACCCTATGTCCTAATGGGACCCCTAGGAGGAGGCCCCATACTCCGACCCCTCTATGCATCGAATCTCTATGGAGGTCTATAAGGTGGGTAGGACTGTTACTATTGTTGCTGTTATTGTGGTCTAAAAGATGACTGTGATGAACCATGTCCACCATGAGGAGGAGGTGTTGACCCCCTCGATCTATTTTCTTACATCTACTGGATGCGGCTCCGGACTCAGTCTCTAGCCTACTGGGTCTTTCCCCAAGTCTCCTCTGCTATATAGGCCTTCTCAACGGCCTCAGCTAATGTCTGTGGACAATGGATCCAAACTACACCTCCAATGTCAAGATTTAGGCCCTTGAGGAATCTTTGGATCCATACCTACTCATCCTGCATGTAATCAACATACTGGAGTAGATCCAGAAATCTGCTCTCATACTCAGCCACTATAAGAGATGCCTATCGGAGGTCATGAAACTCATCTATCCTCTGTACTGTATGAACCTCTGTGACAAATATCTACTCCTGAAATGCTCCTCAAAGAGCTCCTAGGTAACTATCTAGAATCCACGGTGGAGCTTCTGCTCCTCTATCCTCCACCAGACACCTGCTCCATCTCTTAGTAGGTGGATTACAACACGAGCTTTCATGTTGCTAGAATAAGGGCAGAGCTTGAAGCATCCACTCAAGCTCACTAACCAGGCCTCTTCCTGAAATCCACCTATGTCACAAGAATAATGTGATGGTCGTAGCTTCATGATCTCCCTGATGTGGTCTGAAGTTGTAGTCTGATGACCCCTAGGCCTTCCCTGCATGCTCATCTCTAAGCTTAGGGCTTCGAGACCTATCTCTGTGTCCTGAAACTTGGTCTCCATGTCCCCTCTACGATGAGTCTTCTCTGACTGACTCCACGTGGGAGTTCTCTCCTCTATGCTCCGACTATGCCGAGGAGATGCATGATCCTTAATGGATGTCACCCTATCATGTCTGACTGAACATGCTCCTATGATCCCTCCGCATAGAGCGACATTGACATCTTGGATTGTCTATAAAATCTGTGGTAGGATAGCTGCTACAACATGATCTAGTTGGTGGTAATTCTAGGTATATGTGAAAGGACCCCTCATCTTATTTGTGCCTACTACACAGACCAATGCAAGAGTTAGTTCACTATTCTAAGTTTTATTCATTTTTCCATGTTCACTAAATATGCAATTTCAAACAAAGTTGTTCTCTAGATTTGAAAGTGTGCTAGGTATAATATTGTACTAGGTTTAAATTTCATGTCTCAAGTCTTCTAGTGTGCCCAAGGGTCCAAGCTTTTGAATCCATGGCTCTGATACCAAGTGAAACGCCCACTTAAAGCCCCACTCAAGACCCAAGAACAACCTAGGTTTAGTTAGAAGAATTATGGAATAATTTTTTGTAAAGTGTTCACAACAAAATTCCCAAAGTCCATTACAGCAATTATCAAATCACCTTACAAAACACTAAGAGAGTGAAAGTTATCTCGAGAACAGTTAGATTATCTTCTTGTGGGGCACGGGAATAAATTTCTCCCAGGGAAGGGAAGAAATTTTTTCTCCTGGGCGCGGAAGAGGGGCGCGAGAAGAAACTTTTTCTCCTAGGCGCGAAAGAGGGGCGCAGGAAGAAACATTTTCTTTTTCAAACTTACATTATTTTTGAAGCCCAATGAATTAAAAACTTTCGGAGGCCATAACTTTTGATAGGGAACTTGTTTTTTAGAAAACAAGGACTTTATGGAAATATCTCGAAGTCCTCTTTACACTGCAAACTTAAAAATTTAATTTGGATAAATTTTTAAGGGTCGATTTTGAGAAAACATTTTTATGTCACTAAACAGGTGAACTGGTATTTTTAACTTACACAATTTTATTCAAATTTTCCATTAATTCTTTCTAAACATGCCAAACAGACATGTAGGATTTAACTTGGAATAATTTAGGATGGATTGCAAGGGTTAAGCTGTTTGATTGATTATCATTTAAAAATTCCTAATTTTGAAAACAAATCGACTGAGATTTTGGGTATGCCCGATTCACAAATTTTTATAAAAATTCCTTAAGAGTTATAGGTCTATTTGGGATTGTTTTATCGATATTATGTAAAATTTAATATAACACTTCCTTTTCCCAGGTTGCAGGGTCCTTTTTGTACATTTTTAGTAAAAATTTGCAGAGTTTACAGCGAAACAAAATAGAATCTATACTTTAAAACAAACAGATCTATTTTTAGTTACGAAACTTTAATGTATGCATTCATTTCCAACTCAAATCTAAAATTTTAACTTTTTTTTCAAATCAAGTTGTGCAAAAAGCAAGAATGCAGTTCTAATTTTAAAATCATACATTCCAAAGGAAAAGAGTAATATATTCTCTTCATACGTTTTTCCTTTTCAATTTTCCAAACAGAGATTTCATACTGTATTTCAGACACAAATTCCCAACGAAAACAATATAATTTTTGGTAAATAAAACAATTCTATTGACTTGGATGATTCTTTTACAACTTCCTTTTTTCATTACATTCCAAAAGACATAATACAAATCTCTCTTTTCTTTCCACCGAATGAAATTATAGAGTATGTCTCTTTCTAATTTAAACATAAAATTTTATTTTCAAAACAAAGTAACTATCCAATACAATTAATATTACAAGTCCTCCACTTGAAGTGGGAAAAAGGTTCACAAAACGAAGTCTCACAAAGGACTATCAAAATTTTCTTCTTTCTCTGATCCAAAACAGCAGTATGAATTTCCATCATTCTCTAATTTGATCACAATAGAACAGGGGAAAAGAAAACGTCCTCCACCCAACGAAGACATCTAATGAAAAGGAGAAGCCATCCTTCTTCATTGGCCCCCTAGCCCCATCCACATTGTAATAATAAATGCGACTCAACTCATGGCAACAATAGGCTTCCAAAACACAAAGGCAATCTTTCACATGCAGTTTTCATATTTAAAATACAGTCCAAACAAAACACCAATTTTAGCAACCACAAGATAAATCACAAATAATACTCAAGCCTCATCAAGCAAGCCAAAGGAGCAAGAAACTATGGGGGATTCTTCTTATACCTCCCAAGGGGGAAATGGGTATCACCACCTGAAAGGAAACCACCAAAATATATCCTTTCAAGTCCCTGACACACCCTTATGCCTCCCCCAAGTACCCCTTTTTCCTCATAATTTCTTATGCCTCCCCAACCTCTTTTGGCACCCCATAATGAGAAATAAATGCAAGATATTTATTTTTACAAGGTGGAACCCAAATCCTAGCTCCCTCCAAACTTATGCCTTCCCAAAACAATTATGCCTCCCAAAAGAATAGCTCATAGTCTTCTCCTACACCATTCCTAGGCCATCTACCCAACCATTCAACAAATAAAACAACAAATTCAAACATTCAACCATTCACAAATACATAAAAAGAAAGGAGAGCATTCCCAAGAGCTAAGCTCTTACCTCTCCATGATGGATGTTGTTCCAATGTTCCAAAACAGCAAGCTTTCTAAAGCAAAATAGTCCAAGAGATCAACAATTTACAAGAATTCAAAAATCTCCAATCTTCTCGAAAAGTAAGATCTCTCAAAACCAAGAGAGGTCGCCCCAAAATGAGCAATATAAGTTGAAGTAATAAAGTACAAGTATTCAAAAATAATCCCCCATGTCTTCCAATAGAAAGGGTTCAAAACTACATAAGAAGTCCCCCAAAATGATGCATCCACAAGTGAAGCAACCCAAAAAAAAGATAAGGAATTCAAATTTAGAGAAGAGGGAAAAGAAGAGGATGGGGTGGATCCATGTAGGAAGCCACTTCACACATCCTCAACTCCAACACCAAAGTAGACTTCATTCTCCAATGCATAATAATTAAGTAGGTGAATAATCTGACAGTTTTACTTACACACTCAAATCAAGCCCACACCCCATAAGGACTGAAATTTAAAACATGAAGAAAGTGCAATTAAAAACATACAACTTGACTTACAAAAATGAATCATAAAATTCTAAATTTAACTCTCCAACCATAGGTAAGGTTGGTATATAAATTTAAGAGGTGTGGGGAAATTTTAACTTGTCCCACAAGCCTCCAAAATAAATCTCCAAGGACAAATTCGAATTTCCAAGAAGGTGGAGTGTTTCATACTCCAAAATCAACTTACACATCTCATACATAACACTTACACCACTTAAACCAAGAGCCAACAACTCTATTAATTACATTCTCATGACCCATTTAATTAATTAACTTAACAACGTGATTACTCACAATATTTACACACCATTTAATAAATAATGAAAGGGGTCAATGCACCACTAAATAAAGACAAGAAAACATTAAACAAAGGGACCAAATAACGGAAATATGTAAGGTCCCTTTGTCACATTTAAAGGTGATCCCCCTTATGGGAATACCTAACACAATAAAACACACACAAACAAATACAAGTTGCCATGGCGACCTTGTTGAATTCATCTAGAAATCTAATGTGGTTGGTCTCCAATCCCCCGATGTTTGTTGTGATATTTTTAACCTGCAAAATACAAATACCTCCTTCGGCCTCATGGCCACATCAGACATCCAAAATGAATATAAATATAATTTTAAAATCATATATATATATATATGAATCACAACAACATCATGGAAAACAACAATATCAATTGTAATTTTATCATCAAATAATTTTCATTTTCTAGGTCTACTGAAAATATCCAAATATCACATGTTTGAACAACATATATAATATAACTCGGTCAAATAGTATATCAAAATCAATATATAAAATATCTTTTATAATCATCATGCATCATATATGAATCAAGTCAACAATAGTCTATGCTCTAACATCTAACATCATATTAAATTAAAACTATAACCCAATAGCCTATCTCTTCTCAAGTACAACCATACTTCGTCTCCAACAAGGAAAAAATGCTCAGTCCTAAACTAGTCATGTCGTGCTTTGTACTTGGCTTGTGACTCTGCCAACCTCTCATGTACATGAAGGTGTATGTGTTGAATTTTCTCAATGAACTTCTCAGCTTTGTGGACCTCCATTTCAATTGTTTCATTGTCTTTGCATGGTAATCCCAAAACAACATCAAAATCAATCTTAGGAAAATAACCAAAACATATTTCAAATGGGTTCTTACTAATAGAAGCATGAACTATCTTGTTATAAGAATGTTTAATATATACCAAGTTCTCAAATGTTTCTTATTGTATCCTCGTAGGAGCTGAACCAAGGTGTTGTTTACCGCTTTTGTCTTCACATCTATCTGTAGATGAAAATTGGTATACCTCTTCATCTTAGTATTCATCCTCTCCAACAAATTAAACCAAAACTTTCATATGAACCATGAGTCCATGTCTGATATAATAGAATTAGGAAAACCAAAGTGAACCCACACATTAGATAAAAATAACTCAATTGCATCATTGGCCTTCATGGTCTTCTTGCAATGAATGAGAATACACATCTTTCTAAAGCGATCTACTAACATAAATATGTAATTATTACCTTTCTTATAAGTAGGAAAACCACCCACAAAATCCATGGAGATGTTTTCCCACATTCGGGAAGGAACTGGAAATGACATATATAACCCTAAATTTCTATTATTAGGCTTGTTTGTACTACATAAAACACAACCCCTGATGAATTTAGCAACCTCTACTTGTATTTTTTGCCAATAAACATACCTCCATAAGTATGCCATAATATTTTTCATACCAAAGTGGCCAGCTACCATGGAAGAGTGTGCTTTTCTATTCAACTAAACTCTTTCCCCATTAGGCACACAAAATTTCTTGTTCTTGTAGAGAAGATCATCTTGGAAGTAGTATTATCTTTTAGGTTCAAACCCTCACTTAGAGGTTTTTATGAAATATCTCTACAAAATTTGGATCACGTTCATAAACTTCCTTATATGCTTCAGAAAAAAAGGCTCAAGAAGAGTTAACCTGCCCATAATTGAAATCAAAGAAGGTCTATATAATATAACATCCAATTTTTTAGTCACATCTTTCTTATATTTTTAATAAAATGAAATCTTTGTAAAATACCCATCCATTTATAGTGTCTAGCTTGTTGAAGTTTGTTCTGAGCCTACAGCTATTGGAGAGGTTGGTGATCCATGTGAATGATAGTTTATTTTCCCATCAAATAATATTTCCATTTCTTGAGTGCTTGCATGAGAACATACAGTTACTTATCATATTTATAATAATTCAGAACTATACCATGAAACAATTCAGAGTGATAACATATGGGCCTACCTCTCTGAAGTAGGACAACCACCATAGCTTAGTTGCTAGCATTGGTTTCCACTTCAGAAGGCATTTGTAAGATAGGTAATGCCAAAATTGGAGCATGACTAATATTATATTTAAATTACTCTGAAGAAATATGTTATTTCTTATCCTAATCAAAAGTCTTACCCCTTGTTGTCAATGAGTGTAGAGGCACTTCTATGGATTATAATTTCTTAATGAAATTCATCAAGTATTGAAATACACCAAAAAAACTCCTGGCCTCAGTCAAACTCGACAGTGTAGGTCAATTTTGAATTGCCTCTATCTTATTTAGATAATTCCTTAACTCTCCATTTGCAACCACGTGTCCCAAAAAAAAGAATTGATTGTTGAGAAAATTTGTACTTCTTCTCATTCAAAATTAGTCGGTTCTCCTTAAAAACTAGAATGTCATCTAAGTACATAATAAGAAAGGAATCAATAAAGGGCCTAATTACCTCATTCATCAATATCATGAAGGTATTTGGTGCATTGCATAGCCTCAATGGTAATACCAACCATTCCTATAACCCTTGCCTGTTCTTGAACGTTGTTTTCTAAATTTCCCCCTCCTTGATCCGCACTTGCTTATACCCAGATTTCAAATCAAGCTTATTAAAATATTTAGCATGTTATAACTAATCTAACAAATTATCAATGTGAGGAAGATGGTTTGTATTCTTGATGGTTATTTTATTCAAATCTCTATAATCAACACACATACTCCATGGACCATATTTCTTAGGTGCTAAAACAATAGGATAGCCAGATGGAGAAGTGCTAGGAAATATTATACCTTGGTTAATCAAATAATACAACTATTATTATACCTCATTGACATCTTTCAATGATTTCATGTATAATCCCAAGTTTGGAAGCAAACTATTGGGTAGCAAGTGTATCTCATGCTCAATTGGCCTAACTGGGGGCAGCCTCGTAGGCTCTTGGAAAACCTCTCTAAAGTGTTGAATTAACTCCTCTATTTGTGTTTGATCTTTGTTATAAATCATGCTACAACTGGTTTTAGATGAGATAATCTCATATTCTCACATATCTCTCAAATTATGTAATGTAAATTTACCACTAACATTAATGAGCTCCTGGGCTTCGGTGACACTTACCAAAGAGATATTTGAGTCTCCACAAAAGACTGAAATGATGTAGCTCTTACCATCCTTCACCAAATGGTATTGGTTATCTCTCCTCATGAAGATATGATATATAATATACAAATACAAGTTGTCAAACACTACACCACACACATCAAGGGGATAAACATATACAATGAATTCATCAATAAATTTCTTATCAACACCAAAAGTGATTTTACATTGTTTGGTAACCTTGATTTCTACACCTTTCTTTACCCTACCTAATGAATACAAACTTGGGTGGTTGTAAGGTTCTAAATTTAGCATGTCCACTAAATATTTACTAAACAAATTAGATTGATAGCATGTATCAAAAAGGGCATCCACCTTAGTTTTCTCTACTTGAATTTTGATATGAAAAATCTTTGTTCATTTTCCTGAACAACACTGCTACTACCAATACATAACTTCTATGGATAGAGTTACAAAATATATTCTCATCCACCTCTTCACTACAAAATACTTTTTCTCCCTAGAGGGAAGTCATGAAAATCTTCTTACTCTTCTTATCCTTAAAGGGATGTAGTTTTAGGTGGAGCTTCAAACATTTTTCCTCATAATGGGTGTCAATATCACAATGCCCACAATAAACCTTAGTATCCTTCTTAGAAACATAAGTTAAAATTTTCTTACCTTTCACTTTTCCTTTATCCTTCTGTTTTGTGTCACCATGTTTGCTCCAAGCATGTTGAGAGGTAGATGAACTTTTTTTCTTGTCCATCTCTAAATAGTGGGCTTGAGAACAAGACTTGTCTACATCCACTGTATTGGATAAGAGAAATGGTCTATTCATGTGGCTATGAAATTCACCAGTATTCCTCATTAGAAGGTCCTTGTCTATTACATCTTTTCTCATCTAGAAATATTTATTCCGCAACTCAATAGTATACTCCTACACATTATGGCCTTGTTTCTTCCTAAGATATTTCCAATACATGAACCTCTCTTCCTCATAACAAATAGGATAAAACTGCTTTCGAATTATCCTTTTAAATTCAACCCACTTAGTAATAGGAGGAAGATTCTTAACAACCAGCAAATAAACATAAATGTCAAACCAAGTTAAAGCAGGATTGGTCAATTTTAACCTTGTAAAGGAAATCTACTGACTCTCATTGATTTGATGCAAAGTGAAATATACCTCAAGTTGAGCTATTTAATGGTCTAGCTTCTCAGCATTCACATCTCCATCATAAGGATAAATTTATATCTTCACCTTTGTCTTGAATGGAGGAGGTGTAGGGTTGGCATGGGTTTTCTCTTCTTTATAATCACGAGCATCTTCTCTATGGGATCCTAGTGCTTTGTTCTAAACAACAAGATTCTGCATAAGCAATATTGTGATGGAATCCAATTTCCCTATAGACAAGGAAATGTTTCCTACATCCTTGGATAAACTTGCCACATTTTCCTCCAACTTGTAGAAAGGTTCTTCTCTAGTCTCATTTGCATCTTCTCTATGAGTCATATCTCGGATTTCTTGCTTCCACTTCTTGGTGGAAATCTCTTCTTCAAAAGGATTGAGGATACCTTCAAACGTTTCTTTCCCTTTTTGGTAAGGGCCATCTAATTTCAAGTGTCAACACAAGTTAACCACACAAAATAATTGATCTAATCTTCTCTGGTATCAATCTGATCTTTAAATTACCTCTTTAAAAAAAATATGGTTTACATGATAATGAATTAACAATCTAACTAAGTTCATTATACAACATGTTTAGGAAAGAAACACCCATATAATATTGATAGATGGGAAATTGCAAGACAAACAGACAACAAAATATATCGTGGAGAAACCCAATGTGGGAACAACTCTAGCTGGGTAAGTAGTCACTTCCCTTCACTATGCAAATCTCAAAATAATACAATTTTATTGTCATACAATGACCTTCAAGAAATATTTCAACTCCTCCTACTTGCATAAATTGCTCACAATCCTCATGAAGAAACAACTCAACTCTACTATGAACAGAATAATAACTATCTCAACTTTATCTCTTGATCACACTTGAAGTCACATAAAAACACTTTCCTAGAATGATCAAATGCATGCATATTTATAGTTGTTCTTCCCAGGGATGGATGGAAAGATGAAATGAATCAGTTACAAGAAAAAATATTTACAATTGTTTGGTTTCCCAAGTTTTGGCTTCGTTGGGGACATGATCACCGATAAAAAATAATGTGCCAATTACACAACCTCCAATCCCTATAACCAGAGGTTGTGTAACCGTCACGGCGGTTATGTAACTGCTTGAGCAATTACTTAACCGTCACCTAGAAAACTCCCGAATAGAATAATGATGACCAAAAAATGTCGTTTAAAGGTGTCTAGATCAGCCTCAACTTGTTTAGACCACCTTCTGAATAGAGAATACATTGAGATTATGACTGCAAGTATCAAACATGGCTAATACATAAAATTGGGTATTTCATTCAATTAAAACTTACAAGGTTTCCCCTACGTTAATCAAACAAGAGTTTGACCAGGAAGTAGCTATTAGTATTCTCTAACACGTAGAGGCCAAAATAGGATGTCAGGTTACTTCATTCCTCTAGAACTGGGTATAATAGCAACCATGTACAGTTCCTAAAGCAAAACCACTTAAGCCAGTTAATTAACAAAAAGTAAGGAATGTCCACAGGCTTGAACACAAGTTTTAGAACACAATGTCACTATTAATGTACCTTGAGCAAAACACGAGAGCCACTAAAAGGAAATAGGGATTTATTCAAAACAAAAAAGCGATATGAAGGCTTAACCTTCCATATATAGTAAGCCTTCAATTATTAAATACCATCAAGAATTCTTTTAAGAAGAGAGTCAATAAGCAAAAGAAACTCTCTATGTTTCATTCCTACGAACTAGACTGCATCACTCAAAAATGCATGTAGCCCATTTAGACAAATATAAATAGAGTAAGTATAAGAGAGGCGGGAGGAAATGGAACATTCCAGGCAAAACCAGCGAAATGGATGAGATTTAACGGAAAAGCCAACACATTCAGCAGTTGGTGATTAAACAACCACGAAAAAATTGTCTAGGTGCCATTCAAGGGGAAATACTATTCATTTCAAGATAACTGAAGAAGTAGAAAAACTATTACAAGGAGATAGTTAACATGGCCTTATTAGAATTTTTCCGAACCAACAACCATGTCGGCCTAAGGCCCCTCGGTCAACAGCACACACCTGCGCCAACTTCTCTTCCCCAACCTGCTGAAGGTTCCCAAACTCTTTTAACGCCATGCTTGGCATAGGAAAGGGGTTGATGAAACATGGCCTTCTTTGAAAATCTCGGGGAACAACTCCGGGAAGATAGAAGCACTAGGATATGAAGCGCATCACAACACCATAGAAACCCACACAAAACATGCGTCATGACTGCATATCAAAGAAGGACTGACATGTTTCTATATCTATAAAACCCACTTTTCCAATCTCAGCTAAGTTGGGTACGTTAGAAAGTTGGATTTCTGCAAAGCGTTTATTAATTTATGGCAACCAAACTTCACACTGGCCACATGCGAAGATGATCTGAACAAAGGAGTGGCAATTGCATCGGTTGACGATAGTGGTCCTGACCTTCACCAGAGTGTGAACGGCAAGGTTTCCGGCCATATTACGCAAACTCACTATGCAGTAAAGTGCCATCGATCTGTACAGATATCTGTCCAAAGCAACCCCAATGGGATCACTGTGTTTTCAGGAGCAGTCGCCAAGGGGAAATTGTTAACAGAGAAGCAGCCACGATCTGCGCCATGCAATAAGACGAGCCCAAAGGGTGGACCGAAGCCACGGGAATCGACACCACGATGGAGACAGACTCATCCTGGGGCAGCAGAGTGGAAAGAAATTGCAAACAGCAAGGCAATTTTTCTTCGTGCATATTCATGATATTAAAACAGATCCGCCTCGATGGGATAGTTTCATGAGTTACATCGTATAAACCAGTAAGAAATCAATAGAGAATCTTAGCATAATTTCACAGGTCTCCTGGTTAAATACTCTCATTGTCACATAGTCGATTTTGATAAAAATACCTTGAAGGAGAATCCAAATGAGGATGCAAGTGCGATACGAACAGGATAACAAAATAGGTGGAATGACCTACTGGTTGGAGGCGCCTAAAAAAAACTTAGACATTAACTGCAACGTTGCCTGGTGCCTGGCTAAAAGTTGTTGCAGGCTGTTGCTGCGGAGCTCGATAAGAACACACCTCGCAGCACCACCCAATGAAGGTGGAGGTAACACGCCTGCGACACAAGCTTGAAGCTCATCTAAAAAACCCATTATGCTAACCCACGCGGCCAGCAGGGAGGAAAGGAAGGCGTCCAAGAGGAGCCAGGAAAGAAAAACGGCTCTTGGCAGGGGAAGGAAGGATTTCAATGGCCTTCTCCCACGCCACAGGAGAAAGAAAACGGTCTTCTCTAAGAATTCACCATAAAAAGGATAATGTTCGCTAGTGTAGCTAGGGATATCAAGTTATAAAATTTTTACTTCACAGAGGATGGTTTCATTTTGATCACTCATGGAATTATTTGATTTCAAATAGATCACCCTCTACATTTATTTGTTGAATATAAAATTATTATTTTTGTTTAGCTTCTTTAAGGGTTAACCGACCCATTTTACTTTACCTATAATATATTGTCACTCAGTCTTAGAAAGATTTAACTTGACAAATTATTCTCAAGATCAAAGTTTTACAATACTCATATCAATGTAAAGATTGAATACTATTTCTCACAAAGGTAAGTTACCAAGTTTACCTACAGAAGGACAAGACAACATCATCACGAAATTTCAGAACAACCCAAGGCAAGAGGTTCTTCTAAACTCCTTTGCAAGCACTATTACAAAATTTACCTCACATTGGACATTTTTACAAGGAACTTCATAAATTGCACTGATGAAACCTTTACAACTCTTTCCTTTAATCTACTCGCATAATCCATCTGCACAAATACTAGCTAGAATCAGTTCGCGAGAACTGAGCATGTTAAGGCTACACATTGCAACAGTAAGCTAACATCTAACAATATCAAGAAAGGAATGTTCTAATTCAAAAAAATGGATTAAAGCACAACCCACAACTCTAAAAATTATTTGCATGAGAAAGAGATCTACTATCCAACAAGGAGAAAGTCAAAATACCAGTAAGAACAAAATCACATAAACCAAGGCAAGACCTTATGGGTTGGGAACAAGAAGGTCAAGAGTGTTGATATTTCCTTCATGTAATCCTATGGATTACGTGATTGGAATCCAATACCCAATCCATCCATCTAAAGAGGTCCAAGAGAAGACAAAACATACTAATTATGATCGTAGGCGCGAAACAAAATGATGTTATCCAAATCTCCCAGGGGAAGGCTTCATAGTAATATGGGTTCGACGCCCTTAAAAGAAAAGCAACTAAAGTTTCAGTTTTAACCAAGGAGTTTTACCACTACCTTCTTATAGGATTTCTTAAACGTAGTACTAGTTAACAAAACAAATCCACTCTTCCAAAAGCATACAAATGAGACACAAAAAGGGCCATTATTCTACCAACAAACCTTATCCTAATCGTCAACTTCTCTACATAATATAAGGGAAGGCTAAACCCGAAAGTCCTTAATAATTTTTATATATTTCCGACAATGTCAATAAGTATTTTAAAATAAAAATAAAAATTGATTTCCTTAACAAAGCCACAAAATGGGACTTTTAGTAACCAAGTTCGAAGAATAAGATATTCGAGTTCGAAAACAAAGGGATTCGATATGCGGTGGGTAATACACCAGTGATGCCCCAAAATCAAAAGACCTTACCACGAGTGCAAGCACAAAAATAAGAACCAACACACATATCCATCAGGAAGGTTACGCAGTGCAGTCAGGCCTAGAAGTTCTATGAGCTCCTTGCCAATGGTATAGAAGATGGAAATTTTACCCGATCCATGTGGGCTTATCAAGGAAATGTCTAGCAAATATCAAACAGATGAATATAATAGCCACCTATTATATTATCACTGTAATCAGCTGCCATCTAACAAGAAACGAGTTCACGAGTCCAATACCATGGATTCACCTACAACTTTTGTTTCAGTCTAGCTATTAATAGCTTGCTCGCGACCCTTAATAAAAATTGTAGAGATTTCATTCAATTAAACTTACAATGTTTCCCCCTTACTTTAATCAAACAAGAGTTTGACCCAGGAAGTAGGTATAGTAATTCTCTCAACACGTAGAGGCCAAAATAGATGTCAGGTTATTCATCCTCTAGAACTGGGTATAATAGTCAACCATGTACAGTTCTAAAGCAAAACCCTAATGCCATTTTCTAATTAAACAAAAAGTAAGGAATGTCCACAGGCTTAAACAAGTTTTAGAACACAATGTCACTATTAATGTACCTTTTAGCAAAACACGAGAGCCCTAAACAGGAAATAGGTATTTATTCAACCAAAAAGAGATATGAAGGCTTAACCTTCCATATATAGTAAGCCTTCAATTATAAATACCATCACAGAATTCTTTTAAAAGAGAGTCATATAAGCAAACGAAACTCTATAATGTTTCCTTTCCTACGAACTAGACTGCATCACTCAAAATTGCAGTAGCCCATTTAGACAAATATAAATAGAGTAAGCTATAAGAGAGGAAATGAACATTCCAGGCAAAACCAGCGAAATTGGAATGAGATTTAAAGGAACAGCCAACACATTCAGGCAGTGATTTAAACAACCACGAAAACATTTTGTCTAGGTGCCATTCAAGGGGAAATAATATTCATTTCAAGATACTGAAAGAAGGTAGAAAACTATTACAAGGAGTATAGTTAACATGCCTTATTAGAATTCTTCCAACCAACAACCATGTCGACTAAGGCTCGGGCAACAGCAACACAACCTGCGCAACTTCTCTTCCCCAACCTGCTGAAGGTCCAAACTCTGTTAACGGCCATGCTTGGCATAGGAAAGGGGTGATTGAAACATGCCTTCTTGAAATCCTCGGGAACAACTCCGGGAAGATAGAAGCACTCTGCTCTGAAGAGCATCACAACCACCATAGAAACCCACACAACCATCGTCATGACTGCCATATCCAAAGAAGATCTGTACCTGTTTCTATATCTATAAACCCACTTTTCCAATCTCAGCTTCAGTTGGGTACGTTAGAAAGTTGGATTTCTGCAAGAGTTTATTAATTTAATGGCACCAACTTCACCACTGCCACATGCGAAGATGATCTGAACAATAGGAGTGGCAATTGCATCGGTGACTATAGTGCGTCCTGACCTTTCACCAGAGTGAACGGCAAGGGTTCCGGCCATATTACGCAAACTCACCTGCAGTAAAGTGCCATCGATCTGTACATTATTATTGTCACAAGCAACCCCAATGGGATCACTGTTTTCAGGAGCAGTCGCCAAGGGAATATTCGTCACAGAAGCCGCCACGATCTGCGCCATGCCAATAAGACTGAGCCAAAGTGTGACCGAAGCCACCGGAATCGAACACACGATGGAGACAGACCCTCATCTATGGGGCAGAGTGGAAGAAATGAAACAGCAAGGCAATTTTTCTTCGTGAATATTCTGATATAAAACAGATCCGCCTCTATGGGATAGTCTTCCATGAGTTACATCGTAAAACAAGTAAGAAATCAATAGAGAATCTTAGCAATAAATTTCATCAGGTCTCCTGGTAATACTCTCATTGTCACATAGTCGATTTTGATAAAAATACCTTGAAGGAGAATCCCAAATTGAGGATGCAGTCGATACTGAACAGATAACAACATAGTTGGATGACCTACTTGTTGGAGGCGCTAAAAAAAACTTCTACCTTACTGCAACGTGCCTGTTGCCTGGCTAAAAGTTGTTGCAGGCTGTTGCTGCGGATCTCCGATAAGAACACACCTCGCAGCACCCAATGAAAGTGGAGGTAACACGCCTGCGACACAAGCTTGAAGCTTCATCTAAAAAAACCACCATATCGAACCCACGCGGCCAGCAGGGAGGAAGGAAGGCGTCCAAGAGGAGCCAGGAAGAAAAACGCCTTGGCAGGAAGGATTTCAATGGCCTCTCTGCCCACGCAACAGGAAGAAAACGTCTCTCAACCACTCCACGCGCAGTCCAACAAAAAGAGATCTCACGCGGTCAGAGGAGGATAATGCAGGCAGTCAATAAGAAGCAAGGAAGATTTTCAAATCAGAAATAATAAATGAAGGAGGAAGTGCGGCCACCAGCAGAAGAGTTGAACACGCCAAGAAGGATGGGGGTTTTTTTTTTTTTTTAATTGCAATGGCAAGTGGCTATTAAAGCCACCCACCTCCAGCCAACCAAGGAAACAAAGTCAAAAGACATTAACATTCCAATTTAAATTATGTTTCCAGTCGGATCTGTGACCCTTTTTAAAATCTCCTTTTAACATTGAAGTCGTTATTTTCCAAAACATAGCTTCATGTCAAATCTCACAATGATTTTGACTCCATGGGTCTTGATTAATATAATGCCTAGGTTGAGGTTTATGTCAAATTCGAGGTCTAGGTTATACTGTTTAGAAACGTCAAGTCTTACCTTAGGAAAAAATTGAAGTCCTTAGATATAGTTAACATGATATCAACAAGATACCACAAGATATGATAACATATCATAACTGCAACCACTTTATTGAAATCACGAAGACAGAATAAAGACTTGAAACCAAGCCACTATGTCAAAGATCAAATGAACTCAAGGTAAGATTGTCAAACCAATAAATGTCAACTAAGGTCACAAGGCAATAATGAAATTGAATACGGCAATGGTGTATTGATGAGATATCCTTCTTTAAATAGGTTAACGCACAAGACATTACACAGTCCACACACAAAGGTGTCATTAACGACTTGAGAACGCAAGAAGGAGAGGGAAGGTTCTAAAACATCACTGAGACAAGATCTAAGACAATGGAAATTCACACAGCCATTCGACACTCAACAAAAGGGTCATTGCGACAAGAACTAGGGTACACGCCGAACGGGGCATTACACATTTTTAGATCAATCTCGGAGACCTAGGAAATATTTACCAACATGCGCATGAAATTAATATGAGGAAACACTTCCAAGAAACTTCAAAAGGTTTGTCACTTGAGAACTATCTTTCATCAACAAGGTTCTAGCTTGACTCCGATTTCTTTTAACCAACTTCTTCTCAATACTCACAATGCTTAAGCACATTTCATTATTCAAGAAACACTCATGGATCATATTGAATCAATGATAATCTCTAAAGTTAGTGTCCTTTCATCAGCCTATCTAATCACTACAAACAACCTCCATGACCACAAGAACAGGGCAATGTTGATTGCACATTACAATGTCGCTTACACATAATGCTCATCTTCTCTTGTTCATGACACCAATCAATTACAACTAAAAAATATTAACTACATGGGGCAAGAGGTAATGCTTGATATAAACATATAGGTTGAGGTAGGTCGACTTGTCTATGAAGCAATTAGCCACATCATTTCAATCATATATGGTCTTTTTGTAGGCCCACCTACAATATCGCTTTCCATATAAATCAAATTGGATAGTACATTTATCTCATTTGGGATGTTCTCCAACACCTGCATGTACTTGTACCACACATTTCATGCAGTAATCATAATAATGGACTTTTTCAAATGGCTTGGGATCTCACAATACATACTACTTAGGGATTGACTTTAGATAAAATAACAAATGATATCGAAGGTACAAAATGAGGAGGTCTAATTTTCACAACAGTATCACAAGTTTACAGTCTTTAAGACCTTTGCATATTGTCTCCTTTTTGTTCAATCGAATCGCTAACTTTTCATTGGGCTCGTACACTAAACTCCCAAAATAACATTACGTATGCTTTCATTTACTCTGATCATTAGATGTTATAGATACCGCAACACCAACCATATTTTCAATATTTTAATATTATTGCTAATTATAACCATTCTAGAAATTATAGGTTTATTTTCCTATATGTTTTACCTCTTCTTTTGCATTGCATTCCCTCATCCTCAAGTAGTGCTTTTGATGTCATCAAAAATGATATCTTTTTTCAATGTGACCAATGACATTGTTGGGTTCCACATCCATGCTTGTGCCATCAACTTTGACCCTTTTCTCACATACAAAATGAAGAAAACAAAATATTGCATCCGTCGGGGACGTTTCCAACCCTTTAACAAGAGACATTCATTGATTCAACACAATCCTCTCTGCCTTCAAGTCCCTACATTTACTCCTCATCAACTTTCCCTGTTATCTTGCACGCACTTGTCCCTCCCTTTCCATAAGTGTCATGAACCCTCACAAATCCACGGTTCGATTCGATCCTATCGACATGCGAACTACACCTTCACGGTGCAATTGTTTGTATACCTATTTTTTATTCTAAAAAATAAAAAATAATAAACATTTCTCGCATTAGTCATTACTTCCGTTCCATGAAACAACAATCAATAATTAATTCATGTGAATAAAGTGCTCAAAAAACTTTCTATAAGGGCACACATAGCTAATGATTTTTTGAAATTTATTATTTCATCAATCTATCACACCGTGGGTATTCATAATGCTTAGGATTTAATTTTAATCCCAATTTTATCATTCTAAATAAAACACAATCATGTCTAAAAATACTCTCAACATCTAGAAGATTCAACTTTGAAATAAAAAATAATAAACATTTCTCGCATTAGGCCTTACTTCCGTTCCATGAAACAACAATCAATAATTAATTCACCTAAATAAAATGCTCAAAACACTTTCAATTAGGGCACACATAGCTAATGATTTTTTGAAATTTATTATTTCTATCACACCGTGGGTATTCAATATGCTTAGGATTTAATAATAATCTCAAGTTTATCATGTTAAATAAAACACAAATGCTCTAGAAGATTCGACTTAAAAATAAGATTGGAAGCAGCGGAGCCTAGACGACCGTTACAGCTGGAAGACAAGTGTAGAAGATTCGACTTAAAAATAAACAGCAGCCCCTAGATGACCGTTACAGCTGGAAGACAGGTGTAAAGGTTCATAGATGACTATTGGGTAAAAAAGCTTAGATTTCAGAGTCGTTGCAAAAAGTTCTATATAACTCACTCCGACACATCCACTGTTCCCATTTTGGTTTGGATTTGCATCTATTTTTCTGCATTTTAATGTTGTCCGGAGTCTGTATGCAGGGCCCTGCTGTTTGCATTTTGATCAGTTTCTTTTTTCTGTGTTAGTATGTTTTGAAACATTTTTTGTGCCTCTTTTGTATTTTATATGTGTTTTTTCGTAGTTTTTCTGTGTTTTATGTTTGTATTTTGTTTTTCTCGTTGGAGTGAGGGGAACTGTGCAGGAGAACAGCGAAGGTAGATAATAAACGATGCATCTTGGTCATGGTAAGTTCCTTCAAATGTTCACTGTTTCTTTGAACTTTCTGGTGTAAATCCTGATAATTATTATTTCTTAGGTTTTTACCTTCACTCTGCAGATTAGGATCTCACATTTCAAACATTTTACATTAGTTTAGGTTTCCTCTGCGTGTTGTGGTGTAGGTTACCGCTTAGGACTTTTTAGGTTTAATTTCTGTGCGTTAGTTTTAGAAATTTCATTTGGTAAAATGTACAGCCAAGATATGGTTGATTCGATATTTTTAAATCCAATGTGAGTAAGTGGCTAGCAGGGTTTACATCTGGTTGGTTTGAATATATTTAACTAATAGGCTTCGGATCTGGTTAGTTAAAAGTTTTGTTGCCTTTCACTAAGCACTCCACAGGGTTTAGATCTATTTTTCCCTAGGGTTTACGAATAATATTTGTAATTTCTAAATCTGAACGCATATATTAGCTTCCTCCTTAACAAGTTTCAGATCTACTACTTTGTTTTGATCAAGCATTTTACTGATACAGGGTTTAAGAGCAAAAGGGAGGAAGAAAAGCATCGGTTTTCCAGTAAAAAATCTCTTGGCAGAGAGGAGGAATAAGCTTAACGATCTCCTGAATACGCTTCATTCAATGGTGACTAACATCTCCAGGGTATGTATATGTCTGTAATGTTTCTGCTATATTGTAAGAAAAATACAGGGCATTTTAATTTACAAAAGCTCTCAATTAATTTTTAATGAATTGGAAGTACTGTGAGTATACAAAGGAATTCCCTGCCGTAGAGCATTTCTACTCGCTATTTTTCATTTTGTACATGAACAGGGCTCCTGTTTTGATTGATGTCCTGTGTCATGGTTCATTGTTTTTTAAGGGGTAAATATTGTTTAGGTGTCCTGTACAATATTTCAGAAATTTAATAGCTGATTCTGTGTTAGAGGGCTGCAGAATTTTTTAATGTTTCTCAAATTTTTCTTGTTATTGATATTAAAATTCAGGCCTTTATTTGATACACGAGATGCAATTTGTTTCAAATATTTAGGATACTTCCTCAACTTAGATTATTGTGCTCACATATGAAAGTTCGAAGTTCTATTTAATTTTCGTTTGGAATTGCATCATTGTTTCTGGATTGTGTGTTTGAAGTCCGGAGGCTGCATGCAGGGCCCTGCTGATCTCTGATAATAACTTTTGAGACATTTTATTTGCGTCTTTGTACTTTGTATGCGATTTTGTATAGTTTTTCTCTGTTTTTGTGGTTGATTCCTCTATTTGGGTTAGAGTGCAAGAGAATAACAGCCAAAATGTATCCCCTGTATAGTAAGTTCCTTCAAATTTCTAGTATAGATTTTGCAGATTAGGATTACACATTTTGAAATATCCACGTTGCCTGTGCGTGTTGTGGTGTAGATTACTGCTTGGGCATTTTAGGTTTAATTTTCACCTTTATCTAAGGAAATTTCATTTAGTAAAATGTACAGCTATTATATGGTTGGTTCGATTTTTTTTAAGACCAATTTAAGTAGCTCCCTAACCGGGATTAAATCGGGTTGATTTGGATGTATTTTATATAAATTACCTGTTTCAGATCTGGTTAGTATACAAATTTTGTTGCCTTTCACTGCATAGGGGTTTTGATCAATTTTTCCCCTGCTCTCGTATATTATTACACAAACATCACATCTGATATTTTTGCAAACAGGGTTCAGGTCTCGATTGTTTGATAGTATTATAGATAAATGCACCTGTATCTAACTCAAAGGGCTCGGATCTGGTTGGTGTAAATTTTTTGTTAGCTTTCTCTTACAAAGTTCAGATTACTTTTACTCTCCACTACGGTTGCAGGGTAGTGTTTACACAAAAACATTTGAAGGCAACTTTTAAAGCTAAACAAATATATTAGCTTTCACCATTACAAGGTTCAGATCTAGTACTCATTTTTAGTTAGTTTTTCAGTTTTTCTCTCTGATCAAGCATTTTACCGATACAGAGTTTAATATTGCATTTTAGGATTTGCAACCTATTAAATGCTATGAGGGGTTTATTATTGTAGTTGAGATTCAGGAGTTTTATTCCATTTTACGATTACTTGCCAAGGCATGATTATAATTTTTATTGTCCTGAATGTCATTTTATCTCATGGATGAACTTCGGTGGTCCTTGAGTTTTGAAGCTGGTACACTAATGGAGCTGTTGCAGTTGACCCCTCCTCCCCAGACCTAGTTCACCTGATGGCTCTGAAACAGAGTCTCACAGATCCCTACCACCACCTCCAGAACTGGAATAGCAGCAGCAGCATTTTTAATGGAGTTAAATGTGATACCAGCAAAACCCATGTTGTTGAAATTGATTTAGGAAACTTCGGTCTTGAAGGGCCATTTCCATTTGTAGTTTGCACCCTTCGAAATCTTACCTCCCTGTCTCTGGCAAACAATTCAATCTTTGGGGAACTGCCCAAGGATCCAAGATATCTAGCCAACTGTACCAATCTGAGGCATCTGAACATGTCTCAGAATTATCTGATCGGTCTACTTCCCGGTTCTATATCAGAGTTATCAAGCTTGGAAGTCCTGGATTTGTCAGGGAACAATTTTTCTGGCCCAATTCCTTCTGAATTTGCTCGGTTGGCAAAATTGCAGACACTTGATATGTACGACAATCTGTTGAGAGGAACTATTCCTAGGTTTTTGGGCAATCTGTCAAACATGGTGTATCTAAGACTGGCCAACAATTCTTTCGATAGTGGTGTTACTCCTTGGGAGATAGGAAACATGGAAAAGTTGGAGCTGGTACACCTGTTAATAACAGCAAAAGGAAGAAGAATCGGTTCTCAAGATAAAAATCTCAATAATCTCCTGTATATGCTTCATTCGATGCTGCCCAAGGTCTGTATATGTCTGCAATGATTAGTACGAAAAATACAGGGCATTTCAATTTTAAAAAATTCAATTCATGTTTTAATCTTTTGTATGTGTTGCGAGTGTTAAGTCCTGCGGGTTTCCTTTCTTCTAAGATGTCTTTCTAGGTAAGTTCATATACCAATTCAATTTAAGAATAGATTTATGTTTCTACATGGTACTGTTCTGTTGTGGAAAAAATAAAGATGCTTAACTAAATGTTCCAAACTATATTAATAATAGTTCGTTGTTAGGCCATTTTTCATTTTGTAGATGAACAGGGTATCTGTTTTGATAGATGTCAACAGTTATACACAATGCCTGTTTTTATCAGTGCCCAATTCCGATACACAGCCATCGAAGGTAAGCCTTCAATGATAATTTCTGAAGCTAAAGCAGGTTTTACATGGTTTAATGTTGTATAGTGAAATAATAACCTATTTAATATTTTATTGCTGAGGTTTAGATTCTAGATATTTAATTTTGCATTAGGGTATAACTGTTAATAGTAGGGATAACACTCCATAACCTATTCGATGTTATGGAGTGTTTATAGCTCTGTTTGGATTTTAGAGTTTTATTTATTTATTGTGCTTTATTTGTTTGCATTTGGTTGTATTTTTTATTTTCTTCACTGTCATGTTATGTTATGGATGTTCTTTGCCGCTCGGTTAAATTATTTTTAGAGGGAAATATTATTTGAGTATCTTGTATTAGTGTTTGGGAAATATAGTCCAATGATTTTGTGGAGGGAAATATTATTTAGATTTTATAAATTATTTGAACTGTTGTGTTGTAGAAAATTTGGATATGTTTACACTATTTTGCCTTCGTAAAATCATCCTTAATTTGCTATAGAATATTTAATTTATTTTATTTTGGATGCTTCCTCAATTGCTTCAAAAAAAAACTTAACAATTTATTTTGACACAGCCTATTATTTTAATTTTTATTTAATAATTTATTTTGACACAGCCTATTATTTTAATTTTTATTTAATAATTTATTTTGACGCAGCCTATTATTTTAATTTTCATTAAAGAAAATAGAGGCCATCTTAGTTTACAGAATAAATGTGGTGCCAAAATATGTTCCTAAAAATCTGTTGGCGTCTACTTCATCCGCTCAAAGATTACAATTTTTTTTAACAAAACATAATCTTATTTTAGTATGAGCTTTTACAAGTTTTGTGACACATTTAATAGACAATTTTTAGATTGTAACATAATTCTAAGTTGTATATTTTGTAATTTGTACTCGTAATTTGTACTTATTTTGTGTATTTTGCATTTAGTGTAACATAATTTCTAAGAAGTTATAAAGAAGATTTCATGTGATATACGCATTAAATAAGGATATTTTGGATTTTTAAATTGTTTGTATATAATAATTTTAATATTATATATATATTTGATTTTTAAATTGTTTTTATATACTATTTTTTATATTATATTATTATTTTAATTAAATACTGTTCTTTTTAATATTAATTATTTAAGTGTTAGGATTTTTATTTTTTTAAAATATAGTTCTGTACGGAGATAGTGTGTTTATTATATTTAGTTATATACGATATACATATATAATTAAATAGTGTTCTTTTTAATATTAATTATCTAAGTGTTAGGATTTTTCTTTTTTTTATAAGTTATGTACGTAGATAGTGTGTTTATTATATATATATATATATATATATATATATATATATATATTCGTATTTTAAATAATTTTATATGTGATATATATATATATATATATATATATATATATATAATATATATATTAAATAATTTTATATTTGTGTAATAATATTATATAGGTGTAATCATTTTCAAAATAATTGTTGGAATTATATTTATATTGTTTTGTACAATTATTTGATGTTTTCGAAATTTTTAAGAATAAATATTGTTTTGTTTTGTATAATTATTTGATGTTTTTGAAATTTTTAGGAATAAATATTGTTTGTAATATTTATTTGCTATGCAAAGTATGCATTTGTAATGTTTATTTAACATGCATTTATAAATAATTGTTTGTAATGTTTTGAAATTTTTATGAATAAATATAATTGCCTTTTCCCCCCCCCCCCTCTCTCCCTCCCCTGGGTTAGTAGATTATTGCACATATGAGAATATAGTCTACATATATGCGTATTTTAAGAATTTTATATGTTGAGAGAGGAGAGATAGACCGATAGAGGATAGACGCGAGAGAGATGGAGATAGCTATAGAGATCCTCTACACCCATTTCGCTTGGTCATACTATTCTATCGGGGCTCTTTCACGATCTAATCTATATTACTTACATACTTTTTTGGTAATATATTATCCGGGGATCTTTGACCCCAACACTACTGCTCCTGGCATTCATTTAATTGTTCTTTCTCACACACCTCTTTGCTGGTTTTCGCACTTTTCGACTAAATCTTGTTCTTGTTTGGTTAATTCTTGATGTTTTGACCTTTTTAGGCATAAATCACTGTCCCCCTTAGTCTATTGATTGCTAGACCCCCAGTATGTTTGTCCTCGTGTATTTACAATGCCTTTATAACTACTGTTGAAGTGTTTGACTTTTATGACATCATAGTAATGTTAGTAGCGTTATAACCATATATTAATATTCATCTGGTACCGCACTAGCGTCTCCCCCCCCTGCCCCCCTCCAGCCTATTCTTCACATACTTGTCACCATCGGTGAGGTTAGTTATATTTCGTTGTTCCACACACACATTCAGGACGCACCAGATAGCCTAGCAAAATTGCGCCTGGTACCCTCTGCTAGTGGGCCCCATAAGCGTAATTCACCTAATAGTCCGAACTCATACTTGGAACTTTTTATTAAAATGACTCTGTGTAAGCGTGAATTTGGCATCTGCGTTATACCTTAAGACCATAAACACTCTCCACTCGTCTTAATATCAGCGGGACTTTTTAGCCCTACACATGGCACAACGAGTGGTTGTCAGCCTGTAGTCTTTGGTTATGGCATAGACTGGAATTTAGAATAGTTATTTGCGCGAATCTTTCAATGACCACCTAAACCATTCACGCACTCCCCCCCCTCCCCTCCCTGTAATGTGTATTTTGTATTTGGCATGTGATTTATTTACAAATAGTTATGATGTTTTTAAATTTTGTGGATGAATATTGTTTGAAATGTGTATTTGGTATGTGAGTTAATTACAAATATTTGTGTATGTAATACTTATTTGGCATTGAGTTATTTACATGTTTTTGAATTTTTGTGAATGAATATTGTTTGTAATGTGTATTTGGCATGTGAGTTAATTACAAATAGTGTGTTTGTAATATTTATTTGGCATGTGAGTTATTTACAAGTAGATGGTTATGATGTTTTCTCAATTTTTAGTAAATAATTTGTTCCTCGGGTCTTTAATTGTGTGCTTTGCCATTCTTTGTGAGGTTATTTCCAACCTCCCCTTCTTCTGTTGTTTTTAAGTGTATGATTTTTCTTTTTTTTTCTCTCTTTCCCTTCTCCCTGCCAATAGGGTTTTGCTCCGTGCGTTCTTCCCCATCATTCTGTAACTTGTCTCTCTAATATTTTCGTTCCAATTGATCTGCCGTTTGGACTGTATGATAAATGCCCTTTGCGGGTTGTTGAATATTGCTTTTATGTGATTTTTCTCTTTCGTGCTACTCTATATGTTTTTCATGATTTTAATCATAATTCTGACCGATGTTTTTCTTCACGCCCGTCTTAATATCTACTTTGTGGGATTGAGCCCGTTGATTATAGCTCCCCCCATCGCTCCCTTTCGCCTTTGCTTCCCTTTTGAAACGATATGTCGTGCACCCGTTTATTGACGGTGTTCTTTTAGCATTAGTTTCCACTTCGTCCCCCCTGTTTTTTGTCTCGTTATATGCGCTAATAGATTCTTGGGCATCCACACTCGTCCCCCAAAAATAAGCGGTCTGCCGGTGACTAGGGAGACATTCTCACCCCCATTTGTAGTCTTTCACGGTTATTCCACCCATGGAGTCCCAGCCCCTCACATATAATTGAGTTACTTCCACCGTCCAAAACTTTGCCCCCTAACCCAGCTCCCCTACTTCCCCCCTCGCGGCCTTCCATATACCTTCTTTCACACCCCCCCCCCAGCGCCTCATTTGCACCCCCCCCTTTCTACAATTGCCCCATGCCGGGCTGCTATTTCTACTTGTTTAATTTATCCTTTAACACCTAACCCATTTCATCATATTACATGCCACCACCTCCCCGTTTACATTTTCTCGTTCTTGAATAACTACACACACAGATAGTATTTATAACCTCCAAAGTGAGATCAAATAAACAACAGACCTCCCACACTTCACATCAACTTTTAACACATCCAATAGTAAATCACACATTCTCAAAACCTCGAAATAACTCACGTCCCCAACAAGACACCATTCTTTATAAAAGTGGCGCGCCATCATCAACAGCTCCCCCATGTTCGACTCGGTCTCGATTACTAGAATGCATGTAAATTCATTATTTTACTTTCACACATATTATTAAAAAGAACCACCTTCAAATAATAAATATTTAAAATAATGTTCCCAACTAAAATATTGAAACACATAAAAAAGCAGAACGGCAAAAAAAACAAAATAATAAAATAAGTACAAGAATAGAAACGTCACACCCTAAACAAAATCGAACTGAATTGGCCCCGAAAAAACCATTGCTACAGAGGAAGACAAAGACACCCATTATAATCCTTCCACATTTTCAACCCAGCTCCTCCAACCCCGCTCCCACCTCCAACCCTTTATCCCCCCCTTACAAAATAACCCTTGCCACCCTATTAATCAACCACACTCCTCCCTCTTACCCAAAACTCATTACCTGCTCAACTCAAAAATTAATCCAACGCTAACATTCCACCATACCGTTCAACCCTTCAATTACACCACGTACCACCAAATTTTTCACAACCTGGCCCTTTGCCAAAAAAATACAAAATTAATAACCACCTAAACTCTTACTCTCTAAATAACATAGCAAAATAAAGCCATTCCCCCCCCAGCCCAATCAAACAACCCAATTAGCCACCCCCAACTAACATCATCAATTAACTTCCAACTTAACAATTAACTTAATAAATAATAAAAGTGAAAAAGTTTATTCGAGACTAATTGATAAACCGAAATACACTGGACAAATATAGAACATTTAACAATACAAATACAATATTCTAATAATGTAAGTAACTAAAAAAAAATAAACGTAAAACTAATATATAAAATTACTAAAAAGCAAGCAAACTATTAAACCTTGATGAATTCCACAACCTTAAAAATTATATTATAAAGTACATATAAAAATAACTCCCAATTAATAATCCCATTGAACTTACTACAACCAATATCCAATCTTAATCTAAAATACACGCTAAACACCATTGAACCACTATAGACCCCACCCCAAACTGACGTAAACCCCTGGTTCTACTCTCAACCTCACCTCCCCTGTTGCCCCGGGCCCCCACTTCCCCCACACCCCCGCTACCACTCCCCCACTCTATACCACCCCCCAGAACAAGTGTAACTCACCCATATGTGTCCCCCAACCATCCAAATCTACATATCCCCAAGCGGAGTCCAATGACCCACTTAATGGTAGAAAAACCCGACCCCCCATTAAATAATATGCCCACATCGAACGTTACACTCCCATATCCAATTACCCTTATTCCGTAATTACAATATTCAAGCACGATTCATCTCCTACCTCTAGTAGCAGCTATACCTGCATTAAACTCCACTCCACTAGTGGATAGAGTCTCACCTAGAGTAACCCGTTTCCCCGCACGATTAGAAACACTACCCCCCACAACAAGGAACTAATATAAACAAAGAACTCTTAAAAAAATAATCTTTAAAACATTAAATAATTCAGCAATAAACAAAATAAAAATTAACAAACTTCAAAATTTAAAAAAAAAAAAATTGACAAAAATTAAAATTAAAAATTATTAAAAATAAAATTAAAAAGAATAAAATTTCAAATTTTAAAATTAATAAAATTTAAAACTAGCAATCGCATGTGTACAATGCAATGTGAAAGCCGGAATGATATATGTTATTTGATTTAGAAGGTAGTCATTACTTTTATAGTTGAATGTTGATAAGGGGTGTCGAATTAGAGGACCATTTTTTAGTGCAAAGCAAGGCCATCTGGAAGAATTTTCCTTTACTATCCCAAGATCCCTGTAGGTTGCTGCAATTTCTGTCTTGCAATAAATTAGCCAAATGGGTATAAGATTTTGATGAATAAAATCATGAAAAATGGCTAAATATAGTTTGTACTTGGAGATAAAAATAGTCAAAGGAGGTGGTGAGAGAGGAGAAAAAGATGACAGGAAAGGTACTTGAATTTGAAAGTGAAACAAAATTGAAGGGATTTGGAGGCGGTGGATGGATTGTTCTTGCTTATGTCTTTGACTGGATAGTGGACACCTACAAAACAATGGCTCTTGTTAGAATTTGTATGGGAGTAAAGCAATGCATGAGTGTAATTACAAGTCAACCTCTTTGATAGAGTTGCAATGTGTGTTTATAATTAGTTTTCTAAAAACAAGCATGTAAACATAAATTGAAGTCCTACCCTCTATCTCTATCCACTTTTCGTAACGTTATCTTCTTAAAGCAGGCAAATCCTAAACTTAATAGATTATCTTCTTCATGTTTTATGTACCACTGGCATTAATAGAACTCAAACCAGACAAATCAAGGATTGTGGTTAATTACACTAGATTTCTAAGGGATATTGTTGTTTTTCTTAATCACTTTGAGAAGACAATACAAGCAATTAGGTGATTTTCAGAGCACTGACAGATAAATCAAAACATTAACAACACATTGAAGACACTTAAACTATTCCTCCTCTGCAAGCGAGGTGTAGTTAGTGTCAAGCCCATTGTAGGGAGGGGAATTGTGTTTCTAGTCTGCATCATATTAAACTAGAGAGGGCAAAGAAGTATATTATACCAACAAGATGTTCTTAGGTATGACAGGAAACTTAAAAAGCCTTGTTGCTAATCAGTCTAACGTCCAACTTAGGAATGATTCAAAATGGCCTCATTGGGTAATGAGCCCCTCAGCACATAACGAATCATGTCATTAACTAACGCACATGCCCCCACATGTCACTTCCAAAAAAGGATTGGAGCCAACTATAAATATAGATGAAACAATCAAAAGAAAATAACATGAAAGAACTCTACAATAATCTCTTAGAAAATAACATGAAAGAACTCTACAATAATCTCTACTACTCAATCACAGGTCACAGTATTAGTTTTCATTCCTTAAGCAAACTTTTGATATGTCTCGGCCTATATAACATTTGATGTCTTACCTTGGTGTGCTCTTGATTTGTCTTACCTCGATTGCTTTAGCCGATCCCATTCCTATGTGTTATTGATGAGTCCCCTGTTTGTAACTCGAATCTTCTACCCAAATCCAATATACATCCTCCTGCAATACCCACGATAAAAAACCCTAATTACCAAAAGCCCTAAATACCAAAAGCTCGAAATCCTTGCTTGTAACTCGAATCTTCTGGTAGTGGTAGCTCATATATGACACAATGATTGAAGGCTCGGCTCCCCTGCAAATTTATGGTCAGCACAAGTCCAGATTGGCATAGGTGAAACACTTCCCTGTGAGCTTTTGCATCTCTCTAAACTGTGATGAAATTTTGTCAGCATGTATCTATAACCGATCTCCCATTTGGAATTTCGACAGTCCATGCTCTTAGCTACTTCAACATCTTCATCTCACACCTGAACATGGCAGAAAATGACTGAACCCAACGTGCAACTAGACATTCTCATGCTCTACACAACTCGTAGTGACAAATAAATAATTTTAAGATTCAGGCATTTTAAGAAGCTAGAAAATTTTCAATTTAAGGTTTATTTGTTTTAGATTGCTTAAACATAAAGATTACTCATTTTTCAAGCGTAGATTGATGAATTAGAAGTAAGGAAATCTTACTGAGATCAGAAGTTGTGAGTGAATTAGCTTTAAAATCTATGTCGACGTAGTGATTTTAATATTTTTGCTTTGACAGTGCTAGAAATGTCCTTCCATTTTGTGAATTATTTACTTTTTTGTTGTAGTTGATCTCCTTTTCCACCAAAATTATCATAGGTACCATGTTTGAACGACTGGAGCTTTCATCACATCTTTTAATCCCTAAATGAGGCTTCAGAAGCACATCTTCACGAGAAATATTGAAGTATCTGGCACTACTCTGTCTTAAAGAGTTAGAAATTTTCAAATCATCATCCCTTTCCTCAGTTTTGAAGGTAGCTTTAGCTAAAGCCTCATATGATGATGCTAAATCTTCTTCCTCGAATGAAAAATAACAGTGTTTTTGTGCTCCTGATAATCTGGCTAGTATTTGTGAATTGCTTCTGGAAAAAAAAATTTTGACCTTGCTCAATCCAGTCTGCGTTCGAGTTCCGAGCAAACATATTTCTTTGAAATTCCCTCATAATTTCACTATTTTAATACTCTTCAAAGCTAGGAAGAAATATTGTAGAGTTTACTTGTTCAAATGAGGCATTAGACACGAAGCTTTTCACTGATGAGTTAGATTTTACTGAAGAATTCAAAGCAACAACAGCCTCCAGAATCGAGTGAGCTTTCGACACAGAGGCTGGAAGTGGAAATCCTTTCAACTCTGTTTCCCTTGAGGCTTCAAACAATGTTTGGCCATCTAGCATTAATTGATCCCGCGAACTCCTGGCAAACCTTGAGCATGAAATTTGGGCTAAAACCTCATTGACATTAACCACACCATTGGTTTGATCATCTACGAAAAACATCAAGCACGTACACTTCGCCGTTCCTTTTCTGGGTGCTAGATTTTGTAGTTGGAGCTTCTTCATCATAAGATTTGGCCTGTTGTGATTCATTTAATCTCGGTGTAGCTCTGCAAGAAACCAACTGATCATGTATAGAGTTTGAATTTCCATTAATCTCCTTTAAAGCTACTCTTTTGTCTTTCTTAACTGGCTCATATTCATCCATAACCTGCAGATGAGGAAACAATAAGCTTTCCTTTCTATTAAAAACCCATCAAGAATTCATTTTTAATGCATAAATGATGAAGAATTCTGTAAAAATCAAATGATTCTTCCTTCTTGACCAATTTGTTTCCATTTAAAATTTACAAATGAGAAAGTATTAGGCCCATTTTCCCCATAAAAAATATTTTCCCCATTTTCTCCTTTGTTCTTTCCTAACAAGCTCATTTTCATTTAAAATATGAAAATGAAGAAAAATGAAGCTTTCCTTTCCATATTCCCCTAATATGAAATTTACAAGTTACGATTTTTTCTCAAAAACTTCAAACCTGCTACAAAATCTTCTAAATGTGAGGATTCCTCGACAGTTCCAGTTTCATGCAAAATCTGTAACAAAAAACAAAAAGCTTCCCTTTCTCCATTTTGTCCCTAACAATGATCAAACTTTAACTGCCTTGCTAAAACATGAAAGAATCTTTTCAAGTAAAAGATATTTTTTTCTTGATTGGCTCGTTTTCATTCAGAAGCTGTAAATTAAGTAATAATAGGCTTTCACCTATATTACCTCCCCTGTCCCTGAAAAATATCAAGCTTGCATTTTCCTTGCAAAAGCATAAATATTTCCTGTTCTTAGCTAATCTTATTTGCATTCAATGACTAGCAAATAAAGAAATTAAAATCTTTCTTTTAAAAAAACACCTAGACATCATTAAAAACATGGAGACATTTTCAGAAGATCAAAAAATTCCAGTTTATTTTCACTCGAAGACTGTGATTGAAGAAAATAATAAACCTTCTTTCTCCATACCCTAAAAAAAAAACTTTCATTTTGCCTTCCAAAAAAAATAGAAGCACAATGTCTAGTTTCAAAATCTTACCTCAAAATCTACAGATGCGGAAATAGTAGGGGTATTCATTTACACTTTCCTGTCTTTCATTCAAAAACATGTGATGCATTTCATTCAAAAGTTGCAATCGACAAAACAATAAATTTCCTTCCCGATTTCCAGCCCTTGCACATATTACAAAAGTTTTAGGGTTTATCTATATTTGTATTATAAAAAAATGAAGCATTCTAAATCTAAAGAAACAAGATCGAGGGGGAAGAAATGTGCGGGATGGAAGGGGGGCGAGGAGGAAGACAATTGAAAATCGAGAACACGATCTATGAAGAAAAAAAATTGGAATGCAATGAGAATAGAGTATGAGTAAAATAAATTGATCGAAAAAATGCACAAGATGTATTTGATCAACAAACTGATTCACATAAAAAGCTCACCAGCCATCTTGAAGATTCAAGGATGAAAAAGAACTCAAGTGTCAAATGCATACAAGGGATTACTCATGCACATCCACACAACAACAGAGATAATAAACTTTCAAATTCCTCTAAAGACTAAAAAATGAGAATACACTGAAGTCACTTTCATCCCAAAGCCACATACCACAAGTTGTCAAAGGCATCCAGGTGAGGAATAGGCCTAACAGAATGCCAACATAATATCCATCATGACAAATAACTTCAACATAAATGGAAAGCTGGCTAGTAAGTACTGAGATTAGAAAATTAGTTGTCATTATGCTCATAAGGCCCGTGACCTAAAAATTGAGGGTTCAAACCCTGGCCCCACCTATATACAAGATCTAACACACATAATTGGCCTGAAGAATGCTGAGTGTTGTCCCTTAGAAGTTGCTCATTATTCTTGATAGAGTTGACAAAAATATCATCTTGGCTGATAATGCTCATGATTCTCTGCATATGGCTAATTCCTCTTTAGCCCTGTAAGTGCCACAAGTACTGGCACTTGCTTAAGAACTGCACCAATAATGTAAAGTATCTAGAGACCTCTAAAGTGATAAAACCAATCTCTCAAAGCAATGCTCAAGACATTGAATTTCTTTTAACCAAATAAGCTCAAAACAACTATCCCACAAAGTAACTATCCTCTTGTTGCGACACATTCATATACAGAAAATAAGTTTGTTTCAATTTGTTAAAGAAAAACAAGTACAATCCTCTCCATGGAAAAAATGAGGTGACTCTACCCCCTGCATTTTGCAAACACAACTCTCTCTTTAATACACTGACACTTTCTTCTTTAACATCTTCTCACAAGAATAGGGAGAGGGCTAACCCATGGTAAACAAATAGCTAACAATATTGGTGTGGAGATAGTTTGTCTCGAAAGTAAAGCAATAATTTCTTCTTTCTGACAAGTAATTTTTAAGACTTAAGGAATTTGAGCATATTCATCCTAATAATTTCTTGCCCAACAAAGGTGGGGAAAAAAATTGTGGCTGTCCCCGTACAATAAGAGTTTTTTCAAGGAACAAAAGAATTGTCCAATGGGATGTGTAGATAAAGGCCACATGCAATCGCCAACTTTCTGTTTTTAGTTTGCAAAGAACTCAATCCTTCCACTTCTTGGCAGTATTCATTACAAAACTTGTGTCAAACATACATTTTTTGGGCTTAACCAATTACTCCTATGTTTCCTGTGACTATGAGTTGACTCCTGCAACAAAAGAATAAACATTTTTGTCTACCTCAATCCAACTACATCCAAGCAATTTTTTTACTTGTCTACCATTCATCATTTTTCGAACCTTCTAAATGCCATCCCACCTGCCTGTTGTTGCATAGATGTTTGCCAACTACAAAAAGGGTGAGGCATTATCAGGGTCCAACTCAAAAAGGTGTCTTGCCACACGCTCTCCAAGATCTACAAACACCAAGCAAGCATCTCCATACATTAATATCAGGCTTTATTGTCATTTCGTTGATAAAATATTTTTCCTCTCCCAATCACCTAACACGACCAAGAAGATCAACCATGCAACCATAGTGCTCTATTGTAGGTATGATATGGTAACATGCACTCATACTATTAAAATATCGCTACCCTTCATTCATTAAGCCAGCATGGCAGCATGCAAATAAGACTCCAACTAAGGTAATGTGATTTGGTTTTGTACCAAAGCATTGCATTTGTTCGAGGAGCTTGAGGGCCTCCTGAGTAGAGCCATGCATGACATATGCTTTAATCATTGCAGTTCAGGAGACCACGTTTCTTTGACGCATTTTCTATGCTACCACATTTTGCGTACATGTGTACAAGGGCACTTGCTACAAAGACATTCGACTGAACCCCACTCTTGGTTATCTATTTATGTATTTCTTTACCCTGCTTTAGAGTTGTCAAGCTAGCACATGTTGGAAGAACACTGGAAAATGTCATTACATTTGGCTTCACACCCTTGAACTGCATTTGTTCAAAAAACTTCAGGGCATTCTCCCCACGCCCATTTTGGGTGTATCTCAATAATCATTGCATTCCAAGATGCAACAAGTCGATCAAACATTATTTCAAATAACTTCATGGCCTCATCCAGGGACCCATTCTGTGCATATACTAAAAGCATGGCATTCCACGAAACAAAACTCCTATTAGGTATCCTATTAAAAACCTCTAACGCTTGATCAACATGTAGTTTTGCACATATTTGCATTGTTGTCCATGAAACGTCATCTCGCTCAGGCATCTTCTCAAAGTTCCTCAAAGCTTCCTCAAAATTCCCATTATGTACGTAACCTGCAGTCATTGCATTCCATGACACAATACTCCGTCTAGTCATTTTGTCAAACAAGTAGCATGCTTTCTTTAAATTCCCACATTTTGCATACATGTCTACAAGGGCATTTCCAACATACAAATCCGACTGAAACCCTCTTATAACTATCTTTTCATGAACCTCCCTTAGAATATTATAGTTCATGCAAGGTGGGAGAATGCTAGAAAAGGTAAATTGACCGGGTTTAGTGCATGTTCTCCTCATTTTCTTTAAAAGAGCTAAAGCCTCTTCAACATGTTCATACCTGGTATAAGTTCTAATCATAGTAGTCCACGAGATGACACACGGACTAAGCATTTGGTCCAAAACTCTCCGAGCATCCGGCAAACTCTCGCACTTGGAATAACAGTCAATTAGTGATTTCATCCTCACTCAAACTCTTCCAGAACTGAATTTGCATTCAAAAACAGAGAAAATTAAATCCAATCAAATAGTTGAAATCAATTATGCTTGAAATAAAGCCATCCCTTTACCAGAAACACTTGAAAATCTACTCTGTGAAACCCATGGTGTACGAGGATCTCGATGTGAATGGCATGACGGAGATTCCAGACGCAACAGACGGCAAGATACTCGGACCGTGAGTAGAACGCATGGCAGGGATCTGAAGCAGTGCAGAGGAAGGCACGAGCAGAGGTCTCATTGCGATGGATGAGCCCAATAGTGTTGCTCGGGGTAGTAAATGAATTAATTGCAAAAAAATATATTCAGAAAGGTGGTTGTACGTGTAATTTAATTGCCCCAGCCTTTCTAGGATTCTAGAAGTGTAGTTAACTAGGATAACGATAGAGAGTCTAGGTGGAGTCTAAGTGGAGTTTAGGTGGAGTCTAAGTGGAGTCTAGGTGGATGTTGATCAAGTGGCAGATGACTAGGATGTGCACACACTTAATTAATTAATTATTTAATTAATAAATAATAATTAATTTAGCTAAAGGGGTACTAAGGATACATGAGATTAATTTAATTAATCCAAAGGCGTACAATGTGTATAAATTAATTAATTTAATCAATTAATCGCAAATGGGTGAGTAACAAGGTGTATTAGGATAACACTGAGAACAAGTGGAAACATAAGTGTAATTTTGGGGTGTCTACAAAAGGTGTTTACGACCATTCATTTTTTCAGGAATAAAATGAGATATATATATATATATATATAGTATTTCATTTAAATTTTTCACAATTTTATGTATTGAAGGTTTTTTAATTAATTAATGATTCCATCATCTTGTTTACAATTTTGTTACTAATTAATTATGCATAGAATGAGTCTACCTAAATCATTATGTCATAGTTGGGAAAAAAAAATTTATTGTGTAAAAAAAATGGATTTCGAATTCCACTATTGACTCTAGATATTGTTATTTTTCAATTACAACCTCTAAATTTTAAAAAATCTTAAAAACAACTAATTAAACATGAACATTATTTTTAAATGACATAATTATACTTAGCCTCCCTCACATATTCACTTTGCGTCCCCTTTACACGAAACATTAAAAATTAATTTAAATAATTAAGTTAATAGAAATTCAATAATAATGAAATTTTTTTTAAAAATAAGGAATGAAAATACAGATATTCCCCATCCCCAACCAAGTGTGTAAATAATTAGCGTATTCTGCCATTAGAAAATAAATAAACTTCTGACAAAAAGCCCTATTAAAACATAATTTAGATATTAACAATGGCGGATTGACTTCTTAAAAAATCATAAAAATTAACAAAAATGATATTCAAATAAATTGTTACAATTGAAAATTGATTATAAATTATCGGTTGACACATTAATAACTTCAAAAAATTTAAGTTAGAAATTATCTTTATTAACAAATAAGGAGACATCAAATTTAAAGTTGAACATTACAAATTTTAAACAGCACCCTATAATATATTTCACTGACAGGTTAATAAATTGACATCCACTTAATTACACTATCTAAGCTCTAAATTGAATAAAAATTTTAAATTGATAAAAAAGAACACGCTCCACACTATTCCATATACTCAGATGGTTCCATAACTAATGTTTCTGGCAAATTTATTTGAATTGTGATCTCCCCACCACCCTCTTTCATTACATTATACATTTATAAATCAGTAATTAAAAATCAATGAATAACACTAAAAGGAAAGCAAAGACGGCTATTTACCTCTGGTTAAAGTTTTCTTAAGGCACTTACAATGAGGAATGAGCTCTAAGTTTCGTTATGATGGCACTTTTATCATGCAACTCTGAGATTAGGCTCCTCCTCCGCAGCTTTCAAATGGACTCCTTCAGAAACTCACCCCCATTCTGGCTACAGCAGTAGAATGTGGAATTGCTACACAGATAATATTCCCTTGAAGGGATTTGCCCTGTCTCTTTGCAGCTATGTCAAAAGCTTGGCCAAGCAGATATTATGATACATCATTTCACCTGTAGGCGCCACATCACTCCAATAAATTTCAGAATCATTACGTATTTGGGTAAGGGAAATTCGCTAAGGCTTCAGTTTTCTGAAACCTATTTTCACGCAACACAGCAACAGGAATTCTTCCTTCTTTTGCTGAAAGTAAATATTATCCAACATAAAAATCTCAGGAAATCGGGTGTCAGATAAAACCAGCCATTTCTTCTCCTGGAATCAAGTGACTCCAAACATCATATAAAATTCACCAATTTTGTCAGCTAAATTTTTCCCAAGGCTATGGTCCTGACCTCTGTGTTGTCGAAATGGATGGAGGAAGATGATAGTGGCATGAATCGAACTATTTATTACAGTGGGCTCGTCCTTTGATGATAATTAAAGTTTTAGATCTTCGTAGAGACTTTGGGCACTGGACACCTATGGAGTTTACCTGCTTAGGAATGGAGCTTAATTACACTAGAGTATATTCTCCCCTAGCTATTTCCTGGCTTTATTTGCTTAATCATCTACCAAGTTCTTCCTTTCTGCGCTAGTAGCACTGTGACCAGCTCTTTCTTCATTCATAGAACCAGAGTTTTTGTTCTTCATATCTACACTCTAGGATCTTTTAACTTGTAGATTGTTCTTCGCGCAAATCCTAGCCGCAAGAAATAACTTTCGTATGATTACACCTGTGATTCAGCAAGGCAATATATATTTGCAGTGATGAGACCCTGGCTTGAGTGGGTCTAGTATGTACGTATACACATTTAATCTCTCTTACGTAGGTGGAGGAATATTAGGACTGGAATTTTTTATTTTCTAGCAGAAATTAAAGCTATATCCAAATTGGCTTGCTTTGTAGGTAAATGAATCATATATATTGAGCTCTGCTCAGGATTTGAGCGTAGCTAATATACCTCATGCATTCTTTGGGTCATGTCATCCTCCACAATGAACGTAATGGATTGGATGAATGCTCTGGTGGGTTTTCAATACCACAATCTATTTAAACGAAAGGCATTCGTATTCTTCCAGCTAACTCACAGGGGATCATGGTAGCGATTGCAAAAAATCAGGGTGTGCGGCTTCCAGATAGTGTGAAGGTGAAGATGGCGGAATGTTGTGTGAACAGTTCTTCTTCTTCCTCATCGTGCAGGAGCGACATTCCGATGCTGAAAATTTAGCCTAAAATCATTCCATCAAGAAGATGGAGTAGTGCGTTTGAGACTTTGCTTAGCCTTTGGATGGTTTTTTGATGGGGTCTCTGTAACATTCACATTTTACACACACAAATACAACAGTAAAATACTTGTTGATAGGTAATCACAACACCCCTGATTGTTTGCAACTCGATAGATTGAAAACTGTTAGTGTGATTGCATAACATGGAGCTTTTCCCCAAAGTGTGGGACTTTGCATAATCAGGAAATCTCTCCGTTGAAGAAGGTCGGCTTCTTATTCCTATATATATCACTACTCACCAATTTGTAGAAAACTAATCTAAATCCTTTCCTAAATTTTTCGAAGGAGATAAGGATAAGAAGATGCAAGAAAAATAAACTAAGCTACTGGAGGTGATGCACCAATAAGGAATGTTGAACACCTGCTTTGCATGGACATGAAAACCAATAAGTTTGAAGGGGATGAATACACACCACAATTCAACCAATTGTTATGAATTCATTCACCATTAAACACATACCATTAAATATGCAACACAATTTAACTTTTTGCAGAGTTAACCAAAATTGCAATGAGATATCAGGAGAATGCAATGAACACAAGATAGGGTTGAACTTAATCCACAGACTTATATTATTCCTCCACCATATTGATACATTGCATCATAATGGACAAGAGGCACCAATTATATTGTTTTTTTACAACAAGTTGAATGGGAGGTTTGAACTCCACAAATTCACTTATAAATAAGAGAAGAAGGGAGGATGCAAAGCAAGATTATCCAACATTGCAATGATCCCCTCCTTACAATATATAGGAAGAATGAGAGAAAGAGAGAAGAATTTGAAATCTTGCTTCAACCACCTAAAAATGATCATTAAAATCACCTGCAACAATGATGGGTGCCAAAATACAAAACCCATGCCTCCATATAATTTTCCTTATTGGTGAAGAAAGGAAGCCCATACCTTCATTATTTTGGTAGGTGAGAAATTGTAGAAACATCCCTCTAAAATGGAGGACTGTATTTCTTCATTTTAAAATACTTAACATTGGTAAAAATAAGAAAACCTAGTCGTAGTTGTGTAGAGGAACACTGAGAGCTTCCAAAAAAGTCATATTTTTGCAAATACGAGCTCCCAATCAAAATTTATGGCCATATGAAGATGAAGGTGCCATACTGCAATAAATGCCAATGGTTAATCTTCCCTTTTTGGACTTTGAAATTTCATCGCACCCTCCGAAATCTAAAATTTAGGACTTTCAGGATTCAGAGATTCGGGGAGTTTGTGCTTTAGAGATCATCATTATTGTTCATCTCTCTGAGCTTGTGAAGCCTCTGAAATGTTGAAACCCTGAAGTCTGAAATTTAGACTTCGAGTTTCAAACTTTGAAAATTGTATTGTGTAGAAATATTCACCATGAGCTCATGAAACCTCCAAAATTTTGAAACCCCGAAGTCCTAAATTCAAACTTCAAGTTTCACACCTTTAGGAGTTTCAAGGTTTTTCGGGACTTCAGGTTTTGGGGTTTCAGGGGTTTCAGGCTCCAGGGGTTTTAGGACTTCAGGCTTCGGGGTTTCAGGACATCAGGTTTCAGGGATTTAGGGACTTCTTATTCATCCAGGCGACACACATATCCAAAATTTTGAAACCCCAAAGTCTGAAATTTGGACCTCAGATTTTGAACCTTTTCCCCTCCTCCACATGACAATATTCATCACTTCAAGCTCATGAAACCTTCAAAACTCTGAAACCACCAAACTTCTTATTTCAGACTTCAGGTTACAAACTTCCCACTTCCTTTTTCGTGTTTATTTTCCGCCGAGTGCCTAAATTTGCTTCGGCCTAACTCCGAACGACCCCACCTCCGAAGTCTGAATTTCAGACTTCAAAGCACCTTCATGACCCGAACCAACGCAGACTCTCGAGCTCTTTTGAAATGCACTCATCCCGCTTCAACTCACTCAGCTCGAGCCCTGTAATGCCTACTAAAAACAACCCACTTGAGACCCAAGAAACAACCTAGGATTAGTTAGGAAAATTATGGAATAAATTTATTTTTGTTTAAAAGAGTCTACAACTGGATTACAAGGCAACAACTGTCACTAACAAGTTCCAAAACAATTCTAATTCACTAGAACATACTTTTCTTTTATTAACAATTATTAGAGGTCATAAGGTCCAAATTTTAGGGTTAGAAGGTTCAATAAGGTTCAGAGGGTAATTCCTCACCATACCCACTCTCTAACATGCTTAAAGGTTCAACTTGATTTTTCTCAAACTTAACGTATTCAAAAATTTCCTAAATTAATTCCCATTGGATAGGAAATTTCCTCACCTTTCCAATGATATAAAGAAGTCCTCCTAACTCCTCATATTTTTCAAGTTATGGGCCGGTGGTCCTTGGGGTGAAAATTTTCCCCAAGAGCGGGCCTGCGGGCCCAGGGGTGAAAATTTTCTCCAAGGGTAGGTCGGCGAGCCATGGGGAGAATTTTGGAAATTTTTCCAGCGTAGGGCGAAAAACTAACTTTGCACCCGTGCCCCCACGAGTCCGCCAGGGACACAGTGGTGCCTTCTAAGCCAACACGGGTAAAATGGAGTGGCAGGGAGAAATAAGGTTTCGCACCCGAAGGCAAAAAGGGATAAATTCACCCGTGCATCTACCGACACCTCGTGATGCCACGTGGCAGCCTCTTATTGGCTATGGGTCAGTGGGGCGGTGGGAAAAACTTGGAAAAATTTCTGCAAAAAAAAATTCGAAGCTCAAAGGGAAAAAATAGGGCCTGCTCCTCCGCCGATGCCTCGTTGTGTAATGTGGAAGCCTCTTATTGGCTGCAAGCCAGCGGAGAAAATTTGGGAAATTTTTCAAAAGAAATGTTTCAGGAGCGCTAAGTTTAAAACAGATCCGCCCCTCTGCTGACACCTCATGGTGCCACGTGGCAGCCTCTGATTGGCTTGCAGGATGGTGGGGCGGCGGGGAAAAATTGGAAAATTTTCACAAAAATTTTCCAAAGTTCCAAGGGAAAAATTTCGGGCCCGCGGGCCTGCCAGGGAAAATTTTTTCCCAACCCATTTTTTTTGACGCCAAGTGAAGAAAAACTTCATAATGCCATAACTTTTGATAGAGAGCTCGGTTTTGGGAAAACGAGGACTTTCTGAAATCTCTCAACGTCCTCTTTGCACAGGGTTCATTAGTTTTAAATTTTGATAGAGTTTAAGGGGTCAATTTTGTGAAAAAAATGATCTGCAGGCTTTTACAGTCCAAATTGGTAAATTTTAATTTATAAAATTTTGTTCAATTTGTTCTTGTTCCTCTCTCAACATGTCAAATAGACATGGAGAATTTTTCTTAGGTGGATTTAGGTTAATTTTGTGAGGTAGGTCTATTTGATAGAGTTCCAATTGAAAGTTTACAATTTTGATAGCAAAACGATAGTGAAAGCTTTAAACTCGATTTTTCCAGGTTTTGAAAGATTTATTTTAAGTATTTTTGTCTAGTTGGATTCGTTTAGGGCAAACTACTTCATTTTAATCCTTTAATCTATTATTCCATTGTTGCAGGTTTGAACTGTGTATTTTAGGTAAAGTAATTGTCATTTGAAAATACGTAGCAGAGATCAAATTTAAAAGGGTTTAATTGCCATTTTCTTCTTCCAAGTATTATAATGTGCTCCAATTCAAATCTAATACATTTAGTTGATTCAATTCCAACCATTCAAAAAGAAAAAGAAAATACAATTCTGATTTTCAACTTTACACATTTCAAAAGACAAAGTTCTGCATTTTCCTTCATACGCATTTACTTCTTTCAAACAGAGATTTCAATTCACATTTAGATGTTCAATCTTAAAACAAAAATTCAAATTGAGAAGGTAATGCAATCCTTTATTGATTCCAAAATACAACTTTACAACCTTTCTTTCATTATTCGAGTTCATTATACAGAATACAATTCTTTCACATTCTTTCAAAGACTAAACACAGAGTTTATTTCTTTTACATTTCACTTCACAACTTTCATAAACAATACCACATCTTTCTATTACAAAACATTTACAAGTTCCTCCACTCCAAGTGGGAAAGGTTACAATAAAATTTATCTCAGCAAAGGACTGTCAACCTATTTTTTTCTCAGCTCCAGAACAGCAAGTGCATATATCTCATTCTCCACATTGTAATCACAACAAGAGTAGGGGAAAGGAAATGCTCTCCACTCAACCAAGACATCCAATGAAGAGGAGAAGTCATCCTTCTTCATTGGCCCCCAAGCCCCAACCACAATGCAATAAAAGATGTGATCCAACTCATGGCAACAACAAGCTTCCACAAAACACGCAAGCAACACTTTCACAATAAAACACAATTCCAAAAATTGAATGTAATTTACAACTACATTAAAACATAACAAACAATACTAAGGCTGTCATCAAGCAAGCCAAAGGAGCAAGAAACTATGGGGGATGATTCTTATGCCTCCCAAAAGGGGAAATGGGTATCACCACCTGAATTACAAACTGCCAAAATATAGTATATCACAGCCCTAACATTCCTTATGCCTCCCCAAAGTACCCCTTATTCCTCACATTTCCTTATGCCTCCCCAACCTCTTATGGCACCCCATAATGAGTAAATAAATGCAAGCTATTTCTTTGCAAGGTGGAACCCAAATCCCAACTCCCTCCACACTTATACCTCCCTAAAACACACTTGTGCCTCCCACAAATTAAACCCCATAGTCTTCTCCTACACCATACCTAGGTCCATCTACCCAAATTCCCACAACATACCAAAACATTCATACATTAACATTTACATTTATACAAGAAGAATTTCAAGAGCCAAGTTCCTACCTCTCCATGATGGAGTTTCCCAACCAAACAGCAGTTGTTTCCAAGTAAACAATCCAAAAATCAACCAAGCACAAGTATTCCACAATCTTCCAACTACTCCAAAAGCAAGAGCTCCCAAGAACAGCAAAATAATTCACCCAAGAAGCAAGTCTCCAAAGTGAAGCAACCCCAAATAAGGAAAATAAATCAAATTTTATAGAAGAGGGAAGGGAAGAGGATGAGGTGGATCCATATAGGATGCCACATCACACATCCTCAACCCCAACACAAGGTCAACTTCATTCTCCTAATGCACAATAAATAGGTGGGTGAATAATATGACAGTTTACTTACATACTCCAAAACAAACCCACACCCCAAAGGACTGAAATTACAACATGTAAGAAAAATGCAATTAAAACCTACAAATTACCTTCTCAAAAAGTATTATAAAAGTCAAATTTCAACTCTCCAACCATAGGTATGGTTGGTAAATAAATTTAAGAGGTATGGGACAAGTTTAACTTGTCCCACAAGCCTCCAAAATCAGCCTCCAAGGATAATTTCGAATTTCCAAGAAGGTGGAGTGTTTCTCACTCAACAATTAACTTACACATCACTTACATATCTCTTACACATACTTATATCACTTTAAATCATGGCCAACAACTCTCATTAATTACCTTCTTATGACATATTTGATTTATTTATTTTAACAATATGATTACTCACAAAATTTACACACCATTTAATAATTAAAAGAAAGGGGTTAAAGCATCACAAAATAAACACATGCAACATAAAACAAAAGGGTCAAATAAATAAATACACATAACCCCTTGGTCACATTTAAAGGTGGTTCCCCCCCATGGGTACCCCTAACAAAACAACCACACACAAACAAAACAAGTTTCCATGGTGACCTTGTTGAATTCATCTAGAATTCCAATGTGGTTGGTCTCCAATCCCCCGATGTTTGTTGTGATATTTTAACCTGCAAAACACAAATACCTCCTTCATGCCTCGTGGCCATATCTGAACATCCAAAATAATATAAATATAATTCCTGAAATCATCTAGATATATGAATCACAACAACATCAAAGCAATCTAACAATATCATTTACAGTTTTATCAGCAACTATATCATCATCCAATAATTTCCATTTCTAGGTCTACTCACAATATCCAAATATCACATGTCTAAACAACATCCATAACATAACCATGACAAATAGTATATCATCATCAATATCCAAAATGCCTCTAATAATCATCATGCATCATAACTGAATCAAGTCAACAATAATCCATGATCTAACATCTATCATCATACTATAATAAGGTCCATAATCAAGTCCATAATATAATCAGCAGTATCATGATTAGTATCAAAAGGTGTCAAAGGGAAGTGGGCACTACATCCCCCTCCCCTTAGACTCAACTTCCTCCTGGAAGTCACTGGAACAAATGTGGAAACTGAACTCGTAGCAAAGTAGCATCCTCCCATGTAGCTGCAGTCTCATCATATCTGTCCCACTGCACCTGGACCTGATCAATCTCTCTACCTCGAAGGCCCAGGGTCATGTGATCTATGATGCGAACGGGATCCACCATCACCTACCCCTGATCCTGCACCTGCAATGATGTCCAATCTAACACATGAGAAGGATCTACAACATATCTCCTAAGAATTGAAACATGAAACACATCATGTATGTGAGACAAGCTGGGTGGCAATGCTAGATGATAGGCCAAAGGGTTGATATGCTCCAAGATCTCAAAAGGACCCACGAATCTAGGAGCTAACTTAGAACCTTTTCCGTAATGGATAGGGCTCTTGTGTGGCCTGAACACGAAGGAACACCTTCATGCCCACATCAAAACTATGGTCCATCCTATGCTGATCTGCATACTTCTTCTACCTGTCCTGTGCCTCCTGCAATCTCTGTCTGATCAAAACCACCTACTGCTCCATGTCCTGTAACAAAGCTGGTCTAAGAGAAACCCTGTCCTCTAACCTGTCCCAACTAAGAGGTGTCCTGCACTCTCTACCGTACAAAGCCTGAAAAGGAGCCATGCCTATAGAACTTTGAAAACTATTATTGTAGGCAAACTCCACCAAGTACAGGTACTCCTCCCATCTAGACTGTTGATCCATCACATACATCCTGAGCATGTCCTCTAAAATCTAATTCACTCGCTCCATCTTTCCATCTATCTCAGGGTGATATGTTGTGTTGAAGTTGATTCTCATCCTCGAGGGTGTGCTGCATGGTAGTCCAGAAATGGGAAGTATAAAAAGGATCGTGGTCACTAATGATCTTCTGTGGAATCCCGTGTAACCTGAAAATCTCATCCAAATATACCCGTGCCACTGCACTAGCTGTATAAGTGGTCTTCACAAGAGAAAAGTGAGCTAAATTTTGTCAATTTATCAACTGTGACCATAATGGCGTCGTGGTGATATCTCGACATCGGTAGCCCAATAATGAAGTCCATGGAAATGGTGTCCCACTTCTATTCCGGTATAGCACGAGGAAAGAGAAGGCCAACTAGATGTTGATGCTCGGCCTTCACTTTCTAGCACTCTAAACATCATGACACAAACTGAGCCACGTCTCTACAAAGTCCTCTCCAGTGATACAACTGTCTCAAAGTAGCGTGCATCTTCTTCACCCCAGGATGGGATGAATAGGGTGCACGATGTGCCTCTGCCAAGATGTCCTGCCTCAAGCCTCCCTCTCTGGGAACATAAATTTGACCTCTGTGCCTGAGAAGGCCATCTGCCTCTAGTGAGAAACCATCAAACTTCCCCTCGAGGGGTCTCTGAGACTCGATCTCTGCTCGAACTGCAATGTAGAAGCTGTCAAGAGGAAGCTGCTAAAGGATCCTGCTCCGTAAATTTGTGCCCACTGAAGTAGCCATAACCACATGTCTCCATCTACTGAGAGCATCTGCCACCACATTCTCCTTCCCCTTCACATGCTCTATCTCCATATCATACTCACAAAGAAACTCCATCCAATGCCACTGATGAGCGTTGAGATTGGGCTGTGTGAAGAGGTGGCGAAGACTCAAGTGATCTGTCATGAGTGTGAATCTCTGACCAAGCAGAAAGTGCCTCCATCAAACCAAAGCATGCACAACTGCCGCAAGCTCAAGATCATGAGTCAGATAATTAAGCTCGTAATATTTGAGTTTGTGAGACTCAAAAGCCACTACTCTTCCCTCCTACATCAACACACCACCAAGCCCTGCTAAAGAAGCATCCGTGTAAATGAAAAACTCACCCTGTGGATCCAACACTACAAGAATAGGTGTTGTAGTGAGACATTCCTTCAGTGTACTGAAGGCCTACTTGCACCTGTCTGACCAAATAAACTTCTTCCCTTTCCTCTGAAGGGAAGTGATGGGGTGTGCAATCTGAGAGAAGTCCTGAAAAAATCTCTGGTAGTAGCCTGCTAGTCCCATGAAGTTGCGCACCTTAGTCACAGTAGTGGGTGCTGGCCAATCCATAATAGCTCTAATCTTGGAAGGATCGACGGTGATACCTTCCCCAGAAATGATATGACCCAAATACTGCACCTTTGTCTGAAAGAATGCACACTTCTCCAAGTTCCCGTAAAGCTGCTGCTCCCGAAGACACTGAAGAACCTAGCGAAGGTGCCCCTCGTGCTCCTCACTGCGTACGTGAGTAAATCAAAATGTCATCAAGGAATATGAGCACGAAGCGATCTAAGAAGGTCCTAAATACCCCATTCATCAAACTCATAAATACTGCGGGGGCATTAGTCAAGCCAAAGGGTACCACTGTGAACTCATAGTGGCCATATCTCATATGGAAGGTGGTCTTATGAATGTCTGCCTCCGAAATCCTCAGCTGATGATAGCCTGACTTAAGGTCTATCTTAGAGAAATTTGTGGCTCCCTTCATCTGATCAAACAAATCATCAATGCGTGGAAGGGGATAACAATTCTTGATCGTTACTTTGTTCAGCTGGTGGTAATCAATACACAACCACAAGGATCCATCCTTCTTCTTTACAAAGATCACCAGTGCACCCCAAGGGGATACACTAGGATGAATTAGGCCCTTCTCCAGAAGGCCCTCAAGCTGCAACTTGAGCTCACAAAGCTCTGGGGTAGTCATCATATAAGGTGCTTGTGAGATAGGCTCTACTCCCGGAACCAGATCTATATGAAAATCAATCTCACGTGGGGGTGGTAACCCCGGGGGGGTAGCTCCCCTGGAAAGACATCTGCAAACTCTCTCAAAATGGGATGATCATCTAGCGATGGTCCACTAGACCCATCCTCTGATCTGTCACTGACTGTCACAGTATACATCTGACAACCCCGTCGCACACACCACTTAAGCTACATAGCAGAGATGGTGCGAATAGAAACGGGTCTCCTGACCCCTCGAAATCACCGACTCAACTCCCAAATCATCTACACAAGATATGATCTTGTGGTAATAATCCATCCTGGCCCTATGTGCAGACAACCAATCCATACCCAAGATGACTCCATAAGAGCCCAAAGGAAGGATACAGAGATCTGAGGTAGTGGTGAAAGGTCCCAAATCCACCACACACTCCTTAACTAAGGAGTCTATAGAGATCTTGGCTCTAGAAGCCATCTCAACATCCTAACTATGACCCTGCCTAACTACCACCAGCCTGCATCGCTCTACTAAAGATGGTGCAATAAAATAATCAGAAGAACCAAAATCAAACAAAATGGAGGTAGGAATACCACCAATGCTACATGTGGTCTCAATAACTGTACTATGGTGCTCTTCCTGGTGGTTCTCGACCGCTGCATACATCCTATGACTGTGCCCCATATCACCAATAGTAGGCTCTGAGATCTTTGTCTTACCCTTGTTATTAGGGTTTCTGTGGGTAGTCTCTCCATGAAATTTCCAGTAACACCACAACCAAAACAACTGCCTGATCCTCTCCCCTATGTAGCAGGTCCAGCCGGTACTCTAGAGGTCTATGGTGTGGATCCTGATGATTCGGCTATGGTCTGCTAAGGTCTCTGCTGGCAAGCTCCTGCTGAGTGAGCTCTCTGGGCACTCTATGTCCTAATGGGACCCCTAGGAGGAGGCCCCATGCTCCAACCTCTGTGTGCATCAAATCTTTGTGGAGGTCTGTAAGGTGGGCGGGACTGTTATTGTTGCTGTTGTTGGTCTAAAAGATGACTGTGTTAAACCCTGTCCACCTCAAGGGAGAGGTACTGACCCCCTCAATTTTTTGTCCTGCATCTACTGTATGTGGCTCTGGACTCGGTCTCTAGCCTGCTAGGTCTTTCCCCGAGTCTCCTCTGCTATATAGGCCTTCTCGATGACCTCAACTAATGTCTGTGGACAATGGATCCGCACTGCACCTCCAATGTCTAGGTTTAGGCCCCAGATGAACCTGTGGATCTGCACCTACTCATCCTGCATGTAATCAACATATTGGAGTAGATCCAAAAATCTACTCTCATACTCAGTCACTATAAGAGATTCCTGTCGGAGGTCATGGAACTCATCTATCCACTACTGTATGAACCTCCATGACAAATATCTACTCCTGAAATGCTCCTCAAAGAGCTCCTAGGTAACTATCTCAGAATCAACATGGAGCTTCTGCTCCTCTATCCTGCCACCAGACACCAGCTCCATCCCTCAGTAGATGGATCACAACATAGGCTTTCGTGTTGCTAGAACAAGGACAGAGCTTTAAGCATCCGCTCAAGCTCACCAACCAAGCCTCTACCTGAAATCCACCTATGTCACCAGAATAATGTGATGGTCGAAGCTTCAGGATCTCCCTGATGTGATCTACAGTTGTGGTCTGATGGCCTCTAGGTCTCTCTATATGCTCATCCCTAAGCCTAGGGCTCTGAGACCTCTCTCTATGCCCTAAAACTTGGTCACCCTGTCCCCTCTATGTTGACTCTGCTCTGGCTGAATCTGCATGGGAATTCTCTCCTCCATGTTCCTCGTTGGGTCGAGGTGATACATGACCCTCAATGGAAGTGACTCTATCATGTCTGGTTGCATGTCCTCTTATTGATCCTCCGCGTAGAGCGGCATTAACATCCTGAAGAGTCTGTAAAATCTAGGGTAGGATGGCTGCTACAACATGATCTGGTGGTGGTATGCCTAGGTCTATGTGAAAAGGCTCCTCATCTTGTCTGCACCTCCTGCACAGAGAAAGACAAGAGTTAGTTCCTTATTCTAGGTTTTACTTAGTTTCCATGTTTACTAAAATATGTAATTTCTAAACTAAGTTTTTTCTAGATTTACAAGTGTGCCAGGTTTAAGGTTCATGTTCTCAAGTTTTCTAGTGTGCCCAATGGCCCAAGATTTTGAACCAATTCTCTGATACCAAGTGTGATGCCCACTAAAAACAACCCACTTGAGACCCAAGAACAACCTAGGATTAGTTAGGAAAATTATGGAATAAATTTTTTTGTTTAAAAGAGTCTACAACCAGGTTACAAGGCAACAACTGTCACTAACAAGTTCCAGAACAATTCTAATTCACTAGAACATACTTTTCCTTTATTAACAATTATTAGAGGTCATAAGGTCCAAATTTTAGGGTTAGAAGGTTCAATAAGGTTTCAAAGGGTAATTTCTCACCATACCCACTCTCTAACAGGCTTAAAGGTTCAACTTGATTTTTCTCAAACTTAACACATTAAAAAATTTCCTAAATTATTCCCATTGGATAGGAAATTTCCTCACCTTTCCAATGATATAAAGAAGTCCTCCTAACTCTTCATATTTTTCAAGTTATGGGCCGGCGGGCCTTGGGGTGAAAATTTTCCCCAAGAGCGGGCCTGTGGGCCCAGGGGATAGAAAATTTTCCCCAAGGGTGGGTCGGTGGGCCGTGGGGAGACTTTTGGAAAGTTTCCTGCGTGGGGTGAAAAAACTAACTTTGTGCACCTGTACACCCCCGTGAGTCTTCTAGGGACACGTGGTGCCTTCTAAGCCAATGCGGGTAAAACAGAGTGGTGGGAGAAATAAGGTTTCACACCCCGAAGGCAAAAAGGGATAAATTCACCTGTGCCTCCGCCGACGCCTCGTGATGCCACGTGGCAGCCTCTGATTGGTTGCGGGTTGGCGTCAGGCGGGGAAAACTTGGAAAATTTTCCCAAAAAAATTCTGAAGCTCAAAGGGAAAGAAGGGGCCCTCTCCTCCGTCGATGCCTCGTTGTGCCACGTGGCAGCCTCTGATTGGCTGCAGGCCGATGGAGAAAATTTGGAAAATTTTCCCAAAATTTTTTGGGAGCGCTAAGTTTAAAAGAGATCTGCCCCTCCACTGACACCTCATGGTGCCACGTGGCAGCCTCTGATTGGTTGCGGGCTGGCGGGGTGGTGGGAAAAATTGGAAAATTTTCCCAAAAATTTTCCAAAGCTCCAAGGGAAAAATTTGGGCCCGCGAGGGCCGCCAAGGGAAATTTTTCCCAATTTTTTTTTTTTGATGCCAAGTGAAGAAAAACTTCATAAGGCCATAAATTTTGATAGAGAGCTTGGTTTTAGGAAAACGAGGACTTTCTGGAAATCTCTTGATGTCCTCTTTGCATAAGGTTCATTAGTTTTAAATTTTGATAGAGTTTAAGGGGTCAATTTTGTTGAAAATGATCTGCATAGGATTTTACAGTTCGAATTGGTAAATTTTAATTTATAAAATTTTGTTCAATTTGTTCTTGTTCCTCTCTCAACATGTCAAATAGACATGGAGAATTTTTCTTAGGTGGATTTAGGTTAATTTTGTGAGGTAGGTCTATTTGATAGAGTTCCAATTCGAAAGTTTACAATTTTGACAGCAAAATGACAGTGAAAGCTTTGAACTCAGTTTTGCCAGGTTTTGAAAGATTTCTTTTAAGTATTTTTGTCTAGTTGGATTTTTAGGGAAAACTACTTCATTTTAATCGTTTAATCTATTATTTCATTGTTGCAGGTTTGAACTGTGCATTTTAGGTAAAGTAATTGCCATTTTGAAAATACATAGCAGAGATCAAATTTAAAAGGGTTTAATTGCCATTTTCTTCTTCCAAGTATTATAATGTGCTCCAATTAAAATCTAATACATTTATTTGATTCAATTCCAACCATTCAAAAAGAAAAACAAAATACAATTCTGATTTTCAACTTTACACATTTCAAAAGATAGAGTTTTGCATTTTCCTTCATACGCATTTACTTCTTTCAAACAGAGATTTCAATTCACATTTAGATGTTCAATCTTAAAACAACAACGCAAATTGAGAAGGTAATGCAATCCTTTATTGATTCCAAAATACAACTTTACAACCTTTCTTTCATTCTTTGAGTTCATCATACAGAATACAATTCTTTCACATTCTTTCAAAGACTGAACACAAATTTTATTTCTTTTACATTTCACTTCACAAATTTCATAAACAATACCACATCTTTCTATTACAAAACATTTACAAGTTCCTCCACTGCAAGTGGGAAAGGTTACAATAAACTTTATCTCAGCAAGGGACTGTCAAACTATCTTTTTCTTAGCTCCAGAATAACAAGTGCATATATCTCATTCTCCCACGTTGTAATCACAACAAGAGTAGGGGAAAGGCAATGCTCTCCACCCAACCAAGACATCCAATGAAGAGGATAATCCATCCTTCTTCATTGGCCCCCGAGCCCCAACCACAATGCAATAAAAGATGTGATCCAACTCATGGCAACAACAGGCTTCCACAAAACACGCAAGCAATACTTTCACAATAAAACACAGTTCCAAAAACTGAATGTAGTTTACAACTACATTAAAACATGACAAACAATACTAAGGCTTCATCAAGCAAGCCAAAGGAGCAAGAAACTACGGGGGATGCTTCTTATGCCTCCCAAAAGGGGAAATGGGTATCACCACCTAAATTACAAACCGCCAAAATATAGTATATCACAGCCCTGACATTCTTTATGCCTCCCCAAAGTACCCCTTATTCCTCACATTTCCTTATGCCTCCCTAACCTCTTATGTCACCCCATAATGAGTAAAGAAATGCAAATTATGTCTTTGCAAGGTGGAACCAAAATCCCAACTCCCTCCACACTTATACCTCCCTAAAACACACTTGTGCCTCCCACAAATTAAACCCCATAGTCTTCTCCTACACCATTCCTAGGTCCATCTACCCAACAGCCCACAACATACCAAAACATTCATACATTAACATTTACATTCATACAAGAAGATCATTTCAAGAGCTAAGTTCCTACGTCTCCATGATGGAGTTTTCCAAGTTCCAAACAGCAGTTGTTTCCAAGCAAACAATCAAAAAATAAATCAAGCACAAGTATTTGACAATCTTCCAACTGCACCAAAAGCAAGAGCTCCCAAGCAACAGCAAAATAATTCACCCAAGAAGCAAGTATCAAAAGTGAATCAACTCCTAAATAAGGCAAGAAAATCGAATTTTAAATAAGAGGGAAGGGAAGAGGATGAGGTGGATCCATTTAATATGCCACATCACACATCGTGAACCCCAACACAAGGTCAATGTCAATTATTCAGTGCACAATAAATAGGTGGGTGAATAATATGAAAATTTACTTACATACTCCGAAACAAACCCATAACCCAAAGGACTGAAATTAAAACATATAAGAAAAGTGCAATTAAAACCTACAAATTGCCTTCTTAAAAGAGCATTGTAAAAGTCAAAATTTCAACTCTCCAATCCATAGGTATGGTTTTGGTAAATAAATTTAAGAGGTAGGAGACAAGTTTAACTTGTCCCACAAACCTCCAAAAACAGTCTCCATGGACAAATTCGAATTTCTAAAAAGGTGGAGTGTTTCTCACTCAACAATTAATTTACACATCACTTACATATCATCTTACACATACTTATATCACTATAAATCATGGCAAACAACTGCTCATTAATTACCTTCTTATGACATATTTGATTTATTTATTTTAACAATAATGATTACTCATAAAATTTACAGACCATTTAATAATTAATGAAAGGGGGAAAAAGTATCACAAAATAAACACATACAACATAAAACAAAAGGGTCAAATAAATAAATACACATAACCCCTTGGTCAAATTTAAAGGTGGTTTCCTGCCCATGGGTACCCCTAACAAAATCAACCACACACAAACAAAACAAGATGCTGTGGTGACCTTGTTCAATTCATCTAAAATTCCAATGTGGTTGGTCTCCACTCCCCCGATGTTTTTTGTGATAATTTAACTTGGAAAACACAAATACCTCCTTCAGCCTTGTGGCCATATCAGAACATCCAAAGTAATATTAATAAAATTCCCGAAATCATCTAGATATATGAATCACAACAACATCTAAACAATCCAACAAGATCATTTACAATTTTACGCAACAACTATGTCATCATCAATTAATTTTCTATTTCTAGGTCTACTCACAATATCCAAATATCACATGTCCGAACAACATAGCCATGTAAAATAGTATATCAACATAAATATCCAAAATGCTTATAATAATCATCATACATCATAACTGAATCAAGTCAATAATAATCTAAGATCTGACATCTAACATCATACTATAATAAGGTCCATAATCATGTCCATAATATAATCAGTAGTACATCATGATTAGTATCAAAAGGTTTCAAAGGGAAGTTGGCACTACAACCCCGAAATGTGAGATCCCATGGCCGAATCGATCCTGTTATTTTTATTTATGCGGAGTCATGTTTGTTCAATTTTTCCTGAGGGGAAAAATTGGATAACAATACCAGAATAAAAAAAAATGACTTACATTGTAGTATACATGAAACTACAAGAAATAATTTAGGATGACACACAAGATATGTTTACACATACACTAACCCACATAGGTAACATGAACCACGTGATGGACAGTAAGGTCACTTTTTAATTTTTTTACAAGGCACAACATAATGATTCAACTACATGATAAACTTATAGATAGGGTATTCCCCCGGCACGATATTTTAGGATTACACATTTATTACAATCATGCTTCAATCTTAACTTAGGTCCTAGGAAGGCTCATAATATGTGAATCATACATTCCATTTTCCTCTTTGCAAGATTTCTTATATATTGTTTAACATTTAACTTTCAGAGTATCTCATTGAATAAGGATCATCTACATTATTACAATTACTTGTTTAATTTTTTTGTTCATTAATAGGATGATTATTTATACACACGGCTAATTACATACACACAAATCTATTGGGTATTATCCCTCAGATTCACTCCTAAGAGCATGGATATTGATCTTGTATCATACCTCAGTTACGAAGTAGAACAAGTGTGAGCCCAAAGGAGTAAAGGTTCACATCTTTTCTCAAGGATTTAGGGTCAAGTTTCTTTCCTTCATTTATAAATTTATAATTGGATTACTACATAATAAGTATTATTAGAAATAGGTTCTTCATCCATAGCCAGAGGGTTTAATCACATTACAAGGAAAATCATGTTTCACTTTCCTATGGAATAACATCCTACGATTACACTTCCCAAGGCCAAGCATCAATTATAAGTTTACTATAGTTATGCTCCAATAGTTAGTTAACGATTCGAAGGCTCTTAACATGGCAACATACTTCATTTTTTTGTTTATAAATTAGGTTCCCTGAGTATTGTTTACGTCAAACTTAAGAGGGTTTTCCCTAACTAGGTTCATATGCCTTTCTTAATGAATTATGTAAACCTATTTTCTCTTAGGGGCATTTAAATCCTCAAGACCACTAATCCTTGTCTTAGGGGATTTATCTCTAAGACATGATCATAGTTTCACATCATACATCCATTGCATAGAAGGACAAGTGGGAGGAAATAATGGAGTAGTCCATCATGTAAAAGGTTAAGGTTCACATTAGAGTTTACATAATGTGGATCCCTTTTCTCACCACGAGATGATTTGAACACGTTATATGAATGATCTAAAATTTCTCCTTTTTCCAAGAACATCATCTTATGGTTACATTCTCACCAACTAATCATAAACTAAAATTTGTTAAGTTTCATAATTAACTCTTGGTATTGCACCATGAAACCCAAATAATAATCGATATTTGCTATCGAGTTCATTTATGATTCCAACTGTTAAAGGTGACTTCCAATATTAGTTGGTGATCTTCGCCACTCAACACATGTGTCAGTCCAAGAGGATTTTACACTATGATTAATGTTCATTTCCAAAGGATTACTCCCTTAATAGAACACATTCTCCTTACTACACACATGATTACCAATCCTAGAAGGTAACCACATATCCAAGAAAAAGTTTAACCATGTCATTCCTAATCATCGGGTTCACGACGATGTCACTAAGCACAAGCTATGATGATAAACTCAAACTTGGTCTCTTTTTTACTTAGCTATAAGGTGCCATCGAGTGTAAAGATTTAAGTTCATTCTAAGGTCCCAATTTTCTATTCTAAAAAGAATAACACAAGAAGGTTTGCACAAATTTTGTACTAGGGTTGACTATTTTGTTCATATTTGTTTATTGCATTTTCAAGGTAAAGAACACAAAAAACCAATTATTTAATCATCTATTGCACAATGGAAATGCACTATAAGATATTAAATTCAATTTCATTTAACACACACACACACACACACACACATATCCAACCTTTTTACCATACATACATTTGAATCAAATGACACCTATGGTTAAATGTACATTTCTCAAGGCATCCCTAAAACCAACATCTCATACATATTACCAAATTTCAATAATAAAATTTTATATAACATGGAAATACATTATACATACATATATATATATATATACATACATATATATATATATATATATATATATATATATATATATATATATATGTATATATATATTTTCCATTAACATATATAAATTACAATAATACACAATGAATTACAACGATGTTGTTTCACCATCTTACTTCGATCCTACAAAAACCATGTAAGCATGAAATCAACAATAAATCGATGGCATGACATCCACCTAAATATAGCATAATTAATGTTTTTATTTTTCCATTTACATAATTATAATAATACACACACAACAAGAGAGGGTTAGGAGCATATATTCATTTCATTTCATATCATTTCTTAACTAAGGGAGGAGAGAGAAAGAGATAGGGTAGAGAGAGAAACACTATTTTTCCAAAAATCACATTTCACACAACAATCCACAAGAGAGAGTTTCATATAGCTATTTACATGTTTCCATGAGTGTTCATGATGGTTTAATGTTTGACTAGGGTCTTATAACCCTTTTACATTTTTTTTCTACTCGTTGCGAAAATGTCCAATTTTGGCTCGGCTAGGCTAAGAAACCATGTTCAAAAATTGTCCTCTAATGGGAAGATGTATAAAGGGGTAAATTCCTACATGTACTCTTATATACCAAGAATGCATAGGAACAGATAGAATTTAGAACTGTGGAATGGTTTACAATTGGCGACTAGTTTTCCAGGGCCGTCAGTCATAGTTGGTACAATTTGACCTGGTCAACATCAACCAGCGGCCTACAAAATCCCCTTGCCAAACTAGCTAGGAGTATGATTTTTCCCAAATTGAAGGTTCCAGGTAATTTTTATATTAAAAATAATAGAGGTTTGAGAAGGTGGATAAACATTTCTTGACACAGGGTCCCAAAAGGTGAGCCGAACCAAAACCTGATTTTGTACTTTTAGCAGCTTCCTACAGCTGCAAAATGATGTAACATGGCTCCTAGAGGGGGAAAAAAAGATCAAAAATGATAAATTAGGGTCGATATAGGGTTGATATGAATCCCCACATAACAAGGGACATAAATGAAAGTTAATATCTCTTTATGGGTTACAGAAGGTTGTTTTACGAGTCTCTGAAATTTGCATTTTTCTAACTTTGTAAGCTAGACAGAAATGGTTGTTAGTTAGTGTATCATATATCTCTCACAAATACCAATGGACACGAGAACCTAAATTTGATATAAAGAGTCTAGCATGTATAAGGTTGCAGTAGCAACATTGTTGATGATCGAATTGTAAATCAATAACATAGATGACCAGGTAGAGTTTTATTATTTCACACCAACATTATAATTAAAAAAAACCAATGTATACTTATCCAATGGTTTATTATTTGTATTACATTGTAAATGAAGAACATAATTATAAAAAAATTATAAAAGACAAAGGTAAAGAGACCATGCATGAAAGCAACGAGTTGGTCTTAGATGCCCTTTCCCTTCTGATCAACCACTCCACAGAAACCTTAAAGTTGCTACCCCCACATGATTGTCCTTCCTTGAGTCATTACACAAAACTGATCACATGATTTGCATAAGGGTCCCAATGGCATTTTTAGAAGACATCTCTCTTTGCAAAGTGTTATTATGCCCCCTCTAATTTTAGCCTCGAGTATCTTCATATTGAGAGATAGATGTGAAGCTTTATTAACTAGGGAAGATATTGTTGAAGATTAGAGTTGACTAGATGATAGGCCATATATGTCATCATTGTTGCTTGTATCCTTTAGATTTTTATTAATATTAAATTATGCACAATGAATGCCCCTTTTTTGAAATTGCAAAATAGCCTTAAGAAATGGGTGACAATCATATGCATATATACAAGGGTAGCTGAGAAACATCACATTAAGGGGCCAAATATACATGTTTATTTAGCACAAGCCCTATAATCAGCCGAAGTGATTTGCACTGAATCTCTATCATATCTCAACCCATTTCCATCCACTATCACACTATTGTAGTGACAGTTGATAAGAGTCATGGGTGCTCTTTCATAGCCATGTAATATTTATATTTTGGTTGAATCGTGCCCGCACACAAGGGTTTAAGTTCTATGCACTGATGAAGCTCGCCCTTCATAACTTCCTTGATTAGAGTATGGAAAGGTATTCCATGCCTTTGCAAACCAGGACTCATGATAATGCTCCTCCAAATGTTAAATACCATAGTTCATTGTCGTTGTTTTAGAATCTCCCCCACTGCGGCATCCCCTGGCATTACTTCTGTTTATAAAATACAGAACCACTAAACCCAATATCCTACCTATAAATTAACCATAGAAATTAAGTGCATTCCCACACCTATAGGCACGACAGTGATTCATGACTAATAGGTTATGGCGAGGATCTTGGTCAGACTATAAATAATGATGTTGATGCTTCTGGGTTCTTCAAAACTACTCAAATTTCTGAAGTATATAATATTCTCCAAATAACTGTAAAGGCTTCTCTGGATAGAAAAAAGGGTTTACAAATATTCACAATATTATCAAAGTCATGGCAATTTTTTCTTGTCTGAAATATTTCCTTGGTCGTTTTGAAAGGAAAAAAATTTGGGAAAACAGCAAATTTCATGAACCTGGTGGTTAACGAACGACTCAGAAAGCAAGCAGGTGGCCTTCTCCATGGATGAATCAATCCCCTTTTGTGCATACGTATAATCAATGATGTCAAAAAAACCACGCTTTTCCCCTAAGAAATTCTATCGAACAGTTCATGTACATGTCTATGCTTCCACATTTTGCATACACGTCTACCAGAGCATTTGCAACTACAACCTCTGACAAAATTCATGTGTCTTTTATGCTTTGATGGACATCCATAACATGTTCCAGAGCTCGAATTTTGGCACAGGTCAGGAGTGCACATGCTAATGTAAATTGATCAGGTTAGAGATCTGTTTGTTGCATAGATAAAATAGTGTGACTATCTCGTGAGGAACCCAAGTCTCTTGTAAACTTCCATCGTTGCAACTATCCAAAAATTACTAAATTTACAACGTTGACTGGGTTTCAGCATGTTTAATTCCTCTAGATCTCAAATAAAATGCAAATACTAATATGCAAGGGAAATGACAAGTTATAAAGGACGTTGAAGGAAGCCCATGCTCTGTCTGAGCTCCTTCCACACGTTTTCAACTGACACAACCCTGCAGATGCCACTCCTCTTTCACGCATCTCCATTCAACCACCACATTTAATTTATTTATGTTTTTGTTTGATGCGGGCACTGCAGTCTTGGTTGGGTATTGTTCTTTGTTCGCGCCTGTGAGCCTATTTTTTTCGTAAATGGTATAGTTTTGGTGCAGTTTCTTCAAAGTCCTCTTAGTAGTCTGTGTATCTTTTGAATTTTTATAATGTATGGTGCACGATAAAGTACTAAAACTTATTTTGGGAGTTCATTGATGATCTTGTATATCATGGACTAGTGGGGAAATATATTTTTTTGCAGGCTAGGGCCTTCTCCTTATGGACCAATAGCAAAGAAAAATCAATGAATTAAAAAAAATTCTAAGGTTACCTAGGGAGAGAACCCTAGCCATTTATGGTATCACCAGCCCACATCGGTCATGGAACCATTGAAGGATGGAAGTTTGAGATCTTGGCTAGCCCACGATAATGAAACCAAACTTTAACACACACTCATTACACTGCAAAATATCTTGAACTCAAATATAATAACTTCTCTTCTTCACTATTGAATGATGAATTACAATGCGTCTTAAAAAGGAAAACAACTCCCAACTCGATTTTCTAAGCAAACTCTAACTAACTTCAATTAAATCTACTCTAAGTGGCAAAATATACTATTTTTAGTAGTTTATTAAAACCTGCTATTCTTAGTAAGTTCGCATGCTTATTCGCATGGCGACAAAAATTTCCATGCATTTTCTACATGCCTAAATTATAAGAATTTACAACTTTTTAACCTACTGTGTATGCAAGAGACTAAAAACAATTAATCCCCTAAAATAGGAAAAGATCGAATTGAAACTTAAATCCTAATTTTCAGCCACCAGATGGTGGATTTCGGGCCCGAAAAATGAATCCAATCGGTGGGGGAAGTTAATTGGTGCGTTCATCTTGTCAAAACAAGTGGTTTAAAAAAATAGACTCAAACGGACACCTGGGTCAAAAGTTATGACAATTGTAAGTTTTTGCTACAAATAGTGCATCATTCTCCCCTGCTTGAAAAAAAACGTAGCTCTTGCAAGATGTCTTCTTAAAATTTCTGCCATTTATCTTTATCTAGCTTCTTAATCTCCCACTCTGTGACCCATGTATTGTCCTCTTGTTCCAATCCTTTCCAGTGTACCAAATATTTACTGTATTGTCCATATCGCGTTTTCACAGTTTATTGTCTAAAATCTTATCTACTTCTTCTTTCTTTTTCACTAGAACTTACTGCCTCTAATTTTTTACTTCTTCAATAACATCCCCTTCTTCACTACCTCCATGAAAATAATATAAATCTGAAACATTGAATACTAGATAAATATCACAATTCCCTTGCAATTCTACCTCATAAGCATTATCATTTATCTTCTTCACGATCTTGCAGGGATCAATCTTCTTGTACTTCAACTTTTTATAGGTTCCTTTTGGAAACCTTTTCTTTCTAAAGGTATACCATAAGAAATTCGCCCACTATAAACACCTTTCTCCTTCTGTGCACATCTGTTATTTCCTTATACTTATCATTACTATTTTGCATCTTATTCCACACTTCTTCCTGTAATTTTTGTATATGTTCTAGAAATGCTTCTGCATCATCACTAACTCTACCATCAATTGGTAGTTGCACCAAATCTAACACCCCTTTTGGATTACTCCCATACACAATATAAAATGGAGAATTTCCTGTGGATTTTTTTTACTAAGCTATTATAAGCAAACTCAAGTTTTGGTTATGCTATGTACCATTGATTTGGTTTTTGCCCAACTATGCACCTTAGCAGGTTTCCCAAACTCCTATTTACCGCCTCTTTTTTTCCATCAGTCTAAGGATGATAGGAATTTCTGAGTTGTAGTTTATTTCCCAACTTCTTCCATAAAGTCCTCTAGAAATGAATTAAGAATCTTCTATCTCTATATGAAGTAATGGTTTTTGGAACACAATGCAAACTAACAACTTCTCTGAAAAACAAATATGTTACTCTTGTTGCATCACTCATTTTCTTACAGGAAATAAAATGGACCATCTTAGAGAACTTATCAACAACCATAAAAATTGACTCATTACCTCGTTGTGTGTTTGGTAATCCCAAAAAAATACATAATCAAATATATCCATGCTCCTTTGGGAATTGGAAATGGAATATACAACCCTATATTATGTGTTGGCCTTTCGAGACTCAGAAAATTCTACACCTCTCCACATATCTTACCACATCTCTTTTCATATTTAGCCAATAGCATTTCTCTTCTACCAAAGCTATAGTCTTATCCTTACCAAAGTTCCTAGCCAATCCTCCACTATGCAACTATTTCAGTATATTATCTCTCATAAACATAACTAGAATACATAGTTGTCATCCCTTAAATAGATAGCCATCCTCCAAAAGGTACTCATCCTGGATGTCGCCTGACAATTGACTACTTAACCTTTCAATAATATCCTTGAAATTAGAATCAGAAAAATACAAATCCTTTTATTGCGTCAAAACCAACCACCTCATTCTTCGTAGTTGTAAATGGACTCTCACACCTACTCAATCCATCCGCAACTTGGTTATGTTTTCATGATTTATGCTTTAGAGAAAAAGTATAACCCTGCAAAAGTTATACCCACTTTGTATGCTTATTATTTAACTTCTTGTGTGTATTCACATACTTCAGGGCTATGTGGTCTATAAATAACAAAAAATCCTTACGCACTAAGTAATGGCTCTAATGCCTCAATACTTATACAATTACATAAAATTCCACATTGTAAGTAGAATAGTTCTTTCTTACCTCATTTAATTTCTCACTAAAGAAATCTATTGGATTCCCACCTTGACTTAGGACAACACCAATACCCACATGTGAGGCATCACAATCAACCTCGAACACTTTATCAAAATCTAGTAGTGCCAAAATAGGTTCTTCTGTCACCTTCTTCTTCAATAACTTAAATTTATTCTCAATTGCCTTTGTCTACAAAAACTCCCTTCCTTTTGTGCGGTCTATTATAGGTTCTACAATATTGCTAAAAAATTTAATAAAATTTATGTAAAATGTTGTTAAACCATGAAATCTTCTTACCTATGTTATACTCTGTGGAGTAAGCCATTCAATAATTTCCTTTGTCTTTCTAATTCCATCTGTACCCCATCTACTAAAATAATATAACCCAAAAATATCAAACTCTCTTGCACAAGCATGTACTTCTTCAAATTTGCATAGAGCTTCTCTTTCCTTAACACTTCAAATATCACCCTTAGATGCCTCAAATGTTCTTCTTTAGTTTTACTTAAAATCAAGATATCATCAAATAAACCAAAAAAAACTTACCATTGTACTCCTGCACAATTGTGTCCATCAACCTCATAAAAGTGCTAGGTGCATTAGATAACCCGAATGACATCACCAGCCACTCATATAATCCATCCCCTATCTTAAATGTTGTTTTTCACTCATCTCCTTCTCTGATCTGAATCTGATGGTAACCACTTCGAAGATCAATCTTGGTGAAATACCTAGATCCAGTAAGCACATCCGTCATATCATCAAGGTGAGGTATTGATAACTTATACTTGATTGCAATTTTATTGATTACTCTGTTATCCATGCACATTCTCCATGTTCCATCCTTCTTTGTAGTTAATAAAGCTGGAGTTATACACAAACTCATGCACTCTCTTACTACACCTTTCCTCATGAGCTTTATCACTTGTTTATTCAATTTTGCATGCATTGTCGAGCTCACCCTATAAGTTACTTGATTTGGGAGTGAAGACCTTGGGATCAAATAAATATGGTGTTGAATATCTCTTTTGGGTGGTAACCCATTTGGTATCTCATTAGGAATAACATCAAAAAAAATATTCTATTAATTTTGTTGTCTTTACTGGTATTTGTGCACTTGTAGATTCATCTTTATCTGTGACTAGTACATAACAAAACCTTGTTTCCTTTTCCTCCAAAAATTCTTTTGCAAAAAGCATATTTTCATCCTTACCCTCTTCTTTAGGAGGTAGCTAAACTATTTTTTTTTCATCCTTGTAGTGCCCAACGCTAAACCAGAAAATAAAATAATTAGAAAAAGCAAAAAATAATTAAAATATCATAATTGCATTGGGCAGGGGTGACATTAATATATGGATTTGGTCATATTGGGAGATTGGTTTTGCATATTACATTGGGAAGTACAGTGTCCTCCTTTGTTAGTGTGCAACAGGTGGAGAGAAACACGTCCTAAACACCTTTTTAGACCTGTCATTTTCCCTGCAAAATAATACAAGCACTTTGTTTGAGGTCCAAAGGCATTAACCAGGCTGAAACCCAAGTTATAGTGCAGCAAATACCAGGAGCCCAAAATCACTTCAACAAAACATTACAAGGAACCATGTTAGATAGAGATCTATCAGTAGCCATCCCAATATCTCTTCATTTTACTATGCACAAATTGAATGATCTAGATCTGTATTGTGTCTGAAGCAGGTTGAATTCCTCGAAGAAGAAAGGAAACTTCCGCTACTACTGTTTTGTTGTTGTTTTTAGAAGAGAAGAAGAGGATCGCGTTTAGGGGCGCTTCAATCGAGTCTAAAATTTAGTTGTATGCATTTTTTCTTCTTCTACTCCTAAGCACCTGTGTCGTGTGCATTGTAACCTTTACTGCACCATTTTTTATTTCTACACATCTTTAATTTTGAGGAGTTGTATTAATTAAGGGATTCACCCTGGAGTGGTTGAACCTATGGACCCCGCTTCCTTATATGGGGGTACGCCCCAAAGGGTTCATAGCGTCATGTAGTTTTTGAACTACAGGTTACTACACCACTTGGGTGGGGGTGACAGGGATCTATGTGCCCGTGGCCATAGGTTGACCCGGCCTCATTATATAAAGAAATAAGGATATGGGGCTCTATGGTTGGGTGACTCGATATTCTTGATGGGGCTCTATGGTTGAGTGACCCAATATTATTGATGGGGTTCTATGGTTGAGTGACCCAATATTATTTATGGGGCTCTATAGTTGAGTGACCCGATATGGAGAAATAAGGAGATGGAGCTCTATGGTTGAACGACTCGGCTTGGTTTTGGCACTATGATTCTTTATCTTTGGAAGGTATATGGAGTTGTTTTGTGATGCTTTGGGAGGTATATGGAGTTGTTTTGTGATGTTTTGGGGCATATATGTAGTTGTTTCATGATGTTTTGTGATGTGTGGAGTTGGTATTGTGGATTATGTGTACTCTTATGAGTCTTGTTAGGCATGGTTATGATTGAGATTTGACACTCCTCTTTATTAGTATGTACTAGTGGATATTGTCTTGGCACAGTGTTGGTACAGTCATGGTTTTTGGGTAATGTGCTATCATTTGCCTATGTATCAGTGTGATGATTCATTGTTTGGTAGTCACATGTGTGTGTCAGATCTATGCCTGTGACATAATTTTTATAAGCTCTTTGATATGTGGACCACTTGTTTGTCTTTCCATGGTGGAATTAGAGGTCTTGTGATGTGATACACTCATGAAGTATGTAGTAGGATGTTTCGTGGGTCGTTTGTGTTGTATTGAGTTTTGAGTGACATCTTGAGGCCAATTACTATTAGGCACCCATGAACATAAGACAATTGAAATTCTAAACAATGAATACTGAGAGTTTGAGATTAAGAAATGCTATAAAAGAAAAGACTAATTGAGAAGAAAAATAAAAGATAACTAGTTACCAACCTTCATGGAACATTAAAGTTTAATATATTGCCAAACTTAATTTACTTCATTGTGGTTGTGTTGTATTGAAAAGTGTTTGGTTAAAAATTTTGTGTCATTATTGAATTTTTTGCCTTGCATGTGCTACATTGTCAAAAATGGTTACAAAAGTCCCCAATGATGATTCATGTCCTTTCAGAAGATGTTCAAGCTCCTAAACCCATCTGCAATGTATATTTGTAGCCTAGACATCCTTACTTAGCTTTTCCACACTTTTTTTCCAGCTTCCCACTTCATTTTGTGCATGTTTTGGCCTTTAGTGCCAGGACCGCCTCCCTGCCTGGGTGGTGGTTCTAAAACCGTTGCAGGCAGTCCCATGGCATAGGGTGGTCCTGAGTGATTTTTCCACAGAATTCATCATGTGTTTTTTAACATGCGATGCTTCACTTAACTTCACTTTTAGGATGCGTTTGTGAACCAAATTGTCTAAAAATAGTTTTGATTGCTTAGTTCTCCTTCCCTCTTCTATTTTTAAATAGATTTAGTTAGTTGGAACTACCTCTTCTTTCCTTGTGCATGAAGGCACATCCCACTCCCCAATTCTTATATATTCCATGCTTGTATTCAAGAAAAAGGCCTGAGAATTTTTGTGTATCTTGCATAGTATTGCTGCCACAATCCTGCTAGGAATTGCATAGCCAAGCTCAGATCTCTTGTGTTATCTCTCTTCTACTTGCATTGCAACCAGACTACCTTCAAGCTACCATTTCTCAAGCGTCTTCTTCTATTGTTGTTCTTGCATTCCCAATCCCTTGGACTCATATGAACACACAAAGAAAGAAAGGAACAAACTGAGGGGACAGATACAGATACAACTAGATTTTCCAAAGCTCTTGCTTATCCAGGTTGGAATTACTTGTTTGTTTGCTTCATTTATCAAATTATCAATTTTGAATCATTAGTTTCAATTACATATCAAATAGAGTAGTAAAATTGTTCATTTCAATTGATTAGACAATTACAAGTAGATCAAATCATTAGAAATCTTGCTCTTTGACATTACTAGGGAAGTTGTGGGGAACAATATCTCTTCTAGGGTTATGATTTGTTCTTCACCTCTGAGGTAGGGTTTGAAGGGTTTTTTATTAAATTAGGTTATTTATTTTAGATTTAGATTCACACATATTCACACAAGTAATTAGCTACATCTGGCTAATTACTTGTATTTAGTTTGTTTATTAGATTAGAAGTATTGCTTAAAAACTAGAAAAGATCAAAAACATTTACTTTTGTTAGATTAGTTTGCTTTTATTTTTTTCTCTGATATACTGTGAAAACACCAAAAACATAGATTAAATTTCCTTTGATAGTTAGTTTGTTTTACCAAAATCATTTCAATTCATTCTGCATGACCATCAATGTCCCACAACAAGAAAAGATGTACGGTTGTGATCCTTTGGTCCCACAACCCAATGGGCCAAAATTCTTGATGACATTGATACGGGTTTATGCTTTGAAGTTTTACGCACACCTGCTAGGTTTTCTGAGAAAATAGAACAACTAAACACACTAAACATCATAGCTAATCAAGCCTATGATTATTGGACTACTCCTGGCAACAAGGTTTGATTACGCACATGACCATAAAGGACCACAACCTCCATGAGTTTTTGGTTGTGATCCTCAGGTCCCACAACCCAATGGGCCTACTAACCAATTAGATATCGACACTAGTTTACATACATTGGTATTTAGATCATCACCACTTCCACCTGATATCATGCACAACTTTCATTATTGAACATAGCAGCCGATCAGGCTAAGACTTTCTGGACTAGACCAGAAAATCATCCATAGTCCCTGTGGTTTCATTATGCCTCTCATTCTCACTTCCATGACCTTGTCTAGAAATCTATATGAGGCACCCACAGGTCACTTTCCACATGTTCAACAACCAGTGAATAGAATCTCGATAGAGCTTGATATTGACTGGAGTCTCCAAGTAGCTATTATATCAGATCGATCCATCACACCACTTCAGGTTAGGAGAGCATTCTTTGCCTTAGACTCACAGATCCCTGATATTGTGTGTCGAAGATATAAGGTTGCCTCATTAGCTTATCCATCATCACCACACATACACATCCATTTCTATTCTACACCGGTTGTCTCGGCACGACCTCGGGAAGTTGGGTGCGAAGAAGGTCATGTGTTGATTTTCTTTCGTACAAATTGGTGAACCTGACGTGAAGAGCTAGTCTCTAATGTTTCCACTTTCTTCATCCATCCTTTATTTGTGGGTATTCTTATACCCCCCGAATATGTCAGGATATGATGAGTATGGTTGACCCATCCTGGGTTTGACATGTATAATTATCAAACAGGTATACCACAACAATCACCTTCACTCTCAACATGGGTAGATAACTCAACTGCTCAAAATCCTCTTCTTCAGGGAACCAATGTTGGTTCCTCTATGTACGTATTGAGGAACTTGACCAAATCACACAGACATATCCTCACAAACAATCAAGTTCAAACAACATGAATTTCACTGGGGAAGCAAGTTCATCTCCTTGGGTATTGTTTCGACAACCCATTAGCATGCAATCAGACCAACTCCTGCATCTAGATGAGGAGTACTTATCACGATATGCCAGGAGTGAACAATGCTTCCAGAATATGAACTGGATTTTGATAGGTTGCAAGGACATGGTGATGTCCCACTTCAAAACAATAACACTACCCCTCCAAAAATGGAAAACATTGCCAATGAGGGGTGGCAACATAGTGAACAATTCATAGCAGGATACCACACTCCTCAACAACCTCCAAAAGTTCAACAACAAGCACCTAAACAAAACACCATCCCATCAATGGGTGACATCATCTCAGTGTTAGTTGACAAATTCAAAGAGTTAGAGCTTTCCCAAAATGCTCAAAGTTCATACGCAGGGCAAGCAAGAACTTCTCACTATCCATAGAATTATGGACAAGTACCTACTGCGCAGAATCCTCCAGTTTATATGGGTGCTCCAAACCCTGGAGATTTTCTAACTAGGATGGGCACCTTGGGTATGCCCCCTCATGCCACATATGGATATCTACAATAGGCACCAGTGGAAGTGCATTCTCAAATGCCATACTAGCTGGAAATGCAATGTTCCCTGGCTTTGTGCCTTGACTCCATATCAAAGTAGTCAACCCCCTTACGTACACATGTACTCTAAATCACCACAAGGGGATATGTACACTTACCCAGGTCCTTATGGTCATCCACAGGGGATGCCATATGCCCCAAAAAATGTTTACACTGTACCATTTCAGCAACTGATGCAACCTCCACCTCCCCAACAAGGATCTTCAATGGTTGAAACGTATGCAATGGGGACCTATTCTGAATATCTTAAGGAGCCTCTAGACTTCTCCATCTGGACAGTCATGCTCCCAAGACCCTTTCTTGATCTTCCAAAGTTCAAAGGGGAGGGTGATCCTAACACTCACATCAAAGCTTATGCAATGGCCATTCGAGAGCTACTCCCGTGGGATGCAGTTGTTGTGAAGATTTTCCCTAAGATGCTAGAAGGTATTTCTCTCGATTGGTACTATAGGATACCAAGAGGCTTCAATACACTCCTTCAAACAACTCGTGTCAGAATTTATTAAGGATTTTGATATGAACAAACTTTTAAGGACAGGAATCAGAGAATTCCTTCATATCAAACAAGAGCACAATGAGTCTGCAACCCACTTCATTCAAAGGTGGTGACAGGTTCTTTACTCCTCTGCAAGTGCTCCAAACATGGATTAGATGGAGCTTTGTGATTTGTTCCTCCACTCCCTCAATAGGGAGACAAAGGAAGAAGTTCAAAAATTTCTGCTAAGGAGCTACGAAGAGGTGTTAGAGGGTGCTCTTGAATTGACCAAGCAACCATTGACAGTGGTCATAAGACTTATGGAGAAAATGGAAAGTTAGTCACTCCTAACCAAAATAACCCTAGTTACTCCAACAACACAAGCAATAATCAAGGACCGAAGGTCCTTAATAAGAACCATGGGGTCACAACTGATGGTGTTACTGATCAGCCCAAGAAACCCAATGTTGTTAGTTCTCCCAATACAAATACTACCAATAACAACAACAATGACAATAATCAGAGAAATAATAACTTCTCACCCTCAGTCAATGTTGTAGATTTTAATCATCCTCAGAAACAACAACAACAAAAAACAACCTCAACAATCAAGACAAACACAGACCCAAGGCCCTAACCAATACCCAGGTGGGTATCCAAACCAATTCCAAAACCAAGGGCAAGGGTTCCCAAATTTTAACTATAACAATCAGCAGTTGAACAATAATCGTAATTTCAGACCACAACAAGGTGCAAACCAAAGGCCTTGAGATTATGATCCTGATTTATATTGGTTTCCATAGGGTTCGTGGGCATGACGCAAGAACATGCCGTGATTGCAACAAGTTTCTACAACATTTTCCAGAGGATCAAAGACAATTATTTGTTGACATGTTTTTGGCAAACCCAACAGTGCCAACTCAGAACACCTACATGGGACTGGTATCCCCACAGAACACACCACTTGGAATATTTAATGATCCTCTCCCCCACATGCCCAAAAGATGGTAGAATAGATCCCAATGGCTCAAACAAGGGTATTGTAATAGGAACCAATGATCGTGAAGCCTCAACTTCATCAAACCCACAAGTGGCACCTCCTTTGGATGACCACCAACAAACAAAAATTATGGGATTGGTAGAGTTGGACACTGAACCTCAGATTAATGCTGCCACTAGAACCAAAGATTATTCTTCGCAGCCAATCCTGATCTACCCAACTATATCAGATGACATTCATGATACACTAGGAAATCCAGTAGGAGCTTATGACTTGATCAGTGACCTAACCAAGACCTTCTCTCACATTTCCTTCTTGGATCTGTTAAAGAATTCCCCTGCTCACAAAGCCTGCTCTATTAGAAGCACTAGGTCTTGGCCATTTGATTAATGTCACCCCTCCTCCAGAAGCACAGATAAACCATGTGGACTTTGATGTCTATCCTCCAGGGCATCCTAAAAGAGATGTTGGATTCATATTTGACATCAGCAAGATGCCCACAGATGCTGAAATAGCTCATAGAGGTGATCCAGATTTGTTTTTACAAGTTTGGATTTACAACAACTATGTAAAACATGTGATGATTGATGATGGGGAAGTGGTTAACATAGTCCCCTTCTCTTTCCTTCAAAATTTAGGTTACGGAGAGACCAATTTCTCCTCAACATGAAATATGCTGAGAGGCTATGACAACCTCAAAGTGACGTCAATCAGGACTATAGTGTTTCCAGTCACTCTTGGACCTAAGATGGTTCTAACTGAGTTTTATATTATAGATCAGGAAACCAACTATAATATGATCCTTGGTCATCCTTGGATTCATCGCATGAAGGTGATTCCCTCCACTTTGTTTCAAGAAGTCAGGTTCCTACATTTAGGGAAGGTCTTTGTGGCACAGGGTGATCCAAAACCCTTCGACATACATCTAGCTAACTTAAAGAAGAGGCCAGGGGTCCACTCTGAGTTTGAGCTTCCTACAAATTAGTTAAATAAACCTACAAGCTCAGTGCCAGAAGAAAATTTGGTTCCTACAATGGAATTAGAAGTCACAGGCTTGATCGAAGGCATTTCGACAGTCAAGGATGAAACCATCATCATAGAGATAGTGTCATTAGGAACCACAACAAATATTGTTGAGCTATTGGAGAAGGATTTACCTATTCTCCTTCCATTTGATTCTATGGGTATGGGACATACCTTGGGACTCGGTTCTCTTCCAGCAGATGAAGTTTGTATGGTTGAAGTAACTGAGGTAAAGGAAGAAGATACAAAGGATGATCCAACATCCATTTTTCCAAGTAACTGTTGGACTCTCCATTTTGATGGAGCCAAGTGTCATTTTGGCGTCAGGGTAGGTGTGATCCTTACCTCTCCTGAGGGAAGGATTCTACCTTTTTCCTTCAAGTTAAACTTTGAATGTACAAATAACGGGGCTGAATATGAAGCCCTTCTACTTGGTCTCATTATAGCCAAAAGAATGGGTGCTCTTAATATTAGGGTGTTGGGTGATTCACAACTTGTCACAAATCAAATATCTGAGGTATATGAGACTAGAGCTGAGCATCTACAACTCTACAAAATAACAGTGCTAAATCTAACAAAGGGGTTTGACTTCATATCGATTGAAGCAATTCCATGAGAACAGAACCTCCTTGCAGACTCTATAACAACTTTTGCTTCCACTTCACTCCAAGCAGTGAGTTGGAGGATACAAACTTCATGGTCTCGGTTCGTGTTGAACCTTTGGTTTGTAAAACACCGATAACCCCAATGTTGACATACATAGAAACCGAGAGTGAGTCTGTCATCTCAGATCACGTTGACAGTGATAAAGCAACTCTGGGATATCTAAACGCTTTTACAGAATTACATCTTACTCATCATGAGGTTGATCTTTCCCTAATCCCACATTCTTCTTCCTATTTTGGAAATCCCATGATAGAATCTTCCCCTGGGAAGGAGCTTGAAATTTATGAGGTAGGAGAAGAGGGGGATTTAGAGTTACCTCCAGCCCACCTGAGTTTGAGGAAGGAAATGCCTCCTTAATCGAGGGAACAATTGATATAAACATCGGGACGGAGGAGGAACCAAAAATATTGAAACTGGGATCCTCTCTAACTCCTGAGGAGGTTGAAATACATACCCGTATCCTCAAGGAGCATCAAAAATATTTCACGTTTAGCTACAAGGAAATGACTGGAATTGCACCACACATTGCAGTTCACAACCTCATCACCAAGCCAGATGCTAAGCCAATTAAGAAAAAATCAAGGCCCATGAAGCCAAAGGTGGCCCTCATGGTGAAGGAAGAAGTGATGAAACTCCTGCAGGTAGGGTTCATCAAGCCAGTTGACTACTCACAATGGGTGTCTAATATCATCCCCATTCTCAAGAAGAATGGAAAGATCCACATTTGCATAGAATTTTGGGATATCAACAAGGCTTGTCCCAAAGATGATTTCCCATTACCATCCATCGATGTTATTGTCGACACAACAACTGGTTTTGAGTTGTTGTCTCTCATGGATGGGTTTTCTGGGTACAATCAAATCAGAATCTCTGAGGAGGATCAGGCCAAAACTACATTCATAACTCCTTGGGGAACCTACTGTTATGTTGTCATGTCATTTGGGCTTAAGAATGTTGGTGCCACGTACCAATGGGTGATGACTTATATATTTCATGATCTTATACATAAGATTGTGGAATCCTACGTGGATGACCTTCTGGCTAAGGCCAGAAAATGTTGTGATCACCCAGAGGTGCTTCGTATCATCCTTTCTCACTTAATCGAATATGACATCACATTGAATCCAGAAAAATGTGTGTTCGGTGTAATGGGAGGCAAGATTTTGGGATACATCATATCTTCATGAGGGATTGATGTAGACCCAGCCAAAATCTGAGTTGTACTGGAAATGACTCCACTGTCAGATGAGTCTGGCATCAGATCTTTCCTTGGAAAACTCGGTGCAATCTGAAGGTTTATCCCTGATTTGACCTTTTCTATTCACCCAATCAACAATTTGTTGAAAAAGGATTACTGCATTGATTGGACAAGAAGAATGCAATGAGGCATTTGAGTCAGTTAAATGGTTCTTATTGTCTCCTCCCACACTCATGCCACCTAGGTCAGATCGCCCCTTGATCCTGTATTCATGAGCTATGGATGTCTCATTGGCCTGCATGTTAGCTCAAGAAGATGATGATAAATGAGAATGTGCAGTCTATTTCATTAGTCAAACATTGCTTGATTATGAGACACATTATACATAAGTAGAGAAGGAATGCCTTGCTATAGTCTTCATGACAAAATGCTTAAGACATTACATGCTAAACCAAGAAACAAGGGTTATTGTTAAATCAGATCACCTACGGACATTTCTCACACAAGGGTCCTTATCTAAGAAATTGGATGCTTCATAACTCTGATGGGTGAGTTTGAGTTAACATTTGTTAATCAAAAATCCATCAAAGGACAAATCATTGTGGACTGGTTGGCTGACAACCCATTGGATGGAGGTGATCTAGTAAATCTAGACTTCCCTGAATGAGTGTGTGTATTTTGTTGAAACCAAGCCTCCCATTTCTGTGTGTCCATGGTACACTGACATCATTAACTTCATAGTGGACCATACATATCCAGAAGGGGAAACATCGCAACAAAGAAGATGGTTGTGTATTATAACCACCAAGTATGTCATCTTGGAACAAGTGCTCTATCGTAGAGCCTTTGATGGAATGTTGTTAAGATGTGTTGATGAAGAAGAATCTGAAAATATTCTTTATGAATCACATAGGAGTATGTGGAGGTCACTTTGGTGGCCACACCACTACTCAGAAGATACATCAGATGGGCTACTTCTGGCCCACATGCTAGAACATGATGTGGTAGATTTTGTGCACAAATTCCATAAATGTCAAGAGTTCTCCCATGAGATCCACATACCGGCATAGGCTCTGCAACCAATTGCAACACCATGGCCCTTTTCCACATGGGGCCTAGATTTGATAGGGAAATTCTCTCCCTCATCAACAGATGGTCATAACTTCATAATCACGGCCACAAAGTACTTTACTAAGTGGGTAGAAGCCATGCCTCTTACCACCGTGCCTAGATCTGTAATCACAAAGTTCATTCTGAACCAAATCATTTGTAGGTATGGGGTCCCACAAGTCATTATCTCAGATAATGGCACATCTTTCAAAAATGATGAAGTACGTGAGTTGTGTGAAAAATTCAAAATAAGTCACCACACGGCTTCTCTCTATTATCCTCAGGCCAATGGACAGGCTGAGGCTATGAACAAGACATTAAAATCCATTCTCCTTAAGACCGTCAAGGAGAACAAATGAGATTGGCATTTAAATATTTTTCTGGCCTTGTGGGCCTATCAGACATCAGTAAGAATGCCGATGGGGGAAACCCCCTTTTCTTTGGTATTTGGTGCAGAAGTGGTTTTACCACTCGAAGTCGAAATACCTAGTCTTTGTATCTCATTGCAAGGAATTCTAGGAGAAGAAGGCTATCGAGAGGCATGACTCTCTCAATTAGAAAGTCTTGATGAAGCTAGACTCAATGTTGAACAATGGACATAGCATTTACGCTGACCGGATGGCTCGGAAATACAACAAGAAAGTCTATGAGCATGAAATATATGAGGGAGATTTGGTTTTAAGACTTGACAGCCGAATAGACAAAAATACTGGTGAAGGAAGGAAATTCAGACCCAGGTGGTTGGGTCCATATCGAGTAATAGAAGACTACAAAAATGGGGCATTTCACCTGTGTACACTAGAGGGTGAGGAGTTTAGTGAATCTGTAAACTCTCTTCACCTGAAGAGGTACTACACATGATCCATTAGCATTTTCATATGTACATTACTGCATCTGCATTGCATTTTCATCTGCCAGTTCATTCTGTAAAATTTGTGATCAAGGGACTTATTCTTATAGCAATTCCTAAAAACTTCTGAAAACATTGGCAAAACATTCAAATCATGCCTCTACAAATCTTCACGGTATCATCAATTGTTTCTGAATCATTTCATCGATCCAAACAAGGATAAGACAAAGTTTTGACAGTAACCATACCAAGGCCTACATACTTGGTTCTACTTATAGTCTCTTTCTAGATTAGGTGTCTTTTCCTATAGTCTGTTCTAGAAGCTTCATGGTGTCGCATCTATCCCGTACACATCTCTTTGGAAATAAGAACATTCTAAACATTTTTCCTAGATAAATAAGTCAAATGCAAATCCACAGAATTTTTTTTATTTTACACATTTCTCTTCCCTACCAACCTTTGGTGTTGAGCCTGCATCTCTTACTGGTGATGTAGGGTTGGGAAAGGAGAGAAATGCCCTTACTCACCTATGCCTTGTCCATGGTGATAAGCCCATACTTCCTACTGGTAGCATGGGGCAAGGTGTAGGGGGTCTCTTTGACAAACTTGAAAGTTAGAAACAGTTCATTCAAATATTGTGAAATCATAAATCAAAACAAAGTGAGTTAGATGTCCAAAATTCCAAAAGAGCTTAAAACCTCAAAACCAGATTTTTTCAACCAAGTGGCCATCTACGGATCTAAGTCTAGATAAACTGGAAAGCAATTCACATTCTAAACTATGAAGAAAACTTGAGTAGAGTGAGGTTGTAGTGTCTCAATTTGGTTTTGTCAAATCCTTGTCTTTCTCTCATCATTACCATTCAACAAATTTCCATAACTTGTGCCCTTTCTGGCTCTCGGTGTTGAGCCCTCACATCTTACTAGTTGTGTGGAGTTAGGAGTGGGGAAAGTTCATTCACTTATCATATCACTGTATCACCATGTTTTTCCAAAACAATACGAAGTACCAAAAATTGCTTAAAGAAACTAAAGTTCAACATTACAATGTGTTTGCATTATCATATATCAACATTATAAAATACAAAAAGAAATCATTCTGTTAGCATTCATATCCACTACATACATTCTGAAAAGCATATAAAAATGGAAGTTCTAAACATCTAGAGTACACATGCAAAGTGAGCCAAGAGGAAGTCAACTCAGATACAAAGAATTACCAAACCAAAAAGAAGAGTTTGTATATATCATAATAAATCAAGTTTTGTGTACAATGCCATCACATGCTAGGCATGGTCAAAATGCTTGCAATGAGCCCGAAATATACAAAAAAATCATATAAGCCTGACAAAATGGACAACAAAGCAATAAAAAGGCCCAATGGCCTGTCAATCCCTCTGGGATCCCTCAGATGGTGCACGGCCACGTCCAGGACTCCTACTATGGCTACAATGATGAGAATGAACTGAATGGTGTGAGTGCTTGTGGTGGTGGCCACTGGCCATGGTCTCGCTGCAAGAGTGACTCCACCTCATCAATCTCTCGGCTGCCTCATACCCAGCCACCTGAGTATGAAGAGAGGTCATCACCTCCGCTACTCTCCAGATAGGTGCAAACACATCAGTGTGTCTGTCAGCTGCTAGCGGCTGGCCTGAATCCTCAGTCAGCTCAGCTTGGGTCTTCCCTGAGGGGATCAGCAGGGTGTCCATGCACACCCATCGAATAAGCTCTCACCACTCCTGTGCAGTCACTGCAAGCAAGAAAAGAAGAAGAAACGTGAGTTAGAAAATTACAAAAAACAAAAAAAAAGAGAATACCAACTAACATTTCCAACTAACAAAGTCAAGAGAAGAGTATCAACATACTTGGATCTCCAGGCATCCAAGTAGGGTCAGTGGTTGTTACTACTGCTGGTGGTGGCTGTGGGGCCTCCCCAAAGCTAGAGGTGAGACATTTTCCTATCATGGACTCATCATCTCCCTCTCCATCTCGAGGAAGTGGTCCCTCGAGACCAAGGTCTCTCTCTCTGCACTTGCCTCCTCCCATGCTGCTCTCAGCATATCCTGAGTGTCATGCCACTCAGGGTCACTCTCCTCCTCCTCCATATGTGATGCCTCACTAGCCTCACCACCTAACCCCTCATCCCCTATCTCCTCTCCAACTGACTCCTCCTCAGTCTCATCTCCTGTGTACTCCTCAGAGTCAGAGTCTACATCAATGGGCTCATCCTCCTCTCCACTGTGAGTGGGAGTGGCCACAATCCAAAGTAAAGGTGCTCGAGGGGCACCAACTTCCCATTGGGCATGGACCACATGCCTAACTACAATAGGCACACCTGGAGTAACCAAAGTCTAGCCAGGATCCCCTCTAGGGCCCTTCCAGGCCTCCTGAATAGTCTTGTATACTGGTGCCACTGGAGGAAGCATATCTACATAAGGGAGGCCAAACTGCTGAGGAACCTGGTCAAATGGATGAATCTTGACTCTCCCTCCCTATCAACTAACTGACCCTATGGTAGAGAAAGCTACCACTGTGGTCACCTCCTACCCCCACAACCCTGCCATATCCTAGTAGGGTGTGGCAACCATGTCTGTCGTAGTCAAAGAAGCCACTGGCTGATGTGGCATCTGAAGAACTGACATCACTATCCACCTCACTTCCTGACAGCCCCCAGGGTCTTGCACTAGTATTCCCCTCCCATAGGGGGTAATACACTCATATACCCAGCTCATAACTAGTGTGGGATGGCTCAATGACTATCCCTGTAACCTGACTACCCTGTATAGGTCATGATAGGTAGTCCCTAGGATGTCTACTCCCCAGGCATATATGTGGCCATGCCCCTCAATCTGTGTAATAATAGGAGCCCAGCAAGTAAAGGAGAGTGTCACCTCCCTTGTCCCCGATCAATCGTGAGGACAAGATACCCATGATGGCTCTGCGAATGATGGGGATAGGAGCAGTGGCAATAGATCGGACCTTTATCCCCTTCTTTGAGCCAAATGAAACAACAACATCCCCCATGTATGTGGCCCACTGAGTCATCTCAGATCTAGATCCTGTTGTCTCCAAGGTCAACCTCCTCCCAAGTATCAGAAGCCCAAGAATGTGGTATACGTCCTCCAGGGTGATAGTCCACTCACCCCTGACACCTGACAACCAGAAAGTGTTCCGGTCTGCATCCCAGTAAGAAAACAAGTCACACAGTATGTGACTAGCAGGAGTGACATGGGGCACCTGTGCAATCCTCCAAATCCCTACCCTCTGGAGAATATTTGTCTCATCCTGAGTCAGCTGGTCTAAAATCTCTGGGAGCCAATCACACTCCCTCTCATGACTCCAACGGATGTATTCCTCCTTCTGCATCCACCAAAACATAGAAAAAGAGAAAGTTAGTAACGTATATCAAAGGATAAGCTCACCAAAAACATGAAAAACATCAAAAATCCAAAAAAAATCAAGTTAGCATGCATTTTGGTCATTCTGTTCAGAACCGCCACCCAGTGCTTAGGGTGGTCCCGTGGTCCTGGACCAATTTTCCAAATGCGTTTTAACCCTAGAAAATGCTCAAAAACACAAAAAAAGACCATTTTGGACAAAATAAAAGACTGCCCTATGGTGCCCCCCTAGAGACTCATTTAAGACAAGAAATTTTGAAAATGATCCCCCCTAGGTAAACTTTTCAACATTTTTACATTTTAGGTTTAAAAATGCAAAAGTGAAAAAAACCAACCTTAGACCATGCAGGTGATCTCCCACTCATGGAGGCATGATCACGATCTCGTAATGGTCGTTTCAGTTGTACTCTCATTGAAAATGGTCACCATGGGTCCAGAGCTCCAAAATCACCAAATCGAATAAGTGCAAATGAATTGGAAAATGAGTTTGTTTTGATATATATATATATATATATATATATATATATATATATGTTGTTTTGACCTCATTTTGAGTGTATGTGTTCACAGGGCTGGAGCGTTGGTGCAGGTATATCTCTATATCCCCGCACAAATGGTAAGTCCTCTTGTCATTTTTGATTTAGTGTTTATTTTTTGATATTTTATCTATCTGCACTTGAGTCTTCTCTTCCTCTTGCAGGTAGCAGGAGCTTGGATGGTGACATTTCGACACACGGGCATGTCAGGTATAGCTTCTAACTCCCCATTTCAGGAAATGCCATACTCAGACTCTATGTTTTATGCCTCTTCATGGCTAAGATGCTTCTCCGAGGGGGAAATATGTACGCACCCAAAATTACATGTGCTACATTGTCAGAAAATGGTTACAAAAGTCCCCAATGATGATTCATGTCCTTTCAGAAGATGTTTGAGCTCCTAAACCCATCTACAGTGTATATTTGTAGCCTAGACATCCTTACTTAGCTTTTCCACACTTTTTCCAGCTTCCTGCACTTCATTTTGTGCATGTTTTGGCCTTTAGTGCCAGGACCGCCGCCCTGTCCTGGGCTGGTTCTGAAACCACCGCCCAGGCAAGGGTGGTGGTCCTGAGTGATTTTTCCAGAATCCGTCATGTGTGTTTTTAACATGTGACGCTTCACTTAACTTCACTTTTAGGATGCATTTGTGAACCAAATTGTCTAAAAATAGTTTTGATTCTTGGTTCTCCTTCCCTCTTCTATTTTTAAATAGATTTAGTTAGTTGGAACTGCCTCTTCTTGCCTTGTGCATGAAGGCACATCCCAAGCCCCAATTCTTATATATTCCATGCTTGTATTCAAGCAAAAGGCCTGAGAATTTTTGTGTATCTTGCATAGTATTGCTGCCACAATCTTGCTAGGAATTGCATAGCCAAGCTCAGATCTCTTGTGTTATCTCTCTTCTACTTGCATTGCAACCAGACTGCCTTCAAGCTACCATTGCTCAAGCATCTTCTTCTGTTGTTGTTCTTGCATTCCCAATCCCTTGGACTCATATGAACACACAAAGAAAGAAAGGAAAAAACTGAGGGGACAAATACAGATACAACTAGATTTTCCAAAGCTCTTGCTTATCCAGGTTGGAATTACTTGTTTGTTTGCTTCATTTGTCAAATTGTCAATTTTGAATCATTAGTTTCAATTACATATCAAATAGAGTAGTAAAATTGTTCATTTCAATTGATTAGGAAATTACAAGTAGATCAAATCATTAGAAAACTTTCTCTTTGACATTACCAGGGAAGTTGTGGGGAACAATAGCTCTTTTAGGGTTATGATTTGTTCTTCACCTCTGAGGTAGGGTTTGAAGGTTTTTGATTAAATTAGGTTATCTATTTTAGATTTAGATTTACATATTCACACAAGTAATTAGCTACATCCGGCTATTACTTGTATTTAGTTTTGTTTATTAGATTAGAAGTATTGCTTAAAAACCAGAAAAGATCAAAAACATTTACTTTTGTTAGATTAGTTTGCTTTTATTGTTTTGCTCTGATATACTGTGAAAACAACCAAAAAACATAGATTAAATTTCCTTTGATAGTTAGTTTGTTTTACCAAATCATTTCAATTCATTATGTATGACCATCAATGGTCCACAACAAGAAAATACGTATGGTTGTGATCCTTTGGTCCCACAACCCAACGGGCCAGAATTCTTGACCGACATTGATACACGGGTTTACGCTTGCAAGTTTTACGCACACCTGCTAGGTTTTCTGAGAAAATAGAACAACTAAACACGCTAAACATCACAGCTAATCAAGCCTACAATTATTGGACTACTCCTAGCAACATGGTTTGATTACGTGCATGACCATAATAGGACCACAACCTCCATGAGTTTTTGGTTGTGATCCTCAGGTCCCACAACCCAACGATGGGCCTACTAACCAATTAGATATGACACTGGTTTTGCATGCATTGGTATTTAGGATCATCACCACTTCCACCTGATATCATCGCACAACTTTCATTATTGAACATAGCAGCCGATCAGGCTAAGACTTTATGGACTAGACCAGAAAATCATCCATAGTCCCTATGTGGTTTCATTACGCCTCTCATTCTCACTTCCATGACCTTGTCTGGAAATCTATACGAGGCACCCACAGGTCACTTTTAACATGTTCAACAACCAGTGAATAGAATCTCGACAGAGCTCGATATTGACTGGAGTCTGAGAAGCTATTATATCAGATCGATCCATCACACCACTTCAAGTTAGGAGAGCATTCTTTTCCTTAGATTGTAGATCCTGATATTGCGTGTCGAAGATATAAGGTTACCTCATTAGCTTATCCACCATCACCACACATACACATCCATTTCTATTCTACATTGCACTTGTCTCAGCACGACCTCAGGAAGTCGGGTGTGAAGAAGGTCATGTGTTGATTATTATCTTTTATGAATATGTAAATTGGTTGATATGTTTGTTATTGTGCCCAACTGGGCTGTTGGGTAGAATGGCTATAGGAATGGTGTAGGAGAAGTATATCTTAGCCAATAGGGGTTTATTTTGTGGGAGGCATAAGTGTTTTGGGGAGGTATAAGTGTGGAGGGAGTTGGGATTTGGGTTTCACCTTACAAAGAAATAGCTTGCATTTCTTTACTCATTATTGGGGTGTCATAATAGGTTGGGGAGGCATAAGGAAATGTGAGGAATAGTTTAGGGGTACTTGGTGGAGGCATAAGGGCATGTCAGGGATATTGAAATGTTATATTTTGGCAGTTTTTTCTTAGGTGGTGATACCCATTTCCACCAATTTTGGAGGCATAAGTAGCATCCCCCATAGTTTCTTGCTCATTTTGGCTTGCATGATGAAGCATGAAAGTTTTTTTTGTTATGTTTTACATGTGGCTACAAACTAAATTCTATTTTGGACTATGTTTTAAATGTGAAATTCTTCTATGTGTGTTTGGAAGCCTTTGTTGCCATGAAAAAGTTGAAACACAAAAAAATCTTCTATTGCATTGTGCCCTTTGGGGCTCGGGGGCAAAAATGAAAAAGGATGGATTCTTCTTTTCATGTGGATGTCTTGGTTGGGTGCCACAGAGCATTGCCTTTCCCTTACTTTGTATGTTGTGATCAAATTGGAGAGGGATGGATCTTCTTCATGTTGTTGTTCTGGAGAAAAGGAAAAATATAAGTTTGACAGTCCTTGTTGAGACTATTTCTCTATTGTACGCACCTCTTCAAACCCACTTTGAATTGGATGACCTTGTATGAGCTTATTTGTGAACTTGGAAATATGGTTTTGTATGATGGCTATGGATAGTTGTAATTCAAATATGTGTTCATAGATGTATCCTGTATAATTTTCTATTGTTTGAATGAATGAGAAACGGGGGTTACAATTGTATTTTGTATATTTAAATTGAGGAATGTAGAAGAAGAAAGATTGTACAGAAATATTTTTTTGAATTAATGGAAGTGCAATTCACCTTGTCCAAATAATTTGGTGTGCATTGGAAACCTGTGATATTTGAAATATAGACAGGTGTTGAAATGGGCAGCTTGTTGGAAAGTGTAATCAGAATTATTGCACCCTCTGTGTTTGAGGCCTATAAGCACGTTTTTGAAAGAAATAGAAATTGCATTCAAATTGTTTCTACCTTTTGATTGAAGGAAAATGTTGGTTGTGGAGCTTGATAGCGAGTGGGGGTTGCAAGGGGGGGGGATTCACCTCTTCCTTGGCGGGGTCTAGGGGGCACGTGTCCCGATGGGGGTTGCTCGAGTGCAACGCTTCCCATAAGCCACATTTAATATGTATTTATGTATTGTGAAATCTAGACCATTCCTTATTAGGTCACAGATCTAATGGGTGGTTTTCTATGTTTCCCCAAAATGATAAAAACCCTAATATCTTTAAAGAATCATTATGTATGAGGCTCATTAGTAGTTAGATGCACTATGAGAGAGAGTTTTGCTGGACTGAATAAAATGATTGGCTATTTCTGGTGGATGTAGCCCATTTTGGGTGAACCATGTTAAATTTGTGTCTCTATTTTATTACATTTTTTTCTGTTTTACGTTTTCTGCATTATTCATTGCATGCTTGTTTACCTGTACAACTGGTATAATCCTAACAACTGGTATCAGAGCACGTTTGAGATTTATTTTTTGGTAGTATACTCATAGAGGGATTTCTATTTGAGTGGGAGAAGCAGCAATGGCAGAGGATAATAAGTTCAGAGTTGAGAAGTTTGACGACATTTTAAATTACCAGCTATGGAAAATGTAGGTGGAAGATTACCTGTATCAAAAGGATCTATACCTACCATTGGGAGGTGAAGAAGTGCAAAACCCTCAATCATGTATGATGAGGAGTGAAAGGTTCTGGAAAGGAAGGCTCTTGGTGTGATTCAATTGAGTCTGGCATCGTCCATAGCTTCAAATATCTCACAGGTGAAGAGTATGGTAGAGTTGATGAAAACCCTAGCTAATTTATATGAAACACCTAGTGCATCCAATAAAGTTTATTTGATGAAAATATTGTTTAATCTACAAATGCAAGAAGGTGGATCTATATCTAACCATCTTAATGATTTCCACACTATTGTAAATCAGTTAGATTCAGTTAATATCCCATTTGATGAGGAGGTTAGAACATTATTATTCCTATGTTCTTTACCGGAAAGTTGGGACAACTTAGTAATGGTAGTTAGTAATACATCATCTACTTCTCTTAAATTTGAATATGTAGTCAGTGTCATTTTAAATGAGGAAATGCACAGGAAAAGTATAGGGGAAAATTCTTCTTCTGGAAATGCGTTGAATATGGAGAGTAGAGGGAGGAGCAAGGAGAAATAAAAGAGTAAGGCTCATGGGAGATCTAAATTAAATATGGGAAGATCCAAATCTAGGAGTAGAGGCATTACTTGTTGGAACTGTGGAAAGAGAGGACATGCTAAAAAGGATTGTTGGTTCAAAGGAAACAAAGAAAACCAGCCTGAAGCTATTAAAGAGGAAAATCCGACAGTTAATATTGTTCAGGATGCTCTTATACTTTCTCTTGATACTAGAGTAGAATTATTGGGTAATAGATTCAGGTGCCTCTTTCCATGCAACCCCTGATAAGGGCTATTTTAAAGAGTATGTCCAGGGAAATTTTGGACAAGTTTATTTGGGCGATGATGAGCCATGCAACATTGTCAAGAAGGGAAATGTACACCTGAAATTATAGAACGGAAATACATGGATATTGAGAGACGTGAGGCATGTACCTAGCCTCAGGAGAAATATCATCTCTACATGATAGTTGGGTGGTGAAGGTTGCATAGTCACATTCACTTCAGATGCTTGGAAGGTTTCCAAGGGTGTCCTGGTAGTGGCATGGGGTAAGAAAGTAGGCACTCTTTATTTATCTACTTGTATATCTAATTCTTATACCATATTTTCTACTTTAGATGAGGATGCCAACATTTGGCATAGTAGATTGGGACATATGAGTGAGAAGGGCATGAAAATTCTACAGGAAAAAGGTAAGATTTCAAGTTTGAAGCAATTGGACTTAGAGTTTTGTGAGCATTGCATTTTTAGGAAACAAAAAAGAGTTCAGATTTCTCAAGGCAAGGGAATACCAAGAAAGAGCAAAAGTTGGAGCTAGTTCATACAAGATGTGTGGGGGTCTGGCCCATGTTGCATCTCATGGTGGTTCTCTGTACTATGTCACATTCATAGATGATGCCACAAGGAAGGTATGGGTATATTGCATTAAGCGTAAGTCTGATGTCTTTGATACATTTAAGAAATGGAAAGCACTTGTTGAGAATCAATGTGGTTTTAAATTGAAATGTTTGAGATCTGATAATGGTGGTGAGTATTGCAGTAAGAAATTTGATGATTATTGTTCCTTGAACAAGATTCGTAGAGAGAAAATAGTTCCCAAGACTCTGCAACAAAATGGTGTTAGTGAGAGGATGAATAGAACAATAATGGAGCGTGCACGGTCAATGAGATTGCATGCGGGGCTGCCTCTTCATTTTTGGGCAGAGGCCGTAGATACTGCTTGTGTACTTAATCAATTTTGGGCCTTCGAGTGCACTAGATGGAGGAATTCCCGAAGAATCCTAGACCGGGAAAGAGGTAGACCTTTCATTTTTAAGAGTATTTGGTTCAGATGCATTTGTGCATGTTAATAAAGAAAACAAGAAGAAATTGGATTCAAAATCCAAACATTGTACATTCATAGGCTATGGCTCCAATGGTGATTATGGATTTTGGTTTTGGGATCTAGATGAATCTAAGATAATTAGGAGTCATGATGTTGTTTGGCATGAAAATAGAATGTACAGGGATCAGGTACATGATGAAAAAAAGCCCAAGGAAGAATTGGTTGAGGATATAGCTCCTAAAAATGAACTCTCGGGTGGAAAATATCCACCTACAGGTACCGAGGTTGACAATTTTGTAGGTAGAGCACGACATCCAAAATGTCGGCATCGAGCACCTCTGTCATAAATTCAAGAAAATGAGCAGCAAGAAAATAATGATCCCATGACACCCCCATCTTTGGTAAGAAGGTCACAACATATTAGTAGACCTCTAGAAAGATTTTCCCCTACTTTGTATTATTTGTTACTAACAGATAGTGGTGAGCCAGAGAGCTTTGATGAGGCAATGCAGGTGGAGTCCACTAAGGAGTGGAGAGCATGGCATGAATGAGGAGATGGACTCCCTGGAGAAGAACCAAACATGGGATTTAGTCAAATTTCCGGTTGGGAAGAGAGTACTACAAAACAAATGGGTCTACCATGTGAAAGAAGAAGAAGGTGGATGGAAAAGGTACAAAACAAGGCTTGTAGTGAAGGGGTATGAACAAAAGAAAGGTATCGATTTTGATGAAAATTTCTCCCCTGTTGTAAAGATGTCTTCCATTCGTACTGTATTAAGTTTAGTTGTTGTTGAAGATTTACACTTAGAGAAACTTGATGTCAAGATGACATTTCTCCATGGTGACTTGGAGGAGGAGATTTATATGCAGCAACCACTTGGATATGAGGTGAAGGGTAAGGATAAATTGGTTTTCATGTTGAAGAAGAGCCTATACGGGCTCAAGCAAGCTCCCCGGACAATGGTATCTAAGGTTTGATAGTTTTATGCATGAGCATGGTTTTACTAGATGTCAATCAGATCATTGTGTGTACTTTAAATGGTTGGATAGTGGGAGCTAAATTATTCTTCTGTTATATGTAGATGATATGCTTGTAGCAGGGTCTAATATGCAAGGAAATTGCAAAGCTTAAGGAAAATCTTGCACAAACATTTGCAATGAAGGATTTGGGTGCAGCAAAGAAAATCCTCAGTATGCAAATCAAGAGGGATAGGAAAAATAAGAAATTGGTGTTGTATCTCAGGAGGACTATGTAGAAAATGTGTTAGAGAGGTTTCAGATGCAGAATGTGAAACCAGTTAGTACACCATTGGATGGGCATTTTAGATTAAGTAAAGAGTAATGCCCAACAACACAAGAGGAAAAAGATTATATGGCACGGGTTCCTTATTCTTTAGTAGTTGGGAGCCTCATGTATGCCATGGTTTGTACCAGGCCATACATTGCCCAAGGAGTGGGAGTTGTTAGCAGGTATATGGAAAATCCGGGTAAAGCACATTGGAAGGTAGTCCAGTGGATTCTCAGGTACTTGAGAGGGACCAGTAGTAGGCACTTATTGCTTTGGAGGGTCAGATTATACTTTACAGGGATTTGTGGATTCAGATATGGCATGAGGAGATGTGGATAACAGGAGGAGCACTACTAGATACATGTTTATAGTTGGTGGTGTGGTAGTGAGTTGGATCTCAAAGTTGCAGAAGGTAGTTTCCCTATCTACTACAGAGGCAGAATATGTTGCAGCAACTGAGGAAAGTAAGGAAATGTTATGGATGAGCAGGTTCATGGAGGAGTTGGGTAAGGAACAAGGGGATTGTAAGTTACACAGTGATATTCAAAGTGTAATTCACCTGGAAAATAACTCAACTTTCCATTCAAGAACCAAACACATTCAGCTAAGATATCACTTCATACGACAAGTGTTGGAGGATGGGCAGCTTGAGTTAGTGAAGATTCATACAGATGATAATCCTACTAATATGTTTACTAAGCCAATGACAAAGGATAAGTTGGATTTGCATTCAACTTCTTTGGGTCTTCAAGATTGATCTTGAAGTGGAAGAAACAAGCCAAGAAGAAAATTCCAAGCAAGAGCTGTAGTGGTGGAGTTACAACAATCAGTCTCCAAGTGGGAGATTGTTGGTTGTGGATCCTGATAGCGATGGGGGTTGCAAGGGGGGCTTCTGCCCCCTATTGCGGGGTCCTGGGGAGCACATGCCCCGGTGGGGCAAGGGTTTGGGGACAGCGACCCCTGAAAGCCACATTTAATATGTATTTATGCACTGTGAAATCTGGACCGTTCCTTATTAGGTCACAGATCTAACAGGTGGTTTTTCTATGTTTCCCCAAAATGATAAAAACCCTAATATCTTTAAAGGATCGTTATGTATGAGGCTCATTGTATTAGTTGTGGCACTGTGAGAGAGATTTTTTCTGGACTGAATAAAAGGATTGGTTGTTTCTGGTGGACATAGCCCATTTTGGGTGAACCACGTTAAATCTGTGTCTTTGTTTTATTGCATTCTTTTTCTGTTTTACATTTTCTCACATTATTCATTGCATGTTTATTTACCTGTACAACTGGTATAATCCTAACAAAAAGCTCATCAAAGAAACACCTCAGTAAAATTTTAACTCCTAGTGTGTCACGGTTCTAAGTATCCATAAAATGAATCATTGAAAGGACCTCTTAATCATGTAAGAAAATTCCATTGACATGTTTAAAAGTTAGTGCCAAACAGGAACTTTAATTAGAGGTGTCATCTTACTAATGTAGCTCTATAATACATTGAATTATGTAGAAATGTTGCTCTTGAGATTTGGATGTGGAAGGCATGGGTATGGGCTATTTAAGGCAAAAATGAGTAGAAATCCATAATAAAATAATGGTATTTTGGCGTATGGTCAGAGGTCGCTGCTAAAATGCCTTTGGGAACCTTACGCAAATGATATGGTCAATCTGTTGTAATGACTCAAGGAAAAGACTCTAAAATTGTTTGATTTGATTCCTCATAGAGACGTGCTCTCATGGATTGTGTTGGTGGTAAGACGTGCACAAAATGGATTTTTGAAGAGAAATGAGAAATCCCACAATTTTTTTCCGGAATGACTAAAGCTGATGTGGTCTCGTCAAATGCGGGGATCGTGGGATTAGCGTAAAAGGTATGGTTTTCCTCTTTTCACTTGCACTAAATATTTCTTCATCATTTCTAGATTTTTAAAATTAAATTTTGAATGATAGTGAATTTAATCCTAACAATTGAAAAAATATTACCTTGATGCAAACTCTTAAAACATTAAAAAAATATCGAAAGTCATGTGCATGGAGCGCCACACCCAAACGTACCGTAAAACTGAAACTCTTTGCCTGACCCTTGGTGAGATGGAACACCTTAGGGAACCTTAACCAATCTGTTTCAAATTATTTAATTCACTTGAAAATCATATCCCTAAACCCTCTTATCTTAACAGTCACTTTTGTGACGTGTTTGTTTTAATAAAACATGATCGGTTTTGGCTTACAGTTGTCGCTTAGCTTGAGCGAAACTGAAAACCACTACCTCATACCTCTAGTATGCCTACTAAAGAATCATAAACCACATTCATTCCTTTGAAAATTCCTTTGGAAACTAATTTTATAAGTGGGTTTTGGGGCCCACTGATCGTTGTGCAATAAGAGCTACTGACATAATTACAATAACTGGCCCCGAAGTTGTCCTTGTAACTTGAGCTTTGTTCGTCGTAATCAACTTCCAACAGACACGATGAATTCTATATATGGGGGAATAAGTAGGGATCATAAAAATTTGTGATTGAACTTGAAATGAATGTGTTTAAGACCTAGTTGTAAGCACTTTTGTTGTTTTGGACAATTTTCTAAACCTTAGCTAGAATCTCCTTTTTGAGTCTCGTTTGACTTCTAGCCACGTATGTGACCTCGTAATACTGTTGCAATGCTATGTAGAATTTTATTCGATATTTTCTCTTGTATAAACTAATTTTTAAATGTATGGTGATTTTCTCTCTCCACCCTCTTCTCTCTCTTGAAACAACTATGATACTTTGGTTGATTTGAAAATGTAAATGAATTGGGAAATGTAAATTTGTTTGAAATGGTAAATGGTTGTGACATTGTGAATGGAAAATAAAATTTCTCATAACTTTCTCTCTCTCTTGTACCCAATGTAAAGTGAGAAATGAATGTGAAAGCGTGAATCCATGAAAAATAAACTCTCTCTCTCTCTCTCAGAGAGATAGAGAGAGATGAGTCTATAAGATATCTCGAGAGAGACTCTGCTCTCTATATCTAGAGATCTCTCGATCTTACTCTCGCTATCTTCTATCTCTCTGCTCTCTCTATCTCTCTCTCTCTCTCTATCTCTCTCTAGCTGCTTATACTATCTCTCTAGCGCTCTATATGCTCTCTCTCTCTCGCTCTCTATCGCTCTATCTGCTATATATATCGCTCTCTCGCTCTCTTCTAGTTAATTGAAAAATGTTAGAAATGATTGAGGGATGTGTGATTTATGATTGAGTGTGTAGGGGATTTCCATACTCAATCCTAGGACTAACGCAAACGGTGGTTACATGTACTCCAACAAGAGGAATTTTGGATGTGATATGTTTGTAAATAATGAATTGTCAAATGTGTAAAGTTGTATTCATATTGAAACAGTATTAACATAGAATAATGAGATTGTATTTTTGTTAGAAGGATCGTTTTCTTGATATATTTTGAAAACGGGAATACACATGCACATGACTATATTTTATTAGTGTCAAATTGGGATGATAATTTGTACTCAATGTTGTACATATGGTTATAAAGATATTAAACTACTATCTTTGTTATGTAATTATCTGGTACATTCCTTAACACCCACAATACTAGGTAGAATCTCCTCTCATCAAAACTAATGAAATTAAAATAATGAGTTACAATGCCTATTTTCCTTCCTCCCCCCCCCCCCAATTATCAAAATAATATAACCATAAAAAATATTGATCCAATTTATAAACATCAACTTGATAATAATTACAATACAATATTATTTTCTTGAAATCATACAGTAATCGCATTAGGCTAAATTTCCTTTCCCTTTTAAATAGGATAGCGGAGCATATGTTCTCTTTTACAATTATGTCATGCATTTAATTTCATATTAACATCATAGTCAAATATCTTAATTAAACATAGGCTTTACTAAACATCCGCCAAACAATGACTTGTTTTCCGTCATCTGTAAAAATGTTAAAAATCAGTAAGTTCAAAAAAACTAGCATGAAATGTTGTCCTCCTCATCTTTACAAATTATCACACTAAAATATCTCAAGGATAAAACCCTAGCAGTAAATAGAACATCATATACTAAATTAAAGAGATCATTTAATCATTTGAACATTTTTCCTTTCTTTCATATTAATTTCACAAAAGAAGGCATATTTTATTTAATACTTCACCTTTAACATGATCATCTATTTTTCATGACTAAATTCAAAACAGTACCTAATTATAATCCATTAGTTTCCATACCATATTCATTAACTTGTCTTCTCCACATTTTCTTCTTGTACAGGTAAGCAAACAATATTCCAAATGTATCATTGAACAAGGCTTTGTTTCTCATTATTTACCTACTACAGTGTTTTCTTTATTCGAGTTAAAGATAATTATTCTAACTAAAAATATGATCCTTACAATTCTTCATAATTAGAAACATTACAATTTGACTTAACAATCCTTAGCATGGAAATCATATCGTTCAAAAGATTGTAATAGTCAATCTTGGTAGGAAGAATTTTAAAGCTTTTCAACAACAAGAAAAGTAGAAATACCTTAATTTCTCAGAAATTTCATTAATATTTCCAAAACCAACCAAGAATTTCTTTATTAATTTAATATAATGATAATATCTATCTATATTCATCCAAACATAACTACAATTCAATCGAAGGAATACACAGTCGACTTCAAGGCAACAAGTTCTCATCATACCTTAACATTTTAACTCATAAATTAGGCTCTGATAACCCTTTCCTGATAGGGCTCTAATAACCACATTCACAGTTCTAAATCAAAATGCTTAAAATCCCGTTACTTAGACACAATTCAAATTCACTAAAATTGGTTAAGATAAAATCCCGTCCTAGTTTAGAATCCATATACAACAATCAAATACTCACACAGGTTACTAAAAGAAAAGAGTATTATAAGTTAAACAGTTTGACTGTAGGTATGAAGACCAGAGTCTATCTAAAGCGTAAATCCTCATTCCTTTCCCAAAAAAATTATATAAATAGGAAGAATCAAGAGTATTAACAGAAGAAGGCAACTGTGTATATAAATATACACAGCGAACAACAGCATATAAATGTATTAAGGCGTAAACCAACATGGGTTTAACTTGGAACACAAGTATATAATTATTCAACCTGAATCAACCATTCGGTACTCGAACCAGTTTTGAGAAAATAATAAACTAGTTTGCAGAGACACATATTACACACTTTTTAAAAATATTACCCTCGAAATGGGTTATCAAGGAATGCAATATAGACCCTGATATCTAAAACCACACAATTAAACTAAACTCGTAATGGGTATTTAACCCGATATTCAAGAGTAAAAATATGAAAGTAAACAATTAAGCTAATCCCCATTCACTTAGTCATTAATAGGGCCTAGTAAGCGACTATAGATATATTTCACCCGATATGTGTAACAAAATTTAACCCATACAACATCAAATTGAAATTCCTCTTTTCACCCAAGTTCATAGAGAAGATAAATTGCACAGTTTTTAAAACATTAAAACATTTTAATGCTATAAATAATAAATATGGGAAGAAAATGTTTTCATGCCTGGAATAAAAGGTAAATCCCTTTGCATCCTTTCTCCAGTTCGAGCTGAGTCAAAACCTCCTTCACGGTCTCCTCTAACAAACTCCAATAATTTTCCTTCCAATCCAAATAATATAATCGTCCATGATTATAACAAACACCTAATATAAATCTAACAGTTTCCTTTAATATTCCCATAAAAATCTCCACTAATAGTTTACAATGATTCATCCAAAAATAGCTCGCCATTACTACCTGTTAAAAATTACCAGTTTTTCATGTAGAGCTTCATGTGAGCCAAAAAGATAGAAACCAAAAATGAATTCCTAGAAATACCATTAACCAACCCATTAGCTTCCTCGAGAAGCTTCTCACTTCTCCTAAAATATGTGGAGATGGATTAAATGCATTTAATGCATTTCAGTACCAAGTCCTATTTTTTCCCTCCAAGACTTCTGGAAACCAACCGTCAGTTAAGTTTAAGATGCTAGTAAACTTAGATATTTAATCCACACCATTCGATCTATCCTGGAGATTCGTCGAATAGTCGAAGACCGTTACCATTTCACAAACTTCTCTTTTGCATGGTTAGCCATTGGCCGTTTATAATTTTAATGCAATTTAATAGCTATAGCTTAGGTGGCCATGAATAATGGCTCAATCAAATTCCATATCATATGTGCTTGGGTCTGTGCTCGACCGAGCTATTTAACCATTACAAATTAACATTGATCTTTACCATATAACAAAGGTCCTTAACATGGTCGATGACCATAAGAAAATTGAACTTAGGATATGGTCTATCGACCATTCATTTTTATATACTACTATATAAATTATTTCTTGTTCCAATCATAATTTGATCAAATTGCTAACCAAACAAAAATAATATTCACCCATCTATATGGTTTAAGACCATGGGTGTCATTTGAACTAGGGGGATGGTTTTCAGACCATAATGCAATCATGGCTCACATATATATAGCCTGGTTATTCATCATTTTAAACTAATCAAGCTTTGGAATAGATAAATAGTGGCTTAACCTTTCCAGATTCATTCTTACCTACCCCAATTATTAAGGGCTTCATCCTTTTAGCATCAATAGTTGTAATGTTATATCTATCGATGAGAACATTTAGATCAAAATACTTTTATATGGTAATTGTAAATATAACCCAGTATTGAACTAGAATAATATTAATCACAAAAAAAGATATGCCATATGGGAGGATGGATTGTACAAGCACAGAATTGACGATGTTTTTCTACGACGTGTTGACAATCTGCAATAGGAAATACAACTAGGTATGTTCAACTATAATTATAGTTATAACAAGTTGATTGTTTTCAACATTTACTACTAATGAAATCAATCATGATTATAACAACAAAACATAACATAGGTTATAATCCAAGCAATACACGGTAATACAAAAAAAAGTATTACCTTATACACATCAAAGGTAAAGTATTCATAACATCAAGGTATGCTAAAAGGTTACGATATTCGGTAGCTTACGGAACACGATGGCAAGTACCAATATTTTGTCGTGATTACGGGCAGCACACCAAAACCGGTCCCCGTGTCCATGAGTTTCACGGTATCATAACTCGTTTATGTCTTAACAAAATGAAAACAATGGGGGTGTGACATACTTCCCCCCTTTAAGAATCATCATCCTGATGATTAATTCTAACCATTAACAAATTTTTTAAAAATCAGGTAAGAATATACTTATTTCAACATCAAATTATTCAGTAAAGTATAACTAAAACTTGAAAAGTTTAAGTTTTCAGAGCATTTAAATCAGAATTTTTTGGTTGTAGTATCCAATTTTTAATCAAGTTTTACCAAAAAATAAGAATTATGACATTTTTCAGTCATTCAAACAATAATAAATAACAAGGGTATAATATCTGATAACAAATTTTTATATTTTAATCACTGAAACAGGTGCGGAAAAGTGGTTTTAAATCCATCTAAATTCTCCTAGGTTGCACATTCTTCAGAAATTGGTCCCATTAGACCTTGCATTGAATTATTTCCTTGTTTCGTAAGTGTAGCCTACAAGTTTCTAGCACTCTTATGGGTTCAACCATGATGTTTCCCGGATCCTAAACCTATAAGGAGTTCTAGTTAAGTACATGTGATAAATCAGATACATACTTTTAAAGAAAATAAATATGAAAAATATCATGCATATTGAACAATGCGGGAGGCAAAACTAGATGGTATGACACATATTTGATTATTTCAAAGGTTTCAACAAAGTGAGGTCACAGTTTGGATGATTTTCTAAACAAAATTGAACTTTTCTTAGGTTTGACCCATAAGAAAATTTGTTCCCCTTATTCAATTTTTTTGTCAAATCTCTTTAAATCGGTGTAGATCTTCTGCCTATCAGAAGCTTCTTTTAATTACTCATAAATGAGCTTGACTTGTTATTTCATTTCAGTCAACATTTTAGGTCCTATTACTTCCCTATCTTCCACGTTATCCCAAATTATAGGTTTCCTACACTTCCTTCCATTCAATGCCTCAAAAGGAGCCATTTTAGGCGAGGAATGGTAAGATTTATTGTAAGAAAACTCAAACAATGGAAGATATTATTTCCACTTGTGCTATTGACCCATGCAGTACATCCTGAGCATGTCCTCCATAATCTGATTTAAACTTTCATTTTTCCCATTTATTTCTGGATGGTATACAAAACTGAAATTTAGCTTTGTCCCTAAGGTTGAATTTAAATTTTTCCAAAAATGTGAAGTCGTCCTATGATTTTGATCTGAAATTATTAACTTGGGTACTTCATGCAATCTGAAAATATCATGCACAAACATTTTTGCAAGCACAGGTGAATCGTCTTTCAGATTCCCTCGTATAAATTGAGCTACCTTATTTATCAACTACAACCAAGATTACTTCATGTTTATTTTTTTACATTGGCAGTCCTTGTACAAAGTCCATACTGATTACTTGCCACTTAAATTACGGAATTATGTGAGGGAATAGCAGTCCTACTGGATGCATATGATTAGCTTTGACACGATGACATTCTAAGCAGTGTGAAACATAGTTTACTATTTCGTTTTTCATCTCTTTCCAAAAACATTGTGTTTTTACATTAGAAAGCATTTTAGTCACTCCGGGATGTCCATAATAGGGAGCATCATGAAAAAAATTTATCACTTTTTTCCTTAATTCATTTCCAAGGGTACATAAACTTAATTTTCATACCTTAAGACTCCTTCATTATCAAATCTGAATCATTTGTATCTTTTATCATTTAGATTTTCACCAAGAAGTGTTTTAACCTACTAATAATAAGAATCAGCCAACATTGCTTTCTTAACTTTGTCTTTAAACTTAGTCCTCAAAGTGACAAGAGCATAAATGTGCTTCCTACGACTTAGTGCATATGTCACTCTATTTTCCTTACCAATTATGTGGTTGATATTGAATTCATACCATCTTTTTTTCCTTGCATTTAAGTTAGGCTCAATGAAGATGTATTTCATCCTGAGATTATCTATTTTCTGTTCAAAGGGGTTTCGTAAAAGGTAGTGTCTTCGTAATTGTGAAGCATGTACAATGGAAGCAAGTTCCAATTCATGGGGAACATAAATTAGCTCATTTACTTTGAATTTTATACTTTCATACACAATCACATGCTCATTTTGTAGTAGAATACCTCCCAAACCTTCATCAGAGGCATCTATCGCTACGGTGAAGTTCTCATTGGGATCCAAAACTATTAGAATAGGTGCTAAAGTTAATTTTTATTTCATAAATCTAAAGGTATACTCACATTTTTCATTCTAGACAAATTTTCGTTCCTTTTTCTACAACGAGGTGATTAGAACAATGACTTTCGATAAGTCTTTTACAAATTCTGGTAATATCCAACTAATCCCATGAAGCTTCTAACTTCATGCACATTTTTAGGAGTTGGCCAATTAGTTATTGCTGCAATTTTTTATGGATCCACATAAATTCCATTTTTATTTATTATGTGTCTAAGGTATTGCACCTCGTTTTGATAAAACGAACACTTTGAAATCTAACACAATCCTAAGATGTTCATTAAGCTCTTCAACGCTTTTAGAATAAATGAGAATATAATAAAAGAATACTAGTACAAACTTGTCCAAGTATGCTTGAAAGATATTACTTGTTAAATTCATAAAAGTTGTTGGAATATTGGTAAGCCCAAACGGTAACACCATAAACTCAAAGTGACCATACCTTGTCCTAAAGGTTTTTTTTGGATTTCCTCTTCTTTTATTCTCTGTTGATGATAACCTAATCACAGATCAATCTTAGAGTAAACCAATACACCATGCATCTGGTCAAAAATTTCATCAATTCTTGGAAGGGGGTATCTATTATTTATCGTGGCTTTGTTAAGAATTTTGTAATCAATACATATTCTCAATGTTCCATCCTTTTTCTTAACAAAGATGACCAATGATTTCTAAGGAGAAACACTTGGTTTGATCAAACCTTTAGATAACAGTTCATGAATTTTTTCTTTGAACTATATAATTTCAATTGTATTCATTCTATAGGGAGCCTTATAAATTGGTTTGATTCCTGGTTTGATGTCAATAGTGAAATAAAACTCTCTTTTGGGTTGAAGGCCAAGTAGTTCTTCTAGAAATACATTGCTAAACTCACGTAGTAGCGGATGGTCTTCCAAAGAAGTCTTACCATCTTCACCCAAATCTGAAATTTTTATAGCATAAAGCATGTAGCCTTTATTATTAGCCTTTTTGAGCTACATGGCTGAGATTTGCCTGACTAAAAAGCCTTTTTTTATCCCCTAAATTTTTGTTATTTTCTACAGGTCATCTAATAATTTAATCCTCTCTTCGTATCATTATAAAGTTTCCTTGTGTTGGGCTAACCAGTTTTCACCTATGACTGCATCATATGAGCCTAAAGGAACTGCGTAAAGGTCTAGCTCAATGGTGAAGCTTGGCAATTCCAGTGTTGCGCTAAATAGACATTGTTTAATTGTGTGGAAAAAAAATTCCCATATTGAATATACCATGAATTTTTCATTAATCCAGTTGTTCTTTTAAGTTTAGAATCTAATTTAGTTGAAATGAAACATTTAGTTGTGCCAGTATCAAATAAAATGGTTACAAGCAGTCCAAATAACTTACCTGCAACTTCGATAGGCGTAGCTTGTTTTTCATCTTGTTTATAAGTCACTGGATCATGTATACGGTGTTTCTGGTTGTTATCATTTTTCACTTGGGGGTAGTTATTTGCATAGTGATCCAGACCACATATAAAACAACCCCCAAAAGGTCCTTTCCTATTAATTTTACTTTATGTACTAGCTGCATTGTTCTGTCCATTTTTTTGTTATTTGCAATAGTCTTAACTGTTGTAGTTTTCTTACCAATACCATTCCCACTTCTGTTTTTTCTACCAAACTTCTTCTACCCAACCCTTTTAGGTGTTAAAGGTGAAATTTCATTAACAGATTTCTTTTTCTTTTTCTATCTATGTGTAGAAATGGCCTGCAGTTTCTATTCTTACACTACTTCGGCCAAAGTTTATGAGTCATGTTTGCATGCTCCTTTTTGTGACAACAAATATATCAAAAGAAAATTGTCCCTTCACCATATCACTTTTTTCAGCTATCGGAATTACATCGGTTAGTTGAGTTAAATAAGCTACATGATACACATAAGGTACAGAACCTATTTAACTTATGTGAAAGATCACATCTGTGCCAACTTAGGTTTCCTATGGGATAGAAAATGCTTACATAATGACTTATGCCATTACGCAACCATTTCCTTTCCCATAGCCAACTTACGTTAGTACCGAGGTGACTCATCCATACCGGATAAAAAACTTTTGTAACTTCGTAACTCAATTCTCTTCTAGTTACGACATTCATAATAAATGGACCCCAAAGGGACAACTTAGGATATATGTTATACGGTAGTATTCACTCAATGAGTTGTGTCATTATTTGAATGCTACTTTATAGTATCCATCCGAAGTTGGCCTGTCGAGTCCCAATTATTAGGAATGTTGTAACCCATGCCTTAATTATTTATAATTAAATCATTTTATGACAGGTTTCCCTTGTGTCGCAACGATATATTTATCGCATCTAATTGTGTTCCTAAAGTTCATAACTTATTTTTCCTAATAGGTTCTATTCATTTTCATAAGTTATTTAATTACATTCATTGTGTAATCTTAAATGAGATTAAGAAAACTTGCAGCATTATTGTCACATTCCATTATTTGTTCATTATGACATTTTCATCTTATTCCATAAAGTATACATTTTATTGTACTTATCAATTGAAATAGTTTATCAGCAATCATCATTGTATCTATTGCAGATATATAACTTAATCATAAGTAATCATCAAATGATTAATATGATAATTCTTAGCACATAATATCCATATAACATTAATGATACATTTATGACATAACGTTGAAATATATTATTAGAATAATATAACCATAACAAATATTGAAACAATTTATAAACATCAACTTGATAATAATTACAATACAATATTATTTTCCTGAAATGGTACAATAATCAAATTAGGCTAAATTTTTGTTTCCTTTTAATTAGGACAGTGAAGCATATGTTCACTTTTATAATTATATCATGCATTTAATTTCAACTTAACATCATAGTCGAATATTTTCCAGAGAATGACTTATTTTTCGCCATCTGTAAAAATGTTAAAAATTGGTAAGTACAAAAAGAACTAACATGAAATGTTGTCCTCATACTTACATATTATAGCACTAAAATATCTCAATGATAAAACCCCAACAGTAAATAGAACATCAGAGACTAAATTAAAGAGATCATTTAATCATTTTCCTTTTTCCTTTCTTTCATATTACTTTCACAAAAGAAGGAATAATTTATTTAAGACTTCACCTTTCACATGATAATCTATTGTTCATGACTAAATTCAAAACATAACCTAATTATAATCCATTATTTTCCATGCCATATTCATTGAATTGTCTTCCCCACATTTTCTTCTTGTACGGGTAAGCAAACAGTGTTCCAAATGAACCATTGAACAAGGCTTTATTTCTCATTATTTACCTAATACAATGTTTTCTTTATTCAAGTTAAAGATAATTATTCTAACAAAGAATATGATCCTTATAATTCTTCATAATTAGAAACATTACAATTTGACTTAACAATCCTTAACATGGCAATCATATCGGTCCAGATAATGTAACGGTCAATCTTGGCAAGAAGAATTTTAACACTTTTCAACAACAAGAAAAGTAGAAATACCTTAATTTCTCTTAACTTTCCTTAATATTCCCAAAACCAACCAAAAATTTTCTTATTTAATTTATTTTAATGATAAAATTTATCTATATTCATCCAAACATAACTATAATTGAATCAAATGAATACACATTCGAATTCAAGACAACAAATTCCCACCATACCTTAACATTTTAACGCATAAATTAGGATGTGATACCCCTTTCTTGATAGGGCTCTAATAGCCACATTCACAGTTATAAATCGGAACGCATAAACTTATAAACAATTTACATTCACTGAAACTTTTTAAGACAAAATCTCGTCCCAGTTTAGAATCCATTTACAACAATCAAATACTCACACAGGTTCCCAAAAGAAAAGAATATTATAAGCTAAGGAGTTCGACTATAGGTATGAGTACCATATTCTATCTAAATTATAAAATATGTATTCCTTTCCCAAACAAATTATATATATATATATATATATATATATATATATATATATATATATATATATATACAAGAAGAATCAAGAGTATTAATAAAAGACAACAATTGTGTATATAACTATACATAATGAACAACAAGATATAAATGTATTAAGCTGTAAACCCAAATGGGTTTAACTTGGAACACAACTATATAATTATTCAACCTGAATCAACCATTTAGTACTCAAACCAATTCCAAGAAAATAATAAAATGGTTTGCAAAGACACATATTACACACTTTTTAAAAATAATTCCCTCGAAATGGATACTCAAGGAATGTAATATAGACCTTGATATCTAAAACCAAAAAATTAAACTGAACTCATAATGGGTATTTAACCAAATATTCAAGAGTAAAAATACCTAAGTAAATAGTCAAGATAACCCCCATTTCATGGGTTAAATACCTAAGTGACCATAGCTATATTTCACCTGATATACGTATCAAAATTTAACTCATGAAACATCAAATCAAAATTCCTCTTTTCACCCAGGTTCACAAAGAATATAAATTGTAGAGCATTTAAAACACTAAAACATTTTAATGCTATAAATAATAAATATGCAAAGGAAATGTTTTCATTCCTAGAACAGAAGGTAAATTCCTTTGTAACCTTTCTCTAGGTCGAGCCAGGTCACTCCTTCACAGTCTCCTCTAATAATCTCCAACAATTTTTCTTCCAATCCAAAGAATATAATCTTCCATGATTATAGTGAAGACCCAATCTAACAGTTTCCTTAAATATTCCCATAAAAATATCCACTAATAGTTTAAAATGGTTCAACCAAAAATAACTCGCCATTACTACCAGTTAAAATTTATCATTTTTTCATGCAGAGCTCCATGCAAAACAAAAATATAACAACCAAAAATGAATTCCCAGAAATACCATTAACCAACCCATTAGCTTCCTCAAGAAGCTTCTCGCTTCTCCCAAAATCGGTGGATATGGATTAAATGCATTTAATGCATTTCAGTACCAATTCCCATATTTTCCCTCTAAGATTTATGATAACCAACCACCAGTTAAGTTCAATATGCCACTAAACTTAGAGATTTAATCCACACCATTCGATCTAGCCTGGAGTTTCATCGAACATTCAAATACCATTACCATTTCATAGAATTCTCTTTTGCATGGTCGGTCATTGGCCATTTAAAATTTTAATGCAATTTAATAGTTATAGCTTAGGTGGCCACGAATAATGGCTCAATCAAATTCCATATCATATGAGTTTAGGTCGGTGCTCGACCGAGCTATTTAACCCTTGCAAATTAACATTTGTCTTTACCCCATATACAAAGGTCCTTAACATGGTCGGTGACCATTAGAAATTTACATTATATAGTGGGCTATTACCATTCATTTTTATATTACTAAATTATAAATTATTCCTATTCCAATCATAATTTGAATCGACATTCTAACTAGACAAAAAAATAATCATTCACCCATCCATATGGTTGAAAACAATGGGTGTCATTTGAACTAGGAGGATAGTTTTCATTACCACCATTATCAGGGGCCACAGGTGTGTGGTGTGTGTGCGTGCTCGCGACAGAGTGCATGATTACATGATGGTCTGAAAACCATCCCTAGTTCAAAATGACACCATGGTCTTTGACACATATATAACTATATATATATATATATATATCTAACATACAATACATAGGTATGATGTATGTTGATGTATGTACATTACATACTACAACAACATACATATGTATATATATATTAACATACACTCCTATGAACCTATCTATACCTACAATATACATACATATCTATACATCCCTACATATCTATATAGCTATATCTATATATATACACACTATGTATGTATGTATGTATTGTTTGTATATACCCCCTAGAATATATATCTGTATGTATGATGTATGTATGTATGTATGTATGTATGTATGTAGTATGTATTATGTATGTTATGTATGTATGTTTGTGGTGTGTGTGTGTGTGTATGTAGATATGTATGTATGTGTGTGTGTATGATTATTGAGTATGGATGTATAATACAACATACAACAGACGTCTGTATGATGTTATCTATGTATGTATTGTATGTATGTATGTATGTATATGTATGTGTATATATACATCTCTATTCACATACATACATTACTACAGTTAAAAAATTTATCATTTTTCTTTATGCAGAGCTCCATGCAAAACAAAAATATAACCAAACCAAAAATGAATTCCCAGAAATACCATTAAACCAACCCATTAGCTCCTCAAGAAGCTTCTCGCTTCTCCCAAAATCGGTGGATATGGATTAAATGCATTTAATGCATGTCAGTACCAATTCAATATTTTCCCTCTAAGATTATGATAAAACCAACCACCAGTCAGTTCAATATGCCACTAACTTAGAGATTTCTTTATTCAAGTTTAACGCTAATACCTAATACAATGTTTTCTTTATTCAAGGTAAAGATAATTATTCTAACAAAGAATATGATCCTTAGAATTCCTTCATAATTAGACACATAACAATTTGACCTTAACATCCCTTACATGGCCATCATTCGGTCCAGCAATGTAACGGGTCACTCTTTGGCACGCAGCTTTCCCCCCTTTTCCCCCCCCCGCCCCGTTAGCCCTCCCCCTCCGGTCTCTTCCCGGGCCGAAGGCCCAAAAACCAACCAAAAAGGGGCGGAGGGAGGAGGGGAAGGAGAAAAGGGAGCGAGAGGCAGCCAAACCTACGATAAGTGAATCAAATGAATACACATTCGAATTCAAGGACAACAAATTCACCATACCTAACATTTTAACGCATAAATAGGATGTGATTACCCCTTTCTTATAGGGCTCTAATAGCCACATTCACGTTATAAATCGGAACGCATAAACTTATAAACAATTACATCACTGAAACTTTTTAAGACAGAATCTCGTCCCAGTTTAGAATCATTACAACAATCAAATACTCACACAGTTCCCAAAGAAAAGAATATTATAAGCTAAGGGAGGTTCGCTATAGGTATGAGGACCCATATTCTATCTTAAATTATTAAAATATGTATTCCTGTCCAAACAAATTATGAATATATATATATAATATATATATATATATATATTATATCTATATATATATACAAAGAAGAATCAAGAGATTAATAAAAGACAAAATGTTGTATATAAATATACATAATGAACAACAAGTATAAATGTATAAGCTGTAAACCCAAATGGGTTTAACTTGGAAACACAACTATTAATTATTCAACATGAATCAACCTTTAGTACTCAAACCAATCCAAGAAAATAATAAAATGGTTTGCAAAGACACATATACACCAATTTTAAAAAATATTCCCTTCGAAATGGATACTCAAAGGAATGTAATATAGACCTTGATATCTAAAACCAAAAAATAACCATGAACTCATAATGGGTATTTAACCAAATATCAGAGTAAAAATACCTAGTAATAGTCAAGATAACCCCCATTTCATGGTGTTAAATACCTAAGTGCAATAGCTATATTTCACCTGATATACGTATCAAAATTTTAAATCATGGTGAAACATCAAATCAAAAATTCCTCTTCACCCAGGTTCAAAAGAAATATAAATTGTAGAGCATTTAAAACACTAAAACATTTAATGCATATAAATAATCAAATATGCAAAGGAATGTTTTCATTCCTAGAACAGAAGGTAAATTCCTTTGTAACCTTTCTCTAGGTCGAGCCAGGTCACTCCTTCACAGTCTCATCTTAATAATCTACAACAATTTTTCTCCAATCCAAAGAATATAATTACTTCCATGATTATAGTAAGACCAATTCCTAACAGTGTCCTTAAAGATTCCATAAAAATATCCACTATAGTGTTAAAAGGTCAACCAAAAATAACTTCGCCATTACGTACCGTTAAAATTATCATTTTTTCATGCAGAGCTCCATTGCAAAACAAAAATATAACAACCAAAAAGGAATTCCCAGAAATACATTAACCAACCCATTAGATTCCTCAGAAGCTTCTCGCTTCTCACAAAAATCGTGGAATGGATTAATGCATTTAATGCATTTCAGTACCAATTCCCATATTTTCCCTCTTAAGTTTATGATAACAACAACCAGTTAGTCAATATTGCCACTAAACTTAGGGAGATTTTAATCCAACACCATTTCGATCTAGCTGGAGTTTCATCGCCATTCCCCCCCCCCAAATACCATTACCATTTCATAGAATTCTCTTTTGCTGGTCGGGCATTGGCACATTAAAATTTAATGCAATTTAATAGTATAGCTTAGGTGCCACGAATAATGGCTCAATCAAAAATTCCAGATAATATTGAGTTTAGGTCAGGTGCGTCGGACCGATGCTATTTACCCTTGCAAATTAACATTGATTTTACCATTAACAAAGGTCCTTTAACATGGTCGGTGACCATTAGGAAATTTAAATTATGATATGGTTTATTACCATTCAGTTTTAAATACTCTATCTAAAATTATTTCATATTCCAATCATTTTAATTTTTGATAGAATTTCTAACCAGACAAAAAAATAATATTCACCCACCATATGGTTGAAAACCATGGTGTTCATGTGAACTGGAGGATAGTTTTCATTACCACCATGTAATCATGGCTCACATGTGTGTGTGTGTGTGTGCGTGCGCCGCGCGTGCCATATGATACCATGATGTCTGAAAACCATCCTCCTATTCAAATGACACCCATGGTCTTTGACCATATATATATAATATAGAATAGATAGTATAAAGAAAGATACATAGGTATGTTGTAGGTAGTAGTAGGTACAGCATACATACATACATACCATAAATATTATAATATATATATATTAATACATATAGATACATATATAGACAGAAATATTACATAACTATCTATCATCATACATATATAATATATATATATATATATATCACACATATGTAGTAGTATGATGTGTATTATATATATATAATATGTATGATGTATGGTAGTATGATGTATGTATGTATGTATGTATGATGTATGTATGTAGGTAGGTATGTCTGTGTGTGTGGGTGTGTATGTAATAGGTAGTATGTGTGTGTGTTGTATGGATGTAGGTATGTATTACATACCATATCATACATACATACGTATGTATGTATGCCGAGAGAGATGGTAGGGGAGGTGCAGGGAGGGAGGGAGGGGAGAGAGGCGATGGTTCCACCCCCATACATCTTCTACGTTCCGTAGTTTTCGCAACTCCTTGCTTTTTATAACTTATCTTTGTCCGATTTCCCACACTTCGTCTTCTTTTCATCCGTTTTTCTAACTTATTTGTCTCTCACATTTCCCCCCCTCTGGTCTATAAATCATTCTATTCTAGGCCTCCTTTTACTCAACTTTATCCCGCTCACTCCGTACCGCCTCATACCTGCTTTTCCCCACGCTGTACTCTTAATTTCCCTCACCCCCATCCTCTATTACTATTCATCTCGTCCGTTCCTATTCGAACTCCTCCCGTCACAAGCCTTCTTCTTAGGATTTTTTTTCCCACTTCTTCGTTCTCCCTACCGAGTTGCCTTTCATGTCCCTGAATTTCCCGACTTCCCCACCTTTCTACTCCCGATCTATCACCCCCCTCTGGATAGTAAAATAGATATACATATACATAAATACATACAGACATAATATATAAATAATACATAAGTATGATGTATGTATACATACATTACATACATAACATACATGTGTGTGTGGTGTATATATATATATATTACATTTACATATAGATACATATCTATCCATACATAGACATACATATCTATACATAACATACAATTATATATATATAGATATATATCTTATACCACACATAGTATGTATGTATGTATGTGTATATATATTATATTAATATGTATGTATGTATGTATGTATGTAGGTCTGTATGTATTCTGTATGTAGGTATGTATGTAGTAGTATGTAGTTGTGTGTGGTTGTGTATGTATAGGTTGTATTGTGTTGTGGGTATGTATGTATGTATGCTGTTACATACATACATACATACATATTCTGTAGATGTACATATATATGTAGTAGTATTTTTTTTGAGGTATGTAGTATATAGTATGGGTCTCTCTACATAGTATATTACACATACATACATACATAGCCTCCATATCTATGACCTACATACATACGTAGGTATGAGCTACATACCTCCAGACCTACCTACATGTGGTGTGGGTGTATATCATCTGTATCCCCCCCCCCACCCCCCACCTATATATAGAGATCTGTCTCGCTAGGGAGGGAGAGAGAGGGAGAGAGCGATAGGAGGGATAGAGAGAGAGAGTAAGAGAGAGAAGAGAAGGGAGAGAGAGAGAGAGAGAGAGAGGAGGAGAAGAGAGGGAGGGAGGGAGGTCGAGGGAGGGCGGGAGGGAGGGGAGGGAGAGAGAGGGAGGGAGGGAGAGCGATAGCGAGGGAGAGACAGAGACAGAGAGGGAGAGAGAAGCGGAGCGGAGAGAAGGAGACAGAGACAGAGAGGAGATAGAGCGAGAGAGAGACAGAGATAGAGAGAGAGAGGAGAGAGAGAGACATGAGAGGAGAGCGAGACATACAGAGAGAGACAGCGGGCGAGAGCGGAGAGGAGAGAGAGCGGAGACAGAGATATGAGAGACCGAGAGGAAGAGAGGAGAGAGGGGAGAGGTGAGAGAGAGAAGGAGGGGGGGGGAGGGGGGGGGGGGAGAGAGAGAGAGAGAGAAGAGAGAGAAGACAGGGACAGACAGACAGAGACAGCGTGAGACAGACGCAGAGACAGACAGACAGAAAGGGCAGAGAGGGGAGGGGGGTAGGAGGGAGGGGAGGGAGGGAGGGAGGGAGGAGAGAGAGGGAGAGGGGAGGAGGGGAGGGATGGAGAGAGAGGGGGGGGGGTGGGGATAGGGGGGGGGGGGTGGAGAGAGGGAAGGGAGGGAGGGAGAGTAGAGAATAGGGAAGAGGGAGACAGAGACAGGGAGAGATGGGAGAGACCGAGAGACAGAGACAGAGGACGAGAGACAGAGACAAGACAGAATACATATATACAATACATATATATATATATACAGATACATTATGTATATATTATCTATATATATACAGATATACGATATATATATGTAGAGAGATATACCTATTAGATATATTACATCTACATATATTACATATGGAATATGTTATATATATTATATATAAATACAGTATATATATTACATATATAAAATATATATATATGTTATATATGTATATATATACATATATGGGATGTGTGTATTGTGTGTGGTCTATATATATATATAGAATATATACATACATACATATTAATATAATAATATACATACATACCATTACATCATACAACATGGCATTGCATATATGGTGTGTGTATGTATGTATGTGTATGTATGTATGTATGTATGTAGATATATGATATGTATGTATGTATGTATGTAGATTATATGGTGTGTGTGTGTATATGTGTGTGTGTGTGTGTAGATATATGTATGTATGTATGTATATATATACATGTATATGTATACATATACATGTATATATGTATATACCTATATACATATACATATATATATACATATACATACATATATACATATATACATATACATATACATACACACACACACACACACACACACACATTATAGCATGATTATTCATCATTTTAAACTAATCAAGATTTAGAATTGATAAACAGTGGCTTAACCTGTCCAAAGTCATTCTTACCTGCCCCAATTATTAAGGGCTTCATCATTTTATCATCAACAGTTGTAATGTTGTATCTATCAATGAGAAAATTTAGACCATAATACTTTTATATGGTAATTGTAAATATAACTCGGGATTAAACCAGAATAATATTAATCATAACAATGAAATACAACTAAGTATGTTCAACCATCATTGCAGTTATAACAAGTTCATTATTTTTAACATCTGCTACCAATGAAATTAATCATGATTATAATAGCAAAACATAACATAGGTTATAATCCAAACCATACATAATAGTATAACGACAAGTCTTGCCTTATTCACAGCAAGACTTTCTAACCATACATAATAGTATAACATAAGTTATAATCCAAACCATACATAATAGTAATTTATTTATAATATCAAGGTATGTTCAACAGGTTGCGAAACATGATGGCAAGTACCGATATGATGTCATGATTACAAGAAGCATACCAAAACCTGTCCCCGTGTCCACAAGTTTCCCGATATTGAAACTCGTTTATGACTTTAAAAATGAAAATAGTGGGGTGTGACAAAGTGTGTGCCTTTAAGGGTCTTCCAGGAATGGGGAATGGTTATCCACATAAACATTATAGGTTAGAGATAGTACACAAAGAGAGTGTCGTTATTTGGTCTTGTCCTTAGTTCTCCTTGCGTTAAGTACCTTTGTCCTCTTAGGTCTCAAATCATTACATTCATGACTTTTTTTTGCATTACATCATTCAACACATTATTCATCCACATTCATGATCAATGACACATTATCTTCACCTTTCAAGACACATTACCTCTTTTTAAAATCCTTGGCCAACACCATCGCCCACGGGCAATTGTGTCAGTGTTATACTTCCTCACAGCCCACACTATCACCTGCAAGAGATGGAATTCTATATATAACTTCACCTCATTTGACACTCATAAGAAAAGGAAGCCAGATCATTCAAATTTTCATTATATCCACTCTTTTACACAATCTTCACATATTTTTTCCTAACTCTTGGTTTATCTTGCATCTTACTTGGATTGGATTAGACATTATTCTTATTAGATGGTTGGTTACACTATTAGGTCACTTATAGTGAGTTTAGGACTAGAACGGTGTTCCACTTCTCCACCTGATAATGATTCTCTCTCAATGTACTTATTCTCTAGAGAGAGATGCATCAGTGATCACCCTCCAAGTACGATTTTAGTGCTCTAACCATCTCTTGTCATTTTTCATAAGTAAGTTTATTTCCTTCTTCATTTTTTATGTTAGCTCATTATTGCATATATTTTGATGTTATTTAGTTTAGTACTCTTATTAACTATCATCTCATTAGCTTTCATTTTATTTATATCATGCATACTTGTTTCATTTATTATTGATTTATACCTCTCCACACCACACTACTGATATCTCAATAGGATTCTTTTTTCTATCTTGACCGTGAGCCTTGGAAACCCTAGGTTGACCTAGTGTAGGGATTAATGCCCTCTAGATATGTGATCCTATCGCTCAATTTATCTCCTTTAAGTCTACCCATTGTACGATGGTACATATGTGGTTTCTACTCATTGCCTCGATATCCTTTTCGAATGGGTGATTTAGGAGTGCATGTTATTGAGACACATTTTTGGCCCACATACATAGAGTACCTAAAGGAGTAATGGAACACTTACATAACCATACTTAAACTAAAAATTAAAGACACAAAGGTAAAATATTAACAAAAATATCCTTTGGAAGAAAATTTTATTCTTGTAAAATTAGAGAACATCTAAAAAGATAGAATCATGTGGAGGTTATCTAAGCACCTCATGCAATTAGATTATCTCCATTAAATAATTATTTTAGAAAATTTCCCTTTTATTCATAATCCCCTTCTCTTCTTACTCTGAGAGGTAATTTCTATAATCTCAATTTTTCCTTAATATCCTTAGAATATTTCCCTCTCATACCAAACTAAGGAGTAATTATTCAATACATCGCATGCACACGTTCTTCCTAAATTCAATGTGGTCCCTTCCCTTATATTATATTTGAATAGACATATTGTTGGACAACTATGTGCCCCATGAAATTAAAAATGAGGACTACACGAAAGGTTTATAGGATAATTAAATTTGTTATTATTTTGGTATATCAATATACGAACGGTAGGTAACTTAGTTTAAAATGTCCAAAACATACATTATCAAGGGATTCTTAATATTACCCTTTATTTTCAATATTTCCAAAAAAAATTGAAATGCATAAAAAAAACCAAATTCTTTCATCTCTATAACAAACTCTTTTGTAGCCAATAATCCCTCACTCTTCTCTTCATTTTTAAAGGCTAAGAAGACCACATTTACAACGTCCTTCCAAAAATTATAAATATTCTCCCCTCCATCATGAGTGACCCTTCTATCGTATTATTTATTCCTCCCCAATAATAAATGGCACATGTCTATTGGAATAACATCAAACCACACCTCGTCCTTATAGGTATTCCTAATCATAATTTCAAATAGGAATATTTTATATATAATTACTTGTTCCCTTTCTTGAACCTTGATATGCGATAAGAATATGGGTTCTTCTCACATTTCAATCTCCATTTATTGACCATCATTGTTGAGAACATGTTTTAATACTACCAATATTAATAATTATTTAACCTTGTTGGACATTGTGTCATTTGTGTTGTCTTTGATGTCAAGTAGCATTGATTTAAAAGGGTAAATTGGTGGTCATAGTGGGTGCATAATGTTTTCATTGATGTTAATTGATGTCAAATAAGGTGAGAACCAAGGTTTTAATTAATAATGACAAGTCAAGTTGAGTATTTATGACTATATGCGTGTTCTTGATACATGGTTCTAGCAAGAAAATGTTGTATATGATCTCAAGAGGTTTTCAAAGGTTAGCACAAGGTCTAAAATGATTAGAGAGATTTGGTTAAGGTGTTACTGAATCTACAAGATAAATAACATGTCTCTTTATGTGAGGCATGTGTTGAATGGAGACTAACTACACCTATTTCTAGACCTAGTGGAAGCATGGCATGAGGTATGAAGTAAAAAAGGATAAGGAATGTTAGTACGAGCATGTAAGGAGTATTATGACATTGCATAACATGCGTGGAAGGTGTACAAGTCCATGGTTTTGGTGTAGATTACATGTTCAAGGTCCTTTGGAGGAAATTACAAGAATACAAAACAAGTAAACATGGGAAAACCAGGTAGCATAATGAGTTTCATAGCTATGCAAGCATGAGTGAGCATTAGGATAGTAGAAAGAGGTTGTTGTAGATGTGTGTGATAATTTTGAAGTTGGGAAATTGATGAGAAAGCATGAAAATTTGTTTTAAGATTTACCAATATCTTAAAGTAGACATTCCTAGCTCGATGGTCAACTTCAAGTGCTCACCCACATGTGCAAACTCTGCATGGGGACATAAGCCATTCATCAATGTTGAGGCATGGAGTCAAGAGTGTTTTGTAATTGGAATGAGGTAAAATGATTACCTATGCTTTATGAACACTTTTTAATAATTTAAGTGAGTTTAAAACCTAGTTAAATGTTAGTTTTATAATGATAACAAAGATTTGAAAGGTGTTTTCTCTAAATGGCATGGGAATGCCATTTTTAAGGTTTAATCATCTAGAGAATACATTAGAGCTCGTTTTGGTGGTGGTGGCATACTGCAAGGGTGATGAGAAACTACAAAAAAACCTTTTTTGTATGAATATTTGTAGGTATAGGCATGTGTTGTAGATTTCATAGTGAAATAGTAATTATGGGAGCAAGTTTCGGACATATTCAATGCAAGAAATGAGTGAAATATCTCTTCAAATTTACCTACCAGTAATGGCCTAAAGAGTAAAAAACTAGTCATGGAGGTCCAAGAGGATTTTGATAGAAATACATAATGTAGAAGTTAAATTTGGGCTTAGATAGATTTTAGAGGTCACTTATGATATGTTTGATCTCTTAGTTTGATTAGATGATGTGTTTTTATTCTTGAGTCCTAATGGCCTTAACTACCCTATTAGGTTTTCCAAGAAGGTCTGTGGGATATGTATGTAGGTGTAATAATCTTAATGTGACATACATATGAGTGTTTGATGTGTGTTAGGTCCCTGGTGAAATGTTCCAAGTGGTAGTGCTTGGAAGTTTTCCTGGAGGTGTTGAAGTTTGATTAGTTCAAGATTGGTTCTTGATTCCTGATAGAAGGTTTGAGGAGTTTCAAAGAAGGATATTTTTTGGAGTGTTATGTCTTGAAATGATGATTTATGTGAGTCATATGAGATAAAATATATCAATACATTTATGTTTATATTCTTCTTGTGCCTCAGAGAAGAGTTTTGATGTGCAAAGTTGTTTATTTTTTAGGATTGTTTTATTAGGTGCTTAGACCTAATAGGTGATGCTTGCCAAATGGAGTGATCTACAATGAATATGGATAGAGAAGATTTGTTCAAGATTATAGAGGGTGTTGGGAGTTTTTTGATGATATGTCTAGAGTTTATGGATTCACGGTGAAGCTACCTTGTACCTTTGAAATTCAAATTATGACCATTGGAATGGAGACTTACTTTTAGGCCTAATTGAGCATGTTTAGGTTTTTAATTCTTATTCCAACAGAAGGTGTCATGTAATATTATTTGATTACGTTGTAAAGTGTCTTATTATATTTATTATGACTGACCTTACAATGGCCTTTTCCGACCTAGAAGACTTTTTGGCATGTGTCTTGTATATAAAGCATGGTGTAGAAGCTCATTTGAGCTAGTGGAGAGATGGAGGTTTGAATGAGTAAGAGGAGAGTGTGAGATTGTTATAAGGGCTCTAGATAAAAGAAAATAAGAGGAATGAGAAGGTGAGAAAAGTGGAGGAGCAGAGAGGAAAGGTCATATGACCTAATCATCACACTTTGGTGCATTCATGAGTGAAGAAAAGGACAGAGCTATTTGAGAGGGTTTTGAGTAAAGATAGTTGAAAGAGTGATCACAATCCGTTAGCTAAGCAACAAGGTCATCAAGTAATCTTCATATTCAGGTGGATGAGTGGTTATTTGTCATCTTGGGGGATTTTAGCCTCATTTTAGACATGGTAATTTGCTAAATAGGGATTGGTGCTCCTTATGGGGTTAGTGCCTCATTAAATAAATCTAATGTCATGTGTAACATTCACAGGAGTCCTTCATATTGACTAATATATGAACAAGTTTAGTGGGTTTTCTTCCCCTTGAGGGTTTCCCACTTTATATCTTGTGTCATCATGTCATTTTCTTCTTCATGTATGGTTATGTTTTATGATCCATAATGGTTAAGATGAATGTTTGATGAATAACTAATAAATGGTTAGTGTGTGGTTAAGCAAGGTTTACAATTGTGCATGGTTAATTGAATGAAAGTTTTACAGGAATAATTCACCCCCCATTCATTATGATTCCAACAATTGGTAGTAGAGTAAGGTCCTTTTGAAGGAATTTTAACTATAAAGGAGATTCTTTGAAGAACAAGAATGGCGAGTCAACATATTGGTTCCTCTAATAGCAAAGCTCCTATCTTTGATGGGTCGAACTATGTTTTTTGGAGTATTAGGATGAGAGCTCACATCATCACTTTGGGATGTGATATATGGGTATATTATTCCTTAGACTCCTCTAACAGATGTTGTAGGTAAGAAAGCTAGCAATGATAATTCTAAATCTATGAATTCCATCTTGTGTGGTTTGGGAGAATAAAAGATTGTAAAATTGATGCATTTTACTTCAACTAAGGCCATGTGGGAAAATATTAAGGTAATCTATGAAGGTGACACTAAGGTAAATATGGAAAAGCTTTAGACTTACAGAAGTCATTTTAACAATCTAAAGATGAAAGAAGAAGAAGTAATTTTTGCATACCTTCTCAAAGTAAATCAAGTGATCAATACTATAAAATAATTATAATAAGAAGAGAAAGAGGTTGTGGTGGTTTGATTGGTGTTGAGATCAGTCATTCCTAAGTTTTATGCTAAATTTTCATCCATTGAAGAAGCCAAGGATTCGAGTACCATGTTGATGGATGATCTCCATGGCATTTTGAAAGCCTATGAGATGAGGACCATTGATACAAAACCTATCAAGAAGGAGGTTGTACTCAAAGCTGAGAAGAATTCAAAAGCTAAGAAGGTTTTAGATGATGAAATTTCTGATTTTTATGGTGATGATTTGATTTTCATGTTTTCTAGAAAGTTAAAAATAGGCTCATGAAAGTACAAAAGTAAGTTGCCTTTAAAATGCTTCAATTGTGGTTAGATTGGACTTTTTTCTAACAAATTCCATCACAAGGATAAGGCTGAGAGTGATTAAGAAGCTGAGGAATATCATGATGAACAAAAGAATTCCAATAAGTAAAAAAAGAGCAAGAAGAACTTTATAATGTTCAACGGTAAGAACAAGTTTTCTAAGAACAAGAAAATCCTCTACACTAAAGAAGATAATAGTTATTTTTATTGCAGTGGCAATAGCAGTTCCTAGAGTGAGGATAAAGTTTTCAAAGATAATAATTTTGATACCCTATTCATGGTAAAAGAAGTTAGTTGCTCCAAATAATAAGATTCCATTATTTATGGTGATGGTTGGGATTGAGATGAAGAAGAGGAAGAAATTGACTTCATGTTTGAATATGAAAATTACCTAGAGGAGCTAAAGCTTCAAAACAAGAAGAAACACAAAATGAGGTCATAAAATAAGGACTGTGAAGAAAAAAATAGTCTTTTATAAATAATTCTAATTAAGGATGTTGAGGAGTTTGAAGTAATAAATAAATAGATAAAATATCAACTTGAAATAGGCACAACAAATCTATAAGCCAAAGAAGAGGAATGTAACAAGTTATGCACAAAGTTGGAAACTCAAATTGGGATGCTCACATATAGTATCAAGGCCAAGGTGGATAAGTGTATCAGGTTTAGTATGGTTATGGAGTCCTTAACAACAGAGCTATAATTGGCCTTAAGTAGACGTAATATGTACCAAAGATTTTAAAATAGCATAAGTGATCTTGATGATTTGTTGAACAGTTAAAGACCCTTTAGTGACAAATCGGGTTTGGGATTTATTGAGGAAGATATAAAGAAGGAATATAATCATTTTGAGCCAATTCAAGGACCTATTATGGAAAATCACAGAACCCTTGAATTATTGCAAGTGAATAACTAGATAGTCGGTGTGATTTTTCAAACATGGAGCTATCCTAAAGTGTGGGACTTTGCAAATGGGATAGCTCTCTGGAGAAGGTCGGCTTCATATTCTTAACCTAGTTCCAAACTACTCCAAAGGGTAGAGAATGGATAATCTAACCCTACTCTAATGTTTTCCAAGGGGACAAGGATAGAAATATTGCATGAAAAATAAAATCTACCCTAAGGGAAGGTGATGCACCAAGGAGGAATGTTGAATAACTTGCACTGTATGAGAATGAAAAAAAATAAATTGGGGAGGGTGGTCAAGCACCACATATTAAAACACATGCTACAAACACATTTTTCTATAGACACAACACCATTAAGACCCTGAAATGATAATATAACAATGCACAATAATCTTTGGATGTAATGAAAAGGCCAGAAAAGATGCAATAAAACACAAAAGAGAGCTGCAAACATCCACAAATCTAATTTTATTGCTCCAATAATTTGATACAGCTCATTACACTTAGGGTCCAAAGGCACAAATTTTCATTACAATATTCAAATAGGGAGGTTTGAAACTCCACAGATTTCTTACAGACAAGAAAGAAGGGAGGGGAAAATGCAAAGTGTCCAACCTTTTTTAATGTGCCCCTCCTTACAATTTAGAGAAGAAGATTAGCATGAGAGAGAGAATACAGAGTTCCAAAATTACTCCAAAAGCCGCCAAAATAATCATTATTTTCCTACAATGGTTATGGGAAGATCTAGAAATGCCACGATTGTACTTTTCCTGCTGTAAAAAGAAATGGGTCTATGTTTTATTCACTTCATCACTGTACCTGGGTATGGCTTCAAATCCTAAAACTTCATCATCATTTTTCACCTACCTAATACATCATTCTCTCATTTTTATCATCTCATTTCATAAAGCTCCGAAATACCTTTCTAATGACTATAAAATTTTCAAAAAAACAAATGATTATGGAAGAAGTTATCATGATTTATCTCCAAGTTTCTTTCTAAGATCATTCTTCACCTAGCCCCTAATCTTGAGAATTTAACCCTTCCATTATATAGTTCTTTGAATCTCCTTTCCAACAAGTATAATTTCACTAAATTTGGTTAAGGGAGGAAAGATTTATGCAATATTTGGTTCAGGTCATGATGTTGGGTCTAAACCCCACCTACCAAGCTCCTCCTCCAGCAACTTGCCCATGCCTCTCCCTTCAATTCACCACCTACCACTACAGAGCTCGGCACGAGATCACCGCCCAATGAACTCACCTACCCGCTCAACTCCCCAAATGGCTCGGCACTCCAAAATTTTCAGATTTTAGATTTTAGTGAGGGAAAAATTCTTATTTTTTAACCCCTCCACTTTAAACATTTGGCACTCACAACTCCAAAGAAACAACTCCCCGAAGTCTAAAATTATCTCGACGAAAACCCCGAAATTTGGGCTCTTCATACTTTGGGGTTCAAAATTTTCCCACTTTAGAGATTTCTTACTCACCTTTTTTTATTTTTCCTTCCGCTAATCCCGAAATTGGTCCCCCCGATCTCTGAACGCCATGTCACCCGAGCTAGGTAATGACCAAGTTGACCCCAAAAACCCAAAAATTAAAATTTCAGGGTTTCGGATTTTTAAGTTTTTTTCCCACCAAGATCTCTCGCGCCTCGCTGAGTTTTTGAACTCAAATTTCCCCGAAGTCTAAAACCTTCATAATCTAAAGTGGCTCAACGTTTCCTCTGTCTCTCGAGCTCTACGTTATTAGCTCAACCCTTCTGAGCCCTCATTCTTTCCATAAAAACCTAGCTCATCTTTCATGCCGAGCTCCCTCTTAATTGTACATCATCAAACATATTGGCTAGCTCTAATTCCTTCGTCCACTACCTTAGTTTGATGGTTGATTCATCTCCTAGCGCTATGATCCACAAACTCGCCACCGCGAGCTAGGTCTTCAACCCCACAGCTCCCCCTTCATTTTACCGACTCGTTTGTGCCTTGTAAATCCCCCCCTAATTTTTTTTTCTCTTCATGAGTTCCTCTGACTAGGATTGACTCTGGGAGGTCTCAAGTTCCCTAATTTTATCTTATGGCCGAATGCAGTGTGGCAACAAATATGGAGGCTTGGCGAGTCAAATCACCAAGCTAGGTGAGTGTTTTTAGCGGAAGCAGTAGCCCAAGTAACCAAGCTATGGGTCCAAGTTCATGGAAAACGCTTCCCTTGATTTGATGAACCCAACATCGACCCGAGCTCGGACCACCATGATCACCTCAGCCAACACTCCTACAAGCTCACCCTAAGCACTCAATCCAACTCCCTCACCTTGTTGTATATCCTAAACCCCAACTCGATCAACAACTCGCCAGAGCTACTTGACCCTCCTACTCACCAAGCTCAATTTTAGATCGGTGCATCACATAGGCCCATTTTGTATTTTTTGGTCCCTGAACCCTCAATTTGGGAATTTTTTAATTTAATCGTGTTGAAGGCCTTATAGAGACTACATGCAAAAAATTTGAAGGATTTTCATGTTTTCTTCAATTTTTTTCATTTTAGGCCGAAGTGGGCATGTCGGGGATCATTTTCATCTCAAGAAAACATGAATCTCTTTCAAAACTCAGAAGAGGAAAAAATTCCTCAAATGGTTTTAAGCTCCCTAAATATTCCCAAATGCTCCCGAAAATGTGATTTTCACCTCTAAATCCCATATTTTCCTTCATGGGTCTTTTATGGTGCCAAGGTCTCGTCTATCTTGATGGTGTGTGTGACATGCCTAGTCATTTTCCACATCACCTAGTGAGTCATCTCACCTTGCGAGAGTCATAGGTCTTAGGAATTCAAATGACAAGTGTCAGATTATGTCATAGAATCTATCATTTTCATTTGCGTCAATGCATCATAGGAGTTACATTCCTTATTTGGAATTGTAACTCCTCCTCTAGTGGCGTCATATGCGTCAGTCACGTCATATGCATCAGTGGCGTCATTGATATTTTTTCCTTGTTTAAACATGGGGGTTACAAAGCACCCCTATTTGTACTTCCATTTTTTCGATCTATGAGAATGAGCAGGCATGTTTTCTTATTTTCATATTATTTCCATTGTTTGAATCTTGCTTATTGCATTGGAGCTTAAAGTTACCTTCAGAGTGTACAACTTCGTTGTGGTGCATTGTTTTTGACATTGGTTCTCACGAATCCCTCTTTCATGGTATCAAAGCTGGTTTTAGTAAAACATGCACTCTTCATTTATCGAGTTAGTTTATTACTTCTGGTTTCTTTTTATTTCCTCGTGCAAGTTTTTTTTATTATTATTTTGGAATTGTATTGCTCACCTCGTATTGAGGTTTCAACAGTTGCAAGTTTGAGGGGTTGTTCTTGGTTTGTGGTTTCGGGTTTTCGATGGTTCACTTCTTTTCCAGCCCTTACATGTGTGTTTTGGGGTCTATTGCAGTCTCAAGTTGTAGTGACCCGGTTTACTCGACGGAGGCTCATCGGTTTTGTTGGCTCTTGCACTAGACCACCTATTCAGTTTTACTTTGGCGTGGACATGTGTTCCATTGGTGTCAACTCAGCTTAGAAACTTTCATCTAACTCATTTGCATTGGTGAACCCACTGCTCAGGCACGTTTTTTGACTTGGAGGCTCATTTTTTGGGTTTCTCATGCACTATGTTTTGTATGCATTAAGTATTGATACCTCATTGGCTTCCTAGAAAATTTGTTGGTAATGCATGCATGTTACATCCACATCAACTACTGTTAACTCATGTCTGTGTGCTCATGGTATGAACCTGCAGGTATGCATTGGAAGCTCTAGATTCTTCATCATGCTGAAAGTTCTGCCCTGATCTAAGGGCTCAGTTTGCAGGATCCTTTATGCAGTATACTCATGGCTTGTTGATAGCTTCCTAGCTCTGTGATTCTAGTCTCCTCATTCTTGCATTGAACTGTCCCTGCCCAACTCACTGCATCGTTCATTGCATCATCTCGAGATCTTCACATCTGAGATCGACTCGGCATTTTTTACTCCTGCGTGGACCGGTTCCTGCCCACCTTGCATATTTCGTAACTAGCATCCCAAGCTCGTGGTTGATTCTACCACTGCATTGTTAACACTTATGGTTGGTTTACTTTGGTCTGCATACGTGCTGCACCGATGCAATTTGGACTCCCATACAACTCATTGTCCAGCATTTTCAGGCTTCTCTTATGTTTTTGGTTCTCTACTTGTCCTATTGTGCCTACTCGTGCTTGCTTTGAACTTGGACTCAGCACTGATCCGACTCTGGGCTCCCATACAGCCGTTTCCAACATCTAGTCATCTGTGAACACGTCGTTTCTAGTTCACTATGCTTCTTCTGTCAGCTCCATAGAATCTCTACTGCATTCGACCGTTGTGCTAACTTTGACTTATCTCCTCCATTGTGTGACCACCTGTCTACCTAGCACACCGACCACCACCCTATCTATCACAACATCGGCGAGTCCAGTCTCAGCTAACAGCTTGGTCAACATCCACACTACCGTTTACCATACAATTGGAGCAACTCGGTCAACATTTCCTTGTTAGAATTATTTGAAGGTAAAATCAATCTCACCTTTAATATTTTAAGGTGTAAAATTTTTAATTGGCATTGTAAACCTTTTTTGGGGGTATTTTTGCTTGTTTCAATATCCTTCCTTCAAGTGACAAAGACAGAGGGTGAGGTCTGGGGTTAGCAGGAGGCTAATCCCCCCTCGCAATAAAAAAAAAACCTATCTAAAATTTGATGTCCATTTCCAATGAGCATACATATGACACCATTTGCATGTGTTTAGGGCACTTTTTTAATCCGTTTGCAGGCTTATTAGCATTTTTCCATTAGTTGCGGGAATTGTTTTTTGCTATAACTTTTGACTCGTTTCTCGGTTTTGAGCACTTCTTTAGTCAAAGTTGCATGTTTTTTCACACTCTAGTTGATGGAGATTATCAATTCTATAAATGCACATTATTTTCTAAAGTTCTACATTCTGGGGGGTGTCTTTGTATTGCTTAATTCAACTCATTTCGAATCATCTTGACCTTTGTTCTATCCCTTTTATTACTTGTGGACTTGTGAGCGCGTCCACCATAGTATTACAGCAAAGGGATTCTTTTGTGTGATGTGAGATGCTATTTCTCACAAGTTTTTCTCTTCCCTTTATTGTTTTCACTCGTTCTTGTGCCTGCTTACGGTGTCAAACTGTTGTGCACAATGAACCTTGATTATTGTCTCCACTCTTGCACGTTATTACGCTAATTGCAAGGTGAGCGATAGACTGGTTCTCGGCACACAGTCGCATCTGATTATAATCAACTCACTAAACTATAAAGTGCCTAACTTGGGGGGGTGTGATATTGTTCTAGGGTGGTTGTTTCCTTTTCTCTCTCCTTCCTTCCTGCATCCTTTGTTGGTTTTATCTCTTCATTATGGATATCTCTAAAGTACCAGTGTTCACACCTTTTAATTTCTTCGACTGGAAATCTAAAATTATATTGGTTTTGTGAAGTAAAGGGTTATACCATGTCACCATGGGGTTAAAGACTAAACCTAATGATGAACCCAAAAAATATAAGTGGTTCAACCGTTTTGATGAAGCCTTAGGTCTTCTTTGTATGTCCGTCTCTCGTGACTTTGCTCTTCCATGTCAAAATTTCCTCGACACCTAATGTTGCGTGGAAAATGCTCGACGATATGTTTGGGAAGAAAGATGACACGAGAGCGCATGATTTGGAGAATGAAATACTAGGATTAAATCCTAGTGACTTTGAAAACCTACAGGCCTTCTTCTCAAAGTTTGGCCACACTAGACTGCTTCTAAAGGAATGTAAAGTGGAAAAGAAACACTCACAATTGATTTTGTTGATTCTTTCTAAGTTAGGTCCTGAATACTCTGTCTTCATTTCAAATTTCCACACCACGAAATTTTCCTTGGGTAGTGCTTGGAAAATTCCCTCCTTTGACAGTTTTTCATCCCAACTCATTCGAGAATAAGAAAAACTCATTCAAATGGGCACTCTAAAATCCAAGTCACATGCCCTTGTGGCGAATAAGGGAAAGCAAAATGAAAAGAAGAAAGAAAACAAAAGACTGACCTAAGAAAGAAACCAAGACCAACCAATCCCCAGCTAAGCCCAACACTAACACTTCAACTTCTGAGCCTAAAGTGAAGAAGGAAAGGTTTAAATGCTCTTATTGTAAGAATTCTGGCCATAATGAGCATCATTGTTTTCAAAAAAAAATTGATCACTTAACTCATTTGCTTGAGAAAAATAAAATAAGTGTTCCAGAATCTATTAAACAAAATGCTTAAAAGGGTGAGTCTTCTAAAGCAAAGGATTCTAAAAATGAAAATAAGAAAGGTATGGCCTTCGTAGTTAGATCAGATCCATCATCAACTTAGATTATTGATTATAGTGCCTCGCACCACATGGATTCTTCAGAGGTTGAATTCTCTAGCATTGAACCATGTGGCATGTCCCAAATCACGTTGGGTGATGACAATCATGTGTCGGTTTCCGATAGTGGATCGGTAGAGATAAAAGGTGGAACATTTAACCAAGTATTGAGTGTTCCCAATCTCTCTACCAATCTCCTATCGGTTTACCAAATCACCCACCTTGGTAAAGGAATGCAAGTGGACTTTGGTCCTGACTCGGTGATCATTCGTGAGCTTAAATCTAACTACAATATGGCTGAGGGAAAGGCAGATCACCATTTACAGTTGTATACCTTTTCCCACTTCTCTTTTGATTTGACACCCAATTCCTTGCTCACTCATGCAAATGAGGTTAACAAGCTATGGCATGAGCGTTTTGGGCATCTAAATTAACGTTACCTTAAACAATTGAGCCAAAATGAAATGGTCAACAGGTTACCCAGAGTTAAGTTTTCTAAAGGTCTTTATGAGGGTTGCACCCTCGAAAAGAACCCTGAAAAAACACTTTGATAAGGGAAAATCTTGGAGAGTTACTCGTCCCTTGGATCTTGTTCATAGTGATGTTTCTAGCCCCTTTCCATCTCCTTATTTCACTAGAGCTCTATATATACTAACCTTCATTGATGACTTTTTGCATTATACTTGGGTATATTTTCTTAAGCTTAAATATTAATGTCTTTGAGCATTTTCAAAACTTTAAGGCTCTTGCGGAGAAACAAACAGAAACGGCCTATCAAGGTTCTTTGAACCAACAATGGAGGTGAGTATGTGAGAAATAGGTTTGAGGATTTTTGCACTTTTTAGGGGATTTATTTACAGCATGCAGTTACTTATAGCCCTTCCCAAAATGGAGTTACATAAATAAAAAACCAAACTCTAAAAAAGATGTCTACTTCTATGGTTCACTCAAAGTTCCTTCCTCTGCACAGTATTGGGCTAAAGCAGTGAATTATGCTTTTTACATTCAGAATCATGTTCCACACAAGGCAGTAAGAGGGATGACACCCTTTGAAGCCTGTTTTAGACACAATCCTGATGTTAAGCACTTTTGAGTCTTTGAATCTAAGGCTATGGCTCAGATTCCCAAGAAGAAACACAAGGCATTGGATCCACAATCCAAACCTTATATCTTTGTCGGGTATTCTGATGGCGTGAAGGGATATTGATTGTTAAACCCTACTACCCATGAACTATATATTGAGAGTGAGTGTGAAGTTTCATGATTCATCTTTGACTTTGACTTCCACTGAGGTTCTTTTACCCACTGATTCATATTTTGACTCATCAAATGATGATGTTGTTGAGTGATTTCCTCCTCTCCCTACTCCTCCTAATCCTCAAACTTCTAAGTCTTCTAAGTTTTACAGTAGTGATGGTGAGGACTATATCCCTTCTCACTCGAGTAAAGAATCTTCTGAATCTGAGCTTGAACCTTCGGGACCTCTTTAGGTCCAAATAAAACTTTACAAAGTGCTAGAGATTTAGTTTGAGATCATTCAGATGAGAGACATACGCACTCGAGTTTCATCGTTAGACCCCACTCCTTCTTCGCCTCTACTTTTGATCCACCGTCTTTCCAAGAAGCTTCTGGGATTCCAAAGTGGGATTTTTCTATGGATAAGGAGTATTCCTCACTCATAAAGAATGACACTTGGGATCTTACCCCTCTTCTGAAAGGAAGAAAATTCATTCGGTGTAGGTGGATATATCAGAACAAAATATGGAGCCAATGGAGAAGTCGAGAAGTATAAAGGGTGACTTGTAGCTAAGGGTTTCTCCCAGGTAACTAGGGTTGATTACCTAGAAACATTTACTCTAGTTGTGAAGATGACTTCCATTCGACTGACCCTTTCCATCGCTACTGCTAATAGATGGGAAGTTCACCAGATGGACGTTAAGAGTGCCTTCCTTCATGGGGACCTAGAGGAAGAGATCTATATGGAACAACCTACGGGTTATGTCCATGATCCATCCCTCGTTTGTAAGTTAAAGAAGTCTCTCTATGGCCTTAAACAAGCCCCTCAGGCCTGGTATACCAAGATGGAATTCTTTTTACTTGCATCAGGGTTCACTCAGTGTCACTCTGACCCAAATGTGTATATTATGCAGCAGGATGACTCCATGCGTATTCTTGTTCTCTATGTTGATGACTTGTTGATCACAGGTAGCTCTTCCTTTATCATTGATTCTATGAAGATCTCCTTGTCCAATAAGTTCTCCATGTCTGACTTGGGATTTCTTCATTACTTTCTTAGGATCCATATTTCACAATCTGACTCAGGAATTATGATCTCACAGCCTAAGTACTCTCTTGATTTTCTTAATTAGTTTCACATGTCTGACTGCAAGTCATCACCTACTCCTTTTCTTTCTGGGGTCAAGTTGGTTTCTAATTTCTCTTCCCCCTTGGTTGACAGTACCCTTTATCGGCAGTTGGTGGGGAGCTTGATCTACCTTACTCACACTCAACCAAATCTATCATATTCTATCGACATCGTGTCTAGATTTATGCAGGAGCCTCATGAGCTGCATTTAAAAGTAGCAGAGTGGATCCTTCACTATGTTTGTGGCACTCACACAAATGGTATTCATTACTTATGAGGGACTAAGATTGACTTGGTTGGATTTACAGACTTAGATTGGGTCAGTGATCTAGATCATCAGAAGTCTACCTCAGGCTATAGTTTCACTCTTGGTTCAGGTCCTGTGTTGGTCCAATAAGAAGTAGGCCATTCCATATCATGATAGAAGTAGAATACAGAGGCCAGTTGCTGCCATGTAAGCTGTTTGGTTCAGGGTATCTTGATAGATTTTGGCATCCACTTTTAGATTATCTATTGTGAGGAGACTAGATTTGTAGAAATCCGCTGCCATGATAAAGCAGTTGAGATTCACATGCACTTCATACAGGAGCTGATACATGAAAACATCATGACATAAGTATGTTTGTTGATCAGGTTGCTTCACTGATCCACTGGGCTATATTCCAGAAAGATGTTATTTGTATATGGGCACCTTATCAGGCCTTTAGTTGTCGGGCCCCCAATTACACATCTTTCTTAGTTGTCTAGGAGAGTCTTATTTTCTATTTGGCTTACCTTGACCTCTTCCTCGGCTTTGATGAAAGGGGTGTTGGTGTGTGTGACATGCCTAGTCATCATCCACATCACCTGGTGATTCATCTCACCTTGCAAGATTCATTTAGGAAGTCAAATGAAATCCATAGAAGTCATTGTCATTTCAACATCAGTTACATTCCTTATTTGGAATTGAGTGGCGTCATATGCATCAGTCACGTTGCATCAGATTCTTTCCTTTTTTTCACATGCACTATTTGTACTTCCTTTTTTTCATATGAGCAGATTTACATATTATTTCCATTGAATCTTGCTTATTGCATTGGAGCTTGACATTACCATCGAAGTGCAACTTCATTGTGGTGCATTTTTTTCGACATCATTTCTCGTGAATCCCTCTTTATCCCTGTTGTCGATTTTCCTAGGTTACATATGCCTACTAGATGTTCCCAGACTAGTAGTTGGATGCCTCCATAGGGCATGGAGTCATTTTTCTAGTCTGAAATTGGTTCATACCCCTTAAATTTTCTCCTGAAAAATTGCTTGAAACATTTTTGAACCCAAAGCTCGATATGAACTGACCATCTCTCTTGCAAGATTTTTTGAATTACAATTTTCGTGAGAGTGGAAAATTGTCCTAACCTAGAATTTTTACCCTTCTCTCTCTGTAATCCTGATCTACGGGACTAAAAATGGACTTTTGAACCTGTCCCGAACCCTAATTTTTCCAAGTGTGAAGCATACAGAGATCCATGATTTCCTTGCATGCATGGCTCATTGCATAATTTTGAGTAATACATTTTTTAGTTTTGGACATCATGGAACTCTATTAAAGTATGATTTTCCTCTTCTTTTGAATATTCCACTTGTGACATGTTGCTTGGGTAAACTATCAAAATATCAGCTTTTCACAACTCATAAGATGCTTAGCTAAACCAGATCCACATGATGATTAAGGAAATTATGAGGTTGATCTTTTGTTCAAATCCTAAGAGGATCTTGAAAGAATTAGGGAGGATTCCCATGACTGGATTTTGTGAGAGCACTAGAAACTCAAATCACGACCAATCTGAAGGGATAAGAGGATACAGATTTTGAAATTTTCCCCTTAATCTTATTTTAGTTGCTCTGCATTTGAAATTCCTTGAGGTCTAGAACTGTTTCTTACAACTTTAAGCTTCCTATTTACAACATTCGTTTTCAGGAGGAACACTGAATTTGTGCAATAATATAACTATGAGAAATAAAACATGTGCCAAAAGCACTTAGGGAAATAGAAACGTAATCCACATCAAGATAATGTGCATAAGCACTTAGAGGAATGAAAACCTAGACTAATATATAAAAGGGTGAAAATTTTCCTTTTAGTAGCAATGCTTGAGATAGATTCCATTGACTGGAATCAGAAGTTCTTCTCCATCTAAAGTATATATTTCAAAGGCATTACTACTTTTACATCATGTGACCATGTAGGGGCCACTCCATATGGCATCAAACTTAGAATGCTTTCCTGGATTAGCTCGATCTGCATCCCACTTCAGAACCAAGCCTAGAAGGTCCTTTCTTTGGCTTTCTTGTCAAATGACCTCTTGATTAAGGCTTGATCCTTTTCCGTGGTTTACATTGCATGTTATTTTACTTCTTCCAACTCCATGAATTCTGCATACCTAGCTTCCATAGGATCAAACTTGTACAATTCTAATTTCTTCAAGAGTTCCAATGCGGGAAACTCAAGTGATATGGGTAGCCTTGTTTCCTTCCTGTAGACCAACTTGTAGGAAGAGTTACCTGTTGACCTCTTTGGTGTTATCCTATCAGCCCACAAGGCTGACTTGAGATTGGTATGACATGTCCTCTGATTCTCATCCAGATTCCTTCTCATGATCCTTAGTAAGTTCGTAGTAGTGGAATTTGTTTTCCCATTAGCCTGGGGGTAATAGTTTGAAGAGGTTCTTAAATATGTATTGTTCTTAACATCCCACTCAATGATCTTGGTGCCAAGGAATGTTATAGAATTACCTTATATAATAGTGGTTGGGACTCCAAATCTTGTCCTCATGACTTCATAGAAGTCCAGTATACTAGACTTGTTTGCTTCTTTGAGTGCTACTGCCTGGGTCCACTTAGTGAATTAGTTTGTTGTTGTAAGGATCCACTTATGGACTAGGCTCGAGTTTAGATTGATGATCCCAATGAATTCCAATCCCCACTGCATGAATGGTTGGTCAACTAAGATGGGATTGAATGGAAGTACTACTAGCTTTTCTTTACCTATGAAGAACACACATTTCTTACATTTCTTTATCCAAACATAAAAATCACTAAACAATGTGGGCCAATAATATTTGGCTTTCATAATCTTAAGAGTTGTTACCCACGGAACAAAATGACCTCTGTCCTCTCCATCATGGAACTCATGTAGCACCTTTTCAATTTGACATGTTCTAATGCACCTCAATAAGACTCCATTCATGTCTTTCTTGAATAAAACACCATTAATAAGAACATATGGATTGGCCTGGAGTATAAAATATCTCCTCTTCACTTTTCTCATCCCTAGAGGGTGTAGACCTATCTGTAGGAAATGCACCATATCCTAGGTCCAACAAGGAGTAGGCATGTTATCTGCTTATTCTTGACTATCCTACAATACTATAACAACTTCTCCTTGATTGTTTTCCTCAATATGTTGACTGGAATCCAGTTGCTCACATAATCCCTTTCCATAGACCATCTTGGTGACCTTGAATTCTATGTCATACTCCATGACATGGGTGATCTAACCTGCCCTTTTCTCGTTCAATTCTTTATTCAAGAGGAAATGTTTCACCCCAACATGAGACACCAATAGCTGAATCCTATTATTAAAGACCAAATTCTTGAACTTTTTCAAACTCCTAATAACTGCGAGGACATGCTTCTCAATGAAGGAGTACCTCACTTCATAGTCCTCTAAGATCTGACTAAAGAAGGAAATGGGTTGTTCATATCCTTCTTTTCTCGGTTGTACCAAAATGGCAGAAATGGTGTCTGAACCACCAAAAGCATAGAACATGAAGTCTTTGGAAAAGTCCATATTGATAAGAGTCTAAGCTTAAGATATAGAATTTTTGATAGCTTTGAATCTCTCCTTTTCCTCTGATGTCCACTCAAATGCCATAATTTTCTTTAGCATCATGGTTATTGGTTTGATAAGAGCAGAAAAATTTGGAACAAACCTTTAGAAAAAATTTATCCTCCCCAAGAATCTTTGGACAACCTTCTTATGACTTGGTAATAGCAGGGCATTAATAGCTTCTACCCTTTCTGGATCAATTGTCAATCCCTCCTTATAAAAAATTTGGCCTAAGAGCTTGCCTTCATGAGCTAGGAATATACACTTTTTCAAATTCAAACACACTTTGAATCTCCTACATCTCTGGAACACTTGCATGAGGTGAAAAAAGTGACTCAATGTGTTCTTGGAAAACACACTGATGTCGTCTAAGTACACAAGAACTATTTTTTTATCAACCCCTTGAACTCCATATCCATATCCCTCTATAACGTAGCTCCAACATTTGACAATCCAAACAGCATTTTCCTATAGGCATAAGTCCCCCATTTAGTGGTGAAGGTTATTTTGAATTGATCTTCTTCCTTCACCATAATTTGATTGTAGCCTGAGTATCCTCTAGGAGAGAGAACCTTTCTGATTCAGCTACCACCAACAATATTTACTCCATAAAGGGAAACGGATAGTGGTCTTTGAGAGATGCCCTGTTCAGGTCCTAAAAGTCCACACACAACCTAATTTCTCCATTTCTCTTCTTGATTAGCATCAGATTTGCAACCCAACTTGAATGTTTGATTAGAAAAATAATTTTTACCTCAATGAGCTTATTAAACTCCTTCTTCATAAGGGGCTCGATATGAGGGTTGATCGGTCTTTGTTTCTATCTGATGGGCTTGGCTTCTAGATTAAGTTCAATGGTGTGTTGTGCTAACTTTAGATTAAATCCCCTCAAGCCTTCATAGTTCAAAGCAAAGACATCTGGGAACTCTTGGAAAAGTTGTGTGAAATTAGATTTTTCTTTATCGGTGCTTACTTTACCAATTTGGAGTACCTTGCCTTCTCCAACCAAAATAGGCTTTGGATCCTCCCCTTTAACTTAGATGTTTACTTTCTCCTTCCGGAATTGGTCATTGGGATTGAAGATTGAATCTAATTTCACTAATCCTTTTAGAAGCTTTTTTGCCCTTAATTGAACCACTTGGTCCCCATATTTTTGCTCTAATTTATCTTTGTTCTTGGCAGAGAATTCAGCTTCTTCCTAGAGAAAATTGATGATCTGTTGATCATTCTCAAACATTTTCCAGCTCATATTGTTCTCCAAAATAGTTGGCCTCAAAAATACCTTGATATGGGATTGTTTTTATCCCTTTTAATACTATCAACCACATCAAATGCTGCCCCAATTGGTGCAATCCTATCTGTAGCCTCATTCTTCTTTCTTGGTATGGAATTGATATTAAAGGCCTCAAATTCTTCAATAAGATCCCATAGCTGGTTCTTATAAATATTAAGGAGATCATTTTTGGTAGAATTTTTTATTAGATAGGGTAAAAAAGGGATAGGCTCCTAGAGGCCAGAACACTTAACTTGATTCACAATTAGTTCACTATCTTTGAACACTTGCAAATTTTTAATACCTCTTTTCCTTGCCCAATGAAGTCCATGGATTAGAGATTTGTATTCAGTTGTGTTATTGGAGAAACTAAATAAAAATCGGAAAGCTAAGTAATACTTTGTCCCTTGTGGTGACACAAGCATTGCACCTCCTTTGGCACCTTTCCTGTTCCTTGAGCCATCAAATAATAGGTGTCATACTTCATTGTCATTTTTATCTTCTAGTTTGGTGATGCTAGAGAGAGGTGGATTCTCTTCATGTAAGAAATATATGTCTAGTTCAGCTTCTTCCATCTCCTTGTATGGATCAAAAGCATTCCTCTTGTTTTCCTTTTCATCTAATGTCAAATCTAGAATGCGCTCAATTTTAGTACCCATTTCTGGAGTGTTCGGACAATATTCATGATCAAAAGCTGAGCAGTTGGCATTGATCAAACTTGGCACATGAAGCTCAATTTGGAAATTGGAAATAGGTTCTGATTTGATTGTAGCCTTGGCTTCATATCTCATTCTGAATAGCATGTGGGACCAATCTATTGACAGGTACCCACCAATCTTAGTCATGAAATCCCTTGACAAACACAATGCGAAAAGTGGTGGTAAGTCAATTACTGACACATCCTGTAGGACTATGACATTTGAACTCGCATGTAGTGTGAGGCTTAATCCTTTGATCACCCAAACTGTTCCAACTATTTTCCCTTCTAATTGCACCACCTCTTTCAATACTTGTTCATACTTTAATCCCAATTGATCTACTATTTGTTTCGGCATTATTGAGCTACTCACTCCTTAATCGATCATGTAATTATGCACCAAGCTATTCCCAATGATCAATGACACATAGAATTGTGGAGGTTTCAAATTTTTTATTGGTGAACCTCCTTCTTGCTACACTAGATTGGTGATAACCTTCTCCTTATTTTTAGATGTCTCATTAGAGGTGGACCAATTTGTCATGGTTGCTTGCAACAAATCCTACTTCCCTAGAATTGCTAGTGATTCTCACATGGAAATGTTTACATGTGTTTTCTTCATTTGATCAATGATATTAAAGGGATATGGTTTTTCCTTTTGCTTCCCCTTACTTGGCACAATCTTTTCCTATACATGAGTTGGTACTTAAGTTGTCAAAATAGGTGCCTTAGGCTGACTTTGCACATTCGAGGTTGCATTTGAATCGTTAACTCCATGTGAGGTGAGAGTGAGTTGATTAACAGTTGGGTTAGATGATTTCCCCTCGTCTATGTTCCTCTTTTTTTACCTGTATGTTGGTTGTTACACCTTGAGACAGAGCTCGATTTACTCCAAAAAAATTCTTTTGTTTGCCAATTGACCAATGTGGTTTCAATTTGGGGTGTCTCCTGTGGACTTGTTTGTTGTTGGTTTTCTTCCTCCTTTGTTTCTTGGATCACATCAAATGTTTGCACCATTAAGGCCTGATTCAAAGCACCATTGAAGAATGTTATTTGATTATGAGGTTGATTACACAGAGAGCACCATTCATACTCTTGTGCAATGTTGTTTTGAGTTAGAACCAAGGCTCTGGATGTTGAAGTTGCATTTGGGTTGTACGATTGAAATGGTCTAGAAACCTGAGGTTGTTCTTGGTTTTGATTTTGATCTACATCCTGAGATGAAGGTCTATTCGATTGATACAGAGGCCTATTTTCTTGAACTTGAGGTTGATATGGTCTGAAGCTCTGAGCTTTCTACCTCTTAATAGTCACTAGCTCATTTACCAAGTTTTGTAGCTTCTTCATAACCTCCTGAAGTTCCTTGTAAGTGCTTGAAGAAGTGGAAGCCTCACTGTTGATTTGATTTCTAGGGGCTAGAATGGGATTTAACTTAGGTTTTTGAATGGTTGTATGATTTCAAATTTTTGGATATAGAGGCATAGGTGGCCTAGGTGTAAGATTGTCAGCTTGAATCAAACAGTTCTCTACTCTAATAGCTATGTCATAGGACCCTGGAAGTATTTTTCCTCCCATTGATTGTATCATCATAGCTATGTTGGAATTTAGAGCCTTCAAGAAATAGAGGAACGTACCTTTGGTTGCTATCCTTACGGTTATTGGAATCATGTCTCAAGCTCTTTGGAAATGGAAGTTAAAATCTACCACCTATTCATTTAGAGCCCTCTTGATTGTGGTCAATTGTTCCAATAAAGATAGATTGTCTGCCCTTTCTCCAAATTGATTACAGAGAGTTATACAGAATTGAATCTAGTTTGTAATAGTTAAGCTCCCCACTGTTAAGCTCCTAAATTGTAACATCCATCTCATTGATCTCGTGTATGGCACAAACATTTGCAATGTCTTGAATATGATCAATGGGAGTTGTATGGTTTTCTCCAGTGAAGTAGGGGATGTTTTTTAATGCTGTAACTAGAATTGGATTTTTTGCATTAAGGGAAAGTGGACTACTTCCTATGAAGTTAACAAATGGATTTAGTGGTCCTTGTGGTGGTTGTTGATGTGTCATCTTGATCGTCCTAAGAACTATAGTCGATTGAAGGAAAGGTCTACCAAGTTGAGGTGTGGATATAGTTCTGTTATGTGGAGATGGAGACATTTTTACTCTTCTTCATCTCTTTCCTCTTCCTAGAGATAATTGTAAGTACACAAATGTTTCTTCTCCTCTTGTCTCAGATCTAGTTTGAATTCTTCTCATGTACTTGAGCAACTTGTGTTGTTGCACCACTAAATTCTACTTCTAGGAGTCGTCAGATGTGTTGGGAATGAGCCTCCAAAGGCTAAATTTTGCTAAGTCACACATCTAGACTCAACAAAACTGAAAAGTGGAAACTTTGAAAGGCTTGGGTGTTGATTTTTAGAAGGTTAAAACTTGTCTTGCAATTGGTAGTCTCTGAAATTTAGAAACGCAAAGAGATCCCCAAAATTGAAAACCTCCAAATTTTGAAATGATAAAACTCTGAAATCTGAAGTGCAAGCCATCTTTGAAATACGAATCCCAAAAAATCCAAAGTCTGAATTCCAAAAAATCTGAATTCTGAAACCCGAAAGTTCTAAAAACCTGAAATGTTTGAAAAATCTCCAAAATCTGAAATGTCTAAATTCTAAAATCTTGAAATGTCCAAAATCCCAAAATCTGAAATTCTAAAATGGAAAAAAATCTGAAATTTTGAAATGTTAAATTTTTTATTTTCATGAATACCCTTTTGATATTCAACCTCCAATCTATCTTTTGGTGAAATTTGGACTTCTTTGAATCATGAAAAACCTTTGAAAATTGATTTCACAACTTTAATCCTACAGTGCAAACTCCGAAATCCCAAATCTGAAAATTCCAAAATCCAAATCTCTTACAAATGCCTCCAAATTTGTGAGAATGAATTCTATCCCACTAGGTTTTCCAAAATTGTTGGGGCAAAATCACAGCACCCCTAAATGCTTGCAAGTGAATAACTTGGAAGTCAATGTGATTTTTCAAACATGGAGCTATCCTAAAGTGTGGGACTTTTCAAATAAGATAGCTAACCAAAGAAGGTCGACTTCCTATTCCTAACCTAGTGCCAAACAACTCAAAAGGGAAAAGAATGGCTAATCTAACCCTACTCTAATGCTTTCCAAGGGGACAATGATATAAGTATTGCAGGAAAATTTTCCTGCAATAATATCTGTCCCCTAAGGGAAGGTGATGTACCAAGGAGGAATGTTGAATAACCTGCACTGCATGAGAATGAAAACAAGTAAATTGGGGAGGGTGGTCAAGCGCCAGTGATTTAAACACCTGTTACAAACCCATTTTTTGATAAACATAACACCATTAAGACCCTATAATGACAATATAATATAATGCACAATAACCTCTGCATACAATGAAAAGACCAAAAAAGATGCAATAAGACATAAAAAGAGGGATGCAAACATCCACAGATCTAGTTTTATTACTCCAATAAGTTGATACAATTCATTACACTTAGGGGCCAAAGACATAAATTTGCATTAGAGTGTTCAAATAGGAAGGTTTGAAACTCCACGGATTTCTTACATCCAAGAAAGAAAGGGGGGCAAATGCAAATTGTCCAACCTTTTTTAATGTGCCCCTCCTTACAATTTATAGAAGAATATTAGCGTGAGAAAGAGAATATAGAGTTCCAAAAAAATTCCAAAACCCACCAAAATAATCATTATTTTCCTACAATGGTTATGGGAATATCTGCAAACCCCATTATTGTACTTTTCCTTCTGCAAGAAGAAATGGGTCTATGCCTCATTCACTTCATCACTGTACATGTGTATGGCTTCTACTCCTGAAACTTCATCATCATTCTTCACCTACCTAATCCTTCATTCTCTCATTTTTTATCATCTCATTTCATAAATCTCTGAAATAACTTTCCAATGACTCTAAAAGTGTCAAAAAATAGATCAGCATGGAAGAATTTATCATGATTTTTCTCCATAATTCTTTCTAATCTCATTCTTCACCTACCCCATAATCTTGAGAATTTAACCATTCCATTAGATATTGCTCTAAATCTCCTTTCCAACAATTATAATTTCACTAAATTTGGCTAAGAGAGGCAAACGTTATGCAAGATTTGATTCAAGTCATCATTTTGGGTCTAAATTGCACCTATCGAGCTCCTCCTCTAGAAACTCACCCATGCCTCTCCCTTTAATTCACCACCTACCACTACAGAGCTCAGTGTGAGCTCACCACCCAAAGAACTCGCCTACCCGTTTGACTCCCCAAACAACTTGACACTCCAACATTTTCAAATTTTGGGTTTTAGCAAGGGTGGAATTTGAAGTTTTCATACCCTCTACTTTAAACATTTAGTGCTCACAACTCCAAAGAAACAACTCCCCAAAGTCTAAAATTAACTTGGCAACAACCCCAAAAATTTGGCTCTTCACACTTTAGGGTTCGTACTTTCCCCACTTCAAAGATTTCTTGCTCGTCTTTTCAAATTTTTCCTTCCACTGAGCCTAAAATTAATCCCCCTGATCATTGAATTCCATATCACCCGAGCTATCCGATGACCGTTTTGACCTCAAAAACCCCTAATTTTAGATTTTAGGGTTTCATGTTTTCAGGTTTTTACCCATCAAGATATCTCATGCCTCGTCAAGTTTCTAAACTCAAATTTCCCTGAGGTCTAAATCCTTCATAATCCAAATTAGCTTGACATTTCCTCTGCCACCTAAGATCTACACTTTTAGCTCGGCCCTTCCGAGCCCTCATTCCTTCCATTAAAACCCATCTCAGCTTTCATGCCAAACTCCCTCTCAACTACATGTCACCAAGCATCTCGATTAGCTATAACTCCTCTGCTCAATACTTTAGTTCGATGGTCAAGTCATCTCCTAACGTCATGATCCACCAACTCATTGTTGCGAGCTAGGTCTTCAACCTCGCAGCTCCCCCTTCATTTGGATTATGCATTCATGCCTTGTAGAGGTCCCTTCAAATTTTTATTTCTCTTTGTGAGTTCCTTTGACTAAGCTTGACTCTGTGAGGTCTCGAATTCCCATATTTTAGCTCGCTAAGTGAGATTCTGAGTCGTGTTTTCCATAAACTTAGACCCATATCTCGGTTTCCTGGGCTACCACTTCCACTAAAAAATACTCACCTGGCTCGAGAATTTGACTTGTTGAGCCTCCATCTTACTCATCATGTCACATCCACCCACGAGCTGACTCCAAACCTGAGCCCTCTGCCCTTGACTTGACAAGCCCAATGCCGACTTGAGCTCAACCCACAATGATCACCTTGGCCAACACTCGTGCAAGCTCACCCCGAGCACTCAAGCTGACTCCCTCACATTGTTGCATATCTCGGATCCCAACTCCGTTGACATCTTCTTAGAGCTACTCGACCGTCCAACTCAACTAATACAACTTCAAGTTTTTCAAGCTGCTCAGCAAGCTCAATTTTAGCTTGGTGTCTCACATAGGCCCATTTTTCAATTTTTTGGCCCCTGAACCCTCAATTTGGGATTTTTTTGAATTTCTTCATGTCGAAGGCCTCAAAGAAACTGCATGTAAAAATTTTTAAGGATCATCATGTTTTCTTCCAATTTTTCTCATTTTGGGCCAAAGTGGGCCCATTGAGGCTCATTTTTATCTCAAGAAAAACCTGAGTCTCTTTCAAAACTCAGAAGAGGAAAAAATTCCTCAAATGGTTTCAAGCTCCTGAAATGTTCCCGAATGCTCCCAAAAACATGATTTTCACTTGTAAATCCCAAATTTTCCTTCATGGTTCTTTTCCAATGCCAAGGTCCTGTCTATCCCTATTATCCATTTTTCCTAGGGGAAATGGATAACAGGACCTATTGAAGCTAAGAAGGATATCAAGATTCACAATAATGTCATAAGGCAACCTAATGCAATGAGGTTCTCAAGTAAGTTCAATGCTTATTATTTCTCATGCAACATTTTTGGTCATAAAGCTAGGGAATGTAGAAGGATAATCAAGAATGATTATCCATGGAATAATGGTAGAAATGACCATTCATATCAGTCAAGAGATAATACTTGCAATAACTATCATGAGAAGGGTCGTATTGTTAGATACTATCATCATGAGCCACTTAGACAAAAAATGAGAGATGAAGGTAAGAATCTTATTATTTTATTCAATTGTAACAATGTTGGGAATATTGGAGGATATTGTAAATGGAGGAAGAATAGCTATGATAAAAATGAATATGTAAGTTCTAACCATGTTGAGAAATAAAATAAAGAACCTAAAGCGACTTTCTCTAGTCATGATGAGCCTACTAGTTAATGAAGCCTACATGTTGTTGAAGAACCTCAAGAATTTTGTATATCCACACAAGAATACTACTAGGTGGATGATGGAGAGATGAAGACAGAAAAACTAATGAAGTGGACTCTTGAGTATTGTGACTTGTCCCATAAGGATAAGGGTGTTTATTATTGTTGAATATATCTAGTTGTATGGAGTTCCTCCACTAGGCTTCATGGAGACATTCCCCTATCTATAAAATAATTGTGAACCCTTGACATATCCATGAATCATAGAGGTGTATATTTGATGCAAATAAAATGTTATTGTGTCCTAATTAACATGAAGAGGTATGAGATAAGCATGTTAGAGTTCTATGACTAAGTTTCAAGCTTTGCATTGATTCTTTGAAGCATATAATGGCAATTTGTGAGTTATGAAATAGTTTTCAAGAGGAGAATATTGAAGTTTTCCTCAAGGGAAGTTGAACAGTGTTTCATGAGCCAATCAGGTGTATGACATGTGTGTAGTAGTCAAGGAGACTGCTAATAAGGATAAGTGAAGAAGAAAAATATTAATTTTTATGACGACTTGATCAGACTATAAAATGTATGGATAGATATTGCATGATGTTAAAGGAATGAGATTCATATTTGATTCAAGGTATGTTCATGTCTTAATTGGTTATATAGGTCTTGTTTCAGGCTTATATTCATGTTGAAGGATAGTTTTGAGGTGTATCAGAAGTAATCATGCATCAAGTAGTCTCATGAAGGTTATAAGTATGCATTAATGATCCTAAGGTTGTATATTACATGTGTGCATGTGGCTTTGGCCATGGATAATCAGAGTATGATTGAAGACTCGTCAGTTTTAAGGATAGTGTAAAGAGGATTTAGAACTTGATGAACTGTGATGATCAAAAGGTATGTTTCAGATGATGAATAGAGCTTTACGACATCATGAGGATGTTAGGTGTCAGAAAATTTTGTCCTTTGACTTCTTAAATGGTTATTGTTAGTTGTGAGTGACCTTTTGGGCTCGTAAGTTAGTTTCATGGCTGGTAATGATGAAAAAAGAGGTATGAAGTAGGTTTTCAAATGTATTATTGAGCTATGAATGTGTGCACTATCCCAAGGGGAGTTGATTTAGGTCCTAAATATTTCCTAAGCCAATAGGTAGTCATAAGAAGCTAGTTGATCAATTATGAGTCAAAAGTTGAGATGCCTATAGAAAGCATGAAGAACAAAATTGGAATGTATTTTCTTAGGGGGGAGCATTAAGGATGTTTGAATACTAGGTCCATGGATCATCTATAGCATTTGAAGTCAATAAGGTGTACATAATCTCAAAGGGAGGAAGTAAGTATGTGTGCATTATTGATGTTGCATTTGTGTTGTCAAATTTTTATAGGATCCTTTTTCATAGATGTCAAAGGGGGAGAGTTTACTCGAAAACAAGAATTTTTATTCCTAAAGGTGTTTTTATGAATGGTTTCCATAAGTTTTTTTATATATGGTTTCCATTAATGACAAAGGGGGAGATTGTTGGACATTGTGTTATTGTGTTGTCATTGATGTCAAGTAACATTGATTTCAAAGGGTGTCTTGGTGTGTAAAGGTGAGTTCATGATGTTTTCATTGATGTTCAATTATTTCAAATGAGCTTAGAAGAAAGGTGTTGATTGATAATGACAAGCCAAGTTGATTATCTTGGAGTGTATGCATGTTCTTGACGTACGGTTCTAGAAATTATGTGTTGTATATGAGCTCTAGAGGTTTTCAAAGGTTGGTATGAGGTATAACATGATTAGAAAGATGTGGTTAAGATGCTAGTGAATCTACAAGATGGATAGCATGTCTTTTAATGTGAGGCATGTGTTGAAGGTAGACTAACTACACCCATTTATAAGGAATGAAGCAAAGAAGGCCGAGGAAAGTCAATATGAGCATGTAAGTAGTATTTTGACATTACATTACATGTGTGGAAGGTGTATAAGGCCATGTTCTAGGTGTATATTGCATGTTAAAGGTCCTTTGGAGGTGAGTGCAAGAAGACAAGATAAGTAAGCATGGGAAAACCATGTAGCATGAAAAATTTCAGAGTTATGCAAGCATGAGTGGGCATTAGGATAGCTGAAGTAGGTTGTTGTAGATGTATGTGCAAAGTTTGAGGTGGGGAAATTGAAGACAAAACATGAAAAAGTTATTTTGATCTCTAACAAGCTCTTACAAGATTCATTCCAAGCTCAATGGTCAACTTCAAGTGCTCACCCACACATGTAAACTCTACATGGATACCTGAGCCATTCATTAGTGTTGAGGCATGGATTAAGAGTTTTTTAGAATTAGAATGAGTTAAAATGATGCCTTGCACTTTATGAATGATTTTTAAGAAGTTAAGTGGGTTTAAACCCTAGTTAAACCGTAGTTTTAAAGTGATATCAAATATTTCAATGATTTGGTCTCTAACTGGCATTGGAAGGTTGGTTTAAGAGATCTCATTTTAGTGGCAGTGGCATGCTCCATAAGTGATGATAAGCTACAATAAAACCTTTATTTTGTGAATATTTTTAGGTACAAGCATGTGTTGCAGGTTTCATGGCAAAATATCAATTGTGGGAGAAAGTTTAAGATGTGTGCTAATTGTACATGAAAATTTTGGGACATATTCAGTGTAATAAATGATTGAAATCTATGTTCAAAGTTACCTACTGCTAATGACCTAAAGAGGAAAAATTCAAACATAGAGTTACAAGAGGAGTTTGATATAAATGCATAGTGTAGTAGTGAAATTTGGTCTTGGATAGCTTGTAGAGGTCACTTATGATATACATTTGAGCTCTTATTTTGATCATATGGGGTGTTGTTATGCTTAAGTCCTAATCAACTAAACTACCATATTACGCTTGCTAAGAAGGTATATGAAATAGGTACATGAAAGTGCACTAATATTCATGTGACATATGCATATGAGTTTTTTAGGAGATGTGTCAGGTCCCTGGTTAAATGTTCCAAGTGATGGTAGTGCTTGGAAGTTTCCCTGGGAGGTGTTGAATCTTGACTTGCTCAAAACTGGTTCTCAAGTCATCATAGCAAGTTTGAGAATTTTCAAAGAAGGAGGTGTTTTAGAGTGTTATGCCTTGAATTTACGATTGATATGAGTTATATGAGCTAGAAGAGATCAAGACCTTTTTTTGATATGCCAAATGTTCCTCGGAGAATATTTTTGATATACAAAGTTATTTGTTTTTTAGGATTGATTTATTAGGTGCTTAGACCTAATATGTGATGCTTTCCAAATGGAGTGTTCTACAATAAAGATGGATAGAGAAGATTTTTTCAATCTTATAGATGGTGTTGGGAGTTTGTTGATGAAATTTCTAGAGCTGATGGAGTCATGGTAAAGTTTCCTTTTGCCTTTGAAATTCAAACTATGGCCATTGGAATAGAGACTTACTTTTAGGCCTAGTTAAGAATATTTGTGTTTGCAAGGCTTATGCTGACCAAAGGTGTCTTGTTATATCATATTATTATGTTATAAAGTGTCTTATAATGTTTATTATGACTAAACTTGCAAGGTCTAATGGTATTTTATGACGTAGAGGAATTTTTTGCATGTGTCATGTATATAAAGCAAGGTGTATAAGCTCATTTGAGCTAGTGGAGAGATGGAGGTTTGAGGGTGTAAGAGGAGTGTGAGTGTTTTAAGGTATCTAGAGAAGAGAAAAGAAGAGGCATGAGAAGGTGTGAAAAGAAAAGGAGTAGAGAAGTAAGGTCATATGACTTAATCAAAACACTTTGGTGTATTCGTGAGTGGAGGAGAGAGATTTTTTAAGAGGGTTTTAAGTGAAGAGAGTTGAAAGAGTGATCACAATCAGTTGGATGATGAACAAGGTCATCAATTGATCTTCATATTAAGGTGGATAAGTTGGTGGTTGGCATCTTGGGGTTTTTTAGACTCCTTATAGAGTGGATTCTCTTCTAAATAAGGGTTGGTACTCCATATGGGTTTGGTTCCTCACTAAATAATTCTCTTGTGATGTGTAATATGTATAAGAGTCCTTTGTGTTGAGAAATATATGTAGAGGTTTAGTGGTTTTTATTCCCTTTGAGGGTTTCCCTCTTTATATCTTGTGTCATTTTTTTTTCATGTATGGTTATGTTTCATGATGCATAATGGTTCAGATGAATGTTTGAGGAATAACTAACAAATGGTTTATGGATGGTTAAATAATTTATACAATTGTGCATGATTAATTGAATGAAAGTTTTAAATGACTAATTAACCCCCCACTCTCATTCATTATTCTTCAAAAAAACCTACCTTCCTTTTAGAGGTGAATCTTGTTTGAAATATATTTGTCTTCATCCAAGAATCGCCACCAGTGTTATCGTGTAATTGATTATTCTGTGGGACGATCATCATCCTACTTATCATGAGAGTTTCACAAAAGTTTGATGCAACCTACATTTCCTCTTTTGCTTGTGGTTGTTCCACTTGTCATCTTTCCTATGTAGGATAGTGTAGACACTCAAAAATTTTGTTTTCTCATTAACAACATCGATATCAAGTATAATTCCATTGGGGTATATTACAATCCCATCCCCCACCATATCCTCTTCCTTACTAAACTCCATACCTCTTTATTAGCTATCTCCACCTTGACTAGATTTTTATTTCCCTACATAAGAGGATTTAACTTTTGGGGAATAAATTATATCTCACCCTCTAATTGGAGATGATGTTGGTCATTTCTTCACTCCTAATTGAAAATTACATCTATTGTGTTTTTCTTATGCTTTCAGTGCTATTTGATAGGCATCATCTAGGCTATGGATACCAAGCATACTCAATTTGTCTTGTATGATATAAATCAACCCATTTACATACCTTTTAACCTTTTGTACTTCAAACTCTCCATGTTCCATTCAAATTGATAGCATGTCAAATTCATTGGTATACTCTTTGATTTTATGATCCTTCTATATTAGGATTTTAAACCTTCAAAATAATATCTGGGCATAATCTATAAGAAGAAACTATTATTTCAACTTATTCATGATTTTATTTCAATTTCAGATCTTATCATTTCCTTTCCTTTTTATTTCATTTTGTAAATGATCCCACTAGATCAATGAATGTCCAATAACTTAGTAAATGAAAAATTAACCTTCTTCTTCTATGGTAGTGTTTTCCACACAAATTAAAGTTTCATGTGATTAATCTAATTAAATAACTCTTCTAATTATAAGCCCTTTCCATAATAAGGAACATTAATCTTGGGGTTTTCATTCTTTCCCTCCAAAACTCGGACACGTATCTCCTCAAATGACCTGTCATTTAATGCATCTTCATCGCTTGTATTTTCTTCTTCATTTCCTCTATTCCTTAAGGGAGGTGATTCTTTAGGATCACTTTGATTGTTTGTGTGCCCATCTACATGTCTTTGTCTAAGTCAGGTCGCCTCTCTTGTGAGCTCAACAACTTGTATCATTAGCTTATACATATGCCTATTCATCAAGGTATAACCTCATCTCCCACGTCTATCCTTGTTTATATAAAACATAGGTAATAAATCACACATATAAATGTAATAAATATTGCATTCACCATTCTTGCAATGTCTAAATCATATGTCAATACCAATTGATTTGGATCTAGCTACAAGAGGTTGAAGTACCTCCAAAACACAAACAATTTACTAAAATTAAGAAACTTCAAAATAACTTCTTCATCATTCTGAAATCCACACTAATATTTTCCAACATTATAATTCACCTTTTGTTTCCCACTATTTTAATGAAATTTAAATCTTATATTAAAGAACTGATATAAATAAGATAATATCATAAATACATAAGATCTGACATGCAATAGCAACTAAGTGCAAGTAGCAAGATAATAAGAATAACTTAGCTTGTATTTGACTATCTGGGATGATTATGTGATGCAATAGTTATGGAACAAGCTAAATCTAAATTGTATATGCTTCTTCTAGAAAATAGATATTTGTAAGTCCTCTAGACACAAACACCCAAAACAAGACATGACCACCCCAGACGCTAGTTTCCTAACAGTGGTTATGGAACTAATATTTTTTATGTTCAGATCATGTCTTATTAACTTTAATTTGTGTCTATCTGAATTTATCGTAGGGTTTTCTTTTACCCTAGAAACCTACACAAAACTCAAGAACACATTAAATTGAATAAAAGATGCATATGTTTGATTTAAATTGACCTCGGTGGTCACCTCGATATGATTTTCACTAAGTGTTACTCTACATTTCGGAATCAATTTTGGTTGTTGTGTGTGATATAATTGTGTCTCTTAAAACTAGCTTTCCCTTTTGGTAGTTACACAAAGATAATGAGATGTAACTACTTTGTACTCAAGATGATTGTGTGTGATGGAATTAAGAATTTCCCCCTCCTATGTAGGGAATATTACAACCCAAAATGTAATACTTGTGTTTTGTTTTTTTCCAAGTGGAAGATAGAAATTTATAGCCAAATTACCTCTTAGTGCCCTAGTTGGGCCTAGAATAGTTAGTAAATCATGTATAAATATGCGATTCCCTATCTTGAATTTTATCATTGAGAACTAAAAATGCTGACCCTAAGTGATAAGTAAGAATTTATAATAGATAAGAGTTGATGTGGTAATTCAAACATAGGATTTTAAAGGAGAGAGAGAAAAATTCCTAAAGGGGATAGTAGTGCCTTGGGTGTTCCTATCCCTAATAGGTGTTAGTGTTTGGAGAGATCTAAAGATAAAACAAAAAATATTGAGTTAGTAATACATTGTGTGATTTCCAAAGTAGAGGGGTATCTCTAGAAAAGTAGAAGAAAAAAGCATGGAGGAATAAAGTAATTTCAATGTAAAACAAAACAAGTGTTGTTAATACATTGTTTTATTTCTTAGGAATCATGTATATAATGACATACTAAAGGTATGATGTAATAGTACTAAGTGCATAATTTAGTGTCTACATTTCCCACACTTTACGCTAGTGAATGAATATTCGGTAGCATTTATTAGATAGGAAAAGCATTCTGATTCGGTTGTGTATGGGGGAGATTAAGTGAATACAATATATTAACCTCCTAATTAGACTATGTGATCAAGTAGGATGAGAGGTTCATTTTAACATCAAAAAGAAATGGGAGTTTGATGAGGGAAGCAAACAAAATGCAATGCATGGAAATAAAAAGAAAAGAAATAGATGCCCCTATAAAAATGCTTCCTTTTTAATTTTTAGATTTTTATTTTGATTTTTGATTTTTTTAGCACAGCTACAATGTCAGCAAGCACAAAGCTCCCAAGGTAGAAACATGCAAGGGTTAGATGAAAATAGATAACAAAAAAGAGAAATGAATGTTAGAGGCTAATTAACTAAGCAATCAAAATTAATCTACAGAGATTGTTGGCGATTTACAGGAATCCCTAGCAATTCACCTAAATCGATGGTGATTTGACCAAATCATTAGTGATTGCATAGCAGAGAACCTTAAAGTGAAAATTAATTGATTTGAAATGAAATGAAAAGGAACAATGTCCCACCGGGTATGCCAAAATGTACCAAAGAATTTTTGTTTTTTAACTTTAACTTAATAAAATGAAATAACAAAAAAAAAAAATGACCTCAAAGGACGGTTGGGTTTACCGATAACCATGATGTTGAATACTGATATTGTTGGATATCCTACTTCTTTCTTCGATGAAGAAACCTATAAATCAAATACAACTAAACATAGAATATTAAATATATAGATGAATGAGTTTTTCAGTAGAGGTCAATACCAAGAATCCAAAGGGACTTCCTTAGAGGATGACAGGTCGCTTTGATACAATTAAGTAGATTGACAATAATGATAATGATAAAGATATACAAATGACAAAAATAAATAGATAATGGACAAGAAGATCTAGAGCTCAATATTAAAGAGAAAGTCATGTGCAACTTCAAATGTGGCCCAGACAAGGGTGGATACGATCTGAATGGACTTGAAGCAGTCGTACCAAAATTCTTATGTTTTCTACTAGATCTCATGGAGGAACTCAAACTAATCCTCAATATCTTCAATGTCGATGGAAAAATGTATTACACATAGTGTAATCTCATGAAGGATGTTGTATTGTTCCTAAAAGATGAGTTTTGTGAATGATAGGAAGATTATAGATGCTTGTGATAGGATGGGACCGACCAAGTATTGACATCTAAGGTAAAGCCATGCTTGCAGAGGACGAGTTAAATCCAAAATATTGATAAAAATTGAGACTAAAATAATTAATTAATTAAAATATGTAAATTGACAAAGATCGCTAGTGATTCAAAGGAATCGCAGGTGATTGGATAAAATCGTGGGTTTTCAAGCAATTGTTGGTGATTTTTGTAAAAATGATAAACTTTGGTAAAAACAATAAACAAATATTATAATTGATGATTTTGGTTATTTTTTATGTTTAGAAGAAATGTAAATAATGGAACAACATAAAGAAATACCTCTTGATGTGGAAGTGGGATGAATTATGCATCCAAATGTCAGATGGAGTTGATTAAATTTTATGAGTAGCTGTTGGAAGATAATTGACAAAAAGACTATCAAAATGATGTATTTGGAAGAGCTTAAGGTTGATAAATGTCCTTGATGATCTCTATAAATGATGTAGATTAGTTTTTGAGTCAAAGATAAAGTTTAAGTACAAGAAAAAAAATTCTAAAGATCCCTGAGAGAGGAGCAAAAACTTATATTTATAATCACTGGTGATCAGGTAGAATTGCCAGCGATCCGAAATTTTCAGGAAAACGTTTAGGAAATGGTTGAAACCACTTCCTAAACAAGGATTTCAGGTAAATTATGAGGGGAAATGGTTGGGAGGAGGTTATGGTTGAGTTGGGCGAGGTTAGGATTTTAGGATGAAATAGGTTTGAGGTGTTTTTAGAGGTGTTTAGTGGTTTTGAAGAGGTTAGGGTAGTTTGGGATGGGTAAATAGTAATTTTTGAGGGAGTAAAAATTGATTTTAATAGATGAGGGGAGAGGTTTACTTAGGATAATGACATCAATATAGGTTTTTAGATTAGATAATTGTGTGCATAAGATGAAGTAGGTGGATTAAAAAAAAATTGGTGTCTACATGGATGTTGATTTTTTCTCCTAAAATAAATCATATAACAATCCATTAGTATAAAAGAAATTGAATCAAACTAAAAACTTCTTGTTTATGAAAAATAGATAACATTGCATAAAATGATCTCTAACTTAGTAAAGGTTTCTTACATAAAAAGTGTTTCTTTCCTAGTCATTCATGATAAATATGGAAAAATAAGAAGGTAACCATTAGAAACGTAAAATGTATACTATTAGAATGAGGTATTTGTGATATTTTCATACCCTTATTATATGTCTTACAAGTATGTTTGTATAAATCGTCACTCTTTAGATACCACATACAACATATAAATTAATTTATATAAACTTGCATGAATTCTAAAAATACTTGCTATCCAGCATCCAAAAACTAGTAGTGTGTTGAAGGGCCCTTGATCTATTGGTGATGATATATGGCTTTCAATGAGCCCGCTAGGGATCAAGTAGATTGTTGAGTGTAAGACCTGGAGAAACCCAACACAGAACAGTAAAAATAGTTGAGGCTAGGATCGTGCCCTAGGTGACTTTGACGGTGTGGATTTCCCTTACTCGTAGCTACTTGGTTGAATGTGGTCACTAGTTTAGTTGTATGTTTACTTGTAATTGTATATCCCCCATATGCTTCTTATGAAGCATGGGAAAATATGTCGACAATCTATGTTATCTAGTGCCCAATTGTGTGCACTACACATCAAAAAAAATTGCATTGCCCATATCTCTCCACCAATCACAATTTTAATAGTGTTTGACACTTGATATTGATTTTTGATTAGGTGAGAGCATGGACCCCACCACGTTTGTGAATTCCAGTTACAATCAGTTGTGTAGGTGGAACAAGGTTATTTCTTTCCCATATAAAATGTGAAATAATTATTTGTAAAACCCCAACATTATCCATAAAACCCTTCAATATATTTAATAATAGAGTTTGATGATCCTCATCGTCAAAAAAATTATAACATAGTATAGGGTATGAAAATTTTGAACAACAAATGATATGTGAAATATATCATAAATAGCACTCAAAAAATGAGTCTACACAACAATATTATCTCTTGCACATGGAAAAATATATTTTAAATTACGAGCATAAACATATATAATGGAATGGTTCAAACATATATCTTACCCATTCAAAACTATATGAAAAATTAGGAGCATAAACATAACATGCTTGAAGTTCATCAATCATGCTAGAATTTTTCAGAAACATAACATACTTGAAGTGCATCAGCTATAATAGAATGGTTTAACTAGAAAATAGGTGTAAATTTAATAGGGATGTCAAAGAAATTAATTTGAGTATATACAAAAAAAATTTAAAACATTTTCATATATTGAATTAGACTATGAATATATTTATTGTTTTTTGTGTTCAAATCTTAGATAAATGGCTATGTATTGGTGAATTAATTTTTCCCTATAAGGGGAATCTCAATATAAGTTCTCTTGGATTTGAATTATATGGATTCTATAAATAATAAATAGCACTAATAAAAAATGATTTAGTTATAAATGGAATTATGATAAAGGTTAAGACTAGCAAGTTGTTGAATCTTTCCAAATGTGTTTGGGATATTTCTTGTAAATCAATTCTTATCCAAACTCAATTATGTCAAATAGGATATAAAACCAAGTGAACCAGGGATGTGTCCTATGAAATTATTTTCATGTGAATACACATGCTTCAAATTTTAACACAAACCCAAATTTGAAGGAATCTCTCCACTAATCTCATTCCCTTGAAGATAAAAATGTATCCACAAGTTGAAGTTTTCATAATTCCCCTAGGCAAAGGCTCACTTATCTTATTATGAAAAACTATAAGGTTCTAAATCTTAACAACTCCTCCAATATTATAATACACCCTCCCATGGAAAACATTATGAGATATATCAAGGATAGTTAAATTGGGAAGTCCTCACAAGATGTTTGGTACAGTACCAGACAAATGGTTGTTTTGTACTCTAATACTTTTGAGATTTGTCTAGGATATATACTCATATTTGAAATTTCCATGGAATTTATTATTGAACAATATTATTTTTATCAAAATACCACCACTATATAGATATGGAGGTAACAAAACACTCAATTGATTACTTGACACATCAAAAATATTAAGTTTACTTTTGTTACCAAGGTGCCTGGATAAGTTGGCAGTTTGCTCATTCTTAAAAATATTAAAATCATGTAAATGTTCAAGGTTAGCAAGGCCTTGGTAATTTATACATGTCAATTTATTACTCAAAAGATGTAAAAGACCCAAAAAATTCAAAAATGTGATCGCTTCTTATAATGGTCATGTGAGATATTTACTATTCATATCAAGATTAGTTAGAGAAGTAAGATTTTAATATGAACAGGAATTTGACCACTCAGTTGATTTATATACAAATTGTTAGGAAATAAGGGATAAAATATGTGAAATAATCCCTCACAAAATCACAGCAGTAGAAACTAATATGTAGAAAATATTACAGATCTCAAATAAAAGTGCAGAATAAAATAACACAACACAAAAAGACAGTATTTAACGTGGTTCACCCAATTAGGGCTAATTCCACCAAGAATCACTTGCTCAAATTTTATTACAAGCCACTACTCTCTCAATACAATACCCAGATCTATTTGGAGCTATGCTCAACAAACTCTACAGAATTCACATCCGAATTCAAAACACATCTGTAATGTTTTTCATGGTTCTATCATATGCATAAAACCATATAAATAGACAACTACTTAAGTAGTTTTACAAAACCATGGGAAAAAACTGTCCCATAAACCTATGGGTCAAAATCCTGCCCATATGAGAAAATCACATTTCTCGATATATTGGGCACGTTTTAAGGCCTAAAAGAAAAATTTTCCCGACAAGACAACATGGAAAGTGTACAGTACTCTCAGTGTACATTCTTCAACACTTTCACACATGAAAACATGCTCCACAACCTAACAATCTCCCACTTGGAGACTAGTTTTCCTCTGAGAAAGCTTCTCAACCCTTCACTAGTTTTCGTGAAGGCCAACCAAAGTTGAACATAGCTTCATTTTTTCCCTTGTGACCACCTTGGTCATCATGTCTGCAAGATTCTGAATAGTATGAATCTTCTCCAGCTTCAAATTCTCTTCCTCCAAATTTGTCCTGATGAAATGGTACCTTAACTGTATATGCCTCATCCTAGAGTGAAAAGCAGAGTTCTTAGCTAGGTGTATAGCACTCTGACTATCACTATGCATCTTTCCTTCCTCCTAATTATGCCCCAACTCCTCAAGAAATTGTTATAACCAAATCATTTCTTTGCTTGCCTCTATGGCAGCAACATACTCAGCCTCTGTGGTTGACAAATCCACCAGCTTCTGTATTCGTGAAATCCACCTCACTGATGTCCCACCTACAGTGTATTCATTAATGTATGATGTTGTTAAGTATAATTAGTAGTAGCGTCTGATAGAAGATAACGGCGCCGCAGTACGGTGCCGCCAATAATGTGGAGTACGGTAACAGTCAAAGTACAATAGGAATGTTGTAAAAAGTAAATATTTGTCGTAAGTGGTCCGGGTAATGTTAAAATGTCAAAGTTTGGGTAATTAGAGAAGTAGGGTCTACGTGATTAGGAATTAGAAATATTATATTGGTAATAAGGACAAGGAGTGAGGTCATAAATATTTTGTGTATTTTATTTGTAAAAAGTCTAAAAATGTGGAACCCATGTAAAATGATAAGGTTTATCTTATCTTAGAAGATAAGCTTACATGTACAGATAAGAGTTAAGGTATGGAATATGATTCGTCAGAGTGGATTTCTTATCCTATCTTAGAGATAAGATGGATAAGCCTGGAAGTTCTATAAATAGAGAGGCTAACCCCCCTCATTTAGCATAGAAAGAAGTAGTGAGAAATATTGTAGGAAGTGTGCGAAGGAAGCCATCAGTTAAAGGTGTGTTGAAGAAGCCATCAAGAGGCGTAATTGTAAAGTTTCTCCCATAGTCTTGTTGAAGTACCTCATGGGTGAGATTGTAACAATTTCATGTTAATATTATTATTTCCTTTGATATTTCTGATTTGTCATCATTCCGTCTTATCATAGTCGATGGTATTCTTGTGTTATGTTGTTATTCTGTTTCCAGATTACATCCACCAAACTAAAGGCTGTGCATTAGTAAATAATCATAGCACGAGGAGTTCCCGGTGAAGAATTATCATAGTGCCGGATTGGTGATGACATTTTGGTTCCGTTGCCGGGACCATTCCTCGTTGGTGGATTTTCTGGAGAGATATTCCCACTTAGTCAAAAATCAATTAGAGGGTAACCTTGTTTTTACTGTGCATAGTAGTTACCATGGTAAAGTCATTTTTGCCATGAATAGTAGTTACCATGGTAAAGTCATTTTTGCTGGAATAGTATTTACTGCAGTAAAGTCACTTTTGCTGGAATAGTTTTTACCGCAGTAAAGTCACTTTTTACCGTGAATAGTATTTACCGCAGTAACTTCACTTTTTACCGTGAATAGTGTTTACCACAGTAAAATCAGTTTTTACCGCAGTAAGTCAAGTTTTACCATAGTTTACCGTGGTCATTTCTATAGTGATTCCAATTATTTGTGCACATAAGTCTTGTTGATTGTACTTGTGAGTTGGTATTTCACGGTGGTTACTTTTGAAAATGGGAAAGATTCCTGTTTTTTCAGCTCAATCTAATGAAGATGCTTCTTCTTTCATTCAAGAGTTTAAACGATCTTGTATTTGTAATGGCCTCATACGAAGGGAACAATGGACTGAATTTTTTCCTACCTTTTTGGATGGTTCAGCACTTAGGTGGTTTGAAACACTAGGTGATAATGTGAAAAATTCATGGGATTTATTAACTGAAAGTTTTCTTGAAGAATTTGGTGAACAACAGAAATATGCAGATCTCATGATCGAGATCACAAAGCTATCCCAAGGAGAGAAGGAGAAGATAAGGGATTATCATGCTCGTGTTCTAGAGCTAAGAAGGAAGCTCGATGCCCAGATCCGGAAGGAAGGACTAGCGGATGGGTTGATGAATGGCGTGGATAATCTCCTCTGTAAGCACTTCATTCTTGGGATGAAGCCAGAGATCAGACAACGAGTGAAGTATGACCGCCCAGCCACCATTGAACAAGCAAAGGAGATTGCAAGAAGGCAAGAAGAAAGCATGGAAGAGGAGCCCAAAGAAATTGTTGCTAAAGTAGAGCCTACACCAGCACCTTTGGTCCAGAATCCACAACCACTCCCGGTGAGCACAAATATTTCTCCTAGTACATCTACTGAGTATGAAGATCTGCTCAAAAAGATGGGTCAGTTAACTATTAATCTTCTTCAAGGAAAGGAATTTAGTTCTCAGGGAGGAGATAGAGGTCCAAAAAGAAATATTTCTGAAGTTGTTTGTTATGGTTGTCATAAAAAGGGTCATTATAAGTATAATTGTCCAGATAGAGCTTCTACATCTGGTAAAGGAGATAATGATAAAGGAAAAGCACCTGTGAATTCTTTTGATGTAGTAGATAAGAGCAGAAATAATGAAGTAGATGTGTTTGTAACAAAAAGAAAGAAAGAAAAAGATAATCAAGATGGAAATGATCCTAAGAAGATGAAAGAAGAAACTAGTAAGAAACATAGGAGAAGAAAGTTGGGTGTGCAGGATTTTCTGATTTCACAGGGGCAAGGACCATACTCCATCTTGGAAGATCTGTCCAAAAGGCCTGCAAATATTACATATGGTCAACTCTTGGCTATGTCTTCTGAGAAGAGGCGGGAGTTGCGAGGTGGACTCAATGCTCGAAGAAGGAAGGAGGTTGAGGTCCCTGTTTTGGAGGCAGAGGCAGATCCCTATGCTCCACAAGCTGAGGTATTATGTAATGGTATTTCAATTCATGATGTCTTAGTTGATGGAGGTGCTGCAGTTAATGTAATGACCGAGTCTGTAATGAATATGTTGGGTTTAAAAATTGATCGCCCTTCAACACTTATGTTAAGGTCATTAAATAAAGGAAAAACTAAACCAGAAGGTGTAGTTTCAAATGTGGCAATATCTGTTATGGGTGTGGTATGTGTGGTAGACTTTCAGGTGATGAAAAATGGTACTGTTGCGTACCCAATGCTGCTGGGAAGACCATGGCTAAGGAGAGTTCATGCAAGAAACTACTGGAATGAAGGTTTCATGACACTTGGACGTGGTAGAGAGAGGGTGAAGATAAATGTGATCCCTCGACATCATAAGGCAGAACCTGTGGATTCAAGTGATGAAACTGATGAGTGGACATCCTCTGACTACTCTAGTACCAGTGAAGTGGACACTGAAGATGAAGAAAGTGAGGTTGATGTTTCAGTCATGGATATCCTTCCAGTCACACCAACTCATGACCCCATAAAATTATCTGAAGAAGAAGTTGATGATCGTCTCCAACAAATAAAGATTGGTGATGCTGTGATGGAAAGTGAGAAGGAATCCTACCTCCAGCTCTTTCGAAGGTACATACACCTATTCACTTTTGATTACAAGGAACTCCGTCAAGTAAGTTGGGTAGAACATTCTATTGAGCTGGTAGATGGTGCTAAGCCCATAAAGCAAATGCCATATAGAATGAATCCTAATTTTTCCAAGACTGTAAAAGAAGAAATAGATAAGTTGCTTGATGCAGGATTCATATTTGCTGTGGAGAATTCAGAATGGGTTTCTCCCATTGTGATCTCAATAAAAAAGAATGGGAAGCTACGCATTTGTGTTGATTACAGGAAGCTCAATAAGGCAACAAAGAAGGATCATTACCCTCTTCCATTTTCAGATCAGATCTTGGATGAAGTAGCTGGCCAGGAGTGCTATAGTTTTGCTGATGGATATAGCGGCTACAACCAAGTTCGTATAGCAGAGAAAGATCAGCTGAAGACCACGTTCACCACTCCTTGGGGAACGTTTGCTTATAGAGTTATGCCTTTTGGGTTGTGTAATGCTCCAGCAACATTCCAGCGTCTGATGAATAGGGTGTTCGAACCCTACATTGGGACCTTCATCAGAGTATTTCTGGATGATTTTTGCATCTATGGGAGCAAGTTGGACCACCTACACCAAATGGAGACAGCATTTCAAAGGTTAGATGAAGCACAAGCCTCACTAAACCCTACAAAGTGTGTCTTTGGATGTTCTAAAGGCGTTTTGTTAGGGCATGTTGTATCCAGAGATGGTATTGGTACTGATCCTGATAAAGTTTCAAAAATCAAAGATTTACCATTTCCTCTTAATAGAAGTAAGTTGAGATCATTTTTAGGCCATGTGGGTTACTATAGAAGGTTCATCAAGAATTTCTCAAAGATTGCACAGCCACTAACCCAGTTCTTGAAGAAGGATGTTACTTATGAACCAGGAAATAAGGCGCATGAAGCTTTTGGACAACTGAAGGAAGCCCTGGTGTCTTCACCTATTTTGAAGAATCCAGATTGGAGCAAGCCATTCATTGTGTACACTGATGCCTCAGATACAGCACTAGGAAGTACTTTGAGCCAAAAGGATGAAAATGGGAATGATCATCCAATTTACTTTGGGAGCAGACAAATGAGCAGTGCTGAGGTAAATTATACTGTAACTGAAAAAGAGGCTCTGGCTATCATTTTTGCTGTAAAGAAGTTTAGAAATTACTTGCTAGGGCAAAAATTTCTAGTTGTAACAGATCATCAGGCTCTAAAATATATTGTAAATAAGCCTAACCCATCAGGGAGGATAGCAAGATGGATAATTTTGCTACAAGAATTTGAATTTGATATTATAGATAGGCCAGGAAAGAAGCATGTCAATGCAGATGCACTCTCTCGAGCCTATGATGGTTTAGGATCATCTTGTGATGATGATGATTTCCCCGATGCAGCATTGTTATCCCTTGACACAATCCCTAGTGAATACATAGATATTTGGAATTATCTGAATGAATTCAAGTTTCCTGATGGTGCCAATGCAAAGACTAAGAGAAAGATTACTCAAGCCAGTCGTCCATATTCTATTCTGCATGGAGTATTATTTCGAATAGGACCTGATGGACAGTACAAGAGGGCAGTTGGACGTGATCAAGGGAAGGAACTGCTAGAAGAATTCCACAATGGTACATGTGGAGGGCACTTCTCTGGACAACTTACAGCAAGAAGGATCTTGGATGCAGGTTATCACTGGCCCACTCTTTTTAAAGATTGTTATAATTATTGTAAGACATGTGATATTTGTCAAACACATGGTAACCGTAAGACTTCATCAGCTCCATTATGTCCTATTCTTCCCCTTGGTCCCTTTGAAAAGTGGGGAATAGACATTGTAGGTCCACTTCCAACTACACCACGCCAAAATAAGTATATTGTAGTTGCCACAGATTATTTAACCAAGTGGGTTGAAGCTAGGCCATTGAAAACAGCTTCCATGGATGAAGTGGCAAGGTTCATGTATGAACGCATTGTCACCAGATTTGGTTGCCCATTAGAAATTGTAACAGATCAAGGAAGCCACTTCATTAATGAGGTGGTAGAAGCCCTAGTCAATAAGTTTTCTATTAAGCACAGGAAGGCAACAACATACAAGCCAAGCACAAATGGACAGGTGGAACGAACAAATTTTGTGTTGTGTCAAATTCTAGCAAAAGATGCAGCATTGCAGGTACATAAATGGGATAAAAGGATTCATGCAGCATTGTGGGCATATAGGGCAACATCAAAGTCAGCAACAGGATACTCCCCATTTCAGTTGGCCTATGGCATTGATCCAGTTCTTCCTATTGAGTTTGATATTCCCACTGTGAGAGTTATGAAAAATGAAAGGATGGATGAAAGTGATTCAGTAAAAGAAAGGTTGGTACATCTTCATTTGCTGGAGGAAATGAGAGAAATAGCAAAGGATACAAGCCATAAGAAGAAAATGAAGCAGAAGGAATACTTTGATCAAAAGATCCGGTGGTCTCCATTTCATGTGAATGACTTGGTTCTAGTATATGATTCCAGATACAAAAAAAGAAGACAGAGAAAATTTCTTCCAAAATGGATGGGGCCCTACAAAATAGCAGCTGTGCATGAAAATGGTACGTACCGACTGGAGGAATTGGATGGCACTCCCATTACGAAATGGGTCAACCACGACAAGTTGAAGATTTTCCAAGCACCAGAACAGTCTACTCCGAGGACGGAGTAGAAGCTAGGAAGGGGGAAGATGTCGACACTAAAATTTTCCTCCGTAATTTCTATTTCATTAATGTATGATGTTGTTAAGTATAATTAGTAGTAGCGTCTGATAGAAGATAACGGCGCCGCAGTACGGTGCCGCCAATAATGTGGAGTACAGTAACAGTCAAAGTACAATAGGAATGTTGTAAAAAGTAAATATTTGTCGTAAGTGGTCCGGTAATGTTAAAATGTCAAAGTTTGGGTAATTAGAGAAGTAGGGTCTACGTGATTAGGAATTAGAAATATTATATTGGTAATAAGGACAAGGAGTGAGGTCATAAATATTTTGTGTATTTTATTTGTAAAAAGTCTAAAAATGTGGAACCCATGTAAAATGATAAGGTTTATCTTATCTTAGAAGATAAGCTTACATGTACAGATAAGAGTTAAGGTATGGAATATGATTCGTCAGAGTGGATTTCTTATCCTATCTTAGAGATAAGATGGATAAGCCTGGAAGTTCTATAAATAGAGAGGCTAACCCCCTCATTTAGCATAGAAAGAAGTAGTGAGAAATATTGTAGGAAGTGTGCGAAGGAAGCCATCAGTTAAAGGTGTGTTGAAGAAGCCATCAAGAGGCGTAATTGTAAAGTTTCTCCCATAGTCTTGTTGAAGTACCTCATGGGTGAGATTGTAACAATTTCATGTTAATATTATTATTTCCTTTGATATTTCTGATTTGTCATCATTCCGTCTTATCATAGTCGATGGTATTCTTGTGTTATGTTGTTATTCTGTTTCCAGATTTTATCATAGTGCCGGATTGGTGATGACAGTCCCAACCGGTTTAGCATCCTGCATATTAAACCTCTCCAATACTTTCTTAATTTACTCTTCCTGAGATAAAGTTAGCTTTCATTCATTCCTATCCCAAGATATTATCATACCAAGGATTTTTTTGGTTGCCCCCAAATCCTTCATATCAAAGGATTCACTTAGTTTCTTCTTGAGTACTTTTATTCCTGCATGTTTTTACCTACAACCAACATGTCATCCACATACAGACACAAGATAATATAACTTCCATCCTCAAATTTCTTTGTATACATGCAATGGTCATAATGACATCTAATATAACCTTGCTCCATCATGAAGCTATCAAAATTCTTATACCATTGATGTGGAGCTTGTTTCAAGCCATACAAGCTCTTCTTCAGTTTGCACACCATCTCCTCTTTACCTTTGACCTCATAGCCCTCTAGTTGCTGCATATATAGTTCCTCCTCCAAATCACCATGGAGAAATGTAGTTTTTACATCAAGCTACTCTAAGTGCAAGTCTTCTACTGCAACTATTCCAAGAACAATTCTAATAGAAGTCATTTTTACTACAGGAGAAAAAAATCTCATCAAAATCTATACCTTTTTTCTGTGTAAACCCCTTGACCACCAACCAGGCCTTATATCTTTTCTTACCTCCTTCTTCCTCTTTGACTCTGAACACCCACTTATTCTGTAATGCTCTTTTGCCTTCAGGTAGCTTCACCAAATCCCATGTCTGGTTCTCCATGAGAACCTAATGCTCCTCATCCATGGCTTGCTCCCACTTCTTCCTAGTATCTACCTGCATTGCTTCATCAAATATCTCTAGCTCTCCACTATCAGTGAGTAATAAATAATAAAGAGAAGGAGAAAAACGTTCAAGTTCTCTTCTTAACCTAGAAGACCTCCTCAATATAGGAGTTTGGGGTTCCTGTTAAGGAGGTACCTGAACTGATTCATGTGTCACTTTTCCATCTGGAAGATCCTCTATCGTTACACATTTTAAGGCCCAAAAAAATTTACAGTACTCTTAGTGTACAGTCTTCAACACTTTCACACATGAAAACAGGCTCCACAACCTAACACGAATCAAAATTTTCATGAGAAAGTGCATTATCTATTTAGGAATACTACTAGATATATTTTTATATGAAATTTCTATGTATTCTAGATATCTTAAGTTTTTAATCAAACTTAGGATGGTTCCATATAAAGAGAATTTCACATTGGACCACTAAAATGACAAATTGAGATATTGAGGTACTGAGATTTTGTTAATATTCCAATAATCTTTGGAATGGGCTCTTTAAAAAAATTCCAAACATATAAATAGGTTAAACTGTGAAAATATAAGATAGCTTCAGGAATATCCCCTCAAAATTCATTAGTACTCAAATTTAAATTGACTAGTTGTGTATAGTTAAAAAACCATACTAGAAAAGGTCTCTCAAATATTTTCCCTTCAACCTATATATATGTAATATTTGGAAGTTTCTAGATTACAAGATATAATGATCCTAAGATTAATTTTTAGCTTAATTAAATTCATATTTTTGTCATGTAAAATGACTAGCCTAAAAATTCAAAATTTGAAACACGAAAACTAAGCTAAATGTGAAAATTTACTTCCAGAGCCTTCTCAAATCCCTCTCGTGATTAGTCATGTATCATGTGTATGATCATATTGACCTTGGAATGTTATCCTAATGCATTGAATAAACATGTGAAATATTTCAAAAGGGTGGTGATAAGGATTCATCATTCTAATTCATTGAAGTGCGATAAACAGACTAGTTCTTCAGTATGCTTAAAAAGGCCAATTATAGCTATTTCTAGGCATGTGTGCACCCTTTCAGGAAGGTTCCAAAAGCTCATAAACATTATGGATGCGGTATTGGAGAGACAAGAATGTGTTGGAAGCAATTTAGGAAGAGTTTTTTTTTTGGAATAGGTTTGGTGGTTTAGGGACAGTCTGTGTAAAAGCGGGTTTTCAAGTGCAAGGAATGATACAATAGTCAAATTATGAACTTGAATTTTTTTCTAGAATGATTTCGAGAGATCCATAGGGAGTTAGAATGCAAAAAATTGGGAAATGTAAATCTTAATAATCCTCTTACACTTATGGAATGAATCATATTTGATCACAAGACCTGAAGGATTTCACAAGGCAAATTTGAATCTTTGATAGGCGCACGTCACTGTCCTTAATCAAATAAGGGAGCCATTTTTTGGAGTTTCAGGAATTATTAAGTTCTGAAATACCTATTCCATTTATATTATAATGTCTCGTTAAGTGAGTCATAATAATATAAAATTTCATCTCAAAAGTCTTTTCCAAGCTCTGAGAGTGAAGTTATCAAGTCCTCGCTAATTAAGAGAGTGTAGATCCCATATTTAACCAAAATTTTGATTGCCACATGTCATGATTTCACTCCTGGAAATGCCCCTTTCTGTATCCCTATTGTCCCTTTTACTAAGGGGAAATAGGGGAAAAATGGGTGCTCAAGTGCAAGCTCTCTCATTTTGTTCCTCATATGACCCTTTCTTTGTTTCGTAAAGTGCTTATTTAGCTAACCTCATCTTCCTGACACTGCATTAGATCTCACCAATTTTCACAATCTCTCCCAAAGTGCCAGTTTTGTGTCCCTCTTATTCCTTTTCACCAAGGGGATATAGGGGAAAAAAAATGAGCATCCAATGTGCAATCCCCCTCATGTGGATCTTTCATGCGATCCTTATTCTATCTCCCTGAGTGCTTTCGCTTGGATTTTTCCAACTTGATGTGCACTTCGCCATATCTAGACACTTGTCATCATATATCTCTCCAAAGTTCCCATTTAGTTCCCTCTTGTCCATTTTCACTAACTAGAATATAGGGTAAAAAAAATTAGTGCCTATGTGTAAGCTCATTTAACCGAATGGTTTTAACTCCATTCAACCTAAAGTCAAACCAGGGTCAGTTAGCATGGTAAGCAAGAAAGATAAAGTGTAAACCATTTTCAGTTCATCTCCTATTATAGAATTGTTAATTATCCCCACCATTGTTGTTCTACTAAAAAACATTCAAACATAACATTCAGAATATAACAGAGGGTGTCTGCTCAAGATATTTTTCTAGAACATAACCATGGTTTCCAAAACCAAAGTTTTTCTTCATAACTCATTGAACCAGAAATCCATATTGCTCTGAAATTTCTTCACAGAAAGACTCTACTCCCCAAGCACCTTTGAAAACAATTGTAGCTATGCAAACCAGATGATGATACCCTAGTTTTCTATAGATGAAAATTTGAAACCATACCTTCCAAAGTTTCCTTTTTCATATTCCTATATGAGTTACAGTGGAAGAAACACAATTAAAATCAGAGCATGAGATCTAGGTGTGCAAAGTCCGAATCCAACAATGGCGATTTCATTGAAATACTTAAACTAGTATGAGTTCAGTTTCCAAAAATAGCATATGCGTTCTATACAATTAATTAACTAAAAATAAGTAGGTCTCTCAAAACAAAAAGCTCTTTTCATTGCTCAGCACATCTGGGAACAGTGAAGAACGATCAAACAGGGTAAAATGGGCAATTTTCCAAAAATAGTAGTTTCCAAAAAAACAACATGCTAAAAATATTGAAATTATAAAAAATCATAAAGAATCATGAATTGAAGTAATATAACCGTGCTAGGAGCTTCAGAAGAATGTTTGTATAAAGGTTTTTCCCAAAATATGCAATTCTACTCAGACCCCACCTGCCAAAAGATAGAAAGTTTCAAGTTTTTCAGTGCATAGAAAGTTGTTGTTGGCTAGGAAGATTTTCACTCATGCTCACTAAGTGGTTTTTCCATCATCACATATTTGTAAATTTTTACTTCCTTAGATTAAATAGAGAAAATTAACTACTCCAGAAGGATTCTAAAGCATCATTTTGAGAAGATTTGAATGTCAAGGAGCATGATAGAGTCATATCGAGTCATAACAGGTGAAAGTTGTAGGCACATTGTGTGGTCTATGAAAGGACCTTGAAAAGATTTAAGAGCCCCATTTGAATGTTAAATTAATCAAAGGATGTCATTATGATCATAAGTGAAATGAAATAAACTCACCAGGGAAAGATGAGAAATATCATGTCTTGAATCCATCATCATCTCTTTGAGAATTAATTCAAAGTGAGATAGGTCAAGCCATCAAAGTATTAAAGCCATCATATGTGCAGAGAATCAAGTAAGTCATCTTTTTCCATGTATACGAATCATTTGAATGATCACAGGTATTTGAGATTACCAAATGCTACTTTCATGGGTCAGTGGAAGAATTTCTTTCAAGAATTTTGAGTAGGTGATCTTGGTGTGGGTAATCAAGAAGGATCGTTCGAAATCATCCTCATATTCCATGTCATTCACAATAGTGTTATTCAAAATACCCAATTCTTGGTCAAATATTTAGTAATGTGGTCACTCCCCAAAGGAAGAAAAAATTTCAATTGAACCTCATTTCAGTAAAACCAAGGGTCATTAACCATGAGTCTTCAAAAGGGAAGATAATTAAAGGAGGGTGCACATAGGTCCCATATTCTAGTTTTGGTATGAGGGTTCATAAGAAAGTAAAATTCATTCAATGTAGTTAATCCCATAGAGCCTTTTGAGTCAAGCAAGGAGCGATCCATTGTACACCATCCTTCTCTTTGAGACTCTGGACCATCCGAGTGTGTATTCCTCAGTGGTGAAGCTTTCCCATAATGAACAAGGATGTGATCCTACATTAAGCTCCCGAAAGTTCCCCCATGACAAATATCATGTCAACTCTTATTAAGAGTTAATCTCTCCGTGCAGTCAATGAATTGGTCGAAATTGAACCAACTGAACATTTAACAAAAAATCTGCAATTCCTGACTTTGGAGCTATCACAAAAAAACTTGAGATCCAATCAAAGGAAGTTAAGCCAAACTGCAAATTCCTGCTTCTTCAAAGTGCTCTCATGGGATCTTGTAGTTACCAATATGTTAGAAGTTTCTTGGCCAAAGGGAACATAAATCTATTACAGGAGATGAATCCATCAAACTATGAGATTAAAAAAATTTCATCTTGGTACCAATAACACATGAGGTGACTCTCATTTCTTTCAAGGAATCCCTATTCCTGCCTTCTTGCTCGAAATGAAGAGTACAAAATGAGTAATTGAGAAATTAGAGGAGCATGTGAAAGCTCCAATGACTACATTTAACCTTTCTTGATACTAATTATAATATCTCCACTCCATGTTGGAATATATTCCTCCAATAATTCATATTATGAGCCATAGGTGATCAAGAAAGCACAAAGGCATATGATGCAAGCTGGAAGGCTAATGAGAGATGGATTGAGAAGTTTCTTCCCCATAAGAGAGGTGAAGACATTTCTTCCCAGAAGTTCTCTCTTTGGTCAGGGTATATTCTTTCCACTTTATTCACCAAGTGAAGAAATGCAATTCAAACGATATTAGAAGAAGATAAGATCCACTTAGTATGGGAGGTGTTCCCATATTGTGTTCTTATGAGATGAGATTCCTCGAATCTCACACCTGCTCATGAGTAAAAAGGTGTTACTAAATCAGTTGCTACCAATTTATTCCTCAAAGTTTGGATCTACACTAATGCATATGTTAGATATGATATAATAAAATATTTCCATCTCCAAACTTGACTCTAGTGGATTTTCAAAATTTTTATTTTTATTTTGAATGGATTTTTAGAATATGTGTTCAAAATTTGTATTCCCTCCATATCTTTTAAAGGATGCATCATTAGGGCAGATATTCCCTGTTGGAGTCACTTCAAAAATATATTAGTGAAGATAATTTGTTGCAGGAAAATTATTGGTCTTGCACTTCAAATGTTCACTAGGCTTATAGCCCCTCCTTCTTGGGTGTGGGAGGACTCCCACTCTCTAACATTGTAAGACTATCAAAAAATTGATGGGATGGTTGTTAGGCTGGGGATCAAACAAGAATACTCCACTAAATGATTTATCAAACTACTTGGACAATGTATCAAAGTGTTGAGAATTGAATTTGGATTTCAGAGGCAGATAGGGAGGTGGGTACTTGTGGAGAGACTCAGAGAGAGTATAGTTAATGTTGTGAGTCGGCACTAAAATATCATTATCACAAACAGTAACCAGAGTGGGTCCACATTGAATCAAAAGAAATAACCATCAGTCAAATATTCTAATAATCAGACTACTAAATCAAAGACACAAATTCTATCCTGGATTCCTTTCTCTCTCAAGACACAAAGTTCCTCGGTTGGAGAAGAAACTTTTCACATGATGTACTTATTCATTGCAAATGTTACCTAGTAATAGAAGATTATGAACGAGATCCCATAGGCAAGGAGATAAAAAGGTAATTCAATTTTATTTTCCTGAAGTAGTAGTGAAAGGTCCAATAAGTTGATAACAATAAGTGAAAATTGCCAACCTGTGGGGGGTAGAAGGAGAAACATGTTCCAATGTTATAAGCTTAAAAATGTCCTCTTCCATCTCCCCAAGGGTGGGACTTTTCATGATTCACCACCATGTTGTTGACCATTACAAATTCTACATCTAGCAACTGAAAGATGCAAGTCTTCTATTTCTTATCTTAATGAAAAGGGACTCTCTTACAATGTAACATTAAGTCACTTAAGTGAATAAGACGAAAGAGTGAAAAATTGTTTGTTTGTGGAGCTTGTTTTCATGTGAGAAAGTGTTGAAGGCTGTACATTAAGAGTACTGTACACTTTCCACAGTTGTCTCGCTGGGGTAATATTGGGAAACGTGATTTTCTCATATGGGAAGGTTTTTTGACCCATAGGTTTATGGGATGGTTTTGGCCCATGGTTTTGATACCCACGTATTTTTGTGAAACTGCTTAAGCAGTTTATCTATTTATATGGTTTTACGCATATGGTAGGGATATAATGAAAAAAATTGCAGATGTGCTTTGAATTCGGGTGTGAATTTTGTAGATTTTGTTGAGCATAGCTCCAAACAGATCTGGGTATTGTATTGAGACAGTGGTGGCTTGTAATAAAATCTAAGCAAGTGATTCTTGGTGGACGTAGCCCAAATTGGGTGAACCACGTTAAATACTCGTCTCTTCGTTTTGTGTTCTATTATTATTCTGCACTTTTATTTGAGATCTATAATATTTTCTGTATATTAGTTTCTATTGTTGCGATTCTGTGAGGGATTATTTCTGCATATTTTATCCCTTATTTCCTAACAATTGGTCTCAGAGCCTTGTTTGGTTTACTGAAGTTTTGAATTGCATGGCAAATTTTTTATCTTGAGTGGGAGCTATGGCAGTTGATGGAAGATCATAGGGTTGATAAATTTCAACTAGGAAAAATTTCAGTCTTTGGAAGATGCAGATGGAAGATTACCTTTATTAAAAGGATCGTTATATTCCACTATCTGAAGAAGGTGAACAAACCCTCGAGCATGACAGATGTGGAAATGGGATTTGTTGGATAGGAAGGCACTTGGGATAATCCGACTGTGTCTTGCATCTTCGATATTATTTAATGTTTCAAAGGAAAAGACTACAAAAGAATTGATGGATGGCATTAGGGAAGTTGTATGAAAAAATCTTTGCCTCAAATAAGATATTTTTAATGAAAAAGTTGTTTAATATGAAGATTTCTGAGAATGGTTCAGTAGCAGATCATTTAAATGATTTTAATACGGTTGTAAATATGCTAGCTTTGGTTACAATAGAATTTGATGAAGAATTTAGGGCTCTATTAGTTCTGTTCTCTTTACCTGAGAGTTGAAATAGCCTAGTAATGGTGGTAAGCAACTCTGTTCCAGCTAACTCAAAGTTGAAGTTTGAGGATGTTGTAGGGGTGATTCTAAGAGAGGAAATGCGAAGAAAAATCTATCTGGGGAATCTTCTACTTCAGGGAATGCTTTGACAGTGGAAACTAGAGGGAGAGAAAATAATAGAGGAAGCTGTGGAAAATCAAAGGATCGGGCAAAGTCAAAATCCAAAATCAAGATAGTATGCTGGCACTATGGAAAGTCTGGGCATTTAAAGAAGGACTGTTGGGAGCTTCGGGACAAGAAAAAACAACATAAAGAAAACAAGGAGGCAAATGTGGCAATGAGTAATGTATGTCAGGATGCTTTGATTATTTCTTTGCACAATATTACTGAATCTTGGGTTTTAGATTCGGGGACTTCTTTCCATTCTACTCCACATAGGCATTATTTTTTTGATTATGTTCAAGGAGATTTTGGGCATATTTTTCTTGGTGATGATGAGCCTTGCAACATAGTTGGAAAATGTTCTATTCAAGTTTAAGATGCAGAATGGAAATACTTGGCTATTGAAGGATGTCAGACATGTGCCTACATTAAGACGAAATTTGATATCGATAGGGCAGTTGGGAAGTGATGGTTGTACTCTGATGTTTAAAGTGGACTCTTGGAAGGTTACCAAGGGTGCTCTTGTGGTGGCAAGAGGTAAGAAGGTTGGAACCTTGTATTTAACCACTTATAATACTAAGGTTTGTAATCTTGTGGCTTCAGAAGTAGATACAACATTGTGGCACTATAGGCTTGGTCCGTATGAGCCATAAGGGAATGGAGATCATAAAGAAGGATTAAACTCGGATATACAGAAACAAGTTTGGAACTCTTTGAGGACTGCATATATGGGAAATAGAAGTGAGTAAGGTTTTTCAAGGTTAGACCTAAAAATAAAGAGAGTAAGTTAGAGTTGGTGCATTCTGATGTATGGAGGGTTGGCTCAAGTATCATCTCTTAGGGGTTCAAGTTATTATGTTACTTTTATTGATCATGCAAGAAGGAAAGTTTTCATTTATTGTATTAGAAACAAATATGATGTATTTGACACTTTTGTTAAATGAAAAGCCTTGGTAGAGAATGAAACATAGATCTTAAGCTAAAATGTCTCAGGTCAGATAATGGAGGGGAGTATTGCAGCAATGAATTTGATGATTACTATTCTAAGAATGGAATCCATAGGCAAAAGATGGTTCCAGGAACTCTGTACAGTAGAATGAGGTGTCAGAAAGGATGAACAAAATAATAATGGAACATGCTAGGAGCATGAGGTTACATGCATGTCTGCCTCTTTCTTTTTGGGTAGAAGCAGTGAGCATAGCTATGTACTTGATCAACAGAGGACCCTCAAGTGCCTTGGATGGAAGAATACCTGAGGAGACTTGGTATGGTAAGAAAGTTGATTATTCATTTCTTAGAGTCTTTCAATGTGAGGTTTTTTTCCATATAGACAAGGATGATAGGACCAAACTAGAGGTTAAATCAAAAAAATGTACTTTCATTGGTTATGGTGGTGATGAATTTGGATATAAATGTTGGAGTATTAAGGAAAAGAAAATCATTCGATCTAGGGGTGTGGTCTTTAATGAGAAAGTCATGTATAAACAACAGTTGTAGGAAAATAGGGAAGAATCCAAGAAATAATATGCAGTAGTAGAGGATCTTCCGGATGGGAAAGTGATACATGAATCAGTTTAGGAACCTCCTCAACAGGAACCCCAAAATCCTCCTATATTGAGGAGGGCTTCTAAGGTAAGAATAGAACTTGAACGTTTTTCTCCCTCTCTTTATTATTTATTACTCACTGATAGTTGAGAGCCAGAGAGCTTTGATGAACCAATGTAGGTAGATAGCTAGGAAGAAGTGGGAGCAAGCCATGGATGAGGAGCATCAAGCTCCCATGGAGAACTAGACATGGGATTTTGTAAAGCTACCAAAAGGAAAAAGAGCATTATAGAACAAGTGGGTGTACAAATTCAAAGAGGAAGAAGAAGGAAAGAAAAGATACAAGGCCCGGTTGGTGGTCAAGGGGTTTGCAGTATAGATTTTGATGAGATTTTTTTCTCCTGTAGTAAAAAATGAATTCTATTAGAATTGTTCTTGGAATAGTTGCAGTAGAATACTTACACTTAGAGTAGCTTGATGTAAAGACTGCATTTCTCCATGGTGATTTGGAGGAGGATCTATATATGCAATAGCTAGAGGGCTATGAGGTCAAAGGTAAAGAGGATATGGTGTGTAAACTAAGGAAGAGCTTGTATGGATTGAAACAAGCTCCATGTTAATGGTATAAGAAATTTGATAGCTTCATGAAGGAGAAAGGTTATATTAAATGTCATTTTGACCATTGTGTATATACAAAGAAATTTGAGGATGACAATTATATTATCATGTGTATGTATGTGGATGACATGTTGGTTGTAGGTAAAAGCATGCGGGAAATATTAGTACTCAAGAAACAAATAAGTGACTCATTTTCTATGAAGGATTTGGGGGCAGCCAAACAAATCCTTGGTATGAGGATATCTTGGGATAGGAAGGAATAGAAACTGAATTTATCTTAGGAAAAGTACATTAAGAAGGTCTTGGAGAGGTTTAATATGTAGGATGTTAAACCGGTTGGGACTCCTTTGGTAGGCCATTTCAAGTTATCAAAGGAGTTATATCCTAAGATAGAGCAAGAGAGAAACTAGATGTCTAAGGTACCTTACTCATCAACAATTGGTAGTTTGATGTAAGTCACGGTGTGCACTAGGCCTAATATCGCCCATGCAGTGGGAGTTGTGAGTAGATTTATGAGTGATCTAGGTAAAGATCATTAGTAGGTAGTAAAGTGGATCCTCCTATATTTGAGAGGGACCATGGGGATAGTTTTGTACTATAATGGATCAAACACCACTTTGTGTGGTTATGTAAATTCAGATATGACTCGATATGTAGATGGCAGGAGGAGCACGACAGGTTATATTTACGTTGTAGGTGGGACAGCAATAAACTGGATTTCATGACTACAGAAGCCGGTGGCTTTGTTAACCATGGAGGCTGAGTATGTTTCTACCACAGAGGTAAGTAAAGAGATGATTTGGCTACAACAATTTCTTGAGGATTTGGGACATAAGCAGGAGGAAGGGAAGTTACATAGTGATAGCCAAAGTGTTTTACACCTAGCTAAGAACTATGCTTTCCACTTTAGGATGAAGCATATACAACTTAAGTAATATTTCATCAGGATGGATTTGGAGGAAGAGAAGTTGAAGCTGGAGAAGATTCATACCAGTCAGAATCCTGTAGATATGATGACTATGGTAGTCACAACGGAAAAACTGAAGCTGTGTTCAACTTTGGTTAGTCTTCATGGAAACTAGTGAAGGGTTTAAGAAGCTTATTCAAAGGAAAATAGTCTCCAAGTGGGAGATTGAAGGGTTGCAGATCCTATTTTTATGTGTGAAAAATGTTGAAGATTGTACATTAAGAGTAATTTACACTATCCACAGTTGTCTAGCTGGGTTTGGTGGCACAACCCCCAAGAAAAAAAAATTGGCCTCAAAAAATGTGCTCAATATACCGAGAAACATGTTTTTCTCATATGGGCAAGATTTTTGACCCATAGGTTTATGGGACGAGTTTTGGCCCATGGTTTTGATACCCATGGTTTTTTAAAACTGCTAAAATAATTATCTACTTATGTGATTTTGTACATATGGTAGGGCTGATGTAACATAGTAGATGTGTCTGAATTCATGCGTGAATTCTGTAGAGTTTGTTGAGCATAGCTCCAAACAGATCTGGGTATTATATTGAGAGAGTGGTGGCTTGTAATAAAATCTGACTATGTGATTCTTGGTGGACATAGCCCAAATTGGGTGAACCACGTTAAATATTGTCTCTTTGTGTTGTTCTTTTATTATTCTACACTTTTATTTCATGTCTGTAATATTTATTACATATTAGTCTCTACTATTGCGATTCTATGAGGGATTATTCCACATATTTTATCCCTTATTTCCTAACATCTCTTTCCAGCTTTTTATACATGATAACCTTGTAAAACCAAGAAAGGTGTATGTGCCTTTGATAAATGAGTCAATGGAATTTTGTGTCTATGATTTGTTGGTATTATAATTGTTTGCATTGTTGTGTTCTTCTAATTGAAGGTATTAACTACTCTGGTTATTGTATGTGAACTCTCCTAGTTCCTACTTACAATAATAACCCTCTCTCTACTTATTTCCCATATGCCCATTTACCTTTCAACTATAAATTCCTCCCTTGTACCTTATACAAGCACTTTGTCAGAGGTTCATTAGAGTGATCCTATGTGATCCACGTCTTAACAGCTTTAGAATAGTTTACATTCAATAATAAGAGCATCCCCATATACAAGAAGGAGGGTTTTAGCCCCATACCATTGGTGAAAACACAATAATTTCCGACATGACAAATTATTTTTCCAACACCTATGATAGTTAAAGTGGAGGAATAAAAAACAATATATGTCTAACTATAAAAATGTTTAGAACTTTGGTAGTCATGTAAAATTTCATTGTTTCGTCTAAAATTTTCCTTGAATATCATTAATGTGTTAATTGGATACTACTTGTAGTCACAAAATCTATGTTATTAGGTACATTTCTAGGTCATAAAAGCATGTTAGCATTTACATGATTCCTAAGCAAGAAAACTAGTAATTGATAACTCTCTTTGGCCATTTTCTTTGTCTTCAGCACTTTTATTGGCTTTATGCATCTGTTACTCTTATTTGCATTTTAATTTTTTATTTTTATATGGCTTCAGACACTAGTTCCTAGTTCAGATAGTAGTGTCAGGCACTCTTTTCCTCCTCAGCACTCATGTCCCTCTTTATCTTTTTCCTAACTCTTTGGTCCCCTTTCACTTCTTAATTACTTTTAATTGTTATGGGTCAGCCTTTTTAGTTGTTAGTTATAAAATTCAAATAAGGGATTCATATAAATACATAGTTATTCTTTCAAAATGAAGGGCTAAGCACTAAGCATTACTATTATCACCTTAGCTTGCATTTAAAATCATAAGAGCGCTTCAAAGGCATTCATCTTGCACATCCATTCAAGGGAAAGGGTTGTATACTTCTACATACACAACATAGGAAGGGGAAGTCTATTCTATTCCATCCACACATATTATAAATCTTCTACATTCTATATCTATCATGTTACCATTTTTGCAACTTTCACAAGGGCATCTTAGGGCATCATCTCTAGACACACTCAAGAACTACATGGAGTATAAGATGTAGTGCATCGCTTAGTCATAAGTTCACTCTTTGGGTGACTACCAGGGTCAGTCTGACTCCCCATTCTTCATTTTCCTTTTTAGATTTCATGGGGTTTGTGGGCATGTGCATGTGAACTTCTATTTTGTAGGTTATAGGTACATTCAAACACTAAGGAGTGAATCTAGTGTAACAAGCAGCAACCAACAGTGAACCTCTTCGTGTATAGAAAAGACCAGATCCAAACTATTCCTACAGACACCAACACCCAGACATTCACACCATCACCTAGGTTCTCCTGTCTGCTTCTAGGCACACCTTGCTCAATTTCACTCTCAGAACCTCTAGCACCTAAAGATGCTCTCCAGTGTGGAAAAACCTAGTCATTCATCTTCCCAAATCACCTTCAAATAGCTCAAAAATCAGCTAAGTATTTATATCTCCCTCTCTTCTTATGGTTTCCATTATTGCTCATTGATTTCAGGAACTTCTCAAAACCTCCAGTCCGTTTTATTTTTGAAACCCCTGAGACGAACGCAGCGGGCAATGCTACCGGTTGGGGCAAGTTTCAGCCCTTGTTCGAAAATTAGTCATTCATTTTCCCATTAATCACCTTGCATTGTGAGATAAAGCTCATGTAGAAATCAGCTAAGTCATCTCTTTATCTCTCTGCCACCTCTTAGCTTACTGGGTTCGAGTTCAGTTATTATTGCATGTAATTCATTATTTTGTTTCTTAGTTCATTTTATTGCAATTTATCTTTATTTGGCTATAGTTATTATATTTCATTATTTATAAATCATTTATCATAGTAGTTACTTTGCAATTATATTTAATTCTAAAATATTAAATCATTTGGTGAACCCATCGATTGAACCTTCCTTTCCTCTTGGGTTTTCCTTTTTATGCCCATCACATGTAGTGATCATTTTGGTTCTTTTGAACATCTTGAGCTTCCTCCATATGTCCATAGGTCCTCTAAATCAATGGTTGAATCTTCTAATCCTTTGCATGATTCCAATAATGTTTTCTCTTGACAACATTGAAACTTATGATAGTGAACAATCATATGATGAGGACACCAACATTGATCAATAATAATTAGATAAATTTTCTAATTTTTCATTTTCCTTACGTGATCACCCTACACACATTCCACATGTCCTAAATATGTTACTTGTTGTAAAACATGCTCAAGATGTTTCCTCTCACCCTCTTGTGGGTTCCTCCTTGGCCACCATGGTCTCCACACCCCCTCCACTATTCCTATTTCTATAGTTACCACTACCGCTCCTCTCCCTCCTCCTAAAACTTCCCATAAACAACTTAGTTCCTCTTCAGGCACTCATGACCTAGCTTCTTTATATCAAGATCTACAAATCCAAATTTTTTAATTACATCAGGCTACTTCACTCTCATCTCCATCTCTAGATTTTTCACTACTCCTTCATACCCCTTTACACCCGCCATATCCTCCTACCCACTTCCTCCTAATTTCCATTGCACCCAAGCTTCCAACCTTCAATGGCCATGGCGAACCTCAGGAGCATCTTCGATATTTTCATGTGGCATGTTTAGACTATGCGGATGACCTTACATTACTGGCTAAATTTTTTCCTAGAAGTTTGCAAGATTATGATATGCCTTGGTTTTATGATCTACATGTTCACTCGGTAACCTCTTTTACATACTTGGTTGATTCTTTCCTTGCACATTTTTCTATCAATATCAGCACCAAGATCTCTTATGCACAACTTTTTTAACTTAAACAAGGATCTAATGAGCATATAGTAGATTATGTGTTGTGTTATAAGAACAACCTTGTTAAGATGACAAATGTACTTGTTAATTCTGAATTGCAAGATATTTTTATTCAAAGTTATCTTACCTCCACTTCAAGAGAGTGTCATCTTTGAGACCTCTCCCTCCTTTGATCAACTTATGCCATACACTTAAATTGCGTGAAGGAAAACTATTATCTATGGGAAAATTAAAATATTATGATACTCCTTCCTCATCATCTTCTAATATGTTTCAAGAAAAATCTACTTTCAAGCCATCTCCTAAGCCCATTGAAGCTAAGGCAACTATTAATTTTGTTTCTACACCTGATAAAGCTTCAATTGCAACCGGCAAGGCATACTTTTACTAAATTACCTTACGCACCTTAGCAAATTTTATTACCACAACTCATCGATAGTAATCTAATTACTCTTCCACCACCACTCAATCTAGATCCTCCTCACCCTCGTGGCCATAACTATGATGAAAATGCATGTTGTGACTACCACCAATGCATTAGACATTCTACTGGTTGCTACTTCAAGATTAAACATCTTATTCAAGATCTCATTGATAACAATGCACTCGAGCTCCCTAAACCATCTACTTCAAAGTCAGTTAATGATAATAAAAAGCTAAAAATCTTCAATGATCCTCTACCAAAGCATGACAAGCAATCTATTGATTCTTCGGAAAACCATACATATTGTGTTGTGCCTCCTCCTTCCTCGGACCCTCTTGACTTTCTTTTAACTTTACTGATGTACCCCCACTGGTCATTACTTTCATAGATCATGATTATCACACTACATTCTCTTTTGATTCATTGCATATCAATTCCTCTATTGGTACATATAGCATTAATAATACTATGATTTATCCATCGGTAATTCACAATGTATGCTCTATAGCACTCCTCATATCCATCAAATGCCCAACTTCCATTATCACATTCCCAGTCCCTAATTTTTATGGTCTGTCAAGCTTCCCATTACAGTTACACCCCTTACCATGCTTGTACCATTCCTTATTACATCTTCCATTGTCACTTGTGACATGCTCTTAGGTCTTCCTTGGCTCTACGCTGCCCAAGCCATCCCATCCATGCACCACTTATGCCTCAATTTCATCCATAACAAGATGTTGTCACTATCAAAGGTATTCCACCTTGTGCACCATTTCCTTGGATTACTCTTGCTAATATTTATGCACCAGTCATGGCATTTAGACCTCATATGCCTCTCATTTCTAAAGCCACTTCGGTACCTAGCTCTCATATTCACACTTGACCTACATCACACCCCTTTAGGCCTCATAGCTCCATTAGTCCACCTCATCGGCCTAAGTCCCCTACTCAGGAAGCCCCTTCACATAGGTGTTCCTCCACCTCCTTCACCACATAGGTCTCCTTCCATGCACACATCATTACTATCCTACATCACCTGATCTTAGAGCATCGTCACATGTCTTTTTCTCCTTGTATATCGGGTGGAGATCCCTCGCCCTTCACTATCATTGGATAGCCTAATATCCCTCGCACACCTTGGGGGGCATCACACTTACCCCCTTCCCCCTTCCATTACTATCAGTTGTCTCTAGTATCTACTATTACACTTCACACTTTGCGCTTCATGATTAATCTTTCTTAACACTCCTACACTTTTGGTACACACATTATATCGTCATTACCATATGATGCACTCTTGTGCTACAATTCACACTTGACTATTGAGTGCACACTTCTTTCAAGAACCCCACATCATCTACACACTTTATGCTTGGTGCTTCATGATACTATCTTTCTAGCATTTAATCTTACCTGTTGCACTCATTTCACGCACAGGGGGAAATGTAACTCCTCCCATCCTCACATATTGCATGGCATCCCATCATATTCACACTACATTTACATATATTGGTTGCATTTAGTCTTGTTTTTTTGTACTACTTACATGTTGCACTTTACTTATTATGCTAGTCGGATACTCAGTATGTCATTATCCTTTCATATACACAAATCATTCACTTGGTCTTTTGAAGTGAATGTAGATCTCTTACAAGTTTTCACATGCTGCAATGATGTTTGGAATTGTACCTTTTACTAGTCCCATTGAGGCTCCTGGGGGCATCTACTTTTACTAATCTCACATTTTACACATCTCAGGTTTTATTGTTACATTATTCACTACTTCTCATTACATTTACTTTACTTTTCATTGATCTACACATGTTTTGACATAATTTTTATCTTTCTAACATGTTAATAGGTGATTCATGTGTTGCATTTGTCTTGCAGGATCAATACAACCATGGTTATTTGTTACCTTTTTTCTTGTTATTATTTTTCATTATATGCTACTATTTGCAGGTTGTGCCCTATATCTTGCTTGATTATTGTTTGCTTGTTTATGGCTTGTTTTGGCCCTTCTTGTCTTGTGACATTGTGAGGGATGCCCAATTTTTGAAACTCACTTTTTGCACGGTCTATCTTGTCTTCTTACTTACTTATTACATTATCTTCCATTGCATGTTAGTTATGTTTACTACTAACACTTGTTACTCACATATCTTCCCTTACCCCCTACAAGTATCCATTTCAGATCAGTTTCCGGTCCTCTCCTTTGGATTGCATGCTCCTATAATCGTCACATGTACCCAAAATGAGGGGGGCATATATTGGGTGAATAAATCACCCTTACAGTAGCACAAATCTCTGGACTAGCACATTACAGTACAACATTGGCACAATATACAGTCACATAACTGGCTCAGAATTAGACTTGGGTCAAAATCACAAAGCAAACACTAGTGCCCAGTCCTAGATAGTAGCGGTGGGAACTTATGTCCTCCCCATGTGCTAATGTTCTAGGGGAAAATACAATCAACTTCACATTTTAGCACAATTCACAATAATCATCAGAGAAATTCTCTAGTAGCAGGCACTTGCCTCTAGTTACATAACTCAGTCTATCAACACATTTCAGTTACAATCGGTATAAGTCAGAAAAAATCAAAACTAATCAAGAATAAATTAGATCTAATTGAAATGTATCATTTGTAGTGGTACTTTGGGAAGCATTCATGGAGGGAGGGAAAAGCTAGACCTCCCTCCCTAACACTCTTCTCATGTGGCGTGAGATTGCCTAAAAAACTCACACTTGGAGTGATATCGTGTAAAAAACTTGCACTTGGCATGAGATCACCCAAAAAAAATTCTTCTCTTGTCATGAGATTGCCCAAAAAACTCACTCTTCACATTATTTTCAGGACATATTTCCTATCCTTTACACTCTTATACATAAAGTGCACACTTTACTTTATTACTAATTTTACACACTGTTTACATACTTATGCACACTTTACTCAGATTTTTCATATACATGGGACTTTGACTACTCTTTCTACTCTTCTTTTATAGGCTTCATCCTTAATACGAAACAAGGAGAAGCTTACTTCATCAAACACAGGTCCTAGCATAACATATTTATGCATATGATTCACCCTTAGGGTCACTTTCCTTTCCTAGTCTCCATGCTTCACATTGCAATCACTTCACACTTCACTTGTCCACTCGACATGCTATCAGCTACACACTTTTCTATAAGATCATAAGGTACGCATATTCTATCTACTTTATGCTATCAAGTATTCACTCAACAAATATAAAGTGGGGGGAAAATGTAGTCATAAAATCTATGCACTTGGGTATATTTCTAGGTCCTAAAAGCATGTTAGCATTTATATGATTCCTGAGCAAGAAAAGTAGTAATTAACAACTCACTTTGGCCTTTTTATTTTTCTTCTACTCTTTTATTGGATTTATGCATTTTTTACTCCTGTCGGTATTTGACTTTTTTTTCTATGGCTTCAGACACCAACGCCAAGTTTAGACAATAGCGTCATGCATTCTTGTCCTCCTGGGCACTCATGTCCCTCTTTATTTTTTTCCCTACCTCTTTGGGCCCCTTTCGCTTCTCAATTACTTTTTATTGCTATGGGTCGGCCTTTCCAATTGTCAATTACGAAATTCAAAAAAGTTAATCATATAAATACATAGTTATGCTTTCAAAATGAAGGACTAAGCATTAAGCTTTACTATTATCACCTAAGCTTACATTCAAAGGCACAAGAGCACTCCAAAGGCATTCATCTAGCACATCCATTCAAGGGAAAAGGTTACATACTTTTGCATACACAACATAGGAAGGGGAAGTCTATTATATTCCATCCACACATATTATACATCTTCTACATTCTAGATATATCTTGCTATCATTTGTTCAGCTTACCCAAGGGTGTCCTAGGGCATCATTTCTACACACACACACACACACACACATAAGAACTACATAGAGTCTAAGATGTAGTGTAATGTTCAATCGTAAGTTCACTCTTCAGGTGACCATTAAGGTCAGTCTAACTCCCCATTCTACATTTTCCTTTTTAGGTTTGATGTGGTTTGTGGGCATGTGTAGGTGAACTTCTCTTTTGTAGGTTATAGGTACATTTAGAAATCAAGGAGTTAATCTAGTGTGATAAGAAGTGACCAACAAGAAACCTCCTCGTGCATAGAAAAGACCAAATACAATATTGTTCACATAGACACCAATGCCTAGACACAATCATCAGCACTTTGGTGCTCTTGCCTACTTCTAGGTGTTTCTGCTTTGCTCAATTTTGACTCTCAAAACCTCCAGGGATTCTTAATGACACTCTTTTTATCATGTTCCAGTCATTCATCTTCCCATATCACCTTCAGATAGCTTGAAAATCAGCTAATTCTCTCTATCTCCCTCTCTTGCTTAGGGTTTCACATTAATCAACGTTTTTTTGCTTGTCTGTTTACTGTATTTTATTATTTGTAAATCATTTATCACAGTAGTTACTCTACAATCCAGATTTAATCTAAAAACTATGAAATCACTACTCATCTTGAACTAAGACAACAAGTATAACCAATAAAATAAAAAACAACAAGATATCCATGTAAAATTTGGGGAAATATGATACTTGAAACATATTTCCCTAAATTTTGGTAATCATCATGGATCTTCTATTCGAATTTATGGTGTACTTATATGAAAAAAACATGACACAAATCCATAATCATATACTACTCACATACCCAATAATGTTTTAAGTATAATATATATTTCTATTTTATTTGGTAGAAAGTAATGAGCTTAACTCACTAGCATGAAGACGACCTTAATACTGAATATTTTAGTCAACACCTAATTATTTGATCATCATATTTGTTATCATGCTAAATTCCCAGCATGTAAATTTGAATTTTTTTATCATGACAACTAATCCCGCCATTTGAAAACCTCTCTCCCAGTCATTTTGAACCATTCCTCTGGCCAACGCATCAACTCACGGAACACCTCTGAATCATTTTCACCCTCATCCTGACTGGTAGGAAAGTACTAACATGGTTTTCAAATTTGTTTCATGTGCAGGGGAATGGATACAAGTTGATTTAAAATTGAGACTAAGCTCTAAGGGGTAATAATGCTCTATATAACACTAAATTGGCTATTTTTTATTCATGTTGTAGCATGAAGACATCCCTCGCAAGCTAACTGTAAAGGATCAACCCATCTAGGATTTTTTTAGGAGATAAATGAAGCAATCCAAGGTAGTTTATTAAAAATATGTGAAGGTAAATGAAGTCAGGAATAATTCAAGTAAAATCGGGTTATTCCAGGCACATGGAGTGAAGGCTTCAACAGAGAAAGTCACCTTCTTCTATATATTTTGGGAGTTCTTGGGGGAGTTATAATATCATAAAATATTCAATGGAAAACTCTTAGAGTCTCCTACATAATGGATACATTAATTTTAAACCTTGACCTCACTCCTCTTTCTGGTAGTTGGGGTCACTAATAAGCTCCTTCATGCTAAAAGGGCGAATGGTGTCATAAATCAAGTTACAATATAATTAAATTCTTGAAAGTGGTTTTAATGAGCTCATTGGATTATTTTGAGTCAAAATCATATAAGGTTTCACCTCTGAATTCTAATTCTTCCTCTCATGGTAGAAAAGGCAAGCTCTATGTTCTAATTTTGCATTAGGATGATGACATCACCATCACTTAAAGGATTGAGCACACTTTTGGACCATGTATATCCATTTTTCCTTTTCTATTGGTGCAAGGGGACATGAGGAACACAAAATTTCACTCCCCTGTGTATTTTCTTCTTTAATCACTTAGGACTTGTGACTTACGTTGTTAGGTAAGCATAATGCAAAATCAAACCCCTTCCTCATGTTGTGGACACCCTTAGAACGTGTTTTAAGGATTGGCGTCCCCATTGCTTTTTCCTAAGCTTCAAGAGGACATGAGGGGGTAAAAAATTGTGCTCTCCCTTTCATAGCTTGTTTTTGTTAGCTAAAAATCACAACTTGGAGTGTTAGAGGTGTTAGAAGTGCAAAATCAAGTTAAACTCAAAATTGACCCCTTCTCCTCATGACAATCTCACCTATTGACCATTTTTGTCAATCATCCAAAAGGGGTATACAAATATTTCAAGTTTATTATGTTTAGTGTCATGTTGGGCAAGTGCACAAGCAACTAACCACTAGGGATTTTGATCTAGGATGCTTATTCCTCACATTAGATGTTTTTCCAATTCGCACCTTTGTCAGGATCATGCATCAACCTTTTCAAACTGTTGCAAGGTTGTGAAAAATGTTGGAATGGCTTCATACAATAAAAAAACATGCACGTTGGGATAGCAAGCATTTGGGTTATAGTTTTCAAGTATCAAAGGAAATTATAGGTTGCAGAGGTGATCACTTGTTCATTTATCAGTTTCAGATCAATCAAAGGTATAATTTATTCATTTTATTCCTTTATGATTAAGTGAATTTGCATTAGTGTGTTGAGTTGTATGGATTCATTTCATATTATGTTACTGAAGAAAAATGAAAAGAGACACAAACAACTCATCACATAAAAGGAATTTCATTTATTCATAAAGAAAGAGTACATCTATCCCACACAAGCCGTGGGATATGGTTATCAAGTAAGGAAATGCATATAAATGAAAAAATGAAAGCGTAAGGAAAAATTAACCCGTCATTTCTTGATCTTGAGGCCACTTTAAGCCTTTCTGACCACTTCAAATTTCTACACCATTGTACCTAAGAAAGAAAAATTGAGAGGGTTAGAGATTCCTTATGTTTCTAGTTTTACATATACATGCATCATCTTAAAAGGGAAGAGGTACAAGTTCAGTTATGAAAATTTCATGGAAACACAATGATTAAGTACAAGTTATAATTCACTTTATACTTGCATTTAAAGCGGTTTCAAAGGAAGTAAGTGCAAAATTCAAAATCCCAAATTTCAAAGACAGCCATGCTTTTATGAAAAAAAACATAGTCTTCTTGGTATGATGTATGGAAGAAAGGACAGAATCAAAGCACGGGTTATAGAGAAAAATAGATCACAAAGTATAGTTTCAAGAAGAAAAAATGTTGAACAACCCTATTACTTACAAGGATTTCCAAGCATCAATGAAAAATATCTAGGGATTCAGACTCATAATGAAGGAAATCCATTAATGACACATCAATGGAAATCATTTCACTGGAAAGGAATGCAACTTGCAGTCATTTCAAATTTTTAGAAAGATACAAAACTCATATTTCAGCATGAAAAGATTATATAGCTAGATCTCAAAATAATGTTAATTTAAGCTTTTCTACATAAAATATTCAACATGTAATTTAGTTTAGCAAAACAAACTACTAATACAAGAGGTCCTCAAATGCACAGAAGCAAATTTCAAGGAAAAATTGTAGGTGTTCATTATGCATTTTTAGTTATCTGGTTTGAAATGAAGATTAAAGAATACAATGATCAACTCATGGAAAAAGAATGACAATCATCTCATGATGTTTTTCAGTATCAAGAGTGGCACCTAATAGCTTTTTCATTAAAATTTCATACAAAGGAATCTTTTCAGATTCCATTATAAATCTAACAGTGGGCACATCCAGAACTGAAGTAATTATCAAGGTCTCAATCACAAATATTCTTATATTTTATTTCACAATAAGACAAGGTTGCATCTATGAAACAAAATCTATAAGTGCATAGATAAATTCAGATTTGAAAATAAATTTCACTTTATATGGAAGGATTTGAAATTTGCAGCTATAACTTTTGATCCAAGTATGTAGTCTTTTCAAACAAACTAGTGCACAAGGAGAGTTACCAGTAGTACATTACAAGTGTATAAGTTTCAAAATAATGGAAATACAGATATTTAGATCTGTATTAGCAGTCATCCATGACAGAAATAGAGAACTCACATATGAAATCCCAAACCAAAGAATAGGCCAAGAAAGAAAATACATAATGAGAAATGGAAATAGAAACTTCAGGTCTTGCTTTTACCAAGTTCAGCAAGAAGAACAATTTCTATAGGGAAAATCTATTTCAAAGTAACTTCAGTCCTCAAATCATTAATGAAGGCATGTCAAGCTTTCTGGGTTCTATATATATGTCAGGCTTTAGTTTTCCAATGATCAAATCCAGATACGAAATAGATGGATGTTGAAACATGTTTATTTAAGGGGATTTGGTACTCATAGAGAATCTTTTATTAAGAATATTGGCATTTAAAAGTTGGGTATTTAGGCACATCAAGCCCACATATCTGAGAAGGCAATACAAACTCTATAATGGGTAGGATAAGATCCATGCAAGGGTACAGTCACAAGGTAAAAATTTAAAAATAAAAATAAACTAGGCAGTCAAAAAGATAGGTTAAGATAAAGAAAAGGCAATATAAAACCCAACTCAAGCTCAGGATAGAGCACTAGAACCTTGCAAACTCATGGTTGAGTTGTAAACACTGAATGAGCTATGTAGAGAGTGGTGATCTCAAAGAATAAAACAATAAAGAGTAAAGCATATCCCATACAGAACTAATATTGAGCTCAGTATACAACCATGGATTAAATCAACATTCCACATCAAATTTAAAGTAACCCACATCACAAAAAAACACACGAAGATAGGAAGGGGACCATTGCTTACCTCTCTCGGAAGGTCGAGGTCGAGATCATGGAAATTAGTGCTGAGGTGGGAAGTAGTCAAACATAGCAAGGAGAGTGTGTCACAAGGTCACCGAACTTGAAATACATTCTCCAACAAAATATCTCAAAGCATTATGCCATATGCACAAACTAGTCAGTCTATGGGAATACGCAAACATAGATCCATGGATTTAAACCCCTAGCTCAGCTAGAACAAACAGAAATTTCCAATCATAAGTAGTACCCAAAATAGATCACGTGATGCAAAGCCATGCATGAGAAACATAGCCATAGTCAAGCCCAGAATGATTAGTTTTGCTTACAATAGTCATGGATCTCAGCAATGTAATCTAGGTAATGCAAGGTGAACTTCAACTTCAAACACCCAAATATAGCTCGAATCAAGCAATCTAAGCCATAGCTAGCGAGCCCATATTCATAAAGTGAGCATATCCAAGGCCACAGTAGAACCATTCAAATGATGTGAGCTCCAAAAAATGTAAGCAGGATAACTCAAACCCCCATGATGTAACCATAATCTGTGAGTTCCAAAACATGCCAGAGAGGATATACTACTCAGCCACCCAGAGGGAAAAAACAACGAGTTTTTGCATGAGGAATTGCAAGAAAAACACAAGCCCAAAAGCTCAAGAAATTCAAGCTCATAAGCACTGAAGAACCCCAGGTTGGAAGGAGAAACCCAAATCTAAGAATGGTGAATGAGATAGCCAAAATAGAGCACTAAGATCTTAATAATGGCTACCATGAAGAAAATAATGGAAAAAGTAAAATAGATTAGGTTAATGTTATCTCTCAAAAGTGCACCCTGTAGAGATATGGTTGCAGGTTTTCTAAGCTTGCAAAATTTGATCTCTCTCTTTCGTAGATACAATAGAAAACACCTCAGGTCTGTGGGTATACCTATTTTGAGGTGAGTCTCTAGTATCAAGGCTGGTTCCTTGTTGATGTATCCTAAATTGATTCTGGGGTTTAGGGGTAAAAGATGACTGTAAAATAATTAAAACTAAGGTGATACACCAAATTTGTATGAGGGATTTGACTGAGTATATGCACAATTGATATGTGAAGGATTTTTGGTGTACGAACCAACAGTTCTTCTGTAGAATATTAAGGGCGAAAAACTTGGAGGTATTGAGGGAGATTATCACAACAATACTGCTAAGCTAAACATGCACATTAATATCATGCAGAAACTACTAAATTTTACAACAGGGTAAGATGATTAATCAGGGAATTTACATTCACAAGACTAATAGAAACATACACAAGACTGAAAATAATTGGTAAGGTAGAAAGTTCTTCACACTCAGAAGGCAAAACTGGCAAAAATTGCTTCAGTACTCCTATATCCAAAAGTCCTCCAGAAGTTCCCCTGTGCTTTGCAAAGGCACACAATATATAGCAAAAATAAAATCCACCCTCTTCCTAAAAATAGCCTAAGGCTTGTACTCACCCATGCATCCTATTTTTATCCTTTATTTAATAATAGATAAAGGAATAAAAATAGAGCATGCAATTACAAATAGTCATTATTAGCCTTAATTACAATATAATCAAACTGAAGTTGACTGTTCTATTTTTAAGAAGAGAAGGATGAATAACTTGCTAAAAATAAGATTACTTGCTAGGCAAGTTTCTCTCCATGAACATGTAACTCTATCTTCTTCTCTATTATGTCCTATTGTGAAGGCATGCAAAAATACTCCTATGTATGTGATAGCTTCATGTGGGGACCACCCTTTGATATATGGATTTGTCTTCATTTGAGTTTGGCCACCTTTGTGATAAATATATGCATGTATACACTTGTCGGCCTTTGCACATTGGATAATGTATGGTTTGAAAGACTCACCTTTTCGGTGATCATTGTTGGCATGATTTGGTTGACACTCATATTATTTGGAGTATATACTATAGTTCAGACTTTAGTCAATATTGCAATGATTATTTGATGGACACATGGGCTAGCCCCTTTTGCACGATGAGTCAACCCTTGGCTATTTGTCGGTGGCATTTTAACTCAACCTAAACTAGGGTTTCATGTCCACTCGCCACGTATATATGTTTTTAAACTCTGGTCGGGTTTGGTCTTTTATTGACACTGTCGATCTTTGTCCTTGATGGACCTGAACCATTGATCTTTGACTCCTTTGGCGGACTTTCAGACCTTTTTGAAGTTTTTTGGCCTGTTTGTATTAAGTCTCAAAACTTTGAGAAGGCCCGTCAATCTGCCAATACTATGTGGAATTGATTTTTTACTTTTCTCCCCGTGGCTTTGACTTTCTCATCATGGAGGCTCAGGCTTGTGGGAAATTTTTGGAACTTTTAACTTTTTCATGTTTCAAACTTTAAAAACTTAAACCCCAACCTCCGCTTTTCCGCTTTTGTTGTGGTGATGACATGTATCCTTGTCGTGTCCTTCTCGGGCCTACGGGTGGATGAAAGTTTTACAATTTGAAATTTTGGTAAATTGGTCAACCGACCACCATTTTGATTGGACAACTTTTGCCTTGATTTTGATGAACCATTTGGGATCGTCGATCTCTGTACTTGTCAATTTTTGGTCGTTGATCTATGAAGCATGATTTTAGGGTTTCTGACATGTGATAAATGTGTTTAATGGCTTGAACCATGGTTTGCATTCAAACCTAGAGATTGATTCTCGAGCTTTGATATGTGTCCTTGATGCTTTTTGATCGTTGATGATTCAACCATGGTTAAGTTCTATTAACTCGTCTCTCGAGTTTGCATGATAAAGGGGACCTTGACCCATAATGATCATTTCATTCAGTTTTTTAGTGATACGGGTGAAGCCCTAGAAAAAATTTTTTACGCCATTATTCTAAGCATTTGAGCTTGGCTTTAAGCATTTCCCTAGCCTGCGGGGCCTTTGTGACTTTGTATCTGGTATATTCGTAGCCATTCTTCTTCTTTTTGAGCTCTCTGTGTGGGAATGTGAAGGCGACCACCATTATTGTTTTTCAGACTCTGATGGTTCAGCTTTGCAAAGCCCTATGCATGTATCTTGTTGTTTTCTACTCTGTAAGAGTTCTCTCAGCAAGGTAGTTGTGGGTTTTTTCTGCCATTGTCATGGGTTCAAGCTCATGTGATTTCCCGACTGTATATTGCTCATCCCGAGCTTTGAAAGATTTTCTTTAAAAGAGATCTTTGCGTGTTGTCTTGGCCTCAAATTTTCTTCTTTATGAGCTCAGTTGTGCAACTGACATCACTATTTGATGAGGTCAGTAAGTTTTCAATCTCTGAGTGTTGTAATCACTTCGTCAATGCCATTTAGTCCTTCGAGATACTGATGTTTTTATCCTTCTTTGCATATTTTTTGATCTTTGGGGCAACATCGGTCTTTGATTTGAAACTTGTTCTGTGATCATTTGAGGGTTTGCTCAACTTTGATTTAACCAGTAAGTACTTGTTTCCCACTCTGATTTTAGTACCCATTAATGGGTTTTTGGATTAGAACCAGGATCTATACCTTTTCCCTCTATACTGCAATTCGAGACTGATTGGTTTAAATGGGAGTGTTAACTTCTGAAATACTCGAATATTTCCTCAACTCGGATGTGTATGCATTTTAACTCAAAGTTTTATGTCTAATCTTGTATTCTGATTACTAAATGGGTATTCTTATTTGCTCAAAACTTTCCAGATAGAATGTTTATTGATATGATTACTCGAAATCCTTCATTCCTTTTGATTCTGCTATATGTTCTTGAGGGGTATAATATTTTCTAAAAAGTTGTGATTCACTTCACATTATCTTAGTTCTACACTTATCTGATTTGATTTGACCATTAATACCCACCGAGTTTGTGTTCCGAGTAATATTCCAAGATATGTTTACTTGGTACTTGTCTTCATAAGGAATCCCCTTTAGATCTAGACCATTTATACTTTTACCACTTTTAGATTGCCTGTACATTGATATTTATGAGTTCTGAAACTCATTTTCCCACATCTGTACCTGCATATTTTTCAATATGTGGCTTTGAAACATTGCAACCCAGATTTGGGTGTTTCTCCTCTGATAAGGGTACTGGAAATCATTTTTACCCCATTCTTTTGCTCTATTATTTTTCCTTGCTAGTCGAGTGACTCAAGTTCTACTATGCATTTTACTGTACTTGTAAAAACTATGAATCATGCATTATATTTAGCTATGAAGCTATACTGTAGCATTATGTGCACTTTATCTGCTTCTGGTTCTGTAACCATGAATCTTGTATGTACTTTCTAGAAATTACAAGTATTTCATCTGTTTTGCTACTATTTTTTAGGCATAAGCCTTGATTCAGATGCTTGTTAAGATTTATGTTACTTTATTTCTTTCACATAGATGTTTTATTCCCTTTATACTAACATTTCTGGCATGTTGGAAAATCTGAAATGTTGATTTTTCATGGTGAAGCCCTAGCAATTTTTTTCCAGAATTCTCTCTTCCATCCATTTCCAGCTATAGTAGTTGTATTTTCTAATTCAGAATATAGAACATAACACTTCATGTTTGAAGCTAGATAAAAATGAGACATCATAGCTATTTATCTTGATCATGGCATGTTTTACTACTTTTCTGTATCACTTACTTGATTTAAATAATTCCTTTAAGCATGTAGTAGTTAAAAGAAACATGATGGAAAGTTGTAAATGTCCATTTTACATGGCAAAGCCCTATCAAAATTTTCCCAGAATCTTCTTTTTTCATTTTGTTTCAGTTGTACCCCTTTTCTTTTAATCAACTCCAGCTTCCTGAAATCTGATTCTTCTTCTTCAGTTGCAATCTAAAACATGTGCTTCTATTACTAGTCTCTTTTTTGTACTTAACTCCCTTTCCATTTCAGAAAACTTACTGAAACTTTGAGTTACATTCTTCCCTTTTATGCATGCACTTATGACTTGTCTATTTTTTCATTGGCTGCAACATGTACCTACACACTTAGGAAAACAGTTAGAAAATACTTAGGATTTTTGGCCTCTCTTATGTCCATGTTTTCTTCTTTTCTTTTCTCTTTCTTCACTCTTTCTGAGTAAATAGAGCATGTATCATGTTTGATATTCAAGTAAATTACATCTCCTATTATTAGAGATTCATATGCATGAATTAGGACAATCTAGGAATATGATTTGATCCCTGAGCTCATAGCTGATAGTTATTCTTTTCTTCTTTTCAGGTACAATGGCTTCTACAATGGAGATGAAGAAGGAACAAAAGATGGAAATGGAGATGTCTTCAATCAAAGAAAGGAACCCCAAGGCAATGATGGGTTCACTCATACTCCTTTACTTTCTCTTTCATGCATGTGTACCTTTTATTTCAGTAGCTGTACTTTACTTTCCAGTTACATCCCATAGCTTGTGTGGGAAACATTTGAAAATTCCTTATGAATAAAACATTGAATTTTGTAAATGAGTTGTATATTTCTTTCTACATTTCAGCTTTCTGTATGTATTGTATGATGAACTAAACAACTCAGTCATTTAATTGAATGTCTTAATCATGAAGGAAAGAACATCAATGAGAACCTGTAACATTCAGTAATGAAACTCTATGATTTTTTGTAATCTGCACTTATGTTTGTTGTCCCAAAACTCAACACTTCACCTACTCTATAATTCGGTGTCTTCATCAAGACAACACAACTGTCCTTTGGGCCCTTGTGTTCTTTTGTTGAAGGTATCATGAAATTGCAGACTATGTGATCTGTTACGTTTTGTAACAGCACACATAGCTGCAGATTTCACTTAATCATTATGCCTAATTCAGTAGTAACTAATAACATCAAAACTTCCTTAGCTTAGGTGTACTTCACCATGACTTTCATATGTAAGGATGAAGTTTAGTGAGTTGCCCATTTTTGCACAAGTGCAAAAATTGTCAACAGTTACAAATGTGAGATCAACATTTACAAAAATGGCTGCCAATATATGAGACAAAATATGACCCAAAAGTATCTCCAAAGCAACCAATAAGTAAGAAACCAATTCCCAAAAGTAGAAAACACATAAAACAACTCGAACTCAACTCCAATGGTGACCCAAAAGTAAGACAAAACTTAAGTAGTAGGCTCAAGCTAGATAAAAACATGGCAGCCATGGAAATCCAACAGGGTTCCCCTCTTTACAAAGGTTCTAGAAATCAACCAAAATGTCCAAATGGATGATTTTAGGGCTTTTACCCTAATTGAAGGAGTGTGACCCGAGCATATTTCAAACCAAGGTTAAAGGAACTAAGGTCAAAATCACCAAGGTTTAAAAAACCTTATCACTTTATTCATGTCCACGCAAGTTAGGATGGAATAATACTTCAATTATTCCAAACTTTGCATGTAGGGGTGAAATAATAGTCAAGATTATTATTTGTTAAGTAGGATCCAATGATCACCAACCATGCATGCACATGTAGTCCAAAATTGGAATAAGACAAGAATAACTTTTACATTGATAGGAAAAGATTAACTTTTTTGCAAGATAAGGTTGGAGCCTTAATTTTCCAAATTTACCTTAATAGGTTCAAAATTTTCCGTACAATCCCTAAAATTTGGAAAAAACATAGTCTAGGGTAGTTGACTAGGTCAAACTTGGAGGGGAAGAGATATCATGCAGGCTATTTTTAGCCTTTTCCATTATTAAAATTGTAAAATCATGCATGTAAGATGTGTTATTTTTGGAGAACTGGGGTGCAACCTTGCTTCATGGAGATGTAAGGGGGGGGCTTGTATTATTTTTGCACACTTTTGATGTAAACTTATTATATCTGTACACCTTGGATAATCAATAAAGATTATTTTTCCAACAATTTCAAGCTTTCTGAAGTGTATTACAGCATTTGTTCTCTGTGTGTAAATGAATGTTTGTTTTCCTTTGCATGTTAACAATTTTCCAATACCTTCAATAAGTTTTTAATTAATTTTTTGCAATTCATTCAAGTGTGTATTAACACCTTTTGTGAGTGTAAGATATGTTGAATAGTAATTGTAGTGAATTTTATCATCCTTTTACCAGTCATCAAGTGTGTTGTTATGCATCACGAGTCCCTAACAATTTGGTGTATCACCCTTTTATCTATTTTTTGTTATTTCAAAGTTCATTCTTAACCCTCAACTCCATCAATTTTAATAGTTTTTAAGTGATCCATCAAAGGAACCAGCCCACTCTGGAGGTTCTCCTTAGTTTGAGGCACCCACAACTCGAAGGACATCCCATTATATCAGTTGAAGTCAAAGTCAGATAGCCATCCAAACCAAAGGTGCACTTCAAGCTGATAACATCACCCTTGGCACACTTTTCAAGGTTGAGTGTCCCCTTTCTTTGTCCCAAGGTTTAGGGTGACATGAGGGACAAAAAAGTGTGCTCCCCTCTCTTAGTTAACCCCCAGACACATGAAAAATAACCTATAACAGTTGTGCCTCAAGTGCTAGTTTTCAACCCCCTTCATCTCACTCTCATGAAACCCCTTGTTGACCTTATTTTTGGGTTAACTTACTACCTTTTGTGCTTCAGTCCAGATTTCAGACATTTAAAGCATTCAAATTTGTTTCTGGAAAATGCTCCATCAGATAGAGAATTTTTTCCCCTTTCCAGAAAGGTAAAGAACTCTTTCTAACTCCTTGTATTTTTTGAGTTATGGCTCGGCGGAGTTAGAAGGGAAAATTTTCCCAAGGTGGACTTGCGGAGCTTGGGAGAGTTTTTTGCCAAAGGAACTCAGACCGGTGGGGCATCGGAGGAAAAAGTGAAAAATTGCCTTTTCTTCCAAAAGGCATAAAATCAAAATGTGACCCATGGCCCCATCAAAAAGCTAATGCGGGGATGCGGGACTTCGGAGGTAAATTGGATTTTTTGACTTTTTGTCAAAAAATGTAAAATGGAAAAAAGGAAGCCCCTACCTCCACCGACCCCAATGGATGCCACGTCATCAACGGATTTGTGGGGAAAAATTTCAAAATTCACCCGAAGCCAAATTTGCAGGAAACGTAAGGAAAAAATGTAGAAGGCCATATCTTTTGATCCAGAGCTCCATTTTTGACAATCTTGGTACCAATGGAAAGATCTAGAGATTCTCTTCATCATGGAGTCTTCAATTTTTTATTTTGGTAGAGATTTGTGGGAGAAAATTACAAAACATGATTTGGCATGGAAAAAACGTAGAACCAGTTTTCAACCACCAAATTTAATGAAATATGGGTCTTTTCTCCCTCGAGCAGACAAAATGCATTTGGGAATGGAATTTGTAGATGGAGCCTTGACTTTTCAACCAAATTTATGAATTTTGTCGGTGGTTGGAGTAGAGAATCAGATTTTCTCGTGTTTTTCCCTCTCTTTTCACATTTTGCTATATATTGTAACAGAGGCACATTTTCAAGAAGTTAGTTAGTGGTTGTTCATTCTTCTTCTCTGCCTCCCTCTTCTTTTCTTCCCCAGGGTCAAAAATGGAGTTGGAACCTCCTCCCCTGCTCTGTAATGGCATTTGTTTCTCCTCTTTCCCGTGAAATGGTGCATTGTGTAAATCTGGAGCAATAAAAATGTGTTTTTGTGATGCATTTTTCCATCCTTTGCTCATTTTTGGTTGTTTCTTCTTGCCTCTCATTGTTGCAGGGCATCTATGCATGTTTGAATGTCATTTGCAGGTTTTGGAGCTGTGTTTTTAGGGATTTTGGAACATTTTCTATGTGAAATCCATCTCTGGTATGTGATGCACTTGTCCATCCTCTCCATTGCTCACCTCTCTTTGTTTCCATGGCAGTTTTGATAGATGATCAACATTTTCCTTCTCTGGTGTATCATCGTTTTAGTGTAGGCTCTATTTTTTCTAGTTTTCTTTCTCTCCTTGTCTCCTTGGAAGTTAGATTAGGATTAGATTAGCTTTCCTGCACTGGAATAGCTTGTGGCAGGTAGTTTAGGAAGAGGAACCAACCTTCTCTAGAGGATCATTCCCATTTGCAAGTCCCACAGCTTGGGGAATGATCCAATGTTATGCAAATCACACCAAATGACCCTGCCTTAGAAAAGTAAATCCATAACTCATTTGGGGGTGCTGTGATTTACACTAATAGTTTTGGCATGCCCGGTGGGACCTTAGAGGTCTCCACTTCATTGCAACAAGATTGATGTGCACTTGTTACAATTTCCAGCTTATTAGAAGCTTCAATTTGCACATCTGGCGACTCCATCTAGTAAACAACTCATTCTCTGAGTTGCAGACCTGTTTTCCATTCACTTCCATTCATCCTTCTTTCCATATTCTTTCATTATTTCCATTCATGAAGTTGTGCAATCATGACTTCATTTCCACCATGGAATTCACATCTACAACAACAACAACACATTCCAACTCCAATAAGCTTTACAAATCCTTCAAATCAGCATTTTGAGCAAATCCAAAATCAGCATGGTTACCCCTATGAGCAGTAGTGCCAAAATTAGTTTGGCTATGGAGCTTTCCAAGAGTAGGGGTATGCAAACAATGAAGAAAATCAAATGCAAGATGTTGGTCTGCTGGAGAAGATCCAAAAAATGGAGATTGGCATGGTGCAGTCAAGAGCTACAGCTCAAATGAAGGCATTCAGAATTGGTTGCAGGGCACCTTGTCCATGGGAAGGCCCTTTTCCAAGACACTACAGCCCTCAAGAGAAGTTGGACTTCATAATTGAGATGCTTCCCCAACTTGCACAATGGACTGAGGAGATAGAAGCATATGAGCAGATTCTGAATCAACCTTGTCAATGGGTAAGTCATTCAACAATTCCTTGTATTTCTTCTTCTTCATCTCAAGCTTTACCATTTCAACAATGTCAAGTTGTAAACCCAGCCAATGCTACTCCAGTTGTGAAAACCATCCCTCCATCCCCTAGTCTCCCATCCCATCTCAGCTTTTCTACCCTCTTCTCTTCCAAATCCAAATCCCCTCCACAAGAGCAAAAAGAAATACCTTCCACTCCAAGGAAACAAGAAGTTTCATCTCTTCCACCACCACAAACAAATGAAAAAATGGTTGAATCCCAACCCACTCCTTCTCTTACCTTCCCAATTCCATGTGGAGAAGAAGAAATTTTAAAAATCAGTCATGAAGGACAGCAAGAAGAAGAAGTGAAAGAAGAAGAAATGGTTAAAAGCTTAGTGAGCTTAGCTCTTAGGTTTGGGATAACAGAGATTCCTTTGCTGGTCAAGCCTTCAGAGGAGAAGAAAGTTGAAGAGCCAGTGGTGGCTAAGACTGAATTTGCAGCAGAGAAAGAACAAGAAAAGGAAGAAGAAAATCAGCAGTCAGTTTACTCAGAATGTAGTGTCCATGTTGGCACTTTAAGTGAAGAGAATGTTGATCCAATTCAAACTGCCCAATCAGCCAAGGAAGGAGAAAAAAATCAGCTCAAAGTCCCATTGGAAAGGAGCAAGTGGATGAGACCAAATCAGAGTTTGTAGCAGCAGAAGAAGAAGACATTATTGGTGTTTTCTTGCTTTCATTCGAAGGGCCTATTTTGGTTGATGAATCCATTTTGGAGGAAATATCTAAAAGAAATCTTGCAGTCCCAACTTGTCCTCTAGAGCAGCAGTTTGAGGAGTTTGATATGGAAAACTTCATGCTAGAGGAAGAGTTCAATCAAGAGCAAGATGGTCTTCAAACAACAGAGGAAGGAGAAGCTACTCCAAATCCAAAAGAAGAGGAGTACATTCCAGCTGTGGAGGAGAAAAATGCAGATCCAAAGGCTTTGAACACAAAACAGGCTATAGAAGAACCTTCAGTTCTTCCTTCCACTTCATCTTTCTCAAGCTCTAAATGTTGGAGAAGAGTTTGATCTTTCAAACTTCATGTTGGAGGATGAAAGAAACCATGGTGAACAAGTTGCAAACCAAAAAGACACCATGGAAGAGGTTGAACATTTGCAGCAGGACAACAATGAAGTAGAGTACTTGTCTGATTTGGAGGATTGTTTTGATGGAGAAGAACCAGTTGAGTTTCTATTGTTTTCTCCTTCATTCACCCTTCAAATATGTGAACCTGTTGTCATGAAGGAGAGCACTCATTTGCAGCAGTCTATACTTTATAGCAGCCTTTTGGAATCTAGTTTGGGAGACTCAAACCTTCCATGCTCTTCATAGGAGGAAGAAGAGAAACAACAGAAGAGTTCCACCATTCCTTCCACACCATTCACCCAAAGAGGTCTACAAGAAGACTCCATTTTTGGAGTATAAAATCAGAGCAATGGGCATATCAAATGGATCAGACCTTTCCCAATTAGGTATTTGGCTTCATTGGAGCCAAAGGAGAAGCCAAATCTGGTCATGCCCATTTCAGGGCATGAGGATGAGCTACAAAGCACCAAGGATCAGCTGTCATACCTCTTCAATCCAAATGCAGAGCAACTAAAAGAGGTATTGGTTTTGTCTTCAGTTGATACTTTGGTGATTTGGGTGGAAGATCAGCTTGTAGTTAGTTTTTCACTCATCCAACCAGCCATGTTCAGTGCCAAATCAATTACATGGCTGCCATTTTTGAGGAAGGGAAGCTATTTCTCCCTGCCAGTTGCAGGCTTTGTTTGAGCTCCCTTTGCTCTTGGTTAGAGTAGTGTAGGTAGGTTTCTTTTCAGCAGAAGAAGTACTTTTGCACACTCTGCATGTTCCATTTGGAGCATGTATGATTTTCAGTTTGTACATAGTTTTTGGTGTTGTTGTATTGCTCTTGCACAGTGCATTCAGTTGGCTTTTGGTGAAGTTCAACTTCAAGTTTCAGTGGGTTTCCAAGTGATTCAGAGGTCATATTTTCAGAGTTAGATCAGAGAATTGGTTATCAAGCTTGACTCCATGCCCAATGGATGCAAAAAAGGCCACTGATCATTCATCTAGCAGGCAGATGACCCCTGTGAGTCGCCAAAGTTGTTAACCAAAATAAGCTCCCCTTATTTTTGGGTTAACTTACTACCTTTTGTGCTTCAGTCCAGATTTTAGACATTTAAATCATTCAATGGTTTCTGGAAAATGCTCCATCAGATAGAGAATTTCTTCCCCTTTCCAGAAAGGTAAAGAACTCTTTCTAACTCCTTGTATTTTTTGAGTTATGGCTCGGCGGAGTTAGAAGGGAAAATTTTCCCAAGGTGGACTTGCGGAGCTTGGGAGATTTTTTTGCCAAAGGAACTCGGACCTGGGAAGCATTAGAGGAAAAAGTGAAAAATTTTCCTTTTCTTCCAAAAGGCATAAAATCAAAATGCGACCTACGGCCCCATCAAAAAGCTAATGCGGGGATGCGGGACTTCGGAGGTAAATTGGATTTTTCAACTTTTTGTCAAAAAATGTAAAATAGAAAAAAGGAAGCCCCTACCTCCACTGACCCCAATGGATGCCACGTCATCAGTGGATTTTTGGGGAAAAAGTTCAAAATTCACCCGAAGCCAAATTTGCAGGAAACATAAGGAAAAAACGTAGAAGGCCATATCTTTTGATCCAGAGCTCCATTTTTGACAATCTTGGTACTAATGGAAAGATCTAGAGATTATCTTCATCATGGAGTCTTCAATTTTTTATTTTGGTAGAGATTTGTGGGAGAAAATTGCAAAACGTGATTTGGCATGGAAAAAACGCAAAACCAGTTTTCAACCACCAAATTTAATGAAATATGGGTCTTTTCTCCCTCAAGCAGACAAAATGCATTTGGGAATGGAATTTGTAGATGGAGCCTTGAATTTTCGACCAAATTTATGAATGTTGTCGGTGGTTGGAGTAGAGAATCATATTTTCTCATGTTTTTCCCTCTCTTTTCGCATTTTGCTATATATTGTAACAGAGGCACATTTTCAAGAAGTTAGTTAGTGGTTGTTCATTCTTCTTCTCTGCCTCCCTCTTCTTTTCTTCCCCAAGGTCAAAAATGGAGTCTGGAACCTCCTCCCCTTCTTGTAATGGAATTTTTTTTTTGCCTCTTTCCCATGAAATGGTGCACTGTGTAAATTTGGAGCAATAAAAATGTGTTTTTGTGATGCATTTGTCCATCCTTTGCTTGTTTTTGGTTGTTTCTTCTTACCTCTCATTGTTGCAGGGCATCTATGCATGTTTGAATGTCATTTTGCAGGTTTTGGAGCTGTGTTTTTAGGGATTTTGGAACATTTTCTGTGTGAAGTCCATCTCTGGTCTGTGATGCACTTGTCCATCCTCTCCATTGCTCACCTCTCTTTGTTTCCATCATAGTTTTAATAGATGATCAACACTTTCCTTCTCTGGTGTATCACTGTTTTAGTGTAGGCTCTATTTTTTCCAGTTTTCTCTCTCTCCTTGTCTCCTTGGAAGTTAGATTAGTATTAGATTAGCTTTCCTACACTAGAATAGCTTGTGGTAGGTAGTTTAGGAAGAGGAACCAACCTTCTCTGGAGGACCATTCCCATTTGCAAGTCCCACAACTTGGGGAATGATCCAATGTTATGCAAATCACACCAAATGACCCTGCCTTAGAAAAGAATATTTTTAGAGCTCATTTGGGGGTGCTGTGATTTCACATTAACACTAATGCAAAGTACATTCGAGTGTCCCTCTTGTCCCTTTTCCCCTATTTCCCCCTATTTTAGGGTGTAACTCTGCGTCAACCCTCGTCTGACCCTGGTTGAGCCTAGTTGGGTTAATCATGAGTTAAGGTGTGCAATGTGAGAGAGAAAGGTTGAAATCAAGGACTTAACCATTTTTCATGTTTTCAAATGCACATTTTCCCTCCCAATCTCAGTCTCCTTATTTTTAGGTTTTTGGAATGTTCTTGAGACCTCTTATACTAAAATGGAAAGTTACTCATATCTCCCAAACCCCTTGTCTATTTTCCATGAGATTTTAACAACAAATCCTTCTCAGAAATGACCTTCAAATGATTCAAAACCTTGCATCTAATGTTGTTCTACATTATTTTTAATGGCCATATTAATATTTCATTTATAAAAACTCATTTTTCATATCTAAAAAGTTTAGATAATTGAAATCCTTTAAAAAAAGGATCAAAACATCCTTGTGAAATAACAAAACTATTTTTACATTTCTTGTTTAAGTCTAGGAATTTTTTTCCCACTTTGTAATATTTTGAATTGTTGTTGTGATTGTTCTTGCTTTGATGTCAGATCCAACTAGGTCATCCCCTGACCCCCCTCTTGACCTCACTGAAATCTCTGTAGGCTCCTGGAAAGAAGTTGTTGGTGGCTCTTCGAAATATTCAGTTCTTAGGAAAGCTACAACCTCAACGCATTGATGGGACTTTTTCCTTATAACTCCCTTCCTCGATCACTGAAGCTACACAAGCCTCTAGGGAACTATCGCTAATTGGTAAACTTATGGGGCCAAGCCCACCTTTGGAAGAGATTCGCAAATGGGTACGTATTAAATGGGCTCCTTGTGGTTTGGTTGATATTTTTGCTCTTTCCTAAGGTTTCATGCTCTTTACTTTTTCCCATAAAGAATATTTTTCTCGATCTCTGCTTGGTGGCCCTTGGTTCTTTGGTTGGAGAGGCTTTTATCTCCATCATTGGACACCCAGATTTAATGCTAAAACGGAAACCATGACCTAGGCACCAATCTGGGTTCACCTCCCAGAGCTCCCCTTGGAATTTTGGCATTCTGCTATCATTGAAGGCATTGCCCTCTCCATTGGTTCACTAATAGTTTTTTGATCAAGCTACCAAAGCGGGTTCAAGATTTATCCATGCTAGATTCTATGTCAATGCTGATATTAGTTCGTCTCTGCCATCTTCCATTGAACTCCACTTTGAGCTTGGCACTTGGGTTTAGCCCATTGACTATAAATACATCCCTCGGGTTTGTTCCACCTGCAAAAGCATTGGGCATTGTGCTCAGGCTTGCCCATCCAAGTCAACTCCTAAGCCTAAAGAGAAGGTTCATTCTCCCAAAAACAAAGGCAAGTTCATCCCCAAAGTTTCAAATGATGTCAATCACTTCGAACCCCTTTGATGCCCTTTCTGAGGAGGATGTTTTCTCGTCTTCCTCTGCTCTACGTGCCCCCATGTTTCTTTGTCCTCTCCTTTGTTGGTCGTTTGTTCCTCTCTCGTCTCCCCGCCTATCGCCCCTTCCCTTCCTCTCTCTTCCCTGCTTTCGGTTATCTCCTGCTCCTTATTCCCCTTCTCTTTGTCCTCTCATCATGTTCCCCTTTTCTATTTCACTCTCTGAGGATTACATTCTTGCTAAGAATAGTCCATAAATAGCACTAAGCTAAAACTAGATGTGGGCCTCAAGAAATCCAAAGGGAGACACACAAATCAAGCAAAGCTTCAAGAGGAAGCATTTCTAAATATAGCTCAAGGCACACAGGGATTGCTTGTCATTCCAATTAGAGGTAAGCCCAAATCAAAGTAATGAAGATCTTCTCTTGGAATGTTCAGGGATTAAACGCACCCCGGAAAAAAAGACTACTCAAAGATTATCCTGATATCTTGATGTTGCAAGAAACCAAACTGAAGGATTCATAATCTCTAGCCTAATGCCTCTATTGGTTCACAGGAGTCTACTGACAACTCTAGAGGTTTGTGCACTTTTTGGAACACGAAGGTTCTCTTTGGGGAATGTATTATTAAAAATCCCCCATTATCTGGGAATATTTTTCTAAGAGATTGGTTTTGATGTGGGTTGGATTGCTGTAAATATTTATGCTCTGAATCTTGAAAACCAAAGAGAAAAAATATGGAAGGAATTGTTGGAATTTTGCAATACTTGCAAGCACCTCATGTGGCTTATAGCCGGTGATTTCAATAATCCACTGTACTTATCTAAGAAGCAAGGAGGACCTACTGTCAGCACTAATAGCTTGGAAGCCTTAGCTGACTTTATCAGATTGGGTGAATTTTTTGACATTGATCTTCATGGAGCTTCCTACACCTAGTCTAACAGAAGACTCGGAATCAACCATATTCAAATCAAATTCGATATATTCCTTATCTCTATGGATTGGATTGCTCTATATAATGATTTCTACCTGCAGGCTCTTCTTAAGATAGCCTCTGATTGTCCCCTTACTCCCCATGGTTTTGCAAACCCAGAGCTCGAACTATCCTCCTTTTCACTTTGAGCTTACTTGGTTACAAAATCATGATTTATAAAAGCTTATTAAGGAATGGTGGATGACTGATATTCATGGCTTGGATATGTACAGGTTCGCTAAGAAGCTAAGTTTTGTTAAAAAAAGACTCAATAATTGGAAAATTCAGGTTTTTGGGGATATCCGAAGAAGGAAGGATTTGCTCACTTTGAAATTAGCCTCTATCTCGGCAGAGATCGATTTGAAAGGAAGATCTCCTCAGCTCCATCAAAACTATCCCTTCTTAGTGATTATCACAATACTCTTGTTGAGGAAGAATTCTATTGGCTGTCAGAGATCCAAAGCGATCTGGCTTCAACAGGGTGATCGAAATACGAATTTTTTTCATGACTGCTACGAAGAACAAGAGCAGGGATAAAATTAAAGAAATGGTCACTATGGAGGGAACTTATCTAAGTAAAGATGATGCAATTATTTTCGAATTAATCAATTACCACACAAGCCTCCTCCATAAGGACACACCCCCACATGAAGAGGATTTTTTGGAAATGCTTCAACATATACCCAATTTGATAACCGGTGACATTAATGCCAAAATCACCCAGCCGTTCTCGGTGGAGGAAGTTCGGAGAGCTGTTTTTTAAATGAAAGGAGATAAATTGCCAGTCCTTGATGGTTTCCCTACAAAAAATTTTCAAACCTATTGGCATACTGTGGAGCATGATCTGTTTGCTGCTATTTTGGAGTTTCAGCAAAATGACCTTTTAAGGGAGTGGAATAATACCTTTGTTGCCCTTGCTCCTAAATCTATGGGCTCAAAATTGATTTCTAATTATAGGCCTATTCTCTGCAATACTTCCTACAAGATTATAACCAAAATGTTGGCTTCCAGGCTTAAACCTTTTATGACTAGCTTAATTTCAGAACAACAAAATGGGCTCATTGGTGGTAGATTAATCCAAGGTGGCATTATTAATGTTCATGAAGCACTGCATTCAGCTTCTCTCAAAAAATCACCTAGTATGATCATCAAACTTGATATGTAAAAAGCATTTGACAGAGTTAGTTGGCCCTTCTTACTCAGGGTGCTGGAGAAATATGGTTTTGGGGAGAAATGGAGATCTTGGATTTACAATTACATCTCAACTCCCAAATTATCCATCCTCATTAATGGAATTCCACAAGGTTATTTTCACTCCAGTCGTGGAATCAGACAAGGGGATTCCCTTTCTCCCTTCCTGTTTATTCTCATGGCAGACACTCTTAGCAGAGCTTTAGAAGCCACCAAAAGAGATGGCAGCATTACTAGCATTACTACTACCTCCAAGTTACCTACAGCCACTCACAGTCAATTCATTGATGACACTTTGCTGCTAGGTATCACTACAGTTCTAAAAGCTAAAGTTTTGAAATGAATTTTGGATTGTTATCAATTAGCTTCTAGGCAAAAGATTAATTTTAATAAGAGTAGTATTACTTTTATCAATACTCCTACTAGCAGGATGTAGTGCTTGCTTCCCTTTGACACCTTATGATATTGATCCAAATACTGCTGACTATATTATGGGCATTGTTATAGTTTGATTTAGTATGATGTTAGATGTTAGATGTTAGATCATGGTTTATTGTGGACTTTGATTCATATATGGTGCATGATGATTATTGGAAACTTTTTATATATTGATGTTGATATATTGTTTGACATGGTTATATTATAGATGTCGTTAGGACATGTGATATTTAGATATTTTGAGTAGACCTAGAAAATGAAATTAATTTGATGATCATATAGTTGTTGATAAAACTGCAAATGATATTGTTGTTTGCCTTGATGATGTTGTGATTCATATGTATATATGGTTTTAGATGTTCAGATGCAGCCATGAGGCTGAAGGAGGTATTTGTATTTTACAGGTTAAGAATATCACAACAAACATCGGGGGATTGGAGACCAACCACATTGGAATTCTAGATGAATTCAACAAGGTCACCATGTCAACTTGTATTTGTTTGTGTGTGTTGGATTTTTTTAGGGATTCCCGTGGGGGGAATCACCTTCAAATGTGGCCATGGGACTTTGTGTATTTCTTTTATTTAGTTCATTTGTTTAAGTTAGTATGTGTTTTATAAGTAATGTGTTTCCCCCTTCTATTTAATTAAATTGTGATTTATAATGTGAGTAATCATGTTGTTAAGTTATTTAATTAAATTATGTCATGAGAATGTAATTAATAGAGTTGTTGGTATTGGTTTAAGTGTTGTAAGAGATGTGTAAGTGATGTGTAAGTTGATTTTAGAGTATGAAACACTCCACCTTCTTGGAAATTCGAATTTTTCCTTGGAGGCTGATTTTGGAGGCTTGTGGGACAAGTTAAACTTGTCCCATACCTCTTAAATTTATTTACCAACCATACCTATGGTTGGAGAGTTGAATTTAGACTTTCATTATGCATTTTTGTAAGTCAAGTTGTAATTTTTAATTGCACTTTTCTTACATGTTTTAATTTTAGTCCTTTGGAGTGTGGGCTTGTTTTGGAGTGTGCAAGTAATCTGTCATATTATTCACCCACCTATTTAATATGCCCTGGAGAATGAATTTGACTTTGGTGTTGGAGTTGAGGATGTGTGATGTGGCATCCTACATGGATCCACCTCATCCTCTTCTCTTCCCTCTTCTATATATTCAAATTCCCATGCTTGTTTTTGGGTTACTTCACCTTGGAATGCTTCATTTTGGGTGAATTATTTTACTGTTTGAGAGCTCTTGCTTTGAAGGGGTTTGAAGATTGTTGAATTCTTGTGCTTGGAGGATATTTTAGATTGCTTGCATTGGAATAAAGCTTGTTGTTTTTTAACTTGGAACAACTCCATCATGGAAAGGTAAGATCTTGGCTCTTGTTATGCTCTTCTTTCATTTGTATGCTTATGTGAATGGTTGAGTGTGTGAATGTGTTGTTTTATTCGTTGGCTGGTTGGGTAGATGGCTTAGGAAAGGTGTAGGATAAGACTATGGGGATTCTTATGGGGAGACATAAGTGTTATGGGGAGGTATAAGTGTGGAGGGAGTTGGGATTTGGGTTCCACCTTGCAAAAGAAATAGCTTGCATTTATTTACTGATTGTGGGGTGTCATAAGAGGTTGGAGAGGCATAAGGAAATGGGAGGAATAAGGGGTACTTGGGGGAGGCATAAGAGCATGTTAGGGTTTTGAAATGATATATTTTGGTAGTTTGTTCTCAGGTGGTGATACCCATTTCCCCTTGGGAGGCATAAACAGTATCCCCCATAGTTTCTTACTTATTTGGCTTGGATGAGAAAGCCTTAGTGTTGTTTTTTGTCTTTTATCTGTGGTTGTAAACTGTATTTTTGTTCTGGACTGTGTTTTAAATATGAATTTGTATGTGTGTTGTGGAAGCCTATTGTTGCCATGAGTTGAAACACATTTCTTATTACATTGTGGTTGGGGCTCAAGGGCCAATAAAGAAGGATGGCTTCTCCTTTTCATTGGATGTCTTGGTTGGGTGGAGAGTGTTGCCTTTCTCCCTGCTTTTGTTGTGATCAAACTGGAAAATGGAGGATCTTTACGTTGTTGTACTGGAGCAGAGGAAAAAGATAAATTTGACAGTCCTTGTTGAGATTATTTCTTATTGTAACCTTTTCCCAATTTGAAGTGGATGACATTGTATATTATCTTTGATGGAAATGCTTCTCTGTTTTAGTTATGAAATTTGTTGTGATTATGGAAGAATATATCTTGTATTCAGTTATGTGAACAGAAAAGAAAGATATGTATTTTGTATGTTATATTTTGAAAATAAATGGGGAAGAAGTCATAAAAGATTCATTTGAATAAATAGAAGTTGTGTACCTTGTTCAAATTATTTTGTTTTCATTGGAGATCTACGTTTGAAATATAGTATAAAATCTCTAGTTGGAAAATTGAAAAGTAAATACGAATGAAGAAATGTTATATTGCTTTGTTCTTTTGAAATGCATGATTTAGAAATCAAAATTGTACGTTTGCTTTTGAATGCTTGAATTGAAAACCAACTTCATATGTTAGATTGGATTGGGAATGAATTTCATATATCAAGTTGGTAAAGGAAACTTGGATATGTTTAAGATCAAGTATAAACTCCATCCTTTATTTCACTGTATACTTGCAAAATTTTATCAAAAAGTACAGAGTGACCCTGCAACATTGAAAATATAAATTGAAATACCAATTGAACTTGTGGATCAAAATGATCACAAGCAAACAAAAATACTTAAGGAATTTCCATACAATTTGGGCTCAAACGGTTTCATAGTCATTTTTGTCAAATTGGGAAATTTTCAAAATGTAAATCAATCAAACAACTTAACCCTTGTAATCTATCCTAAAACCTTCCAAGAAAAAATCATCCATGCCTGTTTGGCATGTCGAGAAGGAATTATGGCAAATTCAAACAATTTTATAAGTTGAATAATCCAGTTCACGTTTCAGAAAGATGTTTTCTTAAAATTGACCCATCAAACTTCATCAAAATTTAAGTCTTAAGATTTTTGTGCAAAGAGGACTTTGAGAGCTTTCCAAAAATTCCTCGTTTGCCAAAAACGGAGCTCCCAATCGAAATTTATGGCCTTCTAAAGTTCCACTTCATTTTGGCTTCAAAAATTTTCTAACTGTCAAATTTAATTAATAAAATATTCTTGGGCGGACCCGCAAGCTAAATCCTTCCTTTTTGCACTTTTTTCCCAAAAACGCTTAAGGCATGAAGTTCCCCACCGCTCCGCTGACCCGCCAACATTATTGTTGATCAAAACAATCTAAGTTCAAAAAAAATTGGGAAAAATTTCTACGTTTTCCCCGCGTCCTTGTAGGCCCGCAGCCAATTAGGTGCTACCATGTGGCTTAGTGAGGCTCTGTTAGAGGTGCAGAATCCCTTTTAACCTTGGCGATTGCAAAATTAAAATTTAGAAATTTTTCCTAGTTTTCTCTGCGGCCCCGTCGGCCTATCACCAATTAGGATCTGCCACATGACATCACGAGGTGTCAGCATTACCCTTTTCACCCTTCTAGGCGTTAAAATTATGTTACCCCGATGCCCCACTTTCCTTGCGTTGGCTTAGGAGGTGTCACGTGTCCCTTGCAGACTTGCGGACTTGCGGGCACGCAGTACAAAGGTGGCTTTTCACCCCAAGCGGGAAAATTTCTAAAACTTCTCCCCCACTCTACCGGCCCGCATTTAGGAAGAGATTTTCTCCCCAACCCCACCAATCCGACTCCTCCTCCGGAAAAAAAAATTATCCCTGCAGCCCGTAGACCCGCCCCTAGGGAAAATTTTCTCCCCTAGGCCCGGTGGCCCGCCTTGGAAAAATTTTCCTTCCAACGTCCGCCGACCCATAACTTTTGAAATACAGGGAATTAGGAGGACTTCTTTATATCACTGGAAAGGTGAAAAAATTTCCTATCTAATGGAATATTTTCATAAGGTTTCAAGTGCATAAATTTTGATAAAAATTAGGTTGAATCTCTTAATCCTGTCAGAGGATGGGAGAGTGAGAAATTGTCCTCTTAATCTTTATGATTATTCTAACCCTAAGTTTTGACCCTGTAAATTTAATAATTGTTGTAATGGGAAAAATATGAGCTAAGATTTTTATTTGGTCTCTAAACCTTGCTTGTGGCAACTGTTGTTTTTTAACCTAGTAGCAGACACTTTTAAACAAAAAAAAATTATCCCATATTTTTTCTGACTAATCCTAGGTTGTTTTTGGGTCTAAAGTGGGTTGTTTTAGCAGGCATTACACAAACAACAGAAGATTGTTGATATCTTTGGTTGTACTATTATGGATCTCCCCTCCTCCTATTTTGGTCTTCCCCTCTTCCTGGGAAGACAACTCAAGAGTCTATGGAACCCGATTATTGACAGATTGAAAATGAAACTTGTTGGTTGGAGAGGTTCCCTTCTCAGTTAGGATGGAAAGCTACAACTGGTTAAGGCCACTTTGCAGAATCTACGAATATACTTTATGTCTTTATTGAAAATTCTTGTCTTTGTTGCTTCAACTATTAAACAAATTCAAAAAAAAAACTTTGGTCAAGGTCAGAAGAAAGAAAAAGAATTCACTTTGTCTCATGGAATGTGGTTTGTAAACCGAATTCTCTTTGAGGGTTGGGCCTGCACAGAATTGTTGATATGAATTCCTCCATGCTTGTAAAATTGGGTTGGAAAATTGCAACTAATGGTAAGGCTTCCTGGACGCAGATGATGATCTCAAAATATCTTTCCTCGTTGGAAGACTTCTATGTTGAAGACATCCCGAATGGTTTGGCTATTTGGAACTCCATCAAAAGCACCAGAAAATTGATACAGTCAGGCATCAGATGGAAAATTGGGAATGGTAAGAAGATTGCTTTCTAGACTGATAGTTGGATTGGAGACAGTGCCTTATCTATTGACTCATCCTGGGATCTAATAAGATCTAGGATCACTAGAATCTGTGGGATTTTTGTTGATAACTACATTGATCACTCCTCCTCTTACCCACAATGGTTCATTCCTGGATGGGAAGGGGTGAGCCATATCCAACTTCAACTGATTGAAAAACTAAATCTCTTGTTGTCGATGCAATATTTACCCGATTCTTCTATGGAGGACGCTAGGATCTGGCCACTTTCTACTTTTGGTTCCTTTTCTGTCAAGGTCGCTTATCTTTCCCTACCACACCGCTCAGAGGGCCTTGCTCTTTCTCAAATTTCGTTACCATAGGTTATTCCAAAAATGGTCTTTTATACTTGGCTTGCTTCTAGAGATGCCTTTCTCTCTAACAAGAATCTCAAGTGGTGGGGTTACTCCCTCCCTAGCAGGTGCATTCTTTGTTTTGAGGCTCTTGAAACTTCTGCTCACTTAATTTTTCATTGTAACTTTTCCTTTTCTATCTAGAGCCTGCTATTTAACATTTTTGGAGTTTCTTGGGTCTTTCCTAAGTCCATTTCGGAAGCTCTTTGTCAATGGGTGCCTCTCTTTCGGCATCAAATTGTTAATCTTTCCTGGAAACTTCTTCTACCTCACACTCTATGGAACTTATGGAAAGAACGTAACAGAAATATTTGTAAAGAATGGTATGGTAATCCCCAACAGGTCTTCACCTTGGTGGTGCTGGTTGGCCTTCAAGAAAATTTGAATTATTGTATCTAGAAACAACAAAAATGTTAAATTTCTCGCAGCATGGATAAGAAGTGGTTGCAGAAACTTCAGATCCCCCTTTAGCCCCCCAATTCGTTTACTTTAAGGGCTAACACTACTTGATCCCCTCCCCCTTTAGGCTTGCTTAAATTCAACATGGATGGTTCTACTAAAGGTAACCCAGGAAACTCGGGTAGAGGTGTCTCTATTAGGGATGAACTAGGCTAACCGATGGTTGCCTATGCTTCCTATTTTGGTAATGGCACTAACCATAGAGTTGAAGCCCTAGCTATATTAAAAGGTATGGATCTTGCTTCTACTTTTGGTAGGATCAACATAATTGTTGAAAGTGACTCCCTAAATTTGATCAACCTTCTAAACAATAAGGGTGTTGTCAATTGGACCATTAGCAACATTATTATTGATATCAGGCTTCACCAATCTCAATTCTGCAATGTTCAATATCAACACATTTATAGGGAAGGTAATAAAGTGGTTGATCTGTTAGCTAATATTGGAGTTACTAATGAGAAACACTAAACCTGGGTCAGGGATTTCCCTAAATTACTTCTAAAGGCATTTAATGATGATTATCCTAAGAAGTGTTAATTTGAGTAAGTGTTTCTCAATCACTACTTATACTAATTACTTGGACTTCAATATTACCCGCTCTAGTTCTTCCTCCACTATCGGTGATGATTTCATTTACTATGATTTGATTGTTTTTCTTAATGATTATACCCCTCACACATGGGAAGCCAAGATCTTGAATTTTAAGTTTTTAATGGGGATTTATAATCATAAATGGAGGCATCCCTTTTACTGGTTGGCACATGGCAGAGGGGGTTCATGACTTCTTATTAATACCCATTTTATTATTCTTTTTCACATCATCTTTCTTCTCATCTATTCGGCTTTGTAAAAAGTGGGGAGGTGCTCTAGTGCAATTGGAGCCTACAAATTGTGATGATCTAAAGAAGGATGAAGTAGTTTTGGAATCTTTTTGTGGAGAAGGGGGGTTTTGTCATTCATTGAAACATTTGTCTGGGTACTCTATCATAGTGTCGAGCAGCATTTTATCTTCCTAGAAGTGGGGTAATGTGAAAGTGGGGGAAAAAACCAAATTTAAAATCACTTTCTAGAGTATTATTGTTGCGACGGGGCTCCCTATCGAAGGAGATATCTATTTTAAGAGGTCTTTGAAAGTAGATATGGTGGTCTTTCTAGCTAATAGGAAAGAGAGAGTTACTATGTACAAATCAAGCTATGAATTGGCTTCCCTGAAGGAACCCTTGGGATCGTGTTGTCGAGCAGGTTATGAGATACTTTATGATGAAAGGCAGGTATAAGCTCATATTTGGTCCCCAACTCTTCATTCTAGCTCATTTTTGGAATGGTTATAAAGGTGAACTTGGCCAATTTTCTTATACCAATCCTTAGATTTTTCCAGTTCTAAAGGCTCATGTTGGTGAGGGTCCCTTTACTTCATCAAGGATTACTTTATTTACTTTTCAAACATGTTGTTGATGCTCACTCCCTATCCCATTGTCCTCTTGTTGCTAGTTCGACTCACCAGTCGGGCCCCTCCGTCTTACCTCCAACCTGTCCTGCTCCTTATCACCTTCGGTCACTGGTCTTAATCCCCCACCTGACCGTCTGACCCGAAAGTCAAAATTACAGGCCACCATGATGTCATTTCCTCCCCCTGCTCACTCACCCCCCTCTTCTCCTCCCTGTCTATTTGTCTCTTCCCCGACAACATATGTTCCCTCCCCTCTTATTTCTTCCTCACTTGGTGTTGCTGGTTTAGTTTTTTTCTAGTTTAGTGGATGATGGTTTAATTCCCAAGATTTTTCTTAGTCTTACTAATGCCTACCCGGATTCCCCAATCCCCTTATGTGTCTGATTAAAAAATGGAGTGCTCTGATGATGATGTTATCGTGGACATGATGAACACAGACGATGTCGAGGAGGTGTATGGCTTTGTAATGGAGGTTTCCACTGAGGACAACGTCATCACTGCCACTGTGAAGAATGTTTATTTGGACCACCGAGCTGATTCAAGGGATATCTTCGATAGCATTAAAAGTACTCTCAATGTTATTAAAAAAATGGAAAGAGTTTATAGATGAATCTTGGGCTTATATTCAAAATGGTTGCATGGAACGGCTTCATGTTGCTAAAACTATTGCTGATAAATTTGTTGATACTATTTTGATAGAAGAAGTCAATGATCTTAAGAATATTATAGCTATGTATCCCTGTGTGTGGGCCTTTTGTTCTTTTTGGAATGTTGGTCTTTTTTTTAATTTTGTCTAGATGTAATTATGTTTACTCATGCCTATCTAACCATTTCGGGCCTTATTGTAACAAAGTTGTGGGTCCTATCAAAACCCTCACCATTTACCATATTCTGAAAACAATAACAAAACTTTTAAGACCACTCTCATTCTGTTCCAACATCAAGAAGACCTACTTCTAAAAATAGTAAGTATTACCAAGATTCGTAGTCTATAAATAGTAATTGTTGTAAACAATTCATCATTTGAGTTGTTATTGCTCCTTTGCATATCAAGAATACTCAAAGGTGTCAAATTGAGCAACTAGTAACTAAAAATAGTAAGTGTTAGGATATCGGTCAAGGAACAAGGATATTGAGTTATCTATGTTGATGGAAGAACACTTGGATGTGTTTGAGCCAATTGTGGGACATCATGGTGACCTGGAAAACTTAGGATTTCATAATATACACTTTCAATTGAGTATGGGAGTAGTTTTATATATTTAGAGAAGAAGACCTTTCCAATGGGGAATAGATGGACAAGTAGGTGTTTGAGTCTCCCAAGGTTGATTCCATTCAAATAAGTATACATCTTTATCATAGAGGTGAATTTTGAAGTTTAAGAGAGTCATGAAGAGGAAGGTGATGATATTCATATTCCAACTCTGATCTTGTGTTCAACTCTCTTTCCTAGTGGTGGAAGAAGAAAATCAACATGTTTGCAAGATCAAGCATTCATCTTAGGTCCACATATTGCAAGTCTCATAGTAGTTTTTTTGAACACTTATTCAATGTTTTGGAATGTTTCTACATCTCATAGGAAGAGGTAATTATATTTTAATTCAACGTGAGGTCAAAGGGAAAGGAACTGAAAGGAACGATTAGAAGATTGTTCCAAGTTGTGAAGATATCATATAATAATAGCACACCACATGTAATAAGATGAAATAAATTCACCAAAATAACTTTACAAAAGGATTTGTAAACAAAGATCTAAAATATCATATACGGAAAATGCATCATAAACCATTTACTCATTACATGAATTAGCTCAATAAGCAGAATGTACATATAGGAGGAGAGAAGTACAACTAATACCTAGCTCAATGGTGAAGAACTACCACTAATTGATACTAGTAGTTAAGTTAACTCCACAAGACGAGCAAGCTAACTCCACATAACTGGTAAGCTAACTCAACATAACTAGTAAGCTAACCCCACTCAACTAGTACGCATAAGAAATCTAAGACAACAAGTGTAGGGATAACCTAAGTGCAAGAACTATCCTAATAAACAAATAAAAGGATAAATAATAACCGACACTAACAAGAACTTAATTCTCAGAACATTCTCTCAAGATCCATTGGAAGTAGCTTCTGCATCAATAGGAGCTTTCCTACCTCTGAATTGTCACTTCTCTCTCCTCTTCCCTCTCTCTCTCTCTAACATTTTATTTCTTCATTAGGAATGTAATTTTTCACTCTTTTGTCTTATTCACTTAAGCAGCCTCACTTTTCATTGTAAAATTCCCTTTTCAAAATTAAGAAAAAGGACTTAAATTCATTCCTAAAGGAATATGAAAGGTCACAAGTGGTGGTAAGATGAAAATTCACATGGAGGAGAGGAAGAGACGTATTTGTAAGCTATAAATTGGGATGGCCTCTCCATTCCAAGGGGTTAACAGTTGTTGGTTGTTGTTAGTTGGATTTTGTTTCACCACTACTACAAGAAATAAGCTACATTATTCTATATCATTTCCTTTGTTATTCTACTCTCTCTATTTTTCAACTTTACAAGCATTTGTAATCTTGTACAACTAAGAAGGAACTTTGTGTCTCTGATTAATGAATCCATAGAACTTTATGTCTCTGATTTATTAGTCTTGGTATTACTTACACGATTGATTTATTCCTATTAAATGTGAGCCTAATTTGGCTAATATGTGTGAAATATGTAATTATAAGCACAACATTAAACCCCTCTCTCCATTTCCCCATAACATCTTTACCTCTCTTCAAAGTGAATTCCTCCCTTGTACACTATATAAGAAATTTTCCAAAAGTTTAGTGGAGTATTCCTCTGTGATCCACATCCTAAAAGCCACCCACAATTTTATTTATTCCTTACATTCAATAAATGGGAGCTTCCATATACCCAAGAAGGAGGGGTCTAGCCCTATGACCATTGGTGAAAACCACTAATTTTTTCTACAACAAATTATTTCACCAACAATTGTCAAATTAGGTTTTTTTATTTCTTTAAAATTATCCAATTTTTTGATTGGAGACAAAAAAGTTACATAGATAACACTACTTTTAACTATTATATTATTAGAGTATGCATATATATAAATAAGACTCTTCTTCTACTAAACTGCCAGAACTAGAGATTTCATTCCCTTATAATCACATAGGGAGTATATATATTAAATTTATCAAGTGAAAATGAAAGAGAATTCAGATTTGAATTTATAATTTTGAAATCATCAGGCATGCCATCTTCCTTTTGATCGATTTCTATAATGCTTCATTAACTAAAAATATTCTTCCATGACAAGGTTTTAAAAGGATTTATAACAGTGTTGAATCAGAAATGATGTTGTGGTTAACATCTTAAACAAGTCAAATTTATAAAGTAAAATAATAAACTTGTCATATGAAACCTATAATGTGGTCAAAAATATATAATTATACCAAAATAATACTCTTCCATGACAAGGTTTAAAATCTTATAGTTGGAGGCTCTAATAAACACTTACTAAGATTGTACATGTCCTTACAAGCACCATAAAATGTAGAGTAAAATCACAAATTGAATATTATATTCAATTTAAATTTATAAATAATTGTGATAAAAATCAAAAAATACGAGGAATACAATAATTTGAAAGCATAATTTATTACCTAGAAATCCAAATCAAAGTATACATTGGGTGGAACAGAGGAAATGTGAAATATGATGACATGGAATTCATCAATTGAATGATGATGAGGAAAGGGATACATGCCATGTAGGTGTGCCCATTTTCGTTTACTATTACATGTGTTAACTTCATAAATATATGCCCTAATGAATAAGGTCGTCAATTGATATTCCACCAATGTTTGGTTAATTGGGAGGGTGGTGGGGCCGAGAGATGCCATGTCGGTTTCTATGTGCTTGTTAAGGCCAACCAAATTAGGTAAAGTAAATTCATCAACGTATTTTTCTCTCTCGAATCTTGATCAATATCTATATTTATTGTCTTGAATAGACTATTTTGATGGGCAGAGACCACTTATCCATTGATTACATACACACGCTAAGTATACAGAGATTCCCCTATGTTTGGCCAATTGGGAGGGTGGTGGGGTTCAAGAGAAGCCATGTATTTTTTATGTTCTTGTTAAGGTCAACCTAATAAGGTAAAGTAAATTCATCAATGTATTTTTCTCTCTTGAGTCTTGATCAATATCTATATGTATTGCCTTGAATAGACTATGTCAACGGGAAGAGACCACTTATCCTTTGATTACATACACATGTTAAGTATACCAATTATTTATTTAATGGAAATTAGATTGCTCTCATGATTAGGAAGATAATGAATTATTCATTAGGTTCATAATTGTTTGTTTTTGTGATGCAAAAAGGTAATCACCCCTTTCTTCTATTAGGAACCCCTACATTACTAGACTCAAATGGGTAAGTTTACTTGATTAATTTATTGAAGAACAATCATGATAAACTTTAATCAAGGGGATATGGCTCATAGTGGTAGATAGATTGATAGTTGGCCCAGCAGTGACTATAACATTAGAGACAAGAGACTAGGTTAAGGTCAAGATGTGACCCGACTATAGAGATATAGAGAGATACACGGCCTTAATATGGACTACTGGTTAGCTCTAGTGAATGTGATTAGGAGAGGTGGAGTGTTAGACTCAAATAGATGAGTATGCATAAATGTTCCATTAAATTGATTTCAAAATAAACTCAGTTTTAAAAAGATAGAAATCATGGTGGTAGATTGTTTCATAGCTAATAATGTGTACAATTTTAGGGAAATGAAAGTGTGTTAATGTTTGAAACATCATTTAAATATAATAAAATTTGGAGATAAAGGGAGATTTGGCCTCCAGTATGGACTATCGGCTAGTTCTAAGAGGGGGGGATCTATTGGGAGAGACATAACACTTGGGGGATGTGGTCTATTGTTAAAACATAAATATGAGAGTATGTCTCAATTACTTATACTAGATTCCTAAACGAACCAAATTTGAAACTATTTATAAAGCAAAAAAATCCAAATATGTGTTTCAAATGCTTGATCATTCTTACCCATAATCCCATTGGTATAACCAATAAATAGTTTGGATTAAACCTTAATCACAGGATTCTCCCCTTCTCAACAATAAAGAGATTTACAATATCTTCCATATATATTTCCATTACTATGTCTGGAGGAATGAAGATCTTTGAAATTATATGAAGATCGTGTAGAGAAAGGTGATAACATATATTTGTCCTTGATTATATTATAGTGATATTTTATCGTCGAAGATGGCCTATCCTTAACCTTGAGTATATAATAGTTTATAATTGATCACTACATGACCTATCTTCTTTATGTTATAGTATAGGTTAATCCCATAACCTGATATAGTATGAAATAACCCAATTGTTGACTTCCTTCTAATTATACATTATTTCTTCTATAGTTATGCTGAGTAGGGAAAGGATGGCCTTAACCCCAATATATATATAGAATAAAAATTTCTCTCTTCTTAACCAATGAGAAAGGAAGGCACATCCCCCATATATGCCTAAAGTTCTCCCCATAATTGTGTAAATTGGCTAGTCTCATTGGAAATAATTCCATTGACCCTCCACTCCACTTTATTTCATGTTGTTAAGGGTAATGGATAGTGCTCAGTTATGTTGTATATATACATGACATATTTGGTGCCTTTTGTGCACAAACTCATTGTATCAATGATATAACTTAGTTGTATTCATTTTTCCCATTTATATTTCTAACGTATGCATGATATAATTGTATACCTATTGGATAGATTTTATGTAACTATGAATTTTCATTAATTATCTCATTTACTAGCTGAACAAGAAGTGGTATAGGATTGCAACATTGGAGAAATCAATGTGGAACATGTGATTTTAATCTATGGTTGAGAGGGGAAGATTTGTCTTATGATAGTTTATTTTTGTTAATTTTAACTAGAAAGTACAAAGGGAACAAATAGGAAAAAAATGAATGGGTATTAAGTAGAATGGAAATGGAAGAAAGAGGGAAAATATGAGAAACCCACAACAAAATATACATGGGGGAACTACGTTGATCAATCATAAAGGATAAAAATAAATGGGTAATCCTTCCTCCCGTGTGAAAAAATGAAAATATGAGCAACAACGTAATAGAAACAAGATATTATCTGGAATCCAAAATTCTTCGCTTAAATATGATTTTGTGTATTTTGGGACAAAGTCTATTCACAAGATTTTGCAATACAAAACTTGTAAAATTCATATTTTTCATACACAAAATACGTAAAGGATTTTAATATTATTCTCTATCTATGAGAAAAATGTGCAATCTTAGTCAAGGAATATTGAAAACCCCACAAGATATCAATTTTATCTCACATGTTTTCTCGTATTCCATTTAAAAAGTTAAAGAAGTATACACAAAAAAATAAAATTGTTTCCCAAGAATGAGATGGAGAATAACCCATGTACAATATGAATAATTCTTTGTAGAGACATTTTCTCACTCAAAGTTGTTGAGAAACTACTTTTTGACCTAAATTTAAGACCTAAGATTTCTTAACTAGAGTTTTCTCATAAATACACACACACACACACACACACACACACACACACACACACACACACACACACACACATATCACTCATTACATTATTTTATAGTCTTAGTTTTTGTAATTGATAATAATAATTAATTCTAAAAGGAATTAATATTTTTTTATTCAGGTTACCTAGGGAGAGGGCCCTAGCCCATTGTGGCATCACCAGGCCACACCGGTCATGGAACCATCTAAGGATGGAAGTTATAAGATCTCAGCTAGCCCATAGATTAAACCATATTATCGTGGTTTCTCTATCACTAGGGTATCCAAACTTTTGGTAGTAGGATACCTTAACACGAAGCCAAGATTTGAACCTTGGATCTCCCAATTATTAGGAGACCCAAGAACCATTACACCATTACCCATTGGATCCAAAAGGAGGTTAATATAACTTCAAACACGTAAATTTAGTTTTAGCTCATAACACTTCAAATTCTTTAACTCATTTGAATTAACTTTCCCCAAATAGAGTTTTCCTACAATTTATATTTAATATATTTGGGGCATTTTACATGCTCACATAAGTTTTGTTTTTTCGTAATGTTAAGTAATTCTAGACACAATAAAATTGGCTCACGTTCAACTAAGTGGAAATAATAAATTACTTTTATGATTTTGTACGTTTATTAAGTCACAAATGAATAAATTTAAACATTTATTACAAATTTACTTGTTGTTTGACTCAAAGCCCATGAACATTACTTTTTCTTACTCTTCTAAGACACCAATTTTCCTCTTCCTAAACATTATGTTCCAAAATGATATTTGTAAACAAAAAAGAGGCATTAGTATACAAATGCAAACTAAGAAATTAACCAAACTAATTCCTTATGTGAACACTTCTAATTGTTATCTCAGATAGAGCAAGATGGAAAGGAATTAGAATATAATACATGCACTCACCTACAAGATTACAAAACTCCTCCTTTGATGTGGTGGCTTTGATCTTGGACTTGATTGCTTGGATGCTTCATAGTTTTGGAGACACTTAGGCAACACCTCCCCTTTGATTGATTGCCTTGGATGATTGTTTGATGAAGGATGAATTGATTGTAGATCATGGATTGATATAATGAATGATAAAATGGATTGATTGGATGAATAAAATGAGCATAGTTTTCATATGGATTTTTGAAAGATGGCTCTTCATGGAGGAGGTGAGAGCTACACTTATAGCTAAGGAGTGGAGGATTCAATGGCTAGGATGAAGCCATCTTGGATTTGGATCAATGGTGGATAATTCATGAGAGGAATGGAGGATTCTAGAGTTGGAATTTAGAATTTGAAAGAAGATTCAATGAGGGGAGAGGTTTATTTGAATTTTTAAATGGAGGGAAGTTTAAAGAGGCTTCTAGAAATAGAAGCCTCTAGATTTAGAGGTGTGAGGATGTGATTAGATTAGAATTAGATTAGGTTAAATAAATATGATTAGGAATGTGATTTGATGGAAAGGCTAGGTGTAGGGATGTGTAGGGTAGGTGGTAGGTTAGATGTAGGAATATTAAATTCCTATAAAATGTTAATGGGGATTATATAAGATAATGAAATGATAATAAAAATGGATTAATGATGATTAATGATGAAATGGGATATTCAGATGAATTAAAATGATTAATGATGAAATGTTGGGATATTTTGATAAATGATTAAAATGAAGGGGAAATATGATAAAGTGGATTAATAATAATAATTAATCTTGTGATTAATTATTATATGGATTGAGATGATGTTGCGAGACAGATTAATGTAATTAATCATGTCAACATTTTAGATGTCTACATTTTGCCCCTCTTTGAATGGTTATTACAGTAGCAATGATAGTTCAAAGAAAAAGAAGATAAATGAGATGTTAGGATGGTGATATGAATGCCCCCTCAAGGGGTTAGGTGGGGAGGAACGAGGTGGGTAACCACTCGAAAAGAGGAGAGGCCCAAGTTAGTAGATGAGAAGAGAGGATTATAGGATGAGAAGATTTGAGGATTCAAAGGATGAGGATTAGAGGATTAGAAGATTTGAGGATTTAGAGGATTAGGGGATATTGGAGTTTAAGAATGAGGATTTGAGGATTAGGATCAGAAGATTAGAGGAATAGAAGAGATGATGATCAGAGGAATAGGAGAGAGGAATAGAGGATTATGAGATTAGAGGATTATCAAAGATATTGGAGTTTGGATTAGAGGATGCTCCTAGTCAACGATGTATAACAAGGGGGAATATTTAGGATGTTGGATTATAGGATATTATATTAGGATTGAATATTGGATTTGAAGATGTTAGATTTTGAGATTTGGAGTAAAAGGGGTAGGATTTGATGATTAGAGGATGTGACATTTGAAGATTTGATTTGGATTTGGAGGTGTTAGATTTGAAGATGTTGGATTGGTATAGTTGGGTTTGATTAGAAGATTGAGGATATTTGAGGAAGAATAAGGAATTGATTATTGATGATAGGATATTAAGGGGTTGATTGGATGCTTTGAGATAATATGTTATTTGGCTTAGATTGGATGATGGATTAGATAAGAGGATGATTGAGGTTAGATAATTATTGGTTTTTGGATGATGAGTGATAAAAGATGATGATATAAGGGTGTTGCGCTACCATAATAGTGCCCATTGTTACCATCATTAATAGTTATGATAAATGTGGCATAGATGAAAAATGCACCAAGGTATAAAGACCACGATGATTAAGTCACCATAATTCTCTTGTCCTCTATATCATTGGATAAATTAATATTATGATGGCCCTTATATCATTGGACCAAAAAATGTGGCCTTGTATCATCGGCTGAAACAACACAAAAAATATGGTCCTCATATCATTGGACCATGCAAAAGAAAAAGAAAGAAAAGAGGCCTCATATCATTCGGCCAAAATGTAAATGTAGGCAAGCAAGCAAACACACACAAACAAAAAACACACGTATTACATTTTATTCTCTATGCACTTTGGATTTTAACTTGTAATATTTCCCCCTTTTTTTGATTTTTAGCTCTCATTTTATTGGACCATGTTTGGATGTTTGGATTTTCATATTTTTGTCATTTTTGGATTTTTAGAATGTTTTGATTTTAAGATTTTAGATATTGGTTGGTTTTTATTTTGGAATGTTGTGTTTTTAGATGTTTTGATTTTGAATGTTTGAATTTTGTATTTTTAGATTGTGGGTGTTGGATGTCTAGATTTTTAGATTTGGGACGTGGGTGATGGCAGATATATACGTAAGAGGAAAGGATTCATGATGGGATAGCTCATGGGGTGGGGATGGGAAGGGATGTGGTATGATGACTTTTCTCCTATAAGTCCTAAAATGTGTTTGGGTAGGATGAAAGGGAAGGATTGAGGGAAATTAGATAGGTTGGATAGTGATAGGGATTGGTTGATAGGTTAAGATTATATGGGATGTGAGATGGAAGATAGATAGGATGAAGGATGTGGTATAAGATAAGTTGAGGAATATGGAAGATGATAAGATATGCCCCTAAGTATAGGGTAGATGGCTCGAGAGATATATGTGGTGTGCCCCCAAGTGTAAAGTAGGGAGGCGTGTGTGGATGGATGAATGGGTTGGATTCGCCCCTAGGTGTAGGATAGGATGGGAAGTGAGGGTATCTAAAATGGATGATGCCCCCAACAGATGATAGTAAGGTATTCCCCTAGTCATGATGATGATAGTTTAAAAGGGACATGAGGTGGATTGGATGAAAAAGGAAAAGGATTATCGTCTGCCCACAAATGTTCAATCTAAGGGAAAAAGAATGTGGATGTGATGTATGGAAGGACAATAACATCATTGATGAACAAAAGATGATCATGACGACACATGTTATAAGGCAAGAGTTGGGCTAAAATAAAAGTGTGACCAAAGTCTAAACAATACCTAGCAACATGCGAGCCCTATGTCTCTGTGAGATCAAAGTGTGTGAAATTGTGATGGTTAATTACCACTTGAAGTGAAGACTTAATGGGTAGTATGTAAAGACAAACTAGCCAATGTATAGGGAGTGATTAAGTGAAGTAGGTTGATGGAAGGTGAATGGAAGGTTAAATCATGTATTGCTCTACTGCCAGGCAAACATCCATAGCCCCAATGAAGATACATCTGATTCTTGTCACAAACATTTCTCTACTGCCAGCCAAACACCCATAGCCCCAATAGAGTTGCTAGAAACACCCCTAGAGAGAGTCTTGAGGTGGATTTCATTTGATTTTTTGTTAATTTTGATATGATTTCTTTGTACCTTTTGATATTTTTATAGATTTTTTTGCATAAATAGGTTCCACTCTCTTGAGAACTCTCAAGGGATTAAGAATCGCCAATGGCTTGATGGGGGGGATGAAAATGAGTGTAGTGATGACATTGGCTAGAGTGTCAAAAGATGCACCCAACGGTCTTCACCACAAGTTGATTAAGTGTGTTAAAGTGTATGGATCTCTAGGAGGACAATGGTGCTTGAATGTTGGAGATAATGATAGACCAATGTCACAATTGTAGTAGGCACTATTGACTTACAGTTCGTGTGTGAGCAAGAGGATCAAGTGTTCAGATGAATAGATTGATAGAGGATATAAATGGATGTGATAGTAAGAATGGATTAGATGTAAAGGGATTTAGATGTTGGATGGAAGGATGATGGGTGTTAAGGAAAGAACATCCATACCTTAGAGAACTGATATAAAACTACTCATACACATAATATGACATGTCACAATACCTTTTCCATGAATATACATTAATTTCCTCTAAATATCATACCACCATACCAAACCACATGCTCTAGGTCTAGGAATAGGCCTACAATGACCTGACTCACCATGACAACCAATGAACTAACCATGATGACTCATGTAACATCCTCATTTTATACTTTAGAACAAGTGAATTTTTTATTTTTTATTTTTTTTTGATAGTTGCATCCTGGTTCTAAATACATAATTTAGAACTCACAAATCATTAACCATTCATATAACAGACAACCATATGCAGCTGTAATGACTCGGAGTACCTCCGATCTATTCATTCCATGACTCGGTAATCTACCGATCTATTCATTCCATGACTCGATAATCTACCGATCTATTCATGAGTAATAAGAGTTGGTGTTTTTATTTAACACTTTACTCTTGTGGTTCTCTTCCCTAATCTGGGATTCAGAATGCTCTGTCCAAGGAACCTAACTGAATAATTGTTACCATTATTCATCGGCATCTCATCCCTTAGACTAGGTGAATTAGGACAACACAATCAGCAGCTTGCGATACTTTGGACAAAGATTTGAAACATATTGTTTATGTCTCGTATTCCTTAACGGCATACTCGTCAAACTAGAATACGCCCTTCACCCCATTCTTATGTTATATAGAATGTCCAACACTGACTACTGTCAGTTCTTCCTTTCACAACTGAATCACTCGGAGGCAGATTAACAAGGTGATAATGTTATATGGATGCCCACGAGGATTAGGGATATGGTGACATACTGGTTCAACCTTGCAGTTCAACCAATGTGTCATGATACCCCGAATCTCCTAAGTAGCCTTATAACATGACCACATTCTTAATCGGACCCTGAGTAACTCGTGCGAGATCAAAGTGTAAATCTTAGCGATCAATGCAAAGGGTGTCGCCATAAGTCACCTGCCTTGTTGTAACTTCGAGAAGATCCTAATCTTCTCGGAGGTACAACCCTGCAGTTGACTTGTGTCGTCAACCTTTAAATCCGCCTCGAAAAGATCTACTTAATCACATGCGTTACGCACTTGAATTTAAATTACTTTAAAGACCTTTCCCTAAGGTTAGCCTTTCCCGATCCCTGGATTCTTCGTCTTAAGACGACCTTCCTCTATAAAACCCATTACATGGTAGAGGTATTAAGATCAAGCTCTCATCAAGGAGTCATTAGAATACACCTGATTCTAAAACAACAGAATTGGACAATATCTCATAACCTTCACATGAGATTGCCATCTGAACTCCATTTGATTTATATCAGTTCTCTTAACTGAATTTATATCATACTTATTAGTATAAGGATATAAATGATTAAGAATCCAAATAAATGTTGTCCTGTCATAATCAAGACTAGGGTTCAGTAATTTAATTCAGCTTGTTTAGCGTTCTGCTTAGGTTCATTTTTAACCTATCTTTTAGAAAGACAATTATTTAAATTCAATATTGCTTTCGCGAGAACAATAAAATCTGCTAAAAACTCATATGAATTCAACCACATTTTCTTGTAAGCTTTCATTGTCAATCACAAAAGCATCCATATTACACAAAGATAACATTGCCACTCTGGTATATAAACCGAAGAAGGTCAACTATCAGAATAAGAATACAACACAAGTATCAAATACTTATTTCCATTCCTTTCAGAACTATACAATTACATTTTATGCAAACAGCATACTTGATACAATGCTTAACGGAAAAGAAACATCTTTCCACATATAGTACATTTATAAAATTAAGTTGTAATTCATTATAAAACAATTAAATAATCTGATCATCCTGTCAGATCTGCATTGCTTTTACCACTTACGGAAACCATCTGCAAAAATAGTCAACATGAGTCAGTTCAATGAACTGAGCATGATAAGCACTAACTCTTAAAACAATTGCAATCCATCAATTGTTTTCATTAAACACCCTGTTTAAATGAGATCAATTATCCAAACAAGTAAACATGATTCAGACTATGCCTTTGTAATACAAAATGACTACAAATGTGTAACTCTATCATCGTTACAGAATAGTCCTAATCACTTCTCAAATATTCCATCGAATATTAAAAATCAAAGAACGAAAGTATCCAACAATTATCTTGAATCCAAGATCAGTAATATTGGACAGATCGTTACTTTCATCAGAAAAGGAAATATCATAGCAAATCATGATTCCACCAATATGTTACAAAACAATTCCCACTGTTAGACAGATATCAACAAGTATTACAATAATAGAAGAGAAAGAACCAAATCATTCATACTTCCCTCCACACAAGTTCACTACTGTACCGTCTACACATATGAAATACATTCATCCAGTATGTATACGAACAAGTCTGTCAAACCACATGAAGAATCACTGTCATAATAAAAATCAAACACAACAAGGCTTTTCGACCCAAGTTTGAAATCAAAGAACCTCTAGAATTACGTTCAACAATAGACTACATTGCATTAGGCTATTGGATGTTTCCCTAAGACTAAGCCAAGTCAATCACACAAAATTTCCGAACATGCTCAGTCTCAATCAGATAGGAGTAAACGAAAAAGAATATAACCAATCTATTCTCACCTTGGCGCATTCAAGTCTAAAGTATGGTATTCGTGACTCATTTCAACAGAGCCAGAACACGAGATAATTATCCATACTCAAGGAACTCAAACAGTGACAAACGACAGTGTCCAAATATCAGGTTCAAAAAGAGACAGAAATACAGGTTACCTTATAAGAATTCAAATGATTCCAAACAGTAGTAACAAGACAAATAATTGCATACGATTCCATCTGAGCTCATCAATCGAAGCATAATAAAAATCAGGCAAGCAAATTTAATTACTGATTTCAAACAAGGAATCCGACTGAACCCTTGCCAATCTTTTACACAAATTTGCACAGACTGAAGACGTAAAAATATACCAAAAGAATCTGTACCACAAAATCTTTGCGACACGATGGTATTCTTACGAATAACAGAGATCAAAATACATATTATTCCCTTAAGTCGCTGGAACAACAATTTCCAATATTCATCTATTTTCAACCATGAACAGTGATTTAAACATATAAATCATTCAATCGACTCCACAGAGTCATTCAGATTAAAACGAATATGAATCTATATTTACATTGCAAACTGTTAACGGGTTATTATCCATAACCACGGAACCCTACAACAGTATAAGATAAAAATAGTTAAAGAATCAATCTATGCCAATTAAGGTAAGCATTCAACAAAAATCAAGTGTAAGCAAATCAAATACCGATTTTCATAACAAGGGATTCAACTGAGCCTCGTCCAAATTTCCGAACAAGCTTACACATAAGGAACGTAAATGCATACCCAAGAAGTCAGTACTAAATTCCATTACAAATAACAGAGGTCGTATGACCTGTAACTTCTATATGACTTCCAACGGAATTCATATTTACAAAACTCAAGAATGTATCTATATCCTCAACAGTGGACTTATAATATACGATTCGTTCAGAGGACTCTACAGAGTCGTTCTAACAAAATACACATATCCAACATTCAAATATAAATATGTATAGCTTCCTCAGTGGTCCTTTTATACAAGTCATTCAATAAACTCTACAGAGTCGTTCCAATACATAATATACATACATCCATAATGCATACTGTAACGGTTAAATCTCGTTACCCCAATGAAAAAGGAAAACAATTCCAAAGAGTTGCAATAAGATACTGTCACACCGAAAGATGTTTATACTCAAACAACCTTCAAGACAAAACGAAACCCAACAGTATCAATAACTACCATCATCAAAACCCACGACAGAGCTTACAAAGATTTCATAACACTGAACAATCAAACAGTTCCATCAATATTTCTTCCGACTGTTTCCAAAACAAGAATCGACGACCAAAAATCGACAGACATAACAATGGCCTATACCCATCACAGGAACGATTCATGGGCTCACGCCGAACAGGCCGAGCATTCATACATTTCACATGTTTCGCATAATTAAGCCAGAATGCAAACACAAGGAAATAATGCCACAGTTCGAATTTAATAAACACCCATCAAAGGATAAATGAAAATTCGAACCAGAAGAGATACTGTACCAAGAAAAATCACACAAGACATCCATAGATAAACATCTAATTCCTTAAATAATTTGAACAGAGTTGTTCTAATGAAATCACTTGAAAGACAACAAGATTTTTAAAGGTTAGGGCCTAACATGCCTGGATTTTTTTTGCTCAAATTTCCGAAGCAGACCACTGGAAGAGCTCGGACTTTCTTTTCCTTTTCCAAGTTAGAGCGACCAACAAAATTTTTCTATCTCCATGGCATATATATTCTCCTTGCCAGAGAAAAGAGCTAGATAACCTCATACTCGCCATGCAACTCCAAGAAGACTGGTGCGAAGAACCAGTGAACAGGCAGAAGGAAACCCGAAATTCGCGACAAGCCAAAAAAACCAACAAACTTCCTGTTTGCATGCCTTCTCGCGAGTTCCGAGCTCGACTACCGAGAATATTGAATGCATTTACACCAACTCTCCCGCTCAAACTCCACTGCCACCGACCGCCAAAATTGGCGACAGTCAAAGAGAATTTCAAGACCATTTTTAGTTTTGGCGACCTGCCACGTCGGCACAAGTTATCCGTTCCCAAAACCTCCGCCAAGACCTGTCCTTCATCCTTATCCCATGCATTTAATAACATAGAAAACGCCGCCCATGGTTCGCACCCCTCCATAGGCCCCTTTACATTCTTGCTCATAGTTAGGTTAGTATCTTAGGTTAGAATTTAGGATAATACTCATTCTAACCATATTACACATAGATACTAACTTAGGACATTAACACATAGCCTAGGTCCAGGTTAGATTAACACTAATCTAACCCCTAGGTTAGGTTTAGTCTTAGGTTACTAATCATTTAATAATTCCAGTTAGGTCTGCATTCTGTACACTCAGAAAAAGACCTACATCATACCTTCTTGAACAGGGTTAGCTCCTATTCTGCCTTAGGCTGCAGAATTGTATGTAAACGAATTATTACCTGGTCCACGATCAAGACCTTCCAGATATACTTCCATATCGGGAACCAATTCATTTTACTTGATCAGCCTGAGTCATACTCCTGACTAGCTTATTAAATGCTTCTAGACCTTGCAACCTGTTCAAGGTCTGTGATTTTAATTCATCATGAACAAACCTAAAGCATTACTTGGATCAATTCCACTGATCCAAGACTAGATCTTATAGATGGATAACTCAATAATTCATTCCGAGATCAGATTAATACTCAGATACAAAATGAAATAAATAAAAGAGTCTAATCATATTCTGACTCAGTCAAGATCTGCAATCTGCAAAGAAATTACAGTACATATCAAGCATGATTTCTAAATCGAGGAACACATCCTTTTACAAGAAATCACATATCAATACTTGTATGCTCAGGAGAAAGTAACAACAGTTCAGGGTGTTACAGATGAAGGGCTATGGATGCCTAGCTAGTAGCGGAGTAATGCACGGCTTAAATTTCTATTTACCTTCCATCAACCTACTTGACTTGATCACTCCCTATACATTGGCTAGTTTGTCTTCACATACTACCCATTAAGTCTTCACCTCAAATGGTAATTAACCATCACAATCGCACACACTTTGATCTCGCAGATACATAGGGCTCGCATGTTGCCAAGTTTTGTCTAGATCTTGGTCACAATTTTTTTTTAGTCCAACTCTTGCCTTACACCATGTGTCGTCTGGCTCATATTTTATTCATCATTGATGTTATTTTCCTTCCATCCACCTTATTTTTCCATTAGGATCAAACATCCGTGGGCAGATGATGAACCTTTTCTTTTCATCCAATCCTCCTCATGTCCCTTTTTAAATATCATCATCATGACTTGGGGTAGTCTTACTATCATCCACTGAGGGCATTGTCCATTTTAGATACACCTCACTTCCCATCCTACCGTACACCTGGGAGAAAATTGAACGCATTCATCCATCCACACAAACCACACTACTTTACACTTGAGGGAACACCACATCTATCCCTCAATCCATCTCCTATATACATGGGGTCATATCTTATCATCTTCCATACCCACCATCTTATCCTATACCACATCCCTCATCATATCTATCTCCCATCCCACATCCCATCTAATCTTAACCTATCAACCAATCCCTATCCTATCCAACCTATCCAATTTCCCTCATCTTATATTTCTATCTCCCATCTAAACATCCCATTTAATCCTAACCTATTAACCAATCCCTATCCTATCTAACTTATCCAATTTCCCTCATCCTATCTATCTATCTCCCATCCCACATCCCATCCAATCCCTATCTTATCTAACCTAGCCAATTTCCCTCATCATATCTATCTCCCACATCCCATCTAGTCCTAACCAATCAACCCATCCCTATCCTATCCATCCAATCCAATTTCCCTCAATCCTTCCCTTTCATCCTACCCAAACATGCTTTAGGACTTATAGGAGAAAGTTGCATCCTACCTTACAACCCTTTTCATCCTCCCCCCCATCCAAAATTCAAAATCTCAACATTCAATAATCTAGACATCCCAAATCCAAAATCTCAACATCCAACATCAAATAATCTAAACACCCCATTTCCAATAATCTCAACATCAACAATCTAAAAAAATCAAAAATCTAAACATTCAAAAAATCCACAAAAAATAATATACAAAAATAAAATATGTGTTTTTTTGCTTATGTGTGTTTGTTTGATTGTCTACATTTACATTTCAGCCGATGATATGAGGCCATTTTTTCTATGCCGATGATATGAGTCCCATTTTGTTTCTTTTTCTTTTGCACGGTCCAATGATATGATGAGATGGGCATTTGGAAATTATGTCATCATGGTATTAATGCCTTGGTGCATCTTGCTTTATGTTATACCATTAACCACAATTGCTAATGATGATAATAGTGGAAACTGTATGGTAGCACACCCCCCTTCTATCATCATCTTTTAACCTTATCATCATCCACACCCACTCCTAGTCATCGTCTAACTAACTATCTAACCTCCTTATCCTCTTATCCAATATCAATCAATCAATATCCACGTCTAAATCTTATTATCTCGCATACAACATCCAAAATCCTACCCCTTTAATTGTGCATATCATCATCTAACATATTAAAATTCACACATCCTCAACCTTATAATCCTATAAAATTCTCAAATGCCACATCCTCAAATCTTCAAATTCTACCCCCTTGACTAGGACATCTCAACATCTAACATCTTCAAATCCAACATCTTGAAATCTAAAATCTTCAAAAATCTTCAATTCTAACCCCTTAAGTGGGGCATCCTATAATCCTAAATCATAAATCTTCACCCTTGTCATAAATCGTTGACTGGGGCATCCTCATCCTCCAAAATTCTCAAATATTCTAATATTTTAATCCTCTAATCCTCATCCTATTAACTCCTCAAATCTTCTAATCCTCTAAATTCTCAAATCTTCCAATCCTCTCATCCTAATCCTCTGAATCCTCAAATCTTCTAATTCTCTCATCCTAATCCTCTGAATCCTCAAATCTTCTAATCCTCTAATCCTCATCCTTTGAATCCTCAACTTCTAATCCTATAATCCTCAATCTTCTCATCCTCAATCATCTCATCTACTAACTTGGGCCTCTCCTCTTTTTGAGTGGTTACCCACCTCATTCCTTCCCCACCTAACCCCTTGAGGGGGCATCATATCACCATCCTAACATCTCATCTTCTTTTATTTTTCTTTAATGGTCATTGCTACGTAATAACCATTTAAATAGGGGGAAAATGTAGACATATAAAATGTCGACATAATTAATTACAATTAATCTATCCTGCAACATCATCTAAATCCATATAATATTTAATCGTAAGAATAATTATTATTATTAATCCATTTGATCATATTTTCTCTTTAATCATTTATCAAATATCTCAACATTTCATCATTAATCATTTTAATTCATCCAATATCCCATTTTTATCATTAATCTATTATTATATCATATTATCTTATTTTAATCCCCATTAACATTTTATAGGAATTTAATATTCCTACATCTCACTTACCACCTACCCTACACATCCCTACACCTACCCTTTCCATCGAATCACCTCCCTAATCATATTTATTTAACCTAATCTAATTCTAATCTAATCACATCCTCACACCTCTAAATCTAGAGGCTTCTATTTCTAGAAGCCTTTCTAAACTTCCCTCCATTTAAAAATTCAAATAAACTTCTCACCCTTCATTGAATCTTCTTTCAAATTCTAGAATCTTCCAACTCTAGAATCCTCCATCCTCACATGAATCCTCCCTCATTGATCTAAATCCAACATGGCTTCATCTTAGACATTGAATCATCCACCCACAAACTATAAGTTTAGCTTTCCTCCTCCATGAAATCCAAGACAAAAAATCATATCAAATCTCTTCCATTTTTATCACTCAATTTATCATTCATCTTTAATACATTTACAATCAATCTATCATCATATATATCAAGCAATCAAAGGGGAGGTGTTTCCTAAGTGTCTCCAAAATCTTAAGCATCCAACAAGCAATCCAAGAGCAAATCCACCACATCAAAGGAGGATTTTTGCAATCTTGTAGGTAAGTGCAAGTATTATATTCTCCTTCCTTTCCATCTTTCTCTATTTGAGGTGGTAATTAGAAGTGTTAGTTTAGGAATTAGTTTGGTTAATTTCTTAGTTTGCATTTGCATAATAACGCCTCTTTTTTGTTTACAATATTATTTGACAATTGCACTAGGATAGTGAACCTTTTTTTGGTACATGATATCTCGAAGACACTTCAAAGAACATTAAGTTGGATGCATCGATTTTAATCCATTCCCTGATGGCATGCAAGATAACTCCAACATATTATAGTTGAAAGTGAGGAATAGTTTTCCATATTGTAGGGATTAGTCTAGGTAAAAATATATCCCTATCACTGTCACACATGGTACACTCTACTTTATCTTTAGTTACACTTGCTACTTCTTGTGTCAAGAGACGTAAGGTTATGATAGGGGTTAGCTTATATTTGCATACACAATTTGGCATACACTAGGAGAAGTACATGGATTTTTTTCCTACTTGTGATGGAATGTAGTGCATCACTTAGATTGGTTCATTAGGGGTTGACCGTCAGGGTCATTCCAATTCCACCACACACCAATTCATACTTTTTTAGTTACTTGTGTCCATGAGTGGTAGTGTAAGTATCTATAATTTTATTCACTATAGGTCAGTACAAGAAGGTGTAGCATAATTACAAGCCCTGGTAACAGAAAATAAAGCATGTTTCCAAGCCACTGATGATCACCAAAAGCTACAAAAACCTATAACCCATGAGTTTAGGACTGTATAGCCTAGGAACTATTATATGACACCCCGAGACAGTTCGTATGGTTCCATATAGTCTTAGTTTGTAGTCATAGTTCTAGAACTGAAGTACTTGTAGATTTTCAATAGTATTTATACCCATTTACACATCCATATCCCCTATGTACCACTATGTTTAGCTAAGTAATATTCCCTTCTTGTATCTTATTATAAGTTATATCACACATTTTATTACAAGCTATATTGTATGTTACACATTAATGTTTATTAGTTAATTTAAAATATTTTACTTGTAACAACCTTATGTTCTAATAAATAAGGAAATGAATCCATATTAAACTTGTATTTATTCATTTAGGGTGTAAACATTGTGTGAACTTGATTGTGGCTCAAACCATAGGTAGCCCTAAGGCTTATCCTTCTATCTTTTGGTCTTCCCCCTAGCCCTTAGCTTTGTTATTTTGTGTGTCAGCATGACTAACTCGAAAATATGTTATGATATTCACCTTAAACCTAAGGGTCTTTCCCCTCAAAAGGATGTGGATGTGAGCTACCATCCCTTTAATTAGGACCATTTTCATACTTGGCTTGAGAGAAGGGACTTGTATATTGATTATACTTACCTCATGGCTCAAATGACTCCCACTTATATTAATGTATAATCTGAGATCGGTCATTTAACTACAAAACATCTAAGCCACTTCACATCCTCTTATATTACTAATGCAAGGATATCCTCTATAAATATGATAAAATTTTATGTGTGGAGGTCTAGGACATTATATTTTCCAATAAGACTTGTTTCATGTCACTTCCCTTTGTTTTGAGCTCTCCAATTAGCTTGAACTAGTTTTCCCACCAAAATTGGAATTTGAAAATTTGAAATTGGTAAGAAGTCTAGGGTGCATCCTTGGGACTAAAATATTGTTGGCTTGGTTATGATCCTTCATAAGACACCTGAGGAGACATGATATAAACTTTAGAAATTTTTGATCACATAAACTCCTGTGTAAACCCAAGTAATGAACACATACACCATCTCAAGCTGAGAAACCAAAAGGATAGCTTTAGGTTCCCTAACTAAAGTTTGGAGAAAAGAGAAGGAAGGGGATCTAATTCATTTGAGAATGAGTTAGGTATTAAGGGATAAAGTCATATAGGAGAAGGAAAAATCAATTTTAGCGGTGAAATTTTAGAGTTTCACTATAATTCTTGCTACAAACTTGTGAAAGCTCGTAAAGTAGGACCTGCATAGATGTGTACAGTGTAAAATTTTTGTAGAAGAGTTGTAAGGGGTGTTAGAGCTTCAATGATATGGAAACCAATTATTAAAACCATGAATTCTTTCCTTTTATTTGATTGCATGTCTATAATTAACAATAATTTTGTGGTTTTCCTGGAATATGGGATTGTCTTGTACATTGTAAGTTCATGATCTGTACAGAGTATTCGTGACTTTTTTTAGCATGGTTAAGTGTTTGGGAAGACTAAAAAGAAGTTAAAGAACCTATGAAAATACTTGGTGAGTTATTTCTCAATTTATTTCATGTTACAACCAAACAATGACCAGTCAGTTGTAGGGTCTTCTTTCATTATTTTCTTGTTAGGATAGGACCTAGGGCACAATAGCAGGAATGTAAAAATCCCATATAAAACTGATGAATTTGGACCATGATCATATTATTGATAAGGCATTCTCATCAAAACCCTTGTTTTTTTTCACATCATTGTAATAAACCCTTGACTTAGGGTAGCATAATTGTGTCTAATATTATCAGGTTAGTGTGTTGATAACCAAACGATAACCAACTAGACCTTTATCATGACCTTGAGAAAGATACGATTTAAGTATGTGATAGTGGTAAAGAGGTCCTTTATCTTAAATCATCTATACTTGTCTAAACAGTCTTGGTTTAACTGAACTATTGTCATAAACCATGTTTTTAATCTAATTCATTGTCTTCTCGACAAAAGGTTAACTTGAAGTATCTTCACAGACTCAAAGAATAGAGGAAGAAATATAATTGAAATTTATTGGAGTGTTGGAAAGGATTGAATGCTTTAAAACTCGTGTGTTTTGTCATGAGTAGTGTTAGAGAACCTAGAAACCCTATTTTTATTCTTTCAGCTGTTTCAAGTTTTAGAAAGTGTTGTAAAAAGAGTGATTTAATAAAAATTGATTTTTATTAAACCCTATTACAGAGTAACTGATATAGATATTGATATATAGATGCTAAGATACAATATGACATAATCAAATAGGCATGTAAAGTATAAACTCTAAGCACAACAGATAAATGAAGAAACTTAGTTGATTTATGTTTGGCCTGGGACTGATCTGAACTGGGAAAAGTGTTGGAAAAGAGGTCAACAACGTCGTAAACAGGTCTCTGTAAATTCAGAAATCTCATGGACAATTTTTGGACGGGGGCACCCACATTGGGGATAAGGGAGCCTGGGCACTAGATACTGCTTACTAGGTGCATGTGACTATGTAAATATTTGAAATCTAGTTTTAACTATGCCACAAGAGTGTCACAATTACTTCATGTTGATCACTTGTTGTTCGCTTCTTAATCGTCGATGATACATGTAACCTATAAAACAAAAGTTCACCTGCATAAGCCCACAAACCACATCAAATATTAAAAAGGATGCAGGATGGGGAGTCAGAGTGACCCTGATGATCATCTGACAGGGTGAGCTTACAACTAAGTGTTGCACTACATCTCAAACTCCATGAAGTTCTTGTGAGTGTGTGTAGAAATTATGCCCTAGGATTCCCTAGTGCAAGTTGCACTTGATAGCGGGCTAGATCTAGAATGTAGAAATGTATAGAATGTGTGGATGAAATAAAATGAACTTCCCCTTCCTATGTAGTGTATGCAGAATATGTAGTTCCTTGTCCCTTGAATGGATGTTAGATTAATGCCTTTGGTTTTCTTTAGTGCCTTTATATGCAAGCTTAGGTGATGATAGTATATGCTTAGTGCTTGGTCCTTCATTTTGAAAACATAACTATGCATTTATATGATTCACTTGTTTGAATTTTGTAATTGAAAACTGGAAGGCCAACCCATAAGTGAAAAAGATGCCCAAAAGATAAAAGAGAGCTGAAAGGATCAAGTAAGATAGAAAAGGGTCAAGGGTGCCTAAAGGGAACAAGAGTGCTTGGGCGTTATTGTCCTGGCTAGACGTTGTTGTTTGAGGCCATAAAAGATAAATAAGTGAAATTTTGACTGGGCTGTAGGGTGTGCTAAACCAAATAGAAAACAAGAGACAAATAAATGAGTCCAAAGATAATTGTTAACCACCATTTTTCTTGCTTAGGAATCATGTAAATGGTTAGGCTTTTAGGACCTAGAAATGTACCCAAGTGTGTGATTTTGTGTCTACAAAGAGCATATATGTCTTCATCAATTCCCATAGGACCCAAACTCATTGTTGTTACTACGAGGTTCAATAAGAAGATAGTTGGTAGAAATACACCTTTACCTCCATGACCTTCTACTCCTATTGTTAATCCTAGTTCTCTTAAACGGTGTGATATATTAGATGAATTAAATAATACCTCTACTAAGATATATATTTTGGAATTTCCAAGGAAAGCACTAGTCTATAAATACATTCTCTATTGGGATTTGCAATCTATTATTTTACCTATTGATGCTCAACCTTATGCCTTTATATCGATTATAAACACATTTAAAGCCATGGGTAAGACAATTACTTTTAGTCCCACAAATATCCCTCTTATACATAGGGTGGATTAGTTTCCACAATTACTTATTACTACCTACATTCAAGGATTTATCATTAATCATGTGATGATTAATAGTGGATATGGTTTGAATAGATACAACAACTCATTTTACAAACAAATGGTATCTTAATGAATACAAATTATCAAACTAGTACTACTTTACAAGGCTTTGATAATATCACATGATTTACACTAGTTAAAATATCACTCTAGATCTTTTAGTTGGCCCTAAGAAGCTCCCTACTACATTTCACATTATTGATAATGTTATTCATTACAATCTCTTCTTAGGATGCCCTTAGGTCCATGATATGGAAGTTATCTCATCTACTTTGCATCGATGTTTCAAATTTATACACAATGGTTATGGCTATAATATTGTCGTTTATGATGAGCCTTTCAAATATTTTAATATTGACTCATATGATTCTAGTGAGATTCTCATTACCCGTCCATCACATCCTAACCCTATGGATAAATTACATACATATATGGTTGGTGAGTCAAGAAGTAGTTCTAATACTACACCGTTTACACCATTACTTATTGTGTAAACCTTGAGTTCACCTTATCCCTCTATGACTGAGGTCCTTGTTCACTAATATCACTCTTTATTATATCCTCCACCTAATACTTCTAATCCTCCTAACTTATTGGTTAACGTAGAGAAACAAGATGGTTTTTTCATTGATTACTATAATAACAATGATAATTCTATAAAACTTACTAATGAATGTTTTACTAGGATTAATTTTAATCCTACACATGAGTATGATTACGTGTTTTATTTTCTTTATGTCTCTACCAGACATACATTATTGGCTTAAATGTACTACGACATGCACTAATGATACTACTCCTACATATTGAGGCATTTCTATTACACTCTAAATTTTTATAATACATGCAATACTACTTATCTAAGACTTTTTTTATGCCTCTAAACCCGTTTTATGCCAATTGTGTTGATCATAAGGCACTATCTATGTTTAGCCTTGATAACATGTAGCATGTTGTTCATACCCTTTATCTTATTTTGTTGTTAGCTTTGTTACTATTTATAAACATCTAGATATGCCTCAAAAAAATTGTTATCGTACTTGACTTGAAATACTTACATTACATGTAACACACCATCAATATACTTCATATATATCTCATCATCCCAATATGCCCTTTTTTATTATCATCGTATATTCAAACATGATGATAATAATTTACAAATCCTAATTGTTGAAATTAATAAACTCAAAACTAATAACACAATTTAAACCATCAAAGCCCATCTAAAAACACTAACTTTACCATTCGAGAAACCATGTATTGATTTATAACCTACACACCCCTATCGGCCTATAATTATAGTTTACATCAATCGTAAGTGTTGGGAACATGCCCCACTCGATCAGAATAACCAAACAATACATGCACCAAATTAGCATTATAGGAGCTTGGTTATACATTATCACGCCTTACGTATGACTCTATATTTCCTCAATATTATGGTTCTATAATAATATTTATTTCTTGTGGTGTTTATGTCAAATAAACAACATTATGGTTCACCAAACATGGTCAATCAAATGCACTTTGTTTTGGCATACCATGTTTCCAACACCTTAATGAAATTCTATATGATTATTAACACTATCTGTTGTTCCCTCAAAATAGTTTTTTTATCACTATTCTATGTTACTAAGCACACATGAAACCTAACACATCGACACATTCTTACAACACTACATAGAACTCGTATTACTAATAAGGATCTTTTTATAACCATTTTTCCTTCAACACTCTTATCACTTAGATGTACATTACCTTTGATGAATACATCACTTATCTAATCCAGGGATAGGTATTTGTACATGTCAAAATGTGTAGGGACCTTTTGTGCATACTCAAATCCTCATGGGTCAAGCCAAGGTAGTTGACATAGGGGTTGATGGAATGATGATGTGGGAATATCATGATAATATGATGTTGGTGTTAATATAAGGGGGTGTGGTAGGACAAAATTATGGGTAAGAAAGAAGGAGGGTTCTTTACCCATACTCTCGAGAGAGAGAAATACATGTTCATCGATGGTAGTGAAACTCCTACGGACCTACTCATGGTGGATAGTATGGTCAAGAATAATGGTGGTGTGTAGCTCTTGGTCTATGTCATGTTTAATGAATGGGGGAAATTTGGGTTGGGTAACACAAATGAAATTATGGTTTGATGATGATTTTCCTTTATCTAGAAGGGTCATATGGGGAATGAGCAAGAATATACAGTACAAGAGAAGACACTCAAATCTTTAGTGGAAATAGATGTCTCAAGAGATGAAGGATGTGATTGTTATCTTGAGGGGCCTCGCCATCAAGAATAACGAGTTGTGTTATGATGATTGTAGAATAAGGTTTAGAATGAAATATTTCTCATCTTATTTTGGACAATAAATCATCTTATATGTCTTATGGCTTAAGGGGAGCAGGGGCATTAGAGATTTGTATAGCTCTACTCAGGAAGCTCCGACTATCTAGAGTAATTCACGATGGAGTGACCATTGTGTGGTGATAGCTTTGATCGAGAGTACAACATAAGGATAGCCTAAACTGAGGGTTTTTTAGATGATATAGTTGTAATGAGAGTTATGTAATTCTATGGGGGCTAAAACAAGATTCGTGAGGATGTTTCAATTGAATATATCATTAAATGGAAGTTTGTTGTTCTATGGATTATCAAATGTTCTTGTGTATTTGTAAATATGTTCTAGTGATTGAAATGGTGTGGATACATTTTGAAGATGATTTATATTATTGTTGGGATGTTTTGAAGATTGTTTGGAACCAAAAAACCATATGTTTAGTTGTATGGAACTAAGTTTTGGGGGTTGTTTGTGTTTGATTCAATTGTTTAATTTGGAATAACTTTTGTGTGATGAAATGAAATATAACTAGAATTTGAGTTCTGGGTTTTCACAGTTTGACATTTTAAGATTATTAGGAAGAATTGTGTGAAGAGAGTTTAGAATACCAACGTTTCAGGTCACATAGTAGGACCCATCATCAAGGAAAAATAATGAATATGGAAATATTGTTAATGCTTTTTTTATAAATATAATTAAGATTGACAAATATTATAAGGTCGGTTATAACCAAAAAGCACATGAAAAAATAGTTAAAAGAAAAGAAAAGTTGAAGAAAAGGAAATTAAATTTTATTTAAAGAAAAAAAATGAGGAGAAATGAAAACATTATGAAATATTTTAATTAAAAATAGAGAAGGGGGAGGAATGGAGAAATGGGGAAAAGCTAAAAAGAGTAGAAAATAACAAAGAGCTAAATTCTTAGAAAAATAATTTAACGAATCAAGTCCAAAGAAGAAAAATAATGAGAAATAAAATTATTTAAAAGAGAGAAAATAAAACGAAACATTTTAAGAAGACCATTCTAAAGACAAATAAAATAAAAGAAAAAATATATATTTGGGAAGTTTAAGAACTAATGGTTTCGAAGTGTTACTAATTATCCCTATTAAGGTTATTCGAGTGGTGCACGATTTTGAGGCCTTCCCTAATGTGACGTTTTGCATAGTGCTCGTTGAAAGTAAGACATAAGCATAATCAATACAAATTGAGTGCTTTGTATTGTGTGAGTGTTCGAGCAAAGTAGAATTTTTTATTTTATCATATTTAATGTCCCTATCATGTTCTTTTCTCATTATTTTAATTAATCTACCAGTTTCACCAATGTATGGTTTTCTACAAGAACATTTAATCATATAAACAACATCATTAAGCTTAAGGTCAATTTTATCTTTTAAAGACCTAAGGTTGCTTTTCAGGATATTGCTGGGAAGAAAAGAGGTTTCGATACCATTTTTATTTTTAAAAATTCCGACCTTATCGGTGGTATTCTTGATAAAGGGAATGAGGGATTTGTGGTTGGAATTAGGAATGGGGGTCTTAGGGGTGGGGGTTGATAACAAATTTCAAAGTTTTCTTAATGATTTTATCATTATATCCATTATTTTTTAAAACAACATTAAGTTAGTTTAATTCATGACCTAGGTGTTCACTATTTGAAACCCTTAATGTTCTAGAGGTTATAGTTTATAGGACACCAACTTTTTGAGCAAGGTGATGATGGGATTCAGACCATAGGTAACAATCGGTGTGGGTTTTCTTCTAAAAAACATAGTGTGAGAGGGAACTATCACCACGTCTCTTCAACATAATATCAAGGAAAGGGATAGAATGATCAATTTCAGTTTCTATGGTGAATTGAATGTGTGGCAAAATGTTATTAAGGTGGGAGAGAAATATTTTGAACGAATGTAATCCATGTAACCAGTAACCATTAGTGTTATCCACAAATCGTTTCCACCATTGTGGTTTTAATAGAGAGGCTTCAATTTCCTTTTTTTCAAAATATTCCATAAAGATATTAGTAATAATGGGGGAGAGAGGGTATCCCATACCAATGCCTTCAGTTTTCTCATAGGTTTCACCGTTGAAGCTACAAAAAGTGGAGTGTAAACAAAGTTCAATAAGATTGGAGGTTTCTGAGTTAGTGATTCTTTTTATGACAAGCATGGCTTCATCGATGGGGATTTTGGTAAAAAGAGAGACCACATCACTAATGATGGAGCCAAAATCAACCAAATTTTGTCTTTTAATGAAATCAATGAAAGTAAAAGAGTCTTCAATAAAAGAGGGAATGGTACCAATGAGGGATTTAAGTTTGTTGGTAAGGAAGGATGCAAGTTGGTAGGGGGGAGTGGATAGTGTTGACAATGGGTAAGATAGGAACACCGTGTTTATGAATTTTATGAATGCCATATATTTTGGGTGTGATTTTTTTTTAGGGAAGGAGTTCCTTTTTTTAAACAGAGTTGAACAATGAATTTATAATGGCACTAGTTATTGATTTTAAAATGTTATTAATGGGATTTTTATTTAACATACGATAATTTCCACAGTTAATGTGGTGAGCCATTTTTGAAATATAATCATTAGTATTAAGGACAACCACAACATTACCCTTATCTACCTTAGTGATAACAATTTCATTATTATTTTAAAAGTGTTTAAGAGCTAGGCATTCTTCTTGAGAAATATTGCATTTTTGTGGTTTGGATTTCCTTAAAATTACCAATCAATCTTGTTTGATTTCTTCAATAATTAATTCAGGAATACCATAAAGAGCTTGTTCAAGATTTACAATAATATCCTTCACAGGAATGAAATTGGGGGAAATAGCAAAACCTAGGCCTCTATTTCAAATTTTAATAATATGGGGATTCAAGTTAATGTTGGAGAGGTTAACCACATTATCATTCTTTGAATTATGAAATTGGGAAAATTGTGAAACAAAGCCTTTAACTGATGGTTTTTCAATAAAAATTATAAAATAGAAAGCGTGGGAAGGAATGGGATATTAAAAGGAGGTGGAATTAAAGAGGAAGAAGACTTCATGTGGGATAAATGTGAGTTGACATCCAACATAGGAGGAAAACAGGAAGAGGATAAATCATCCACGTGGCAAGGAAAATCAAGGTTAATTTTAGGGTTATGGAATTTAGATTCAGGATGGGGTTAGATCTAATGGACAGGTTTTGGTTAAATTTGCTAATATTACTCCCACAGTGACCACGCCTCTGAGGGTAGTTCATAGTAGCAAGGGAATGAATGTCATGAAGGTAGTAATCAAATTAAGGACTGCTAGTTGAAGTAATATACAAAGTAGGAAGGATGTTGAGTGATGAGGAAGTAAAAGCAAGTGGATTGGAGGAAATTTATTTTCATAGAGATCCATTCATGGGTATTTGAAAAGATAAGTTTCTAAGTGTTAACTACTTGATTACACGCAATAGAAATCCAAAAATCAAGAATTAATTTTTATTACTCTATTTGATGACATGTAAGTAGAGTTACAATTTTTTGTTATTATTAGGATATTTAAATGACAATGAAATTATAAGTGATGAAACTAAATCTACAAATGCAAATGAGAAGATTCCTAATGATTTTAAGAGACACAAATGACAATAAGTAAAAACCGCAATCATTCACATGCAATTGGAATTTATAGATCTAACCTTATGCTTTATGAGATGCAAGTTTTCTAATCTAAATGCTCTTTTTAATAAAACAAGTCATTAAAAAGATGAGATCTATAATCTAAATTGTAATGAAGTTGTCCTAAGATCAATGATCTTGTCAAAACCTAATTCCAACTGAGATGTAAGGGAATTTTGAAAATTTTAAGCTACAAAACATTAAATTCATAATGTAGTCTAATCTATCTTATTTTTCCTTTTTATTTTAAGTGATTTTATAATTAAATCTAAGCAAAAAAATGTAAGCTAAAACAATCTATCTAAATGAATGACTAAATATAAATCCAACCTCTTTTAGTAAAGAGAAGAGAGTTGAGTTTGAATCTTATTTGTTTATACCCTCGTTAAACTACTCTAGTTGATGCTTAGTGTGACTGATATGATGGCAGTAATGTGGTAGTATGAGATCAAAAGTTGGATGTATTGATCAAAAGTTGGATGTATTGTGGAATCAAAATGGATAAAAAAATTGGTTATTTCAAAGGAGTTATAAGACTGGTCTGGAAACCCTTGTATTTTCTTCGTGGATAGCAAAAACAAACCAGATCCTTGGGGGTGCTTCATATGAGAAGCAATTTCCCTTGGGCTTAGTCTTTCTCTCTAGATCAAAAGAATAGTAGTTATAGCGTTCTCTAGAAAAATCTTCAAAATTCTAGGGGGTAGAAAATTAGTGCATAATTTCCCTTAATAGGAAAGCCTTTAGGATATCAAATCCTAACTCTAGATAAAAACAAATATTTATTGTTAAGATTATATCACTAGGTGGTGGAATAAATAGTAATTTTAAAATGGGGTGAACTAGGGGTTAAAAAAGAGGCAAAATGCATCTATGACCTAAAATTAGGACCAAAAATCATGAATGGAATTAAGAGGGAAAAGGCATACTTTTCTAAGATAAAATTATTGGTTACACTAGGAAGATGGAACTACTAGCAAATCAAACACAAATGTTGCAAATGGAAATGCAACCACCATAGCATGGAAAAAAACCATCGTGTAGAGGGATGAGACTGCCATGTTGGTAACATGAAAGATTGGAAAGGGGGTGAAAAGAAAGGATGGAAAGCATGTAAAATCTTCCAAAATAGTCTGGAAGAGGTTGAAGAAGAGTAAAGGAAGCAAAATGGAAAAGGGTGGATTGCACAAATGGACTAAGAATTTGAAACATCTTGTCATGTTTTTAAAGATCCTTGTAATCATCATTGGATATTTAAAATATTACACCATGTAAAATGGGGTACACAAAAATTACCCCCTGGGGAAGCAATCATGCCATGAATTGGCTAGAATGTGATGCCCGAGAAGTAAGCAAATAATTGAAAGTAAAGGGAAATAAAGAGATAACCTACCTTTTTTTACCTTCCTTACCTTACAACTAAGTGAAACCATCTGAGACTTCTTTCCACATGCAATGAAATAAAAGGGAAAATAAAGTGCAGTAAAAGGAATAAAAGTAAATAAATTGCTACGTAATCAAAATCGATAAAGATAACTTACCATTTGAGCAGGGTATGAAAAATACTACCTTTCACTCATGTGATTGTTGCATGCAAAACTTGAGAAAACACAACTATGCAACAATAAATGTAAAAAGAAAGATAAAATGGGTATCGAGCGGTTTGTAGCTTCCAAGGAATCAAAAAATGGGTTAAAATAGTGGAGCATACTAAAATTAACATTTTTTTTAAAAAATCCTTAAAACAACTCTTATATATTCAAAAACTTACCCAATTCAAAATTCATTTGTGCATATGTGAGTGGTGAATTTTGAGCTCTTAAGAAATTATAATGGTTTGAAAAATGGACATAGACCACATGACCGTGACAACAACATGATGACAGAGATACCAATGCCATCAAGTGGGATGTGAGGATAGGTTGGTTACATTTATTTTTCTATTTGGGGGGTGAAAATTAATTTTTCTAAGATATGTAGTTTGGGAGCATTGTTTTGTATGTTGCTAGTGTATAACTATTGGGTAGGAAGGGAAGATTGGGGAAATGAAAAAGTATTATTTTCTGGGGTTTTAGGTAGTTTGATGTTTTTTTACATTTTATGGTACATTATCGTAGAACCACTAGTTTCATGATAGAAACATTCGTCTAGACAAATCGGTGGTTACATGTTCAATAATGTTGGATCACAACTACTATGATAATGTTGAAATAGTCACTAATAGATGCACAACTGACGTTCTTATATGTGCAACTACAATTGTCTAATGTGTAACCAACTAGTAACGAACATGTAAATTTTGGCTGCATATAATAGCAGTTGTGTGTTAGATAGAAAAAATGTTTTCTTACAAATTTGATTTTTTCTCAAACTAGATCTAACTAGCCTCCATTTTCTAGTGATTTGGTTGGTTACAAGGGGATATGTGCAATGAAGCCATGTCGGAGATCTTGATTAGATATGGGGAGACATTGGTCAGCTTACACCATAAGGGACTACGCTTCTGGACTGCCCAAAGCTCCTAAATTTGTGAGACACACCCTTAATTACTCTAATGAGTAAGATCTTGTGTGATGTTCTTACATATTAGGATGCAAACCAAAACACTTTCTAGTTTCCATTAGTGGTAGTAGAGTGGAACATCACTCTAAAGGATGTATATCAAACCACAACTAGTCACAACTACTACATGGGTATCCTAGAAATTAGAGTGGGTAACTACTTCAAATATGCACAGTTGTAGTGCCCGTTTAAATAACCACTTGAGACCCAAGAAAAAACCTAGGGTTAGCTAGAAAAATTAGCGGATAATAAATTTTTTTATTTGAAGTGTCTACAACCAGGTTGCAAGACATCAGCTTACACTAACAAGTTCCAGAACAAGACCAAACTACTACAACCTATGTTTTTCCTTCATTAACTAATATCAAGTTCACAAGGTTCAAATTCTAGGGTTATTTGTTTTAGTTAGGTTCAGGGAGTAATCTACCCCCATGCCTGCTCTCTAACAGGCTCAAAGATTCAACTAAACTTTTATCCTACTTAATGCTTCCAAAATTTCCCTAAACCATTCCCAATGGATAGTAAATTTTCTCACCTTTCTGGTGATATAAAGAAGTCCTCCTAACTCCTTGTAGAAATAAAGATATGAGTGGCAGAGTTCCTAGGGAAAATTTTCCCTTAGGGTGACACGTGTCAAGAGGAGAGGAAACCGCCTTGAACGGGTTGGCGGGTCATGGGGTGGCTTAGGGAATTTTTCCCATTGCATGGGCTCAAGGTCTCAAAACATCCCACGCCTCTCACAAGTCCGCTAGGGACATGTGTCACTACCAGATTGGTTGCGAGAAACGACGGGCCCGGTGGAGCGGAGTTGAGGCTTTAAGCCTCTTTCACCAAAAATTCACAAGGGACTGAATTGGTCTTGTGCGTCTACCGACGTCATGAGGTTTCCACGTGTCACACACCAGTTGAGCAAAGGGAAAAGGAGGCAACAAAATAAATTAGCACCTTGCACCTGAGGGGGAGGAAAAAGGAAAGAAAGGACGCGTGGGTCTGCGCGCTCGCGGAAGACTAGAATCCAAGGGAGAAGGCTGGGGTTGCAGGCCACATGGGAGAATGTTTAGAAATTTTCCAAAGGCCGAAAATCTTAAAATGAAACAGGGGGTCCGCTCTTACCACGCTGCCCCCACCCCCCCCCAAGGTGCCACGTGACACCTTCCCATTGGCAACGGGACCGTGCGGAGCCAAAATGGAAAATTTTTTCCCAAAAAATTTCAAAAGAGTTAAGTTCAAAAGGAAAGAACCACACCTCCATCGTAGCCCCAAGAGGACATGTGGCACCCTCTAATTGGCTATGCGGGCTGGCGGAGGAAAAATTGAAAGGTTTCCAAGGTCAAAATTTTAAAAAGATAAGTTAAAGTTTAGAAAGAGTCTGCCCTTCCACCATGCCACGTGGCAACACGTGATTGGCTGCGGGCTAGTGGGGTTACGGGGTAAAATGGGAAAAATTTCCCAAGGCATAAGTTTCAAATGACAAGTTAAAAATTTGGTCCGCCCCACTGAGGTGCCACATGGCATGATCCCAATTGGTTGTGGGATGGCAGGAGCTGGCGGAATTTTTAGAGAAATTTTTCCAAAGTTTAAAATTTACATTTTTTTAATAGTTAGATTAAATTTTATTACCTTTTGAATGTCAAATTGAAGTAAAACTTCAAATGGCCATAACTTGAGCTAGAAAGCTTGGTTTTTGGGAAAACGAGGACTTTTCGAAAATCTCTTGATGCCCTATTTATATAGGAGTCATAAATTTTGAAATTTTATGAAGTTCGAGAGGTAAATTTTTAGAAACCAATATGGAGGGTTTTATTTAGTGAACTGGCAGTTTTCAACTTCACAATTTGGTTAAATTTGATTTCCTCCTTCACTCAACATGTCGAATAGACATGGAGGATTAGTTTAGGGAGGGTTTAGAGTGTTTTCAGAGATTTGATTTATCCAATTGAATTCAAATTTTATTTCTCTGACAATAGACAAAATAACGACTGTGCAAGTTCAAGTTGAATTCTATAAAGTTTTGAAAGTTCATTCTTGAATGTTTAGAGTCAATTTGGGTTCTTTAATGTCTTAACATGTTAACTTATAACATTTTTAGGTTGATTACTAAGTGCAGGTCTGAACTGTATGTTTTTATGAAAATGAATTTCCATAATGAAGTATATAACAGTGAACTATTTCCTTTAAATTGGTATATCAATTTTATCATTCAAAAGTGTATATAGTTCCTAACTAGTTCAATAAATTTGCTTGACTAATTCAAGCATTCATTTCTAAGTTATATTGTAGTCCTTATTTTAATTTTTAGTATACTTCCAAGGATGCAAACAACATACTTCCTTCCTACGTATTTCTTGCTTTTACAAATGTACAAAGCTTCAAATCTTCACTGGGTATTCCACTTCAATTACAACCATGTGAATAAAATGAGCTTGCAATTCATTTATTGAATTTAAACAGAGTACATATTTACAACTTAACTCCTTCTTTTAACTTTAAAATACAATATACAATACATATATATGATTCACATTCCTTTTCAAAATAGAGAACGAAATATAACTCTTTACATTTCACATTACACTTTCAATCTTTCCTTATCAATATAAACAACTTTCAATTACAATAATTATACAAATCGTCCACTTCAAAGTGGGAAAGAACACAATAAACTTGCTAATAGAAGGGACTATCAAATTGTACATTTCTTTGGCTCGAAAACAGTAGTATGCTTCATTTCTTCATCTTTTCATCTTTGATCAAAAAAAAGAAGGGGGAAAGGCAACGCTCTCCACCCAACCAAGAAATCTAAGGAGAAGGAAGAAGCCATCCTTCCTCATTGGCCCCCAAGCCCCAACCATATTGAAATAGAGAGATGAGAATCAACTCATGGCAACAATGGCTTCCACAACAAACAAGCAGCATTCTTTCACATACATAAATCAACAAGAATACACAGTCCAAGCAAAGACAGCAAGTTCATAACTGCAATTGGAAACCATTCACACAAAACATATGGTTTGATCAAGCAAGGCCAACAAGAGTAAGGAACTATGGGGGAAGCTACTTATGCCTCCCTATTTGGAATTGGGCATCCACCTATAATCATACTGCCAATAAACATATCAAATCCCATAAACCTTATGCCTCCCAACCCCTCCTTATGCCCCCCAAAGTTTCTCCCTTATGCCCCCCCCCCCCAAGAGTAAGAAATGCAAGCAGTTTCTTTTCTAAGGTGGATCCCAATCCAAAACTCCCTCCAAAATAAAACTGGTACCATTGGCAATCCCTTATGCCCCCCATTGGAAATCCCCATAGCCTTCTCCTACACCATGTCCTAAGCAGTCAACCCAACCAGCCAAGAACACAAAACACATTCACCATTTAAACATGCCTGCAAGAGAAAGAAAACATTTAAAAACAAGCTCAAGATCCTACCTCTCCATAATGGAGTTTGTTCCAAGATCCACAATCTTTCCAAATGCCCAAAAAATAGTTCAAAACCAGCAATGCTCAAGCATGTAAATGACTCCAACTTCTTCCACAACAAGCTCCAAAAACAACAAGCAAGAATGTGCCCCCAAGAGGAATAACAAAGTTTCAACAACCATAAACAAGCAAGGAGTTTTGAATTTAAAGGAGAGGGAAGAGAATGGGATGATGTGGATCCATGTGGGATGCCACATCATTCTTCCTCAACCCTAAGAGAAAATTCAACATCATGCACCTAAACACAATAAATAAAATGACAAATTCACTTAACACTCCAAAATAACTCATACTCCAAAGGACTGAATTAAAACCATGTAAGAGAAGTGCAATTAAAACTTACAAATAGTCATTTCAAAATACATTTAAAAGGCCTAAATTCAACCTCCAAACCATAGGTATGGTTGGTGAATCATTTTAAGAGGTGTGGGACAAGCTCAACTTGTCCCACAAGCCTCCAAATTTAGTCTCTAAGGACAAATTCGAATTCCTAAGAGGATGAAGTGTTTAACATTCCAAAATCTATCTTGCATACTCTTACATGTCCCTTACACCTTCTTACACATTAACATTTAAAATCAACAACTTCATTTATTACATTCTTATGACATTGATTTATTTATTTTTACACATGATTAACCACAACATTACACAACACATAACAACTAAAGAAGAGGGTAACACATCACAAATAAACACATGTAACATTAATAAAGAAAACACATTAATAAATTACATAAACCCATGGTCACATATAATGAAAATTTCCCCCCATGGGAGTCCCTAGAAACATACAACACACACACAACAGGCGTCATGGTGACCTTGTTGAATTCACCTAGAATTTCAATATGGTTAGTCTCCAGTCCCCCGACATTGTTGTGATATTTTAACCTGCAAAATGCAAATACCTCCTTCGGCCTCGTGGCCATATCAGAACATCCAAAATGATATAAATATACTAACAAAACCATCTATTCATATGAATCACAACAACATCAAGAAATCCACAATATCATTTTAAATTAATTAACCAACTATATCATCATCAATAATCTTCCATACTAGGTCTACTCAAAATATCCAATGTCACATATCCAAATCAACATCTATAATATGTCCATGTCAAACAGTATATCATCATCCACATATAAAACTGTCTCTAGTAACCATCATGCATAATAACTGAATCCAGATCAATAATAATCCATGATCTAACATCTAACCATCATACTAAAACAAAACATAATAGTGTCTATCATATGATCAACAATATCAAGATCAGTATCTAACAGTGTCAAAGGGAAGTGGGCACTTCACACAGGCACCTGATGGGAGTAATAAATAAGGTGTTTGACATGTAGGGTTGAGGAATGCACACATTCACAACTTTTGTAAGGTTATTATCGGTATCTTATTCTTGCAAGTAATTGGGGACAAGGGGATAAATCACTTACTATATTATTAGGTCCCTATTGTAAGAGAGGTCAAGGAGAGTGGGTGTCGGTTCAACTAGGCATGTGATATGTTATTATGTAGTTATAAGGATCTTTATAGGGTGGAAATATTAGGGATTCAAGGTTTGAGCTTCCTTACTCTTGTGATGAGTTTTTTACAAGTGGTTCAAGATGTATGCCAAGACAATGTCAGTATGTCTAGCTGGGGAGATTAGAGCATGTCAATGGGGGAACATGGTCCCATTCAGAGACAATCCATTGGCAATGGTGACTTTGATAGATGTAGATCTAAATGTAGATCCATACATGGTTATGAGGGGATTGTATCAATGTATGAGTTAACTAAACTAGGAGAATTGAAATTAACACCTTAGTAGCTTCAAAACTAAGTTAACCCTACAAATATCATCATGCTAAGAGCTTAACAAGACTAAATACCAACATTATGTGTTAGAACTTGAAATGGAAATCAAACTAATATGTTAAACACTTAAATCTCTACACTTTAGATCACCAAAAACACTAAATGAACCTAGATAGATCCATGACAATCAAAGTTGATTGTTTGATCTTCAAGGGTTTGGGAATGGAGGCTCATCAAAGTATGGCTACAAGATCATTTTGATTCTCTCCATATGACCTAAAATCTTGGATGGATGAAATTCAAGAATGAGACTATTAGCTCAAATGAAAGATGCTCTAAGATGAAATGCCTATAGTTTAGCTATATGCATGTAAGGTGTAAGTAGAAAGGTAAGAGGAGGGTTATTTATACAACCCTCTATATTGAATGAGCTTTACATCTTATTATAAGTGGTATAATAGCAAAAGCTAGGTTAGTTATGGATAAACATGGTTTAGGAGTGGTTGAGTTTACTTTAGGAGAGTTTAATTTGTCATCTATTGACTCATGGGAGTTGAGAGGGTTTATTTATTAATCATAGAGATTAATTAATAGGTGTGTAATCTTATAAAGGCTTTTTAGAGGAATAATTAGCATGATTTAGACTATGGGAGGAATTTAATCAAATAAATGATGATTTATTGATCTAATGGAAGAGGAAGTTAATTAATTAATATAGATAGAAAGGGGAGCTAATTAATGGAAGACTGTTAATTGGTGTCGTTGTTGGATAGAAGAGATAATTAACTAACGTAATGTAATAATTAACGACAATAGAAGAGAAAATGTGTGATATTGACGATATGTTGTCAATTTACGGGAAAGGGTATAACTGGCACAATTTAAGTATTTAAATTGCTCGAGCTAAATTATAGGTGTCTATAGGGATATTTCCCTAAAGATGGGATCTTTTCCTAGATAGGGGGCTTCATTGATGGCTTGTTACCTTGTAAGGAAGGTCAAGGTTACAATAGAGTACATAGAGGTGTACATAATGAGCAGGGTACCCCAAAAGTTTGGACTATCGTTGGTAGCATCTCTTACAGACATTCAAATTATTTATCGTGGTCTATGTGAGTGAAAGGATGCTCACCTGGGGAGACTATAGTGGACACCTTTGACACCATGGATCTTCATTATTGCAAACGTAGGAGGGGCAGTTTAGCCTCGTAGGAGAGTTTGAAGTTGGAGAGGAGTAATACCACCACCACCAAATAAGTGACAACAACCAAGGTAGTAATTTTTGGTAGTAGTAGCCTCCAAACATAGACAAGAGTAGGAATTGGTGCCAATCCATGTGGTGTACCCATCTGGTCAGGGAGCAGGTATAGATGGACAAAGATAGGCTAGAGAGGGTTAGGGATTAGATGGAGATGAAGAGGATGATGACTATGAGCCCTCTAAGGTAGAGTCTTGCCCAATTTGGAAAATAAGAGAATTTGAGTTGTTTCATTTTCATGTACTTTCTTCATTTCTCATTTTGTTAGTGAGTAGATTTCCTACTTCTAGTGTTAGTGGTTTTAGTGGAGATTTTTCTAACTCTATCATGTTTTCATGTGTGTGTAAAGAATACCACTGAGGGGAGGGAGTTGATTAGGGACACTTTATTAGAAATGTTTTCCTTAGCCTCAAGGAAGATCCTGGACAACTTGCAAGTGAATCTCAGGCTTCCTCACAGTGTTAAATAACATAGATGTTTTTTTCATTTCTTATCTTGGGTTGTAACTCTTGGTCATTGAGAGGGACAAGACCAAAACACTATATGTTGAGGTGCATACACTTAGAGATTGTAACTAGGCTAGTAACTATTTTGTAGATGAGACCAAGATGCACAATCACATGGATGACAAATATAGAGTGAGAGACAAAGTGACAAATTGCAAAAGTTAGAGGCATGTAAGTTTATCATGGAAAATGGAAGTGAAAATATGTTGGATAAGTGAATACTTAAGTAATTGATCATATAGTAGTTATGGTGTAGGATTAGGCAACTCTTAGGGTACAATAAAGATGATGAATCTATGAAGATGTATAGGTTTAAACCTTTTGTTGTTGAATCACGAGAATATGGGTAATAGGGATTTTAACTCTCCTTATAATCATGAACAACTTGTTTTTATTTGAGATTGGGGAGCTCTCATTATTTCAAAGTTTTCTCTTTACTTTATATATATATATATTGTTAATCACATATGAAACCATGTGTGTAGTCTCATGCAATTGGGAAGATGCATGGGCTCATCACCGAAGGCTAAATGTGAGTGAGTAAGGGTGTCACTCCTAAATAGCGGCCTCACGTGGCTAGGAAGATGTGTGGGCTTAGTGCCAAAAACTGACAAGGGAAAGTAACATAGTAGATTGGATGACTCTCTTGCCTTTATTTTGCTTATGGTATATGTATACTTTCTTTTACTTGTATTTATTTTATTTTTGAGAGTAGGATGGGACCTTTCTCCCATTCCCTAGCCTCATACAACTAGTAAGATACAAGGGATCATCACCAAAAGTTGGGATAGGCAAGGAAGATCTCTAGGGGAAATATATACCACCATTTTATGCTCAGATAAAATGAGAGAATACATGAACATATGTCACAAACAAGTCTTTATAACTCTGTATAGACTAAAATCTTCATGTCTCGTTAAGTTATGTGGGGGAATAAGGGATCATGACACTAAGTGACAAGAAACTTACAGATTCACTACGAACATAATATGGAAAAAGATAATAAAGTTGAAGTGGTAATGAAATAATGAGAGGTATTGAAATAGGTGAAGAGTGCATTATGTGACAAGGTAAATTAGATCTCAACTTCAAACAATTTTCACGAGTATGCAAAGATGGTTAAATGAAGGTGGTACATAATACAAAATGATAAGTATGAAGTGATATGCAAAACATTAAACTAAACATAATAATGTCTGAGGTGGAGATTATTCATGTACTCACCAAATTCCTCACCCTTAAGTTTACAAAGGTGAAAATCCACATTGTTAAAGTCCCCAATGACTAAATATGGTCCTAACCAGTTTGGCCTGAACTTATGGTCCTCACTAGTTTTCTTTTCTATGCGATTTTCCTGGTAGAGCACGAGATTGCCAAACTGAATAGGATTTTTATGAATTTTATTGTTATATCTTTGAGATATGTGGGTATCATATACCTCATGGTGTTTTGTAGCCTTGAGATAGTTCTTGTCTAATTTTTTTTGCATAACTAATATTGAATATTTATGCTCTTCATCGTCTAGGATACCCTAAAGAGATACCTATATGATAAGGAGATTCGACACCAAAGACAAGATAATGGGGTAGCACTTGCAGGTGTATATGTGTTGGTAATATAAGCCCATAAGGCAGGATATAGTTGTAGGTATTAATCCCTTTTATTGATTTTGATTGTTTTAAGAAGAATCAACTTTAATGTTTTATTTATTCTCTTAGCCAATTTGTTGTCCTAAGGATAGTAGAGCGACATAATGTGGTGTGAAATTTAAAATTTCTTTCACAACTCACTCATCTTGGGGTTCTTAAAAGATATTTAATTTTCAGAACAATGACTTTAAGAACTCCAAATCTACATATGATTTGATTTATAATAAGTTTTCCTATAAGTGAGCCAATGATATTGGTTAGAGGCATTTCCTCTACCCATTTTGTGAAATAACCGATAGCAGTAATGATGAAATTATTTACATTAGTCGAGGTGGGCATCATTTTTCAAATCATGTCGAGGCCCCACATGTAAAAGGGCCATGGTCTAACGATGGGTCAAAGTTCATGTGCCCAAATATGTATAATATGGGAAACTCTTGACATTTTGGACATTTCCTAACATACTTTATTGTATTATTTTCAAGGGTGGGCCAGACGTAGCCCATCCTATGGTTTTTTTGGCTATTTGCATGGCCACTAAAGTGGACACCACATAACCCATCATGACATTGGAACAAAATGTGTTTAGACTCCTCTTTATCTACATATTAGATAAACATACCATAAAAGGCTCTCTTATATAAAATTATATCCAAGATAATGTACTTCATGGCTAGGACATGTTATCATGAAAAAGTAGCACCATAGGATTTGTTTGTTACAGATCCCTACTTTTTGCTAACATGGGATGATCTCACAAGTGTGGGACTTGCAAAGTGAGATCAACCTCTAGAGAAGGTTGGTTCCTCTACCTAATCCTAATGTTGAATTACTCCTACTTCTAGAAATACAACTATCTAATCCTATTCTAATAATCCAAGGGACCAGGGAAAGAGATAGATGCATGAAAGGGGAAATCCTAAGCTAATAGAGGTGATAACACCAGAAAAAGGGATAAGACACTCTAACGAGGGAAAAGGGAGAAGAAAATAGAGAAGGGAGAGGTCAGACACGAGTGACACATACCCAAGACTCCATTTACCATCTATTCTCCACGAGACACAACAAATGAACTTGCAAAGGAGAAATGCATGCACAAAATGCAACAACAAGAGTGGAAAGGCAAGGAAATACAACAAAACATAAGTCGAGGTTGAGAAACACCACAAAACAAATATTTTATTGCTTTCACAGTATGTATAGACCATTACATGTGAAGAAGGAGGCACAAGAACACATTTTCCAATCTCAAATGGAGGTCTACAACTCACAGCTAATCAAGAACAATTTTTTCACATAGTTTCCTTTATATTTTAGAACATCCTCCTCACAAATGATATATTTTTACATTAAATAGCAGAATGGGAAAGAGAGAGGAGGGAAAAGAGTAGGAACTCGTATTTCTACCTTCAACCACCAACAATATACATTGAATGCCTAAAAATAATCATGGGCACCCTACCAAACCCATTCCACCATGTCACTTTGCTTGCTGGAGAAGCCAAGGTGTCATACCTCATCAAACTTGGTGGTTTAAAACTGTTCTTTTAATGTGGAAAATGTATTTCCTCCTTTTCACCAACCTAACCTCATTAAAATTAATAAAATATTGTTTTAATGTGGTGAATGTGTTTTTGTAATGTAGTACATATTGATACCTTTCCAAAAAGTCCAAGTTTGTGAAAATCAGAGCTATGGGGCGAAAGTTATGACCATTTGAAGTTCAAGGTGCAATACTTCAATAAATGTGAGTGGTTGAGTTGTTAAATCGTGCCTCTGTCGAGTTCATGACCTTGAAAAACACCCTCAAAAACCTGACACAAAGGATAATTAGGTTTCAAAAGCAGAAGACATGTAATAAATAACATGCGTTTAGGTCACCATGTTCTGATGCAAGAGAAACTAGAAACCCAAAATTAAGAAGATTGTCTGAAGTTTGACCCTGATTTACACCTTGAGAAACCCACAACACTGTCAAGAAATGATGTCTGTCAAACAACCTAAGAAACCTGACACACAAGGGTGCCTTTCAGGAATCAAATGTCAACCAACATGAAAAATGTTTGACCTATGCAAATGTCATTGACCCCCGAAAACTAGACACAAAGGAAATCGGGTTTCAAGATCAGAAAACAAGCAACATATGACATGTAAATGTGTCAAAATGTTGTCGAAGGAACTTGAAAACCTAAAACATTGTATATCATCAGGTTTCAAAAGTAGGAAACACATGACATAGAACATGCATTTGGGTAACGATGTTCTGATGACGAAGAATCCTAAAACCTGACACAAAGGGTAGAAATGGCTCGATGTTTTGCATGATGAAAAACCCAAAACAGAGAAAAGTCAAGGTTTGGAGGTAGAAAGCATATGACATGGAACATGTTTTAAACTTGATATGTCCCGATGTAAATTAAACCTGAAACTTGAAAACCTACAAAATGACTAAGTCCAACAATGAAGTTGAGGGTTGCTGAAATAGCCCAGGGGGTTATTGTGGACAACATGACATAAAGGATTCACCTTTGTTGGGAGTTAGAATCCTTTAGGTAGGTATGTTAAATAAGATAGGTGATGATTTCAGTATAACAAGGGAAGGAAACAATGTCAAGATTTTAGATTAGAAAATTACTTCATCATGAAGTTCAATGTCTACTAAGTCTCTTGAATCTAAGGGATTGTCAGCTAACCAATTAGAAAATATTTGTCCCTTGACATAATTTTGATTGAAATATGTCAACTCAAACTTTCCAAGAAGTGTGATTAGATGACCAACTTTCTTAGATAGGGTCAGTTGCATTAAGAATGTGAGAAGGCCTCGGGACTTAACAATTACCCTAGTTTATTTATTTATCATACAATGCATTAGTTTCTTAGTTACAACACTATAGAAAGACATTCCTTATAAACTTGGTAATATTAAGCTTCATAATCTAAGAGGACATGATTGGCCCTCCAAACAAAGTATTTTAATTCAGTTAGCCATCCTTCTAGAAGCAATTTAATTGTTAATTAGTGTTTTGTCGACTCTGATAAACAACTCTCCAATAGGCATAAAGGGGTTTTAATTCTCTCTCCCACTCATTTTAGAACCCTAAATGGACATGTGGATTCAAGGTATGGATTACTTTAGGACAAATAACTTCAATTTGGATGTATGTGGCCTAGTGTTAACCTATAGAGGAACTGGTGCGGCGAGGTAGACCACCTATTAATTCTGATATTGGATCTTTTTTATTTAGATGTTAATTCAAGTTATTAGTTCATGGATATGAAGGTACTAATTTGCAACAAGGATTAACCTATTGGTATTTGCAATGATTCTAAATTATATAGGTATTCATTAAAAAACTCAAAAAGGAAGAAAGGGTGGGGTAGAAAAGAATACTAGATTCTCTTTTCACTTACAAATATTGTAAACAACTTTTATCTCAATCAAACACACAAAACTAGAGCAAACTATAAATACTGTTAATTCAGTCATTTGTAAACTCCAATTAATCAGTCGAAGGAAGTAAAAAACAAGAGGAATCACAATTCTGCATCAACTAAATAAATAACAATAATTCATCCAAAAAGCATATATCATAAGTTAACCATCTTAATTATTGTTCAATCTAATTAGATTCCAAACACAAAACAAGATAATAATCACTTATTAACATCCCCAAATCACCAAATTTGCAATATTGCATAGCACATCTACATAATCTAATTAGATTCCAAACACAAAACAAAGTAATTATCACTTATTAACATCACCAAATTTGCAATATTGCATAGCACATCTACAAAATAAAGTATTAGGAACATCCACTAATGAAAATAAGATCGGCATAACACAATCTATTACCCTACAAATTCAACTAAGATTAGAAGTGAAAACTCCACTCGATGAATCAACAGAGATTACTATCTAGGTATAAAGATATGAATCAACAATTAAGAAACAAATCATAACTCACCAAACTTGTAAAGTTCAAAAAGTGCCCTCTTTGTATTGAATTTTGCTCTAAATAATTTTGCAATGAAATTACACAAATCTATAGAGAAATGGATTCCTCCACACTTTTTGCATGCTTTGGAACTTCTCAGGATAACAAATCTAATCCTAAAACAACTAAAGTTAACTAAAACATTTTGAAAAACTAAACATGGGAACATGCTCCCATTTATCTCGAAATATGCCAACTTGCTCCCAATAATAGATCTTATTTTTTAAAAATCAAATCCAAGTTGCAATTGGTTGATTTGGTATTTCCAATAACTCTATGATTTGAAAATAGACTCCTAATTGTCTTTGCATGGCTCTAAATTGGAAAATTTATGTGCATTTGTATTCTAGCAGTATGAATGTTAAATTAAAGTTCCAATACTCTTAATTAAGTGAAAAATAATGTATTTTATCTCTTATGCAATTGATTAGCACTTTAGTCACCCAAGAATATTTAATTTGACTCCATTATTTCCATTTGCCATTTATAGTTTCCTTAGACTATTATTTGTTTATTTTGTCTCAGTCTATTATTAACAGTTAATTAAAACTTGGTCACTTTTAAAATTTTAATATTGCCTCTTATTTTCCTTTACTTTCACCATTTCCACGTGTTTCCAAAATACTTTTAAGGATTCACCAATTTTTTCCACATGGGCCTTATTGTTTTACTCTTGCTCCATAGATTTTAAACTTTTCACATTCATTGGCTTACCATACTCTGAGACTATTGATGCCTGACATAATACAAAGATTGGTGTCTATGTGTAGTTCTAATTCTTTGACCCTATCAGTCAAACTCACTGATGGTCACCACTTGGCAAGGATTGGTGGACCTTCACTCCGTGTAAAAACCTCAAATTTGACACCCAATTTAGTAGGATTTTTTTTCTTATAACAACATTTAGACATTCCTCTGCATTTACAAATCAGATTACTAGCTACAGCTAGTTAATGCAGCAAGTCAAATTAATTTAGTAATGAACAAACATTCCTTTACATAATTAAAGTAGGTAACTAGCTAAAACTAGTTTATGCAACATGTCTTAGTAATTAATCCATCCTATAACATAGTGATAAACCTTGTGCAGCTGTAAGGGTTAAATATCCCTGAGCTACATGATCACCCTTAACATTCGTTTGAATGTTCATATTTAGCCTCACTTGTTTTACCACACTATGGTAGTGAGAACTTGTGACTGATCCTCTAGTGTCTACCTAGAGTTCACTTAGTAAACTCCATCTTGTATCCTACACTTTGAGATTGAGGAATCACGATGATTAGACAATGTACCCAACAAGCACATTAATTTGGCCAAATTTTCTTAGTTGTATTATGTACACTTAGTATAAACAAGTGCACAATGCGTCTAAACTTTTCATCCCGCCACCTCACCAACATCTCATCAAAGTTATCTAGATTCATTAAACTTAAGTAGGTGAACCTATTAAGACTCACTTATTTCCTTAATGAGTTCAACTATACAAGTTCGAGGAATTCCCCAATGTATGTTGTTGGTTACCTATGGGAGGTCAGTCTGCTACTTAATATGTTATCATATTAAGCAGCCGATGGGCTACTCGTAGGCAGCCTACAACGTGCATTGTTTATGTTATTCATGTATGACTTCCTAACCTTCATAATTAGGTCGACTAATTAGCGACATACATCTTACGCATTTAATTACCTTGGTTGGAAGGATAAGATCACAAAGTGTTTATCGCCTCGCTACCCCATTTATACATCCTAAACATTTTGTTAGAAAAGGTGTACTATGACCTTGGTCAAGATTCCCATTAGGGCTTACTAATAATAGATAATCATACCATAGGTTATTTTGATACTATATCCCTTAACCATGTTATATATTTTCTATTTAGGACTCAACTCCTATCTTCACCTTGTATAAGGCTAGAGGTAATTCCCTCTTAAGGTAACTTCTTTCATATTACAAAGTATGAAGATTCCTTTTACTTGATCTTAAATATTATAGGTATAAACCTAACTTCCATTAATAAGGCTATTATACTTCCTTTTAAAATTCCTTCAACTAAGATTGAATAGCTTAGTATCATTTAAATACTTGCTTCCTAACACTTTTTGGGTTAATCCAATATGCTATCAAGACATATTTTTGTCCTTTTGAAGTTGCTACTAACATTGAATCATTCAATTAAATTCTTGAATAGATTATTATCTTTTTATACCCTTATTGCATATACACCTTTATCCTCTCTTTTGACCCAACATGCCTTTAGGATTAGATTTCATTCCTCCTTAGATGATGTTTGGCATTGTACTAAACATTTAAATCTTGACTAGATATTTATCAGGTATTTATCTCATAACGAAAACTATATATATTGGACCAAGTTATTACCCATATTCAGAGTTGCATCTTTTAAAGTTAAGTCTATTAACACGCATGTTTGCCCCCTTTCAATTCATTATTAAAAATCACTTGCTAATCCTTATTTTTGCCCATTACTAACTCTACGAGGAGGTAGATAGTCAAATAACTTCAATATAACTTTAATAACCTAGTCCATACACAAGTTAAGACTGATTTCATGTATATTGTCCTTCATATTACGATTTCTTATCTCACTTTTTATTCCTTTCATTTACTCATATTAACTCTTCTCAACATTAGAAAGCCAACTGGATATGAGATACATCTTTAATAACATAATTGTTCCTATTAAAGCATGAGATTCTTAAACATGAGATCATTAACTTTATTGAATCTATCGTTTTATTTCCCAAACCCGTAATACGACAAAGTATTTATACTTTAATAAATCATCCATCATATTTATATATTACAAGTCTTGTCCATCAAAGGACTATTACAAAGTACAACTTGCCCAAGGTAGTATATTTAATCATAAGTACAAGTACAATAGGATCCAAGTTCTGTAATCTAAATCATCCATTCTAGTGCCAATCTTCACAAGCCAGAGAAAGAAGGTCCACTCATCGTTACTAGACCTGCGACATTGTTTTGTTTGGGGTGCTAGTTCAAAGAGCTGACAAGAAGTTAATCTACATGTTTAACTAATTTTTTGACAGATAAAGTAGATTAGTCATCACCACTTAGCCATCTAACTTTGCAATAGTAATGCTTCCGCAACAGTTAGGGAGCTGGAATCTTCCAACAATCCCATAGTTGGCGATGGAAGAAGCGTGGGGAATATATGTGAAGTGTTCCCGAAGGACCAATCTACATATAATCATCCTGCTTCTTCAATCGCAAGCCATACGATTGACGGAGGATTCAGGATCCTGAACTGTGTCGGATCTACTGCCATTGCACACACAAAATCAATCCAATCAATGAATTTAAAATATAAAAATTCTGGGAAATAAATTTGTCATGTTTCCAACATAATTGCAAATTATTTCTCATGCCATAACAATCAACCTTATATTTTTAATCTATAAAATGACTAAGTATAGAATTCTGATTTTTTTGCAAGAATTTCCCCTTGTATTTTCCACTTTTAAAATTTTCCAGAAATCAATATAAACTTATTTAAATCAAATAACAAAATAAATGCTTCAAATGAAAATGTATGGATCAAGTGATCCAACCCTCTGAGTCAAAGGATCTCGGGAAATATAAAAACGAAATGAACTAATAATAATAAATAGCCTTACCCAGCTGAATCATCAACATTCTATTTTTTTTCATTATCATTTTCCAAAATGTCCTTGCGAAAAGGATTAAGCATTTATACCATATGCAAGAAACATAAATTCTATCTTATTTTTATTTCATGTTAATGAATAACATTCATTCTTATTTCATAACTTGAAATGAAAACATGTATGTAACTAATTTTCTTTCCAAGCAATGAGTATCAATAAACTAATTATTCGTTGTAACAATAATCAACATCAACCATTTCAACTAATTTTCTTTCCAAGCAATGAGTACCAATAAACTAATTATTCACCGTAACAATAATCAACATCAACCATTTGCACTAATTTTCTTTCCAAACAATGAGTACCAATAAAGTAATTATTCATTGTAAAAATAATCAACATCAACCATTTACACTAATTTTATTTCCAAACAATGAGTACCAATAAACTAATTGTTCGTTGTAACAATAATCAACATCAATCATTTGCACTAATTTTCTTTCCAAGCAATGAGTACCAATAAACTAATTATTCGCTATAATAATAATCAACATCAACCATTTGCATAGGTGAAAACACAGCCATATGCTTTTTATTGAAGAAAGACAGGTTCAAAATCCCATAAACAAATTTCCTCAACACACATTCAATCCCACATTTTAGCAAACCATTTACTGCAGATTAAACACAACCACACATTTTTATGGAATGAACTCTAAAATGAAAACCCACAAGTGTTTTGTAATGCTCGTTCATCGTCGCTCCCTTGCTTCTGCGACGACCATGCTTCTAGGAGTTGAATGCCGTTGTGTTTCCTTTGAAACCTCTGTGTCTTCGCCTTGTCGAGCTTGTATGTTGACCCCTTCTTAATATGATTAATAATTTTTATTAAGTTGTAATAATAAGAGTATTGAAAATATTAATAATATTATTATTTTAATTATCGATTGGCGATAACTTCAATATCTCATTATCGATTTTTATAAACGTTATGATTAATTATCGATAAACAATTTTATTTGTTTGGTTTGGTTGCTTCACAAACTGAGCCCCAGTTCACATAAAGAAGAGCGTCTCCTTTTGTGATACTTGGTTGGTCATTGTTCAGTGTTCTCTGTCGAATGTCAAGCCCTTATCTTCTTCCCTAGGATGATTAGTCCTACTTGCATGTACTTGCATGATGATTGTGTTTCTTCTCTCTCTGGCATGTCAGTGTGTTTGTCCTTATTGCTAAACCAAATTGGTTGGAGGTAAGTTTTGGTTACCCGTCTTCTTTGGTGTCCATCGTTTGCTTGGGTAGGGAGGTTGCGTGTGTGGTTGGGTACAAATACTTTCAATACTCAACTTAATTCTTTCAACTACCACCTACCCTGCCCCTTAAAACTCTAGCTGTATCCTGACTTGGTCACAGTGGCTGTCTTTAAATGAAACTAATTGCTAATTGAAACGTTGGCTTGTTTCCCTTGCTACAAAAGGTCCTTGTTTGGTGCTGGCGAAGTTATGGAGTTTGGGTGGCCTGCTACCATCCATTAATGTTTCTTAATGAATGCATATTTTCATGATTTTGGTCTGACTTGTGCCAGTCTTGGGGGCCGCATGGGTTGAAATCGTTTCAGACCTGCTCCATTGAAGTTTTGTTGAAATAAAGGGTTGAAATAAAGGGTGGAATTTGAAAGTTCCTGGTAAATATTTTTTTTTGCTGTGCATTCGCCTTCCTTGACTCTCGGGCCGCGTGAGCTGTCCTTGTGAATTATTTTGCTTAGGGGTCGAACTTTTTAGACCTGGAAGCTTCTGCTTTGCGGGGCGCGTTGGGTTTGGTGAAGAGTCAGACTGTGTTTTTAGTTAAATGCGTCCGAGTCCTTTGCTAGTATGTTTAGTCGGTGAAGAGCCTCCTGTCTCCACTGCATTCCGCGATGCTTGTGCCCAACAAGGAATTTAATGAAAGTTTTAGCGCCCAACAATCTCGAGGGAAATGGAATCCGACCTGGGTTTGCTGTTGCTGGCCGATCTGATAGGCGTGTTACCTCCACTTTCAGCTGGATGCTGCGGGGTGTGTTCTTGTTGGGGATCCACAGCAACTGATAGCAAAGTCAGCTACAACAACAGGTTTGGCTAGGTGGAAGGCATCGCTACAGTATAGTGGAAGCCTTCATGAGCGCCTCCAACAAGCAGGTTGTCCAACTATGATGTTATCCGTTCAGTTTCGACTGCATCCTCAAAGTCAGGATTCTCCTTCAAGATATTTTGTATCAAAATCGATTAAGTGACAGCAGAGAGTGAAATTTATTACAGGCTCTCATGGACTTTAGGGGTGAAAGGAGAGAGAGGGTGCAGGAAGGGGATCGATGAAGGGTAGAGGAATTAAAAAGAAACTCGGGTGTAGTTGGTTTAAAGGCAATAAAATGGTGCATGCTTTTGTGTAAGTGGCAGATCACACCCACGGGCACAGAAGATCTTTGCAATGTTGGAGAAAATGTCTTGGGAGATGAAGGTAGCAGGATATTCTTCAGATCCAGAGCATGCACTGAGTTCGTGTCCTTCAAGAATCGATTAAGTGACAGTAGGAGTATTACCAGCAGGACCTGATGAAATTTATTTCTAAGATTCTCATATTGCCTCTTACTTGTCTTTCGACGTAACCCATGGAGGATGAACCTCATAGAGGCCGACCTGTTTCATATCAGATTATTGCATGAAGCACGACTTTACCTTGCAATTTTATGAGTTGTTTCAACGAGTCACTGATTTGGCAGGCATAAAGGTTTCTGTTGGAATTATCACACCTTATAAGCTACAGCTGAAGTGTTTGCACCGAGAGTTTGACGCTGTCCTCAAATCTGATGAAGGAAAAGGTTTAATTACCATTTGCGGTAGATGCCTTTCAGAGCCAGGAGCGATGTTGAACCAGGAGGAACAGGCATGAGCTGTTTTTTCCCCCTTTTCCAGCTATTTCTTTTATAATGATTGCATGATTATTGCTTGTTCTCCTGGTAAATGTGTGCTGTTTTTTTTGGTTTTGGGATAGCTTTGTGTGTGAAAATATCAATTGAAATGCTGTGTGGTTGTGGTGCGCCTTTCCCGCAAGATTGTAGTTTTTTTTTTTCTCTTTTGGGATAAAGTGTGCGTGGAGTCTTACTGGATACATCTATGTTATGCCTGTAGGAGTAGTTTTGTCCTTTTTCGACCTGGTATTGGATCATCTTCAGCGTGGCAATGAGTTATTGGTTGCTTAAGTTTTGTCCTATTTTAAAAATAATAAAAATATAAATATATATATATATATATATATATATATATATAATAATAAATGAATAAAAATATTTACCTCATGAGAAGTTGTGTATTTATTGCCTTTTTGATGTTATCAGATCTGGTACTAATTTTGTCTTGGAAATGATACTAGAGAGACCCTTGCTCATTCTTTCCTTTTAAGCAATCTAATTTTGGTATAATCTCATCCCAATTTCATCCCTGGGAGGTCGACTACAAGGTTGGAACATTGTAAATTTCTTTTTCCTTTTAGAAGCTTTAACGAACTGTGTATTATGCTTGTCGGATGTGACTGGCTATGACTAGATAGTGGGTTTTCGACGCCGTCTTATGCAAACATGTTTTGGCCAAATCTAACTTGCTTACCTAGCTTATGATGACCTTAAAAATTTTAGTACCCTGGCCAAGGGATATCCTCGTCAGTCCTACATTTGTATTATCTCTCTAACTGGTCTTACGAAAGGTCCACCGACTTCTTTGTGATGGAAAATTTGAGGGTTCGATATAAGAAAATCCCTTCCTTGTCAGACGCCCCCATGGTAGTGAGTGCATGAACAGTGTTTTACCCCTTCTGAGCAACAAACAATGAAGTATATGTCGGATGTGGTGAACATGGAATTAAGTCTGAGGCTTGAGATGCTTTCGGGGACCCGTGAAAGGTAAATTACATTTACCCCCCCCCCCCCCCCCCCAAGCAACAATGTTTTATGAGACCTTCTTCGTCATATCGGTAAGTAAGTTAGTAGTGTATAACATTGAAATATTTTATTATGTTGGGAATAAAGGGGTTTTCGTTGAGGGATGTGCGGAGTTGGCACTAGCGGCTTAAGAGAGCCTTCAAAGTTTCAACTTATCATTCGTGGACGTTGTTAATCTTGAATATATAATTAAACATTGGGCATAGTAATCAAAAACGTCAGCTACATTTTCTTAAGGTGTACGCAAATGCAATGCATTCCTTTTTACATGATCTTTGAATTGGGTCCTTGAGTGGCCATAACCCCCCCCCCCCCCCCTCATAGGTTGTATGAGTTTTAGTGGACTTGTGTGGCATTCTTGCTCTGAGTAGGGATGTTCGGAATAATAAATCTTGTTACTTTTGTTTTGACATTATCAGGAGAATTTATTATTTCTATATCGGGTGGTTGTAGTACGATTCCTTTATTCTGTTTTGTGAATGTGATGCTGCTATCGCTATCTTACTTAAGGAAAATAAAAAGGTGTATTATGTGGGAAATTTGTTATAATTTAGAATGTAGGGTGTAAGGGTAACCTTGGATAGAAAATGCACAATTTTGGCTTTCATATGTTCTGCAGTGTGCCTTTTGTTAACTAGATATCTATTTTGTTTACCTTCATACAAATCACTTTTGCTTATGCCTTGGAATGGAAATCGTGCACTAGTCATTCAATTAATATGATGAAATATCTAGGAAAAGGGAATGCATGCTCATGCCAGTTCTTTTGAACTGACAAAAGCTAACATGTTTTTGCAGGTTGTTTTTCTGAGCTCAAGTATGAAAGAAGTGGCCGTTGTAGTTGCATAGATGATATCCACTTTGGTGCTTGTACGTTGTCTTTTATGGTTAAACTATTGATAACATCTAGTGGAAAAATTTTAGAAGATGGGTCAGTGCCTTAGTAAATGTATTGTAGAATATTGTTGTTGTAACTGTCAAACTTTTCTCTTGAGTTAAAATGTTGAGTTGTAAATCCTACTAAGGCATAGTAGCAATGAGTTTGTAAGCACTATAAAGTGGACTGGATATTCCTTATAAAAGTTAAACGAAAATTTATGTATATGAACATATTAATGTAGATGTGATCCACTTGAAACCTTTGAGACCTGGAACAATCAAGAGGAATCTATCTTTTGTAACGAAAATGATAACTTATTACTATGTTTTTTTTTTCCGAGCCAAACTAATAAACATTATCCTTTTTGGTGAAACCTTAAATGATCTCATGGTGAAATCAATGGTTAGATTATAGAAAGATGATAGGGTTTAATAAGTAGGAGTGAAAGTGATTAATAAAACCTTAAATTTCTCTTTATCGTTTGAAATGTTCTCCTTTGTCAAACTTAAGAAAGTAAAGTCTAGATGGAACATTTAACCAATCTTGATAAACTCTTAACCTCAATAAAAGACGGATAGTGGACAATGTGACCTTGAAGCTGAATTCTGTTGTCCTGTTCTGTTAACCCTTATCATGATTCATGGTGATATTTCCTAAGCAAGGTCAAAATTTGATCTTTAAACAAGAAGGCTATTGTTATGAACCCTAAGCGGTACTTTTCACTCAATCGGAGCTTATGCCTTCACTTGTACAACAGAGGTGTGGAACTTGTGTTAGTGGCTTGAATAGATTAATTAACCTTGTAAGAAATGGAAAATGTTCTAAAATCAAATGAATAAAAAGCTTTGGACATAAAATTGATGATCCTAGTTTAGAAAGCCTGGCCTTAAGCTATTCAGTCAATACCGTTGAAAAGAAAGAAGTTCTCCCTTGTGAAAAGAATTGTGTGAATCATTACATGAAATTTTATAAGAACGTAAGTTAAGAATTAAGAGACACTTTAGTAAACAAGAAAATTTAACAAGAAATTTCCTCATGGGATGCCCTAGCTGTGAGTGTGTCAGGTAGATTGGACTTCCAATGTTGTCTTGTCAAAAGAAGAGTACATTGTCCTTGATAGGTGTGAACGTTTCCGTGCTGACCTTGTGGTCTCCCCCGTAACAAGTGGTTCCTAGTGATTGGTTGTAACCTTGTGACGACATGTTGTGTCGTGTTGTGTCAAAGCAAGTCAAAAAAAAAAAGTTATCCTGTATTTCACTGTGTTGTCCTTGTGTTGGACAAAAGATAACAATCATTTTATCAATCATAAACCAGAGGAGCAGCAAAGAAACCCTTGCCTAAAAATGTTTTGGGCTTGTATTTGATTTTGCCTCCAAATTCACACTGAAACCCTAATCGATTTACTCTGGGTGCTAAAGCTCTAGCTCTCCAAAACCACCAACACCTCCACAATGCACTCCTTATTTATAAAAAAAGGGTTCTAAATAAAAATCGATTCCACCATCACATGCAATGAAATTTTGGCAGAGTTTCTCCATGAGTGGAGCTAACTAGAGTCAAATGAATGCCAATAAAACCCAACTCCACTTCTTTTCCCCCATTCTCTCCACACATCCCCAAAAACCCTATTGATTTGAATTTTCCATTTGCCAAGTGGACAATTTGTGGATTCCAAAGCCAACGTGGGAGGGGTGGTCTCCAAGTCAAATTTGAATATGCAAACAAATAATTACCTTCTTTTCCCATATACATGAATGTCCACTAAAGTGGATAAAGGAATTATTAAAATTTTGACCACATTATGGTATTCAATACCATGTCACAATTGAATCCCCAAACAAATAATACCTTATGAATATACATGCTTTTATGGTGTTCAATCACCACATTTTAATTTTTGAAGACAATAATATTAAATCAAACATTGCTTATCAACTCAATGGGTGTGGCAATATGCACCCAATATTCTAATAACAATAATATTAAAATAGAGCCACAACATTAATGTTACAAAGCCATTCAACCAGGCTTATAAGCCTTAGAGATTTTTACCAAAATATCACATCTCAAAAATGATTTCCATAATCATGATATAATTATAACAATGACACAACTTGAACTAGACAACAAAGCACCACACTATAAAATAAAACTACATTTAATAATAATAATAAGTGGTATTTAATTATTTGAATGAACATACATTTTCCCATTATTTATATTTATCTGAATAATTAAATTTCAAATTAAAAAGGTTATTTAGCGAGATGTTACACTCTGTGGCTCAAAGGTTTTTTGTCTCAAATTTTGTGCATGTTTAACTCACTGGTGATGGACATGTGGGTTCAATTTGTATCTCATAACTACACAATCCTTCAAATTATAAACATTGAACTCTATTTACATCCCTTTTTTATATAGTGAACATGTGTTTGACATCAGTTTCATTCGGTTCTAAGCTTTGGACTTTAAATGTATTTGACATGTGGGCTTCATCAGTTCAAGTGCGAGTCTCATGAATTTGAATTTTGAGACTAGATCATGTACTCAACTATCCTCTAATGCCTGAAACTTGGCAAATAACGGTGGGTCTCTTAGTTTCCATAGTATTTTCTAATGCTTTAAATTTGACGGTTTAATATCTAATGGAAAACTCTATTTTAGTCGTCTTTTACATGTATTGCATTCATCTTATCTTCAAAATACCCTTGAATATCTAGTTTTTTAATCTTTCTCCATGTCTTGCACACCAAAAGACACAAAAATTTACTTGTGAAAGCACATATGTTGTCGATAAAGCAAGAAAAACCAATATATTGAATCAACATAAACTTAAGCACCTCCTAAACATGTAAAATTACAATGATTTCCACTATGCACCATGTGGCTTGCTTTTGAGAGTTTTTCAACGATTTGTTCAATCTTCTATATTATATTTCATTTGATTTAACATCCACTTTCCATAAGATAACCTTCTCAAAGTTTCAAGTGGGTACCCACTTTTCTAACAAAGTAGGGGTGTGTTATGGTCATAACAAATGGAAAATTTTATGGGGAAAACACATTGGAAGTGTTTAGGCCTCATAATCTTTGGTTTTTCTGTCTTGCAAGGAGAATTTTATAGTAAGAGGAAATGATTTTTAGATGACGAATTTTCAAAACTAATTTTATTCTCACTTCTAAATTTACTCGGCTAAAGATACTTTCAAGAGTCGTTGTGTGTGCTAAGTGTTAGGAAAATGATAACAATGTTCATATTATTAATATTGTAATGTGAATAATTATGTTAGTAATTAGTTCATGTAATAATTAGTATTTAGATATTATATTGTTTTATAGTTATAACAATATAATATGTTGTTAAATTGTTTCACTCGTAAATTGATTAAACAAGTTATTTGTTTCCTGGTTTGTAGGAGGTAGTTTACCTACCTCCATGGCTATATAATAGCCATTGTAATAGCAGTAGTTTAATAACAACTATTATTTGTATTAGATCTACATGTGCTCCTTCATTTAGTACCAGAGCATACTTGATCCGACCTTGCCTTTTGGTGTCTACCTGTATTGTTTTTAAAAACTGCATATTTATTTTTGTCATGTGATGGAATACTCAGCTCCAGGTTGAAGGAAAGCTACTGTTACCCTCCACCACAGACATTGTTTCATGAATTCTTGATGACACTATGAAGGAATATTTCTGCAACTAATTGAAGAAGGAATATATGTGCATTCTAGTTGGGAATGGTTACATTACTTGAATCCCCATAGCCGCAAGGTTGTTTTTTTAAATTGTGATAAGAAATGTTCATAATTTTATTTTTATGATCTGGGTCTCCGTGATTTTTAATGGGTTTGAAGTTCTGTATGTATTTGAAATACTGTCAAAATTACAACTAAACTCAGAGTGTATTTTGAGAGAAATGCTGCCATCAATGTCGTTGTCCAAAGCGTCCACAAAACCACCATTCAAGTTATTGTTTTGCTAGAGATAAAGTGTTCAAAACCACAATTTGTACTTTGTGGTATTAGGTTTATTCATGGTTTTAGTTTTAGTTGTTTCTTGATATGTGGTTTTAATTAATTTGTTTCCGTATTTGGTTTTATTTAAGTATATAGAGTCATGTAAATTTATGAGTCAATATGGCGGTCGTTTATTTTAAAGACATTTCTCATATGTCAAACGTCAAAAGTTGTTGTGTTAATAAGTAAATATTTGCCATTGTCATTTCTATTATTTTATTAACATAATAGTGTCGTCTCATTAAATTTGAGGTCGTCATTTTGTGTTAGTATGCCATCGAGTATAATTTTTGAGTCATTTTATAAAGTTATCTTATTGTTATGTTTCGTCTTAAATGTGCCTAGGTGAATAATAGGTTGTATCATTTGTATTTTTTTACAATGGAAATACCATTGGAAAAATTCAATGGTCTCAATTTTCACACATGGAAAGTCAAGATACAGATGCAATTGATGAATAAAAAACTCTGGAGGATAGTAGATGGAAAAGATCCAACACCTTCAGATCTAACCAAATTGGCAGAATGGGAAACGAGGGATGATAAAGCCAAAGCCATTATTGGCCTTGCCCTTTCAGATTCTAAATTACATAATGTCGATCTAGAGAAAACCTCAAAGGAAATGTGGGATACTTTGAGCAAACTATTTGGCTCAAAAGAAGTCAATGTAAATTTTTCTCTAAAACTTCAGTTGTTCAAGCTCAAAATGAGTGGTGGAGATACAATGTCTAGTCACATCAATGATTTAAGATCTCTTCTGAGACAACTTGCTGAAGTCAAATCTCCAGTAGATGATGAGGATGCAAAATCTATTCTGCTGAATAGTTTGCCACCCAAGTATAGTAACATTATTTTCACTCTTGGTCAGATGCCTTCCAACTCATTGGAAGATATGATACCAACACTTCTAGTAGAAGAAAAAAGGACTAAAGAAGATGTTGAAGAGGAAACTGCAATGTACGTAAAAAAGAAATTCAAACATTTCTCTAAAAACAAAGAGAAATTAAAATGTTTCTATTGCAAGAAAAAAGGCCATATATATAAATATTGCAAAGTTTGAGCCAAAGATATTCTCAGTGGAAAACTCAAAACAAACGAGGGAAATATAGTTGAAGAGGATTTAGAATCAGAAGGTGAACAAATGAATGAAGAACCTGACTAAAATTCTGAAGACTTCTTATACTAAGTAAGTCTTACTGGAGGATGGAGGCAACAGAGGTTGGAGGTCGATCAACGTTCTCTCATCAATCACCAACGATGGGGCCACTTCAGCTGTGGTGACAGTTTGTTAGAGTGTGTTTTACTTTCCATTGTGGTGTGTATTTCAGAGTTCTTGTTTGTAGTGCGTTGGTTTGCTGAATAAACCCCTTTCCATAATTTTGGGGAGGATTCATGTTTTTATAAGAATCGCTTTTGGGGAGTAGGAGAAGATTTAGAGGTAGACTCAAGGGATGGTTGTCCAGTTAGTGCCAAGCTTGTGGATCTTAGAGATCTAGAATTCGGGCACCCAGGGAGGAAGGGAAAGTCCCACAGGAACCCAAGGAGGTAGGAAGCATTCCTGTATAATTCGGCTCGACACTACGCCTTTACGAGGGTAAAGAGATAATCTATGGAGTTTATACCTAGTCTAAGCAGTTTTTTCAGGAGGTGGTTCAACTTCTTTGAATATGGTTCTTCATCGTTTTCACATTAAGGGGGTGAAGATTAGATATTAATAATGTTCACTCTAAGGGGGTGAATGTTAGGAAAATAATAGTAGTGTTCACATTATTAATATTGTAATGTGAATAATTATGTTAGTAATTAGTTCATGTAATAATTAGTAATTAGATGCCGATGGGGTGGGAGTGGTGCGGTCAAGTCACATGGTTGTGTGCTTGCCCACCCGGTTTCAAATCCCCCCGAGGCACGATCCTCCTTGGAGGTGGTTTCACCGCTAGAGGCGGCATCTCTGCTCGTGTTGACACTGGTGTTTACTCCTCACTGCTGACGCTGGTGGCTACTCCTCTCGTTGTTGACGCTGGTGGCTCCTTCTCCTCTCGCTGCTGACGCTGGTGGCTGCTCCGCTCACTGTTGCTACTCCTCTCGCTGCGGTCGTGGCTGCTCCTCTCGCTGCTGAAACTTGTGGCTGCTCCACTTGCTGCTGATCCTAGTGGTTGCTCCTCTCGTTGTCGACGCTGGTAGCTGTTCTAAGTTGTCCCACTCGTTGCGGTCATTGTCGACGATCGCTGCATCTTCACTTCGGTTTCATGGTTGCTTCAATTGGGTTCCTAATAAGTGGTCCCCTTCATTGTAACCAGGTTGTGGATCCTCTCAAAAATCCTCATGTGTACAAGGATGTGGGTCCTTTCAAACACCCTCAATTTACCCTCAATCCAAAAAAATAAAATAAAAATTAGTAATTAGATATTATATTGTTTTATAGTTATAACAATATAATATGTTGTTAATTTGTTTCACCCGTAAATTGATTAAAAGGGTTATTTGTTTCCTGGTTTGTAGGAGGTAGTTTGCCTACCTCCATGGTTATATAATAGCCATTGTAATAACAACAGTTTAATAACGAATATTATTTGTATTAGACATGCACACTCTCCTTCAATAAGTGGGTCAATTAATCCTTCTTTAAAATTCAAATCAAACTAATCAAAACTTGTCAAACCTCACAACTACATCATATGGAAGTATTAAAGCATTGTTTTTCTACCAACCATGCATCTATAGTCCTTGACAGAGGTACTCTTAGCTCCACTATAAGCCTTGCTCTATTGTCAATCATGCGTTTATAGCCCTAATGGAGATTTCTCAAATCACCCCTCATGTTTTTATTTGGGAAAGATTGCTTCATTTTTTTGTTTTTCAAGAGAAGCTTTACGATTTATTTATTTTTACACATATAGCTTTTGAAATAGCCCAAGGGTTGGGAACCAGTTTGATATTTCATAATAACGATGCTACTTGACAAGAAAAGTTAATGACAACTATTTCATTAGTTTTACAAAAAAAAATTAAAAAAATTGAAAGTGTATTGTTACTTTTTAGGTATGAAAATTTTGTATTTATTCAGTAATAACATTAACAAATCTGAAATTTAATCATAAACAATATAATTCCTAGTTACTCTAAAGTCCAAGAAAAATAAAACAACTTTCAATTCTTTGTACCATTTACCCTTTTAAGAGTTTTCGGTTGTTGTTGCCTTCAATTTATTTTTGATTTACATGAATGCATCATTGCTTTTCCAATTGATTAAAAACAAAACAAAAACAATCTAAAGAAACTTGTCAGACGAATATCATGTATTGTCCAAGGATGTGCATTGAGTTAGTATATCTCTTGATAAATCTAGGCTCAAAAGTTTAAATCCACCTTTTCCCCTTAACCAATATCTTTCAAATTTTTATTCTATAGCTCACACAAGCAGATTGTTTTGCTATACTATGACATTCCATTCATGGTAAAGCACGTGCTAGGTGTTATGAGTACATTATTTGTAGGGGCCTACAAAGTTGGTGATTGTCTCTTTTTTTTCTTCCTATGCTCCTCTTTTCTTAAGCCCATTATACCATAGATGTTTGTTGTAGGATCTCTTCATTGGCATACCAAACATGGCCGATGTCGCAATGAGTTTATTATGTAAAATATTTTGGGCAAGTGATTCAGAGATATGTTTTGTATGTTGTGTCTTTACTCTACCTAACCCCATGGAGTTGGTTGAGGATTTTTCATCTATGGATAGAGTTAGATTAGGTTTTCTTTCTAGGTTGGCATCAGTTTCACATGTCTTCTATGTGTTCCTTTTTGTTATTTAAAAACACTTGTTTATGGATTTTTGTACTTCTACCAATGTTATAAATCCCATTTGGAACAATTATCACCTTGAAATTAAAGGTGCGAGAGATACAAATCCACTTCAATGTTTTTATATAAGAAAATGCTTGTACTTTTTCTCAAGATATGGTGCTAGTGAAAGTGACATCCATGTACCCATTTACTGAGGCAATTCCTCTGTTGTTAAAGAAAGTGGAGCGATTGGAAAGGAGATAGGGTAATCCCTTTAAATGCATAATTTTAAAGCTTGCTTCTCTGTTCAAGAGGAGGAGGAATTTCTCATAAAAGAGGAGGGTGAATTGGATGTTGAACTAGTCCTAGGTTCTCTCTCTGTTTCTCTGAAGAATTTATTTTCCATAGGATGTCCATATTTTTATCTTTTTTGTGTTTTGTGTTAATATTGTTATCTCCCCTCTTTATGGGTCATATTTTGTAATTTTCGTCATATCATACCAATACATGTTACCTTTTTTTATTCTCTCTCTCTCTCTCTCTCTCTCACACACACACACACACACACACACACACACACACACACACACACACACACACACACACACACACACACATAAAGGGTGAAGGCTTCAATAGACCCCTCATTTTATTTAGCACTAAAATTAGAAAGCGTGGAACTAACTATTAAAACAAGGAAACTACTATAGTCCTAAACTAACAACCATAAAATAAAAATGGTGGATGAACTTGGAAATTTTGATTCAAACACCTCTTATTGTAAGGTAACAAAAAACTTTCACTTGTGATGATCCTCAAGAAGGCATTTTCATCCTTATACTTAGTCCAAAAATCCATCAAAACAAATACTCCACAAAAAAAGTGTTGATTTCTTCTTGAAAACAACAAAAACATAAAGTTCAAGAAGGATTACCTCAGAGTATGACTATTGAAATTCATGGAACTCTTTTACATTCAGTTTGTTCATATGTGGGCATTTAAATTCCATTGAATTGGGCTTCTATAGGTGCTCTTACTCATCAATCTTGTTTTAAAAAAACTATTGCAACTTGAATTTCCTCTATTTTCTCAATGCCATGGAGTATACTTACCTATTCTTTCTCAATTGCTATAAGTTGTGTCATCAGATATGTTAAATCTTCCTCTTTCTCAATCTCAGTTGAAATCATCGGCTCTTGGATAAATGGTTTATTAAAGCTCATCACACCCAAAGTATTTGTTGAATCTATGATGGTAAACTCCGTAATCTCCTCCTACTATTTTGGCTCCAAAGATCCTTTTAAATCTACCAAAACATCTACATTCAAATAATCCAAATTATTAGAAAAAATTATTTCATAAAATTAGTAGTTTTCATTAATGAATGAGTTTCTAAAATCAATTTAGAATCTAATAATATGCAAAACATTGTTTCTTCCTCATTTTTTAGGTGTTTAGCTCCATAGAAAGAGTTTGTAAACATATCATCCTTAACCCTGAAGTATGTAAAACCAACTATCTCTTCCATAAGTACTTCTCATGTGGTCTTAGATAAAGAAGGACCATTATATACATCCTCTATTACAAGCATAAAGCTCTCAAAATATTCTAATGTGGGAGAAGCTTCTTCACAAGGAGGAGTTGGAATCTTCATTTTTTGTTTGTGCTCATCTAGTTTTACCTGATCATTATTTGAGGTTTTGTTAACATTTTTTTTTTGAGTTCAAATGGAAGACTTATGAATTTTGTTGGTCCTCCTTCTTCATCTATGTCTTCAAGATCAAAAAATATTTTTTCTCCTTCACATATTAGATCTAAATAGCCACTTTCTTAGGTATCTAATACGTCTTTCCCCTTAACCTTAAGTTTAGTCATTTATTTGAGCATTGATAGAACTTTATAAAAATATAGATCTCAAAGTTTATAGCCCATTCCTTCAAATGGCGTAAGCTTTCTTATCTAGTTTACAACTCTCTAGGATACCTCTCCATATGTAATATGACTTCTTCATATTTTTAAGGATGACAAATAGGCCCATTTATTACCATAGGTTGAGATATAGGTATGGATATGAATGGAAAAAAGGCTGGATATTATTGCATATTTGAGCGAGTAAAAGAAGTTTTTGGCATAGTTGTATGGATTTGGATATGAAGAATTAAGAAAAGGTTGAGTGCTTAACTGTTGTAGGAGTGGTTTAGATGGTTGAGTAAGAGGACTATTTGATTTTGCTAAAAAATACCCCATAAACAGGGTTTTCTTGGACCGGTTTTCTTAGCCTCTATCTCTTTGACTAAGTCACGTGTATCTTATTTAATTTTCTTTCCATGATCTGATTCTTTTGATATATGTGCACGATGTGCTTAATAAGGAAAACGACATTCTCTCCAGTAAAGAAAGGATGAATTTTGAGGTCATTTACATGGATATCATTCCGTGTATTCAGAGCGGAAAGATTGTCTCCACACAAAGTAACGAACGAGAGGTTTCTTTAATGGGCCATGAAGACTTTAGGGAAAATATTTAGTTGAAAATAACCAAAAAAAATATTGGGAGGAGGAGTGGATTGAGCTCTTTAAATGGGGGAGATAGATCTTTGGACAAATCTACTTCTTCTTAGAGAAATATGCAGAAAATCAAAATTTTAACTTTCATAACTACTTCTTATCATTATTTGTCTCATGAGATGGGGCCACTAGATATTTGAAAATAGAGTGAGAGTGGAGCCACACCGATGTTTTAGTATCGTTTATAAATCCTGATAAGCTAAGAACACACCAAAATAGAGCTGAAAATAATCATTATTGCATAAACAATATTATAAAAATTTCAACAAGAATGAAAATTGTCCCATCAAGTATGCCAAATTTATTAGAGGTTGAAAGTGTTCGATGTGTGAATAGAGTTCACTATCAACACAATATGGGATTGTTTCACATGTGTGGGATTTGTGTGGTGAAGGAAGCCTCTGGAGATAGTTGGTTCTCGTTTATCTCCACTTCTAACACTATCACTAATTTACCAATTTTTTTAATATTGCAAGGAAAAAGGGAGAGGGAGAATAACATGAAAAGAGAAATGGTAATGCGCCAAGAAAGAAATGGGGATCTTCCACTCCATATTTGGGAATAACACGATAAAATAAACAAATGAAAGTATAATCCACACACATTTACCATAGATCAAATAGTTGGAAAAAAATAAAAGAAAGAAGTAAGATATATATAAACCATAACAAATCAACTTATCTTAAAATATGCACAACTGTATTAAATTGCAAAAGATCCCCTGGATGCATTATGATTGCCAACATAGAGGCTAAAAAATGATAGAAAAAATAAATGATTGAAAGCCACAAGAGGAAGAGCCTAAAAAGGGTGAAATTTTCCCTAAACGACTAATAGTCTAGATAACAAAGCAAACTTTGCTATCTATAAAATAAAATAAGAGGAAATAAGAAGAACAAAGAAGGTAAAATATTCGTAAATAAAATCGAGTTGTATCAGAGAAAAGCGATGTTTGTTCCTCATTGTTGAAAATTCAGGATCTTGGATCAAACATTAAATTCAAATATTTAGCCTACAGTTAGATCCTCTAGTGGTGAGTGGACACACTATCATTCACTTGCGACATTGGGTTGAAATCATTAACTATTGCAACCACTCGGGCTATGCCAATGCGTCTCAAGGATATAACTAAGTTCTCATGTCATAAGAGTGCCGCGAGACATTAATTGATTGATAACTACCAATAATGACTTTACATGGTCTAAGAAGATTGTTGGAATAAGTTTGAGTGCAAGGTAGGTGCTAGCAAGGTGGAGTGGCTTGTGATAAGAACTTTGTGGCAAAAATAACACTTAACGGGTGGAGAAAACATTGCGTGGTGTCCATAAGGCAATTCATAAGTGGTTTGTACATTTACGAGGTTACACGGGGCTTCAGTGATTTTTGCGGCAAAAATAACGTACTGTAACATGATACAATGCCATATGACATAATGAAAAATATCTACGAAGTGCATGATAGAAAATGAAAATTCTAAGAAGTGGAATGCATAATGAGAAGTTATGATATGCATATTATTATGTACTTTATTGAGTATAGAAAGGAAAAAAGACCATATGTGTAAAATTATCGATCTAAAAAAATAGAAGAAACAATATAATATGTGATCATCAAGAAAGTATATTAGAGTGTATTTTTATAAATATTAGTTACCAAAATCACATAAATATTACAATATGCATATTATTTATAAATACAAAAAAATGTTTCTTGTAACAAAAACCTTTTCTCATTTGATGTCGCCGAAACTCAGAAATTTTCACAAAAATTGTTTTTTTAGAACTAGAAATGTTTATTGCTTGGTAAGATTTGAAGGCCAACCTAAACCAAGAGAAATTCCATAGTCGTCTTTGTGAAACAACATAAATCCAAATACCACATGTATTTTCTTCGAAATCCACTTTACAATAGAGATGGTGCAGAGCAATACTAGAGTGTACTAAACCAAACCAAACAAAATTGCATTTAAAAAATACACGATTGGTTATTTCATTGAAATAAAATATGTCTAGTTGTTAAAAAATGTAAAATAAAAAAAAATATCTTAGGAACCCATGCCCATAACACTTGCACTATTGAGTCCACAATTGCCTTTACATCAATTGTAATGTAGTTATTGTCTAGTCCAACTATTAACACATGCTACCTAACAACATGCACATCCACAAACCTTGCATTAAAAAATAAAATTACAAGTTCCTGTGAACCCAAAAAAACACTAATTTAGGAATGCCTTTTATAGAAACTCACAAATTTTCGCTAAACAAGATGCTTATTTTCCTTTTTCTAAAACCAATAGTCTTGAAACATGCTAAAACTGCCCCCATGAACATTACCACCAATCACTAAATAAAAAAAAACAATTAAATAAATTAACAAGTCGTAAGCATTATTATTTGATGTATTACTTGTAACCTTAGGCCAGGAAAAAACTCCATAGTCATTTATATAAAACAATGGGAATCCAAATACACAAAAAACAAACAAACCATCGACATTGACATAACATATATTTTCTTTGACACTCACTTCACAAGGAAGATGTCAAAGAGTGATAGTGGTGTTGTACCAATCAAACACAACCACATTTAAATAAAATAGCAACAAAAAATCAAAACTATTCTTAGAAGTTCTTACCAACCTTAAAAAACACTATTTAGAAATGTTTCTTTTAAAAACACAATTGTTTACTAAACTAGGGATTTTGTATAGAAAAGACTTGTAGCCAAGCCTAGATAGTCGTCTTTGCAAACCAATGGAAATCTAAATACAAGGAAACTATATTTTTCTCAAAACTGACACTCCCAAAACATGCTAAAAGCACACACATGAGCATTCACATCAATTACTGAAATCATACAATTACTGTAATATAACTGTAGTCCATGCCAACTATTAACATGCATTACCTAACATGCACACCCACAAATATCACAACAAAAATTCAAACCTTTTTCACATAAAACCATTTTATAAATGTATTTTTCTAGAAACTCACAATTTTTCACTAAATAAGACCCTTTTTTCCACAAATCGATAGTCATGAACCATGTTAAAATTAGCCCCACAAACATTACCAACAACCACTCAATAAAATTAATAAATAAACAAATTGTTAAGCTGCAATCACTATTGTTTGATGTATTACTTGTTACCCCATACTATTGAAAACTCCATAGTTGTCTTTGCAAAACAATATCAATCCAAATACACGAAAAAATAAACAAACCATCACCATTTACATAACAACATGTATTTTATTTAATACCCACTCCATATGAAAGATGACAAAGAACAATACTGGAATTATCATATCTTAGAAAACAAAATTGAATTTAAAAAAATATGCAACAAAAAGTCAAAATACGTTTTGAAAGGTTCTCACCAACCCAATAAAATACTATTTTAGAAACACCTTTTCGTAAAAACCCAGAGTTGTTCATCAAACCGATTTTTTAAGAAAAAGACTTCCAGTTTGACCTAGATAACCGTTTATGTAAAATAATGAAAATTCAAATACAAAGAAACCATATTCTATGAAACATTCTAAAACTACACCCACAAACATGCTCGTCAATTATTGAAACCATACAAAGAAAACTTGATTGGTTGTTGAAAAAACATGCAATAGGTTAATTGTCCTTAAATTACTCGCAACAAAAACTCAAAAAAGATTTATAAAAAGCTAAACTAAATCTATTTTTGAGTTCGCGTGACATAAGTTCAACAGTTCCAAATAATAAAAAACCACAAATTTCATACCGACCATGAGAAACACCATTGTCATATATGCAAAATAATGGAAATCCATATACATGCAAAACAACTAAACCACCATCATTCACTATCAAAGGTCGCCACAATCAATGAGTTACAACACCATACCACTCAGATAACAAAGGGTATTAGATCAAATGGATTTGCATTTAAACAATGCACGTTTGACTATATCTCGGTAATAAATGCCCATAACACCAATATCGCTGACTGCATACCTGCCCTAACATAAACTACAATATAACTACATTCCATGCCAACCATCAACGCACCAGGTGACAAAATGCTCCTCCAAATTCTTTAGTCGAACAAAACACTTTCAAAATTGAACAACTTAATAGTCAAACCCACACAACACAACAAGAAGCACACCACTAATGCCAAACCCACCTTATTAAACAACCTTAATTAAAGGTTTTACTATTGGAACTACACATTATATTAATAAAATATAGGGGAGTTACATAGTAAGGGGGCAACCGGATAACTCACGGTCCCACAAAACGCCACGAAGGCAATTGAAAAAGCCACAAAGGCAACAAAAACACGCCGCAGAGGCACCAAGAGAATGCCACGAGGGCTTACATCAACACACCCTTAGGGCAAAAAGAACATACCAAAAGAAACATTAGGCACTTAAATGTTTTTAAAACAATGCACAAATTTTAAATTGAAATTAGCAATTTTTTTTTCAATCCTCCTAATAAGCAAGTCGCCGGTAAAACTCACGGGCAAATTCCCCAAACCATGAGGAAAAGGAGTACGAATACGTCGCCAACATCTATATGGATTATGGATGCCAATGGTTAACTCTTTTTTCCCACTATTTTCTGTTTTGAGAATTTTGCGGCGCTCACGCAGTCTATTCGGAGCTCAAACAACAATAATCTCTTTTACCATTTTCTCGCAGGGTTTATTTCTTTACCAAAATCAGGGTTTTGAACTACACAAATAAATATCAGGTTGAAGGCGAGTTTAAAGAGCTTAGGGTTTCTCAATTTAAAAATAAGGTTTTTTGCTAGTTTGCTTTGCAGATCTGTTGTTGTTTTGTTGGAAGAAAAAATTAACCCTCAAAAGCTCCAAGGCAGCGACTTCGAAGCGTTCTCAGTAAATCCTGCGGAACTATTTAAACCAGGTAAGGGTTATAACCTAGGGATGTGTTCTGTATTTGTTTATTTTTTCATTGTTTTCGGTGTAATTTATTTAGAGTTAGGGTTTTATGAGAGAATTCGTGTAGCGTTTTTTGTGGCTTTGAGTTTGTGTAATGTCATGAATGTGAGAGAGATTTAGGGCTAGGGTTTTATCACAGATCTGTTGGAGTTGGGTATATTTCGGTTCTGATTGTCTGCAGCTGTTTACGTGTATATTTGGATGCAGTGGAGGCTTCGGTTTATTCCATCTGTTGTGGGTTTTAAACGAAAAAAAAGTTGTACAACGTCAGGGTTTTAACAGTTTTTTGAAAAAGGTCTGAAGTTGCTTTGAGTTTCCGCAACTGTGTTAGTGCTATTTTAAAGTCGGGAAGTACTCTGGTTTTTTTCAGTCGTGGCGTGGACGAACAGTGTCAGTGTTTTTGTGATTTTAAGAAACTTTGGAACTATTCGATTATAAGCTTTGATCTTTGTAGTAGAGGAGCGCGGTTTCGGTGCTTAAATTTGTGGTAATGGCACACCAAAACTACAACCCTGGTCAGTCGTTTGGTTCAGTTGCGCGTGGCAACTCTGCGCTTGGTTATGGAGGCAGTAGGGCCTATGATAACCCAATGTTTTCAAGGGAAAATGGCGGTGGAGGGTTTGATACAGGAGCTTATCCTTCAAGGGAGCCTCGTTATTTCTCAGCGGATCCTTTGGCCCACACTGTAGAGCCTGATAATTCAGGGGGACTGTCTTTTTCAGGAGAACGCTATTTTGACAGGGTTCCAAATGAGCGGCCACCATTTGAAGCCACCGGGCGGTTTGGTTCACTTGGAATGGACAGGTATATTTCTTCTTCTGAAGTAGCAACACAAAGGCCGGAATCATCCAAGTACTATTCCGGCCTGAACAACTCACTTCTCATGAATGGTGGCGACACCTCTCTTTACCGAGGTAGTGATGCTGCAGCGGCCTATGGGTCTTCAAGCAGCTATTTTCCAGGCATTAGTCTTGTTTCTCCTTCTATGCAGCAGTGGCCTGGAGCAGATCCTCGAGGTCCAATGGGAGGAATCACAGGTGTCAAGCGGCCCATTGAAGAAGGTATGTCCTGGTGTTGATATATTACAAGTACTTGAGTTTTGTACAGTGTAAAGTTTTTTGTAATATATTTTTTCCCATTAAACTTCATTGATGTTTTTTCCATAATTTCAATTGGCAGTTTACCAAGCGCTATTGTAACTGGAAGTATTTGTGTGACATTGCCAGTGCAGGCGAAATTATTCTTTATGCTGATTGATTGTGTTTATATTTAACAATCGGTTATCATACATTAAGGAGAAAAGTTGGTTCTAGAGTCAGTTCTTAATGGAGACACATTTTTTTATGTCATCAATTGAAAGTTGAAACACACCACCTGTCCTTTTAGTGCACTGGTTATGCATTATCAAGTTTAGATCAGCATCAGGCTTAGAAGTCACACCCCAGGGGTTTCTGTTCTGTTAAATTCTCCCGGGACACGCACCTAGCCTTGTCTTGGTGGGCCTGCTGTAATGCATCTGTGTTAACAGGGGAGTGTGCTCAGCTGAGCTTCAAATCAGGTCATCTTTTAGATATGTACCTTATAGACTTGCATCAAAGTCCTGTTGATAAGAATGTCTCGTGTACGAGGATGTTTAACTAAAGGTGCATTCAAACCCATGCAGCACCTAGAAGAATGTTTAGCAGTGCCCCCCTTATATCCTAGTATTCAAGTCTTAAATGCATTGATCATGCTATTTAAATAACAGATAGCAAGTACGGTAGATGCAAGCCAAGAAAAAGGTCAGTCTTATTTTAGTTTCTTAAAGATACGTTTTTGGTTGCTATCATAAAAACCAACATAAGACTGATCTTTTTCTTGGCTTGCGACTACCATACTTACTATCTGTTATTTAATAAAGTAGCTTAGAACTATAGTTGCATATAAACCTAGAGAACATTTCAGAAAGGATTTTTGATAACATGTCCATTATACTCTATTATGTACGGCTTGTTTAATCCACTTGTTGATATACCTTCTAGAATTTAAACGTGTTATGCTACATATGAGATATATTAAAAATTGAAAGCACAAGAATTATCTTATGAGATATGATCAAAACTCAAATTTGTGAAGGTTTGGGTTTGAGTTGTAGGTATTTCAATTGAATTATTGAATAGTTGAACTAAAAAACGAAATGATAATAGAGGATAAGAATATTCCGTGAAGGAATATAAATAAGCTAATTTAAGATCATTAACACTAGTAGTACGGAAGGCTTGTTAAATGTGTTGGTAATATCCATCCCTTTTAGAATTTGAAAGTTGTATGCTAAATATACAGTGTATGACAAATTGCAAACAAGAAGATTCACTTATGGGGGATGCCTAAACTCTTAAAACCGTCCAAAGCTTTGGTTTTGAGATGATTTGATTGTGTGGTCATTTCAACAAGTTAAGTTGGTTTTCTTTTTATATGTTATGCTTATTCCCTACTGTTGATTTTATGTAATTATGGGTAAGATATTCGATCGAAAAATAATTGTCAAAAGCAACATTATAAAGCTGGGTGACTAAACATAGGCTCACATGGAATACATGCCTAGTCAATAAGCTCAGCCAAAACTTGGAAGTAATGGAAACTTGAAAAGTTTATGGAGTGTTCAGTTTTTTTGGCTGGTTCGTACACTTGGACATGGTGGTCTACATGCTTCAACACTTTATTTGTACATTTTGACCTATGTTACAGGGTATGGCCCTGGAGGTCCTGAGTAGGGGTACGATATGTACCCGGTATGTGGTATGGGTTTGGTACACAGACAGTATGCCTAGGGTACATCCAGATGTACCTGGGTACGAACGGGCATGTCCAAGGACATACCTGGGTATGTCTGGCTGTACTCAGATCATACCTGCATTAAAACAACAGTTTTTTCAACTTTTTTTCATTTTTGGTTAAAAAAGTCAAAATCACGAAGAATTTATACAGTTTCTCAGAATGTATATGAAAAGAAGTATTTACCTTGGAAAAAGGAAAGACTGGTATCTATTCATTTTTGTTAATCATATTCTATGCTTCCTTACAGGTCTCCGTGTGGGGGACTTGTTTTATGTAAGAACATTGAATTGTAGATTTCTCGGTCATTAAACTTATTTGTACTAATTGATATAATCTTTGAAGCATTGGAAACAATCATTGTCAGTCAACCTGATTTTAGTGCGTGTTACTCTGAATTTTCAATTATAAGAAATGACAAAACCGTGCTCTTTCTAAGTGAATTATGCTTACTCTGTCTTGAAAGGAAATATTGAATTGTATCTTGGAGAGGAAGAATTATTTTGTATGAAAGTGACATCTTGGATATGTACATCATATTTCAATGTTTTGAAATAGTATTTTGTTAAAAGGTACTTAACTATGACTCGTACCCTTCACGGGTGAAAAACTCTAGTATCTGACTCTTGTACTAAATCTTGTTGAAAGAACAAAATTGATTGTTTTGATGCCTAAATTGTATTCGTTTTGGGAACAAAGATTACTGATTTGGTTGTAATGATCAGTCAGTTGATATACTCCTGTTCTTTGACAGTACTTATCTGATTAGCCTATTCATACCAGTAAATATTTATTTGGCTATATTTATTACTATTTTTAACATTTTATATATATTTTGTATGGCCGTACCCAAGTGCTGTACCTGTCCCCCCCCCCCGCCCCCCCCCAAATGTTGTATCAGCATACTGTATCCCTGTACCCATACTTGAACCATACCATGTCCCGACTACCTAGATTTTAACATGTAAAATGTCTCTTATGAATTTGAACACTGCTCTTTACTATGAAAGCTCTGATGATTGACAACTTGAGTTCAATTCAACATTTTGAAGTGCTTAATAGTCATGGGAAACTTGATTAAATGGTAGGAGAATTTGTCTTCATTTAGCAAAGCAAAATATCATAAATCCTCATTTGCCTGGTTTTTTAAGGTGTGTTTTTCATAGGTACTTAGGGAGGGCGTTTGGAGGAAGATTAACAATTTCCCAAAGTTTGGGGATAGTGGGGGGATGGCTATTAAAATAATATGTAAAAATTAATATTTAAATCTGGTTTAAGGGTTCAAAGTTTAAACTTTAAGTAAAGCTTTTCAAGATGTTTTTGGGGTTAGAGTTCAATGTCTTGTTTAAACAACATTTTTTTGCGGTATATTTTGAAGTGAAAGTACCAAGACAAAAGAACATAAAATTTGGGAACAACTAGTATTGTAGTCCTTGGAATGTTTGGGACGTCATTTAAATCCTTGCTGATGTGTTCCTACGTAATGCCATCTTTATAAGGATGATTGTTCAAAACATGAAGAGTATTGCCGTAGCTAAAAAAATTAATAGGTAGTCATGGGGAACTCAATGAATTTGTGGAAAGAACTTGGCCTCACTATAAAAGAAAACAATTAAAATGTCATTTCGTAGTTTTTGAAGGTGCTTTGTAAATATGATTTCTAGACTCAAGAAAAGGATTTCCCTATGATAAAAGAAGTTACTTGGGAAACTCTCAACAATTTTTAAATGCACATGCAATTGAGATGAGGAAAGACATTTATTTTTCACCTGTTTTTCGGTTTTCTTTTGTTACTTGAAAATGACGGAGGGAGGCTTCGCATGGTATTTCTGTAAAGACTCAATAAAAGGAGAGTGTAAGAGACGAGGAATGGTTTGCATTATCTCCTGATTTTTTGGGTTTCCTTTTTGTTGTTTGAAAGTGGAGTAGAGGGACTTTGCTTGGTATGCACAATAGGAGAGGGCATAACATTTAAAAAAAATGATGAGTTACAAAAAAATCGTGTTGACAAAGTTGTACCTTGTAAGAAGATTGATGACATAACCCCATCCTAGAAACTTTCACATGAAAACTTGGTGAAACTTTCTTGACAAAGTTGTACCATTCCTTAAAAATCTGCCAAGGTTTCATAACTGTAAAAAATTCTCTACTATTTACCCCTTTTCTTGTCCCATCCCAATTGTGTACCCTAAGATACAAAGCTACTAGTGGATAGCAACTTTGAATTGGTGTCAAAAAGATGAGTTAGAAGTTCCCTTTCTTAAGTTGAGCACAACAAATTTTAGTCTCACCACTAGTACGGTATCACCGATTCTCGTCTTCCTACTACTCCAAATTCATATCTCTTTACCATTCCTTGTTTTAGCTCTTGTAACTACAATATTTTATCCATTCTACTGGAAGTCATCATTGATACTTTTTGCCATTTAAAGTGTGAATTTTAACCCTTTTCTTTTGAGGCTTGTAGCAAATGTTTAACTATTTTCATGATGTGCATATTTTACTTGTTGAGCACTGCCCGACTTATTTAACGACAAGATGTTGTATAATGTTTTTGTAGGGTGTAGCATGAAGGGAAATGATGGTAATTGAAGGATGAAATCAAGAACTTAGAGCAATTACAAGTTATGGTTGCACATAATTGTTTTTTGTTAATTGAGGTATCATGTTTTATCTCTCCTTTCAGCTTTAGAAGGAACCAACAACCTGGCTCACTCAAAGGTGTGTAGTTGTAGGGTGAGTCCAACACACTAGTCCTCAGGCGATACGCCGATGCCCCAGCCTGCGGTGCCAAATTTTAATCAAGATTAAACCCGTGACCAAGTGGTCACCAGCGCAATGACATATTGTTGAGGTCAACCTTGGGGGCTTTGGTTGCACATAATTAACAACATACATGAGCACCAATTCCCTTTGATCTCAAAGAGAGCTTAGGCACAAGTTGCTAGTAGGAGGCCTTAGACAAGATATAAAAGTGTTTTAACTCCCTTGTGTGAAGAAAATTTGAAAACGAGTATTCTTGCATTGATATAGCCATGTTAGTTTGGTGGAACAATAACAAAAAGCCATTGTTTGCATTAAAATTCACGTTAGCAACTATTCCTAGAAAATAAATGATTCATTATGATCTCAAGTTGTATAAGGTGTGAATAGTAAAGTTCATTTGTATAAGGATAGGTGAATTCAAATATTTGGGCCACAAGACAAGGTAAGTAATATCAATATGTCATGACAATGTCATAGCCTATTAGAGTTAGAAAGAACAATTTCTTAGAGTTTATAATGGAAGCTTGTCATAGAAGTTACAAAAAAGAAATGTGGGAGTTGCAAAACATCTTAGGTGTCATGGGCATTTGCAAACTTAACTAGGGAATTATAAAGAAACTCAGGTGACATGGGCAGTTGCAAAAGTGAGGAAAGAAAGGAACTTTATAAATGTCTATTGATGGCTAAAATAGGTTAATGCGAACTCTATAAGTACAATGTATGAATATCACAAGTGAGTGAAAAGAACTCCAATGCATGTTACATGCTAAAGTGAAGCTAAAAACAGTGCACTAAAACAAAATAGCTAAAAGGGAAGGTGAACTTGATATAGTTATAGTTAAACCATTGGCATGTCAAGGTGATTATATTGTGTGTTAATTTGACACACTTCACAAAGGAATGTTACCTTGTCACAAATCATTGCGAAAGAGCCAATACAAGATGTAATGATATCCATAGGAAAATTCCCAATACTAGGTCGGCTTGCTTGGGTGGTTTTAGAAGCTTTACGTCTCACATGTTCCCCCATTTGTTTAAAGAAGCTGATAATACTCATCTAGCTTAATCTCTTGGAATGCAAATGAGTAGTTGACTCTCAAGATTGGGGAATATTGGATTTACCACATTTGGAATAAGCGTGAGAGGGATTGGGTACTCTAGCAGTTGGAAATTGTCACACTAACCTATGTCCGTCAAATTGTGAATCGACAATATCCAATGGATGCTTAATGCTCTCAATGCTTGTGATGGGATGTAAAAGGATGCAATCTCTTAGTAATTGTAGGGGTCCCTTGTAAGGATTGGGTACTCTAGCAGTTGGAAATTGTCGCACTAACCTATGTCCGTCAAATTGTGAATCGACGATATCCAATGGATGCTTAATGCTCTCAATGCTTGTGATGGGATGTAAAAAGGATGCAATCTCTTAGTAATTGTAGGGGTCCCTTGTAAGGATTACATATGAAAGTGACAACCTCTTGGAGAAAAAAGGCCAAAGTGGATAGAGAACTGTCAAAGTCTTCATACATGTAATGATACCTTCCTCGGATCTCGTACTTGATAGGACACCAAACCTTAATTGCTTCTATCAAGCATGAGAGTAAGGATTGCAAATCCTGTCACCCTATATAGTAAAAGGTTAAGGTAAGGTAGTGTTTTAGGTCACTGCTAAGGGAGACACAAATGGGGTGTGTGAGATGCCCCTTGTGGAAGCCATTTAGGGAATTGCTTTTCCACTTACCTTTTGTGTTGTTCTACGAGGGACTGTTGAGCCTTATGACAAATGAGGTTGGAGGTATAAATAGGTTGAATAATATACCATCCACATTCCTTAAGAAACACTCAACATTTAAAGCCAACTTGGGACCGAGTGGTAGTGGAGAAGCGTTGGATGCCTTAGAATGAGCGCATGACAGTTTGTGGCCAAGTGAAGAATCCATACTATTCTTAAATTGGCTTGAATTGGTTCCATACCTTCTTATATAGGGAAAACCACCAATGAGCCAATACCTAATCAGGTAGGACACCCCCTCTTGTCGGGTACGCAAAGGTGACTGTAATTGGGTGTTATCGGGCGCATGTGTAAGGTGTAGGGATGCCCCCTTGTGATCATCCATGCGTTAAAGCACTCCTTGGACAAGGGGGTTGTAAGTAGCCGAAACATGACTGTGACAAGAGTGCATGTTTGGGGTAACCCTTGAACGGTTGAGCATTGAACATAGAGGATGAATAAGTTGGCGTATGCGTTGTCCTTGATTCTCATTTGCTCAAAATCAAATTAATAAAAAAACCTTATTAGGAAAATCTTATTTCTATTACGTGTTTGAAAAACATACTTTTAAATAGAATAAAAGCTAGTTGGATTTAATTTCAGATTTTTTTTTTAATTTTCATTTCCATCCAAATATTGTTGTCTGCAAAAATTTCAAATTTTATTTTTGGAAATTTTTGCAAAGGGACAACAATATTTATGTTGCACCAAGAGATTTAGACAAATCAACACAAAAAAGAAACCAAAAACACAAAAAAAAGCCACAATGAAATAGGTTGAAAGTTTTCAGATAACAATCAACAAACTTTCAACAACCTTCCAACAATACACAAAAAATCTCAAAGGTTCTCACTGTAGCATCCCCTTCGTTACAAAGAACGTTAAGATGCTTATCAAGCTTTCCCTTATCCCTGTGCTCCTAAGGGGCTCTCCTCTTGATGCTCTTATTCACCTTCTTGTTATTTGTTTCCTCTATCCTTGCTACGCCCTTAACCTATCGCTTGTATTAGGATATGAGTAGCTGACTTGTGGCTTACGATATCATTTTATTATGTCATTTATACTTTCTCATGCTTAATGGTCAGCCTTGGTGATGGCCATAACATAAGAATAGTATATATAGGGGATTGTAGGTAGTAGTTTATGAGGATTAGAGCATTTGGGTCTTATTGTATGGTTTGGAGGTTGCCCCCTCGAAGTGGCAAAGCTATTTTAATTGCATATTGAGATCATTTATCTGCAATATTGCGTTCTTTGGTGTTCTATTGCTGCCCATAATCTGAATTATACAAGTGGTATCACAGCTGCGATCCGGGCCAAAATTAGGGCAAAAACCCTAATTTTTTGTTTCCGCTATATCTTGTGAGCCAGAGCGATTTTGTCTGAGATTTTTTTTACCGTTGCGAATCATTTCAAGTAAGAGTCCTTGAAAATTTCAGACTTATTTGCTTTATTTTGCAAAAGTAATTGCAAATTTAGGGTTTTTCATAAAATTGCTCCCTAGGCTGCAATTTGTGGAATTTTTCCAAGTTCTTTACATTTTCGGAAAGGTCTCAAAAATATATTGGTAGTATCTTCTTTGTGTTTTTTCCTATTCGGCTGAATTTGTATCGAAAACCTAAACCCTAGAGTTTGACATCATGGTGGGGCCTTCCATAAGAGCCAAAAAGAATACTGTCACTCCGGGTAAAACCCCAGATAAAGATGGGTTAGTGATTGAAGAGTTGGAGTCAGAAGGGGTAAATACAAATTCCTCAACATTAGGGTTTACCTCAATTGATCATAAGGTGAGCCAACTCGAGTATGAACAACGAAATCTCCAATCTGAGATGGCATGTAAAGGAGACATAAACCAAATCAATTAGCGGTTGGATGATATCATGCAACATATAAAGGGTAAATAGTCTGCCCCAAATCAGCCCTAACTCAACCAAGGAGGATCTTTAGTTCAGAATAATGGGCAAAATAACCATGTTGGATCACTTTTCCAGCCCAATTAGAATTCAACTTATGCGTAACCACGGAACATGATGCCGAAAGTGGAGATGTGCAAATTTGATGTGAAGGATCCACTGAATTGGATAAATCAAATGGAGAACTTCTTTGAGTTACACCAAACCCCATCAGGACAAAAGGCGACCTTAACATCCTTGTATCTTGAACCAGACCAATTCGTTTGGTATCAATGGTTATGTGCTCCGAGGCAGAAGAGTGGTCTCAGTGTCACTTGGATAGTTTTTATTGAGGAGTTACAATTGCACTATAGTTTTAGTGTTTCAGGTAACTATTTTAGTCAATTGGCAAAGCTACAACAAACATGATCAGTTAAAGATTATGTGCATCAATTCTAGAACCTATCCTTAAGGGTGGAGAATATTACAGAAGAGAACCTGAATGCCTTGTTTCTTGGGGGTCGTAAGGACCACATTGAGCATGAGGTATGTATGTTTAATCCACTCGAGCTTTCTAATTCTATTATCATGGCATGTAGAGTAGAGGAAAAAATTCTTTGCAGTAGGAAACAACCTTTCACTAACACAAGAGACCGTAGTACCCCTTCCCCATCATTCACTCGGCCAATTAGAATGACTCCTCAATAAATGGAAGAAAAAAGAGCAAAAGGATTATGTTTTAACTGTGACAACAAATATGGACCGGGGCACAAATGTGCTGAGAAGTTGTTCTATATTGAAGGAGGAAATGAGGATGAAGATGAAGCTGAAATTATAAAAGCTGAGGAACTAGTAGAAGACGAAGTAGATGATCATCATCCTACAATTTCTTGCCATTTGTTGTTAGGTATTAGTACTCAAACACTCGAGGTTATTGGCTATCTAAAAAAAACAGAAGGTGACAGTGTTAATTGACTCAGGGAGTACTCATAACTTCATAAATAGTAAGTTAGCTTCTCGCCTCAATTGTTTTATTTACCCAGCTCTAAAAATACAAGTTATGATTGCGGATGGTGGGACAATCAATTGCATAGGAAAGTGTCTTAGTATCAAGCTCTCCATGGGAGACTCCATGTTAGACTCACCTATGTTTGCTATTTCTATGGGAGGGGCATATATTGTTTTGGGTGTCCAATGGCTCACAACCTTGGGTACTATAGAGATGAATTTCCAAGAATTGTTCATGAGATTTCATTTAGAAGGAAGGACAATACAATTGAAAGAGATGTTAGCTAAGTCTCCATAGATTATTAGCTCTCATCAAATGTAGAAGGATCTCAGAAAAGGAGTAGATGGATTTTTTAGCAAAGTTGTTTTCCATAGAGGTACAAAATACAGAGTCTTCAATGCCACCCGATCTTCAGAAGATTGTTGATGCTCACTCGTCTGTTTTTGATGCAATTCCAAAGGGACTACCACTAGTTAGGGATCATGATCATGCCATTCAGTTGATTCCAGGGAGCCAACCACCTAACAACAGACCATACAGATACCCATATTCCCAGAAAAGTGAGATTGAGAAAATGGTGCAGGAAATGTTGAAGGTAGGTATCATCTAGCGTAGCTAGAGCGCATATTCTTCGCCAATGGTCATGGTACGTAAGAAGGATGAAACATGGAAGATGTGTCCAGATTACCGAGAACTCAACAAGTACTCTATCAAAGATAAGTTTCCTATTCCAGTAATTGATGATTTATTTGATGAATTGCATGGTGCTATTTATTTCACAAAATTAGATCTTTGTTCGGGGTACCATCAAATTAGTATAAGAGAGGAAGATGTTCATAAAACGGCTTTTAGGACTCACGAGGGACATTATGAGTTCTTGGTAATGCCCTTTGGTCTTACAAATACTCCCTCAACATTTCAAAGCTTGATGAACACTATTTTTAGGTCATTTTAAAGGAAATTTGTATTAGTTTTCTTTGATGACATATTGATTTACAATAAGACATGGGAAGAACATTTGCAATATGTAGATAAAGTGTTGGAAGTTTTCGAGAAACACAAGCTTTATGCAAAGCCATCCAAATGTTCTTTTGGTGTACAAGAGGTAGAGTACTTGGGTCACATTGTATCCCATGAAGGTGTCAAAGTTGATCCTCAGAAGATCAAAGCTATGGTGGAATGGCCAAGGCCCAAAACTCTAAAAAATCTCCGAGTGTTCCTTGGACTAACAGGGTACTACAAAAGATTAGTGAGGGGATATGGTAGAATCACAACTCCAGTCACTGCATTGCTAAAGGACGCCTTCCATTGGACAGGCGCAACCAGTAAATCCTTTGAGTAATTGAAGGAAGCCATGTGTACCACCCCAGTTTTGGCTACTCCCAACTTCTCAAAAACCTTCATAGTTGAGTGTGACGTTTCAGGATCAAGATTGAGAGCAGTTCTAATGCAGGAAGGAAGACCAATTGCATTTGAGAGTCACCAATTCAAAGGAAAAGATCTGCTTAAACCTTTCTATGAGAAAGAAATGATGGCTATTCTTCATGCGGTCAAGCAATGGAGGCCCTATCTAATGGGTAGACATTTCAAGGTGAAAATTGATCATGATAGTCTCAAATACTTGTTGGAGCAACGGTTATCATATGAGGAACAAGAAAAGTGGGTAACAAAAATGTTGGGTTATGATTTTGAAATCATATACAAAAAGGGTAAAGAAAATGTAGTCGTCGATGTGCTATCTAGAAGGGATACATCCGCAAACGTGTTACTATGTGCAATGCCCATGTTGAAGGCCGATTGGGTAGATGAAGCAAGATTGGAATGGGAGTAGGACAAGGATACATAATCTCTAATACATAATATCAAGCAAAGCTCTATAACATCTAATAAATTTGAGTGGAAAGCTAATACCCTATGGTACAAGGACAGGTTATACTTGTGCAAAGATGTTGAGTTGAAGCATAAGATTCTTGCAGAGCTACATGCATCGCCTGTTGGAGACACTCTGGGTTTTTGAAGACATCATAGAATAAAAAGAGAATTCTTTTGGGAAGGACTCAAAGGTGATGTACAAAAGTTTGTATCAGAGTGTTTGGTGTGTCAACGGAACAAAGGTGAAACCATTAAGACACTAGGTCTATTGCAACCATTACCAATTCCTAGCTAGAGATGGGAGGAGGTATCCATGGATTTCATCACAAGATTGCCTTGTTTAGAGGGTAAGAATGTTATTTTACTGGTTGTGGATAAGCTCACAAAGTATGCCCATTTTTGTGCCCTGTCACACCCCATTTGCAGGCAGTACAGTCGGAGCTATTTTTTTTGGAGACAATTCAAAAGCTACATGGAATCCCAAAGATAATTGTAAGAAATCGTGATCTTATTTTCACGAGTAATTTTTGGACAGAATTATTTGCATGTTTGGGTACTCAACTAGCTCATAGTTCATCTTACCATCCTCAAACTGATGGGCAAATGGAAGTGGTTAACAAATGCTTAGAGGGGTATCTACATTGTTTTGTATTAGATAAGCAGGAACGTTGGGTTAAATGGCTACCACTTGCAGAATGGTGGTATAACACATCTTTTCATACCTATTCTCAAATGACCCCATTTTTAGCACTATATGGTTACCATCCACCATCTATCACTTATTCCTTTAGGGTGCAAACTAAGGTCAAAGATGTTGAGGAACACATTCAACATCAACAACAAATTTTGGCTGGTTTGAAGGAGAATTTGACATTGGCACAAAACAAGATGAACAAGCAGATCAACACCGTAGTGAAAGACATTTTGAAATTGGTGATTGGGTTTTCGTGTGTTTGCAACATTACAAAGCAAATGTCCTTGAAGCAATTGAAAAAGGACAACAGACTTGCTCCTAAATATTATGGTCCGTATCAGGTTCTACAAAAAAATTGGAAGTGTTGCTTATAAACTAGAGTTGCCTCAATCTTCACGCATACACCCAATATTCCATGTTTCCTGCCTGAAGAAGGTTATTGGACAAAAATTTATAGCCCAAACAACTAGCATAATTCGATGAGGAAGGAAGAATCATTTTGGAGCCAGAGAAGATTCTGCAAACATGTACTAAGAGGCTGAGAACCAAAGACATTAAGGAATATTTGATCAAGTGGAAGAATTTGAGCATAGAGGATGTGACTTGTGAGGATGAAGGGTTTTTGTAGCAACATCTAAGATTATTCAATGTTGAGGACAACATTGGTTTGAAGGGGAAGGGCATGCAATGCTCTTAACCAATTGCTTGTATTAGGATATAAGTAGCCAACTTGTGGCTTACCATATCATTTTATTATGTCATTTATACTTTCTCATGCTTAGTAGGTCGGCCTTGGTGATGCCCATAACATAGGAATAGTATATATAGGGGATTGTAGGTAGTAGTTTAGGAAGATTGGAGCATTTGAGTCTTATTGTATGGTTTGGAGGTTGCCCCCTCGAAGTGGCGAAGCTATTTTAATTGTATATTGACATCCTTTATCTGCATTTTTGTATTCTTTGGTGTTCTATTGCTGCTCATAATCTGAATTATACAAGTAATTTCATTACAATGTCTTTGTTCGTCATAGTATATAAAGCATCTCTCAACACGAAAATGTTGTAGTGCTGTTCCTGACAGCAGATTTTTTAATTTCCATGAACTTGTGGAGAGCTTCGCTCTCTTTATTTTTGCTCCCTTTCCACTACGTCAAGCTTGTTTTTGAGTTGCACTTGCTTCTTTTCTCTCTATCAGCAATTTGTTGCATCTTTAACTTTAGATTCTCATTTGCTATTGGGAGGTGTTTCATGATATTATATGATAAAATCTAGGGGACGCGTCCACTATGATATGAGGTAGAAGAGGCTGTCGTCTAAGAGCAAGAATTTTAGCGAATAGTTTGTAGATGGTCTAAAGTCCTTGAACTTATTGGCACCACTCTTCTTTGGTGCAAGGACGATGAAGGTGTTATTTAGTTCCCTTAGTATCTTCCTTGACTTGAAGAATTCGACCGCAGCCAAATGAACATTGCTCTTGATAACTTCCCAGAATTGTTGAAAGAATGCAGGTGGGAAGCCATCAGGACCAGGAGCTTTATCACTGTCCATAGTGAAAACCGCACATTTGATTTCTTTTGTAGTTGGTTCTTTGATAAGATCTTCGTTGTCCTGCTGACTGATGCAGTTTGGGATAGCTTCCAGCATGTGGCTTACTTTATCCTCATTGAGCCTACTAGTGGAAGAAAGGGGAGTTTTAAAGTAGTTTATTGCTTCCTCCGTGATCTCTTGGATCTTGGAGCTGACCTTGCCATCCTCTTTTGATTTCCATAATCTTATTGGTGTTTATGTGAATAAGAGTGGTGGCGTGGAAAAACTTAGTGTTTCTATCTCCCTTTTCAGCCATAAAGTTTTGGATTTTTTGTCTCCAGAATGTCTCTTCCTTTGCAATGATTAAGTGTATGTCACTCAGAATGTTCTTCTCTTTGAGTAGATGGTACTGGTCCATTCTGCTCTCCTGGATTTCTTCCTCCAGATGAGATTTAGCCTCTAGAAGTGTATTTTTCTGCTCAAAGATTTTTCTAAAAAATTTGTTGTTCCATTTTTGATTTGGCTCTTGACATATTTCAGTTTTTGAATAGTTTTATACATAGCAGTTCCTATGATTTCTATCTCCCATTAGTTTTTTATTTGTTTTGTCAGCCCAGGATGGGTCAGCCACATATTTTCAAATCTGAAAGGGTGTTTGAATTCCTTTCTACCATTGTCCATATTGAGAATAATCAGTTTATGTTCAGAACCCACTCTAGGAAGGGCAGAGAGGCAGATGGACGAGTGTTCAACCCAGTCCAGTGAGAGGAGGCATCTGTTGAGCTTAACATGGATCAGATTCTTTCCCAGTCTTCTGTTCGTCCATGTGAACTTGGATCCCTTTACGTCTGCATCCATAAGACCATTCCCTGCAATGAAGGTGGCAAGGTCTTCTGTACTATCCATGTAGTCTGTCAGCCCCCCTTTTTTCCATGGGAGTAAGAGGAGAATTGAAGTCTTCTATAACAATCCATTTAATCTTATCACATATTTTCCTGTAACTTGCTTCACTGGCCCATAGATTTTTTTTTCTTTACTGCTATTAGTAGCATAGATATTAGAATAAATCCACATATCTTTATTACTATTATTCTTAAAAAAAATCACTAGATGATTGTGCTGTTCCAAAAGAGTCTCACCTTTGAGTTCATCTGGATTCCAGAAAATCGCTATAACTGCCAGTAGCCCCAGCCGAGCTGACAGCAGCAACTTGAGCTCCTTTCCAGATCTTGTCCTTTATCCTAAGCACTACTTCCTCTATCTTCCTCACTTCTTGTAAGGCCATGATACTAGCATTATTATCTTTTCTAATGCTTCTAACTAAGCTCTGCTTATGAGGATTGTCTAATCCTGTTATGTTCCACGAAAGGAACTTCATTTATCAACTTTAGGAGAGCTTTTACAGCAATCGGACTCAGATTTCCGTAAAAAGCAGGATTTCATATTTCAGATGTTGCACCCGCATCAGATTTCTGATTAGTATTATATTCAGAATTCTGTTAAGTTTGGCATTAAATATATCATTTTTGGAGTTTTGAACATAACAATGGCATGATAGCCACTTTTTTGGCCTTGTGAGGGAAGCCGTAGCACTGGCCAGTTCTAGGACATCAAGCAAACTAGCTATTCATATTTTTGGAGTTTCGATTTTTCCTCAGTGAACAGAGCTTTTTGAAGTGCTCCACATTTTACAGCTAATTGTTACAAGTTTTGCAATCAGATCTCTGCAAATTCTAGAAAAGGTACCCAAAGTTCTTACATTATGCCATCTTCAGCATGTACGTCTTGGGGTACAATTGAGGAAGCGCGAGATCTATTTCTGTAGCTGGTGATGCTGTAATAATTTCCTTTCTTGGTAGGCAAAAGCTAGATAAATTGTTTTTCACATCTCTGCAGCCAAGAAACATGGATGGAGATAGTATTCGAAGTCCATACAGACATAAAAGATATGTTTAAATCATAGGTTTGTTTCTAAAGAATTTACTTGCCATCTTCAGCATGTACGTCTTGGGGTACAATTGAGGAAGCGCGAGATCTATTTCTGTAGCTGGTGATGCTGTAGTAATTTCCTTTCTTGGTAGGCAAAAGCTAGATAAATTGTTTTTCACATCTCTGCAGCCAAGAAACATGGATGGAGATAGTATTCGAAGTCCATACAGACATAAAAGATATGTTTAAATCATAGGTTTGTTTCTAAAGAATTTACTTGCTTACTTATTCTTACCATTTAACCCAGAAGACAGTCTGCACCCAGTGAAGTAGAAGATGCAGAAGTTCTTAAAAACATTCAGCATCCAGTTCTATAATTGCTGCGAGGACAAAGCAGTTTAAGAGGTGTTGCTATGAACATATTGTTTATATCGTTGAGAAACAAAATTATTGTTGGTTTGTCTTAAGACAAACTGGATCAAAATATGCAGGCTATAGTATTAGGACAACTATGTTCCCTGAAATTTCTATAGGGCATGCAAAGAATTTTGTCATAGGGGTTGTAATGGAGGAGTTACAAGGATTCTTCTCATAGGAGATACGAAACATGTTATGGGAGCTGCAAAGCATCTTAGGTGTCACGGGTATCACAAAAGGAACATGTTAGTGAGGGAGTTAGTAACTAGTATCTCATATGCAAAAAGAACATGTTATAACAAGACCTGTTTGCAGTCAAATATGTAACCAGGAAGTTTTTTTTTAATGTAAGATCTGAACTTTTTTATTGAACTACAGTAGTGTATAGAATCTTTTTTAGATTTTTATTCTATCATTTGTGCTGTCCCAATATTTTGGATTTTTGTTTTCAAAAAATCTTCATATTTCAGTCTAGAAATAAATTAACGAACAGCAAATTCTACAGTTCTTTCAATTTCTGTAGTTGTATGTAACTTGATCCTACATACTAGTCACATGCCCTTATGCCATATATTAATATTGGCTCTATTTGTTATTAAATAAATGTATGTATTAATTGTTTTTTGAATAAAGTAGCGATTATTTATTTCTATCATTTGAGCTCTCCCAAGAATTTGGATTTTTGTTTTCAAAAACAATTCAGATTTCAGTCTAAAAATAAATTAACGAACAACACATTCTAGAGTTCCTTCAATTTCTGTGGTTGTATGTAACATGATCCTACATACCAGTCACGTGCCCTTATGCCATATATTGATATTGGTTCTATAGTTATTAAATAACTGTATGTATTAATTGATTTTGGAATAAAGTAGTTTTAATAATCGCTCCTGCAAAATATAAATGAAAAGAATCCGAATATTCATTGCCAGGGTAACAAAGGGAATTTCTTTAGCACAAATTCCAAGTGCAATGTTTTATAATCCTGTTGAAGGTGCAATCATACTTGAGTGTTGCAGTCTTCCAGGATGAAATAGTGTATTTATTGAGTAGTGTATGTCACAGTTTTAAATGTAACTTTGTATTACGTATTCTATATTTAAAGCCATAATTTTTTAATCTATATATCAAACATGGATGCAGCCAAATTATTGTGATACTGTGTACAGCTATATCATAGATACAAAAATCACTTAGATGTGGACAACAATCGATAATTGCATTATGGCCCTTTTAGGGCATTCTAGGGCTAGGCAGCAAATCTACTTTATTGCTGTATTTTGTTTATAATTTATTAATTATATATTACTTATAACTAATGCATGGAGTGAAGTATTTATAGGTATGTAGCACTATATATCTGACTGATTGTTTTTTCTGCTGCTGCATTGGTACAATTATACTATTGGATCTTGCTGGATGTCACGCTATACATATATGTTGGTATTTGGCCATCACACTACCGTGGTAAACTACATTTTTGTATTGTATATGTAACTATCTAACCTTTTCAATTGTCTTTTTGTATCATCTATTATTATTTTTGCCTTTAATTCTATATAATATTATCTATTTTCTATTATGGACATTTTCTACCTTATTTTATATGCCATTTCCTTTTTATTCTCCACTTATAGTTTCAAATCAGCAAACTCTTGGAACTCTTAACAAATTTGGGCAAAATGAAGCTTTTTTGTCTTTGAATGGATTGGCCAAGCGGCCTCGACTGGACACTTCAAGTGATCTCCCAATTTACCCTCAGCGACCTGGGGAAAAGGATTGTGCTCACTACATGACTACAAGAACCTGTAAATTTGGAGCTGTGTGCAAGTTTGATCATCCCACATGGGTTCCAGCTGGCGGAATTCCAGACTGGAAAGAGGTGACTGTTAACTTCGTATTGCTGTTTAATTGATTCGAGTTGTAAACTATTACTTATACTATGTTATTTCGTTCATCTTTTCTGAAGTTCAGTATCAGTTACTATAAAGTATAGTTTGCTTTGTACTGTATCTAAATGTCTGAAATTATTGTTTACCTCTTTCCTTCACAAACTTGAATTGTGAGGGCTAACTAAGGCTGCATATCATGCAATTTGTTCAATAATACATGGTTTCTGGCATTCAGAGCCATAAAGCGTGCTTTGTTCATACTCATTGTGGATCTGGGGAACATGCACTGCACTTCCATTTAATGGAATGGTCCAATATGGGTTCTGAATCTTCTAATTAGGATTGAAACAGTCAAATGTAGATTTGACCATGTGAAATATATTTATTAGGTATTTATCACAAAGTAAGTAAAAAGTATAACGTTTTAAATTTTGTTATATTCAAACTAGTTTAGTGGTAGTGGGTCAAATATTGAGATTCCTGTTGGCATTCAAATTTGGGCTGCTTATCACGAATGAAGATGCAGAATTCACAGAATTTTATTGAAAAAATTCGAAATTTGTCAAATTTAATTAGACCAATTTTTTGGTTCAAAATCACCCCTTAAATTCATGCCCTGCATTTTTTAGTTTAATCAAAAGCCCCTGTAAAATATCAAAATTGCTTTCGTATGTAAAATCCAGCATCTGCTGAGGCATTCACTGTTTTGTTTTTTAAATATCATTTCCTATTTATTCATTTCGTGACCACTTGCTGTAGCCTGTGACTGCCTGTGTTTGTCATGTTTTTCTGTAGCTTGTGAGTCTGCGACTCCTGCGATTTTCTGTAGCTATTTCTAGATTTGAAACAAGGCGACATCTGCCGTGATATTTTATAATAGAGACAACTTCCAAGAGAGTTGCCCGTGTCTGCATTTGCGTAGTCTCCTTAGGTTACAAAATAGGGAATAAATAAGGTCTTTGGAATAAGGTGTAAATCACGTAGTATTTAGTTTTAAACTTTTAGGTTTATTTAGGATTTAAGGTTTTTAATAAACATTTTAAAATTAATATTATAAAACAATTTAAATATATTTAAAATATAAATATTTTGTTGGGAATCTAGTTATTCCATATAGTTAGACTGTTAGTAGAGGTTAGGATACTGATGATTTGTTATAGCAACCATTGAATAGATATTGTTAGAGGTTGACTTAGAATAGAAGTGGTCGAGAAATAGTTTGTAGAAGATGGGAAAGATTTCCTAAACAATAGAAAATCAAGCATTGTATATATAGTCCATGTTTTGATTTAATGGATACCCTGATACGGTCTCGCCGAAAATCCATCATTGGTATCAGAGCAGGCTAATCCTTGGTAGCAGGGTGAGAGTATAGGAGCGTGAAGGATCCATGAAAAGCAAGAGAGCTTGGGAGAGTAAGATCCAATGTTCTGGAGTGCTGGATTGAGAGTTTTTAATGAATAGTTTCTTCAGTATTGAGCTGTGTATTTTGTTAAATATTAAGTATTTTGGAATATTTCTTGGATCTCTGTAAGCTTTAAAGCATCTGAGAGGAGGCATTGGAATAACAATAGAAGTTCTGGAGAGGACATGAGATTGATGCTATTTTGCAGGAGGCATCTACTGGATAATACAGCATACATGGTGCTCATTGACAGCATTGTGCTTGAAGCTTTAAGAATAACAGATAAAATATTCATATGAGTTTTCTTTTGTTATTTCAGCCTTATAAAAGTCTAGTTTGTAACTTTGTTTGATCCAACAAAAGGGATGTTTTGCATTGAAAAGAGTGAGCAAACCAAAGTAGTAGCCTGACTGGTGTTTGTGTTGGCACGAGAAAATTGTAAGCATTGAAGATGCAACTTCTGGCCTGGAGAAGGAACCATAGTGAAAAAGAGCATAGAAAACTAAAAATCCCTTGGAGAAGTAAAGGTGTTAAGGAGGGGCATGGAAATGCTTGCCATGTCGAATCACCAAAAGTTTGAGCATTTTAAAATTTGTTTTTGAATGTCTTAACATGTGAAACTACGAGAGAAAGGCCTGAACAAGATGTGGGAAGGGCGTGTTCTTCGTAGAATGAATTGCTGGGCAACTGGAGTGAAACAGCTTGTGGCTGCATTGAACAAATTTGATTTCATACTGGTGGAAAGGTGTTACAAAGTGAGAAGTGAGGCACCTCAAGAGAAGCATGGCTTTACAGGCAACAGGAAAGGCATGGCATGAAGGCTGTAAAAAAAGTTTATCTTACTAAAGTTTATTTTTTTGTTTGGTATGGTGCGATGAGGTCTATTTATTATTGAGGGCTTCTCATTTTTTCCTATTTAGTTTATCCTATTAAAAAAATCATATAACTTTTTGAAAAAAGCGTAGTTCCTGGATAAATACAATTAAGTGTATAATCTTTTATCTGGGAGGTTTCACCCCACAAAAAATTACTATTGTGTCAAACAGCATTGTAAAACCATATCCTAGAAGCACTTTGGCTCAAGAGTGCATGTTTGGAGATGTAATTGTTTTTGTGCCCTAGTAGTATATTTTGATGTATTAAAACATGCTAGGAAGTAAGTATTAATTGTGGAAATTCTAAACTGAGAGATTGTTTCTAGTGAAAAACTTTCCACAGTGTGTAAAAAGCCATTTTAAACATTGTATGATAAACAATTGTTGTTCCGTAAAAGTTGAACAAAAAAAACTTATTCTGTATTTGGGTGCATTGTTCGTTGTACCCGACACCTATACAAATGTTTATGCTTGAGGTGGTGAGCTTATAGAAGAAACATACATAATGTTGAAATCGTTAAGAGTGCATAATGCACTGGTATGTGGTCACAGGTCTCTCTAGATCGATCTGGCTGATAGTGATCATCAACTAATGATGACAAACTGTACTCTAGCTGCATACAAGATGGTGGCCAACACCTACTAAGAAAGTGTAGTGAGGACCTAGTCCCACTACAAGTATTTTGTAACTGTTTGTAGAGGTCCATTGCAGTCGGAGGAACGCTTGTTTATGTGTGGCCAATCTCTCCTGAGGATGTAGTGTAGTTAGTCACAATACAGATGTTGTTGATGAGGACAGTGAGGCGTGTCCCTAATCACACACGTATGAGAGTATGGACTAGAGCGCGTGTTGTAATCCGTTATTTGCTGGTTTTTCTTGTTGAATGATGTGTTATTCAACACTCACAAATCATTGATCAGTGACTGTTTCCTAAAGGGTAGATGTAATGGGGCCATTCCTGCTAGAAGTGTGTTTGTAAGTATGATGAATTGTGCATGTTCTTGTTAACAGATGATGTTGGTACTCTTCTGTCTTTGAACTATTTGAAATGAGGGGCGAATGTTAGGAATCTATTTATTCCATATGAGTGTTGGTAAATGTTGTTCTGATTTTGTTCAGTGATTTGTTATTACACACGTAGAATGGATATTGCTAGAGGTTGATGTAGAATAGAAGTGGTTAGTTTAGTTTGGAGAAGATATGAGTGATATCCTAAACAATGGGAAATCAAGCATTGTGTATATAGTCCATGTTTTTTGATTTAATAGATACACAGGGTTGTTGAAAATCCATCATATATAGGATTTACGTTTATTTTGTATTTAAAGTCTAGGTAGCCGGTACGGTGCGGGTACGGGTACAAGGATCCGGTATGCTGATACGGCAATTTTTTTGGGGGCTCGAGTATGGCACTTGGGTAGGGCAGTACAATATACATATAAAATATTAAAAATATTTTGAAAAGTAACAAGATAAGCAAAATTCCAGCCTTACACATGCATAGATTAAACAAATTTGAAATATACATAAGTGAAATAGCAACAAAAGTTAAAACATATTGATAAAATATTGTTCGAACTTATAAGCAGTATATTGTTCAAATCAAAATGTTACAATGTATTATGTAACATTGTAAACACAAAAATGAAGATACATCAACATTCTAATTGGGAATAGTCTAATGGCTCCGCATCTTCTCCAATGTCTTCAATGAGAGCATCACTACCATCACGTGGTTCATTAAAACCACAAGCATTAGGAGTACAACCAGAACCATCAACAATGCCGCTCTCGCTAGCCCCACTTTGTAGCTCACGCAAAGTACCATCTAGGTCCGAGTCTAGCAATGAAAGTTGGGCAATGGGAACATCCAAGTTTGGAGTCTTTGGGTCTATATCCCAACACTATGTTGGCCCTTTCCTGTACCCATCCTTCTTATGTGATAAAAGGCACATGTTAGAATGCACAAAGACCAAATCCTCCGCCTTTTTTGCTCTCAACTTGTTGTGGTTAACTGAGTGGATAATTGAGTATGTACCCCAATTCCTCTCAGTTGAAGAAGAACTCACAACCTATTGAGGCAAGCCGCAAAGTCAATGCAAAATTAAAATTTTAAATTTATAAAAGTAAAAAGAAAGAGTTAAGAAATTCAAAAAATTAAAATCTTACTTGTGATAAAACTTTTATTGCAAGTGGCATGAGGTAGGTGTATGCTTGTCTATGGAGGTACCACCACGAATAAGCATCCATGGACCATCATGTATTTGTCACAAAGAGCGCTAATGGAGTGATCCCTGGAGGATATGAAATTCACAAACTCACCTCTAATCATGTCTTTTACTTCTGGATATGGGAAGATTCTAGCAAATGCCGCCTTATACCCCTCACTAACTTCAACATTCCTATATGGTGGGACCCTCCTAGGCATAAAAAAGATCTCTGTGCTATATTATTTTGGAGTCAAGGCAAAAGCAAGAAGATGCAATGGAGTAGTCATTTTGTTCCACCTTTCAATGAGATGTGACCGCACTTTGTAGGATCTTGCGCTTTGGCATTTATGATGGTCTTAATTGACTCAATCATTGAGTCAATTCCATCATAAATCTTACCCATGCATGGATGATCCATATCAACAAATCTCAACATACTCACGATAGGCTTAGTAAAACTAAGTAATCCACTCGATCCTACCATGCTTCATCAAGGATCAGCAATTTCACATTTCTAGCCCTCACTATTTGCTTGCCTCCTTACACTCCAAAGGTCACTGATAACCATGCCACTCAATGCCTCTCGCACCTTCACAAGCCGTCTCAAGACGAGCGTGTGCGAGGCAAATCGAGTCTCAACAACCTAATAAGAAATCAAAAGAAATAAAATTAAGACAAGTAAATTTAAAACATTCAAAATTCTACAAATTACAAACTTATAAAATTAATTTAATAAATTTATAAAAATAAATTTTAAAAACTAATAATTATTTTAAAAAATTAAAAAGAATGTTATGGGTCACCTTCAATAGCTGCAATGTCGAGAATTTACGAAAGATGGCTTGGGACATGTGGTGGGTGCTGACGAATATTTGAATCTCACTTGCCTCCTCATATACTTTTTTGTTCCAAACAACTTTTGTGCCCAATTTTTGTAACATTAAGTTGAGGAATGAACCACACAAGGTGTCCAAAATATGTGTCCATACCGTGCCTCAACCAACAACCCTGTAGCTCTACAATTTTTAGCATTGTTCGTTACAACTTGGACAACATTTTGAGGCCCCACCGCCTCAATAGATTTTATGAGGATGTTGGCAATGAATTGGGCATCCTTCACTTGCCCCTCACAATCAATAGCCCTGAGAAACATTGCCCCTTTAGGACACATTGCAACCACATTGATCAATGGCCTATTTGCTGTATCTTTCCATCCGTCAGAAACGATGGACACTCTTGTTTTGAGCCATTGATTCTTGATGGGTAGCAATGAGTCTTCAACTTTTTTTTTTTTCTTGACAATAAGGTGGTGCACACCTTTTCATACCTTGGGCTAATGTACCCTTTAGGGGCTTCATTAATACATCTCACCATATCTTGCCAAAATGGTGATCTAACAACATTAAATGGGACACCACATGCATAAATAAAATGATCAACACTTTGGTCAACTATGTCCTTGCTTTCATTCTAGAATGCCCTTTCCAATGGGCCTACATCTTTTGTTCTTTGTGAGAAAGAAGTGAATCCTCTTCCCCTCTAGTTGCAATAGGTGTAGATAAAAATGGGCGATCTGGGGCCACAACATCAACAAAAGGAGGAACAAGTGGCTTGCTAATGCTATGTGATCTTCCTTTTCTTGACATAGGATGCTTGGATTTTAATGCAATTGCTGCATTTGCTTCCTCTTGCTCTTTGATGTATGCAAGGGTCTTTGCACGTGGCAACCCCTTTCCATCCATCCCTCCACATGTTCTAATTCCGTGGCCAATAGCCCCACACAAATGGGCTTTCACCCGACTGTAGGAGCTCTTAAATTGCATATTACATTGTGAGCAAACCCAAATAAAGCCCCCTCCACCTGGTAATTGTTCTAGTTGTTTGACATGCCTCCAAAGGGGGGAGGATGAATCACTTTTGTTAGGGAGACCTTTACTACCTTAACCCACAGAACTAGAATTGGCAGCCATTTTAACTGCACAATGCATTTAAAAAAAATGAAAACAAATATAGTCTTGAGAAAATGTTGAAACTTAAAAATTAAAATTTAAATGAAATCAAATGTAGAAAAATGAAGCTTAAAACAATAACAATAAACAAACAAAAAAGACAACTACAAAATAATAAAATATTAAATACAACTAAAATACTTTAAAAAAATCACAAAATATTTACCTCAATTCACCCAACACCAATAATGCAAGCTCCTTGAACTCCTTGGCACTGATTGCAAGCTCCTTCAACTATATGGCACTTGAAATCAACCCTAAGCAATTGAAAATAGTGGAAAAATTGAAGGTGAGAGTCAAGTATGCAAATAAGTGGCAAGAATGCAAATGTGAGGTAAATGACTTGTTGTTGTTACAGAGTTTGGGGGCACAAATTAGGGTTTAAAAGAATAATTTATTGTTTAAAAAGTCGGTTTGACTTTTTTTTTGGACCAAAACACAAAAATAAAATAAAATCATGAATACTTGGCGGGTATGTCCGGGTACAGGCAGGGTTCTTCTTGTAGGGCCTGGGTATGTCTATAGATGTACCCATACGTACTTGAGCCTTGTAGGAAGAACCCTGCCCGTATCCCCTGCGAACCGTACCTGAACCCTGTATCGGGGACTTACCGAACCGGTTCCTGCTGTCCCTAGGGGACGTACCGGCTACGTAGTTTAAAATTAATTTAGAATTATAGTTTTTTTAAATTTTGGTAACATTTTAAATTTATTAATAGTTGCTTAATGTCAAATGTTCATAAATATATGTATATGCAATTGTAAATTATTTTATGAATATAAAGCCGATTAATGATTAATAATTGATAGTTTAGCAGTATACAATGAAGTCATCAACAATTGTCTGGGACCTGGATTCTGAGGTTTATAAAAATGTAGATTTATATTCTTCGAATAATAATCTGCTTTGGAATAGGAAAATTTTAGTATTACGGTCTTAATCCTCAGGTCCAATAACTTCCACTTTAGTTTGTCTTTAGGTACTAGATATTAGAAAATATGCTTTACTTTTAGCATATTCAACTTAGATATTAATTTTTATTAATATTTTGATTTAGAATTGGGTTTTAGTTTTACTTTTGGATTCTAGATATTAGCAGAAATTAATGAATACTTTAGGTTTTTAATTAGTATTAAATATTAAGTCTTTTTAATTTGTATTAAATAATAGGTTTTAATTAGATTTAATATTAAATTTTAATCTTAAATTAAAATTGTATTTTATCATTAAATTATAGTGTTCAAATTTAATGACTTATTTTTATTGGCTGGCAAACATCCTTCAAATTCGCCTTTTGACTTAGATCCCGAGCCTTTGGAGCATGTGCACTACATTCTATGTAATGGAAGGCTGCAATATGGTATTTGACAATGTATAGGGCAAGTAATTTATGATCATGTTCTTTGTGGTGTCTGTAGAATACTACTCAGCCTAGAGGTGGCTTTTGGTGTTAACATTCTATGCTGCTGTTGTATCCAGGCTTTAAGTTTTAACTAGAACTATTCAGTATACATTTTTTGCTTTTTATTTGAAAATTTTAATACCAAGTTGGAAAATGTAAGGTTAACTTGGCTGGCTTTGCTAAAATTCATATTTACCTCACATCCATTAAAAATTTCAACATCTTCACGATTGATTCCTTTTTCATTTCCATAAAATTGTGGGGCTGACTTTTAAAAATTTAAAATCAAACCTAGGAAAGTTCCTTGGTTGTTTCTGGCTTCGTGTTGGAGAATATTATGCAAGGCCAGTTGGTAGCAAATTTTACATATACTATTGGGTAGGGTGATGTGGTCCAACATTTTTTTTGCAAGTCTTTTGCCTATCAACATTTTGTCAAAGTTTCCCACCTTTAATAAAAAATGGTAGGAACTATTTAGTGCAGGTATCAACCTTGCTGGTCCAAAAGTTCTTGTAGAAACTGTTATGTTGCAAATAGTCGATGAGCAAATCTGTTTCCAACAAGTTGTTCGAAAATTTATGATTGCCAAGTCTAGAAATAACCCAAGTTCTCTAACAGCAGCAGTACTATGAAACTTTCTACTAGGAAACATCAAGCTAAATGAGAGAGGGCAGATAAACAGTGTTAGTCCGCTGATAGCCTTCATTAGGATATTTTCCTACCTTGAATTTTCAGCTGTCTTTGCTTTATTTGTTAGTCTGGAATAAAGTCAAATGGAGTGTGGAAAATGATAGAAAAGAGGAAGAACGAAAGTTCTTGTAGAAATTGTTACGTTACAATTCCAATATTTATAATTGCCGAGTCTAGAGAGAACCCGAGCAGCAGCAGTACTACGACCTTCCTACTAGGAAACATCAATCTAAATGAGACAGGGTAGATAAACAGTTAGTCTTTGTTGATAGCATTCATTAGTATGTTTACCTTGAATTTTCAGCTACATCTTTGCTTTATCTGTTAGTTTGGAATAAAGCCAAATGGAGTGTGGGGAACAGTAGAAAAGAGGAAGAACAAAAGTTGGAAATGGAATGGGAGGGAAATTATAGACGAGTAAGGATGAGTGGGAGAGGAGGAATGTAATTAAATAAAGAGAACTAAAAGAGAAAATGTTAAAGACAAGATATATACTAAATACCAAAATAAATCAATATACGACAAAAATCATAACACCATATGGGTAATGGTGAATATTTGATTTGATTGTGGACTTGAGTTCGTAGTCTGTGTGCATATAGCAACTTTGTTGTTTGTTTCAACTTTCAGATGTGCAGACCAAAAATGTCATTAGTAAAAAAATCGATAAACAATTAAAAATTTGTTGATACATATTGTTTTAACTTATGATGGAACTAATAGCGGAATAATGAAATAATATTTTGACTTGCTAATGTCAACTCTTTTTCAGTGATTGTGATCTAGACTGTTTCGGTATGGGTACGGGTATGGTACGCTGAAATGGCAAAATTTTAAAAACCTCGGGTACGGTACACTGTGGGTACATTTGTACAATATATTTTTAAAAAGTAAGAAAATATATATATATATATATATATATATATATATATATATATATATATATATATATATTTAAAGAAAACAAGCAGCTTATAGTCTCAGCAACCTATAAAATATTAGAAGGCAATCTACTAATGGGCTCACAAACATTCCACTTATTGTTAAGGCCCAGGGAAAGGTTTGGGGAGAAGATAATCTTTTGATAGAGTTATTTGGACGTAGCCTCTTAGAGAAGGGGCCCTTTGAGCCACCTCACAGTATCCCAAAAGTCATTCTCATCCTCCACAAGTAGTCCAGTAGAGGGAGCTGTGAAAGCATTTCTGAGCATTGCATACATTCTGCACTGAGATTGAGGAAGCTTATAGAAAGCTTTAAGGTCTGTCCATTCCATCCACTTCCCAAATCTGTACAAGTCATGAAATATTTTAATTCCTTTCTCAAACCAAAGGAGCGCAGAGCAGCCTCTTGTCAAGGCAAGGATCTTGTCATTATATTTCAGATTCGACAAAATTGATTTTTAGGCTTGGCACCTAGTGTCAAACAAAGAGAAGATAGGCTTCCCAACCACCAAGTGCTTCACTTGTTCCCATGCCTTCCAAATTGACTGAAGAATAAAGGACCCATGAGGAGCAACATGAAAGCACCGAAATAGTAAGTTAACCAAATGAAGTCCTTTTCATCTCTCTTGACCCTTCGGAGCCTATTGGCAATATTGAATCTCACATGAACTTTCCAAGGTTCACTTCCAGTCAAAGCCCTCAAGTTTAATTTATTTATTTGCACGTTAAAAAAAACCATGTGGATACGCTGTGGGTATGCACCCACAGGCCTTGGGTACATCCTGGGTACGGATTGTGGGTACATCCCGGGTACGTATCAAACCTGGTACGGGGAGTACTTGGTGTTTCCGGGCAGTCTAGATTGTGATTATGTATGTATACATACACACATGAATACACACTTTGGAGTCCACACTCGCCTCAACTTATTGCCATAATTCTATTGTTACTTTAGTATTTATAATTTTCTTTTTTTGATTGATAAATGTGGGATCAATTAGAGGGACAAATCCCAAGGTGAAATTTAAACAATGCACAGAAATTGCCAGTGGCATAAGGATAAAGGCAGTGTCAAATATTTTGGCTTAGATATTAATTTTTTTTATTAATAGTCTATTAGGCAAATAATGTAGTGTTCTCATTATTATTGTAATTGTTGTAAAATGAATAATTATGTTAATAATTATTCATTAAATAGTAGATGTATATGTTTGTTATAACCAACAATATATGCGTTGTATAATTTGTTACACCCGTATTGTTATAAACGGGTCATTTGTTCCTTATTTTGTAGGAGGTAGTTTTCCTACCTCCGTGGCTATATAATAACCATTCTATTGTGCTAAAAAATACACAGCAGTATAATATTGAATATCATTCTTGCTGCGTACAATCTCTGGTTCCCATCATAGTCTGTGTAAAGCATTAGATTTTGGTTTCACTTTCAGATTTTAGATATTAGCATAAATTAATGAATACTTTAGTTTTTTAAATTAGTTTTGAATATTAGATTTTTAAATTAGATTTATCTAATCAATGCTACTAATAGAACAGATGGGTAGCCGGGCAAGTAAATCAGATTGCCCCTGGATGGCTGGCAAATCAACTCAACTGATGCCTATAACATTAAATCGTATGTTAATATTTATTATGTTATATACAAAATACTAGAGTAGTGCAATAGTATATAATATTGTGTTATCTTAATTGCTAGCCACAAGTCGTTCTATATATATTTTTACATTTATTGAATTATAATCTTAAAATAAATTATATTCTTTGAATTTAATCATTATTTTTTACCCCAATTTTTATTGGCTGCCAAATTTCTTTTGAATTTGCCTCTTGACTTAGATCCCAAACCTCTGGAGCATGAGCACTATATTCTATGTTATGGAAGGCTGCAATATGTTATTTGACAATTTGTAGAGCAAATAAATTTTCATGAGTCTTTGTGGTGTTAAAAGACACCTTTGTAGAATACTTAACTACTCAGCCTGGTTTTGTGTATTAACTTTCTATGCTGCCGTTGTATCTGGGCCTTAAAGTTTTTACTAGATATTATTGAATGTAAAGTTTTGTTTTTTATTTGAAAACTTTATTGCCAACTTGGAAAATGTTAGTTGAACTTGGTTGGGTTTGCTAAAATTGATCTTTAGCTCACATCTTTCTTCAGTTCCATAAATTTCCGTAAATTTGTGGGGATAACTTTTAAAAGCAAGCCTAGGAAAGTACCTTGGGTGTTTCTGGCTTAGTGTTGGAGAATAAGGCCAGTTGGTAGAAAGTTTACACATTTTCTGTTGGGTAGGGAGACAGGGATCAACATTTTGTCAAAGTTTCCCACCCTTCTACATTGAAAATGGTTGGAGCTATTTAGTGCAGGTATCACCTTACTGGTTCAAATGTTCTTGCAGAAACTATAATATTGCAAGCAGTTGATAGCAAATTTATTTTCAACAAGTTGTTCCAAAATTTATAATTGCCAAGTCTATAGAGAACCCAAGTTCTATAACATCAGCATTACTATGACCTTTCTTCTAGGAAACATCAAGCTAAATGAGAGGGGCGGATAATACAATGTTGTCTCTGCTGATAGCGTTTATTATGATGTTTTCCTATCTGAAATTTCAGCCATGTCTTTGCTTTATCTGTTAGTCTGAAATAAAGCCAAGTGGGGCCTGGGGAATAGTAGAAAAGAGGAAGAACAAATGGCAGAAATGGGATGGAAGAGAAATTATAGATGAGAGGGAGAGGAGGGAGGATGGAGGTGGGATGTAATTATGCAAAGAAAAAATAAAATGGAAAATGCTAAAGGACGAGATATACTAGATTTCAAAATAAATCAAAATGTGACGAAAATCATGACACCAATTGGGTAACACTGAATATTTGATTTGATTGTGGTCTTGAGTGAGTTTGTCTGTGTGCCCTGTGCATGCAGCCGTTTGTTGTTTGTTTCAGATGTGTAGTGAAGCAAAAATATGTCAATGGAAAAAAAATGATGAGCTATTAAATATATGCTGATACATATTGCTACGGTGAAAATAATAGCAGAATATTGAAACAATATCAAGAATAACATAACTTTTAAAAGATTAAATGTTTTGACTTGCCAATGTCAACTCTTTTTCACTGATTGTGATTGTGTATGTGTCCATGACTCCATACACACTTGAATACACACATTTGAGTCTGTACGTGCCTCATTTTACAGCCACAATTCTATTGTATATAATTATTACTATTACTATAGTATTATCATTTTCTTTTTTTGCTTGGTAAATACGGGATCAATGAGAGGGACGGCTCCCAAGATGAAACATAAACAATGTGCAGGAACAGAAACTGCGAGTGGCATAAAGATAAAGGCAGTGTCAACAGGGCTTGGCCTGAAGAGAGGCGGATCAAAGCATATTCCTTAACCATGCCAGGAAGAGCTTCTGAAAACAATAAAGATAAGTAAAACTTGAAGTCCTAAACTAAATGACAAACTACAAAACCTCTTACAACTCTCAAAAAATGAAGACAGTAGGAACCTGCTCTGATGATGCTGAACTGGTCTGGAGAAATTTGTGAGACCAATGTCTGACAAAGGAACTGAGATGTCTAATGGAGATAAGGGATCGGTAGGACCCTCTAAATTTAAATGTTTCACCTTTGCATTGGAGTGAGCTCCCAGAAGATGGCAGAGATGAAAAAAGAGTGGGAAGGAACAAGAGGCTTAAAACCATCAGATCAAGGATTTTTTTTTCATGCCAAACAAGAGTGGCCACTTCTGCTGCATGAATGCAAAGAAGCTCCTCTGGCCAAAAGTTAAACCCTTGTATCATCTGGATCATTCTCTTGTTATTGGACAATGAAGCACAATTTGTTAATTTGGGAGTGTTTAGAAATTCTGCTGGATTTGAATCAGCTGGAGTTATGCTACACAAATATCATTGCCCCGCTGCATTAGAATCAGCTGTGCTTACATTATTCATCATAACAAATTAGGAAACAATGTTCATCATGAATATTGATTTTCTAAATGCTTCTTATTGTACACCATTGAATTCTAGTCCTTGGCAATGTACTAATTGCAGTGCCTACTAGAATACAACATTGCAAGTGACATTTCAATTAGCTTATTACTAATGGGCATCAGGATTGTTAACAAGCAATCTGTATTGGTTTCCTTTTCTGGCCGGGAGAACATTTATTTTGTAGCCAGTCAAAACTAGGGTCTTTTTGGCATCTGACAAGGGACAGCTTTATATTGAGAGTGGATTTAATTTTATTTACTAGAGAACCATTGAATGCAGCTTTTGCTGCGAAAATATACCGTGTTAAAAACTAGTGGGCTCTTTTCTCCACTGTCTGTTGGGGCCTGATATGTCTTTAATATTTTAAAGCAGATCATTAGCTATTATCTATTTAGGGGATATGTTTGCTAGGATTGGCAGAGCTTATTCACAGGGTTTGTTGTGTTAGTTTGGTTAGTGCCAATGGTCGTATTCTTTTCCTTCTGTCTGCTTCACATGTTGTGTTGGGTAGACAGAGGCGCGAGGCTGTACCTCATGATGGAATGCTAAAAAAATGAGCTTTTCGATGGGCCCTCATAAAATTTTAAAAGTTCAAAACAAAGGAACTTTGCTATCGAATAAGTTATGCAGATGTAAGCTATTCAGATCTCAGCAAATCTTTACTTCTAGTAATTCCCAAAACATCTAATTAATTGACTGGATTTGTGTTGTTATAGGTATCATCTGCTGCCCCAATTGTTACTGGTTTACCACCAGAGAGGCCAGGCGAGGCCGAGTGTCCTGTATGTTTATCAATGCCTTATACTTACATTTTGGGCTCTATTCTTGCCTCTGATAATTTTCTAATTTATTTTCTAATTTCTCCTGCATGATTTGATCTCATATCATGGCACTCAGTTTTATATGAAGCATGGTATCTGCAAATTTGGTGCTAATTGCAAGTTTCATCATCCTAAAGATAGGTTGGAAACTCTTAAATCATTGGAGGACAAGGCAGACGGAAGTGAGGTTGTTTTGCATTCTGAGCAATTCTATCTAATCATTTATCAACCAATTCATGGTCTTTGTTAAGTTTCTTTTTGAGCTGAAGTGTCTTTTCTTATATGTTTACAGGTGAAACCCATTGTAGCCGATAGTGAGCAACTACCCAGCAGACCTGGAGAGCCCGAGTGTGATGTAAGTTATATAGTGATGTTTTAGGAACTGTTTGTTTTTTTCGTATTTTGCATCTGACTCCATTTTGGGTTAATTGCTTGTTGCTTTAACTGCCATTTGTGGGGCTCAGTATTTTATGAAGAAAGGTACCTGCAAATTTGGAGCCAAATGCAAGTTTGACCATCCCAAAGATAAATGGGAATCTGCAAAAGCATTAGATCAGAAAGGTAATGAAGATGTTGCTATAACTGGAGGAAAAGCAGAACCAGGTTTGTCTGGAGCTGTCAATGATAAAACAGAGATGAAAGTCAATCCTGTAAAGCCCGCAATTGGTCAAAACTCAAAGGGCTTGCCAATAAGACCTGTAAGCACCTGGTTACATTTATACATTGGTCATTCCTTGGAATCTGATGACACGCAGCATTTTGGGTTTCTGTATATTTATACTGGTTCAAAGTACAATGTCATATTTTGAGTGCTGTTTTCCATATCAAGTGAAACCTTGGATTGAATCTCAGAGACTTTTTATTTTATATGGTTCATATTCTATTTAGTTGGGATGCCCTATGCTTTTTGACATTCTATGGTTGCATCGAGCTTGTTTGGATAATGCTGTCGGTTTTGTTCAGAGTGCAAATGTTTAGTGTTTTATATAATCATGATTTTTGGCATTCGTCACAAGAAAAGATTTAGCACTCTTCAGTGATATAATACACTGTTTAACCAGTAATTGTTGGGTCATATACCTAAAAACTAGCAGATTCGTAGAATGATCGATTACTAGAGTAGAACATCTGACAGAAAACATTTAGTCATTTTTAATATTTTCTCTATAGTAATTATGGATTAAATAATTTTGCAGGGTGAAACAGATTGCCCTTTTTATGTAAAAAATGGAAGGTAATTCTGTAACATTATGCATTTTCTTTATGGCATTCCTTTTCCTATACTAAATTATAATTTCAATCTTTTTATTCTCGTTGTGGTATATGCTCAATTTGCATGTATTTAATTGTGCATTTCAGTTGCAAATATGGAGTAAACTGCCGATTCAATCACCCTGAGAGGATAAGTAAGTTCTCATGGATATGTAGAATGGAGATATTGGGAAATTGTTCATTTATTTGGTGCTCATTAACTACTTAAAGCCTTGCCATTTATTTGTCTTGTGTTTTGACAGTAAATCCACCATCTACCGTTATGCCACTTATTTTTAGCCAGAATCAACCTTTGGTTGCTTATCCAGGGGTAAGCAAAAATCTTTCTATTTGGTATTTCATCTTGCCAAAATTTCAAAATATGTTTACAACATGATCTAATTTCATCAACCTGCTATTAGGTTTAGCCAACTAAAGTTTCAGTTTAAAGAGAATTTTTCTTTGAGGGTTAAGATGTGACTAGTATATGATGCCTATAACAATTCGTCTATATAAATTCTTCAGATGCTTCCGCAACATTCATTAGGAGTTAATATTCCTCCCCAGCGCCCTGGAGAGCCTGAATGTACGGTAAGTACTTCACTTAAATGTTTTTTTTTTTAACATGGAATGAATATCTACGTGTAGAAATTTTTGGTTGTGTTCTATCCTATTACTCTTCAGGGGGCTCTGACAATCTGACTGAACATTCTTCTATTTCCTTCGTGCTTTCCATGACTTAATCAGTCATGGCAATGTCCGAAATTTGAAATGTGTATTGATGTGAAAACTGAAAATTGAACGGGCCTCAATAACTTCTTGGAACTGCCAAAGAGTTGAAATTATTTCGAAGTGGCCATATTATCCTTTGTAGATTGTTTCTGTTATCATTCCAATCTAGATCTTATCAGCATAACTGAGCTTCAAGTTATTGTGAATAGCACTGTGTTTTTTTGTAGGTGTAATTTTGTTTGTTAATGAAGTCACCTGCATAATCTCGAGCCTTGTTTTTCATGGCATTGCCTCTGCTATCAAAAAGGCGTTTGGATGTAAAGCACTTGCAGGCTTCAGAGAGTTATAAGTATAACCCTTCTAGTCTGTTCCAGGATCCATAGTCATACCTAGTACTGTTCTCAATCTATCCTATCCCAGAGTCATCGAGAGGAGCACTTAGTAGGCACTTGAAATAAATGTGGAAGAGATATTGCACAACTGCTACTGTATAAATGTTCTAGAAGCTAATTCTTGTAAGGTCATGTTGTCATTAATTTGCATGTAGGGGTTTATGATTTGTATGTAAAGTTTATACATTTGGAAAATTTTAGAGGCTGCTCTGAAGTTTTTTATATGTTGTAGTCTACGGCATTTCTTCTTTATTCTCTTTGATAGAGGGGTCTACTATATATGTACATGCACCAGTTGTGCTCTCTTGTAGCTACCTGCTTGCTTTTGCGAGTATATGTCTTTCTTCATAATCCAGCGCATGCTATTAGCTCTCTTTTTGACGAGGATACAAAATCTGTGTAGAATCATAGTTTTAATTATTCATTAAGCCTTTTGATGGCCAACTGTATTGAGGTCCTTCAATGCCAGTGTGCGCTGTGTACTTTATGAATATATGGTTTTTCATAGTGTTGCTAGTTGTAAATTATTTCAGGACTTAAAACTCTATAGCATAGATTACTGTGCACTGAATGCTTGTTACTCTGCAGTTCTATATGAAAACTGGTGAATGCAAGTTTGGGCCCTCATGCAAGTATAATCACCCTCTAAATAGATTTGAACCACCTGCAAAGTTGACTCTGGCGGGCCTCCCAAGGCGAGAGGTATGTGATTCTAATCAAGATCTAAATGCATACTTTTCCGTCAAAGTTTATCAGCATAATATTGGGCTCATATTGTGAACACCATTTCTTAGGGCGAAACTGTTTGTTTGTTCTATCTGAAAACTGGTATCTGCAAGTTTAGTGCAAATTGCAAGTTTGATCACCCCCCTCCAGGAGAACTTGACCCAGCTCATGCTTACCCAACTGTGAAGTTGACACTTGCAGGATATCCACGGCGAGAGGTATGTACAGTCTAATCATGCATACGTATATATATTTTAAAGTTAAATTCAATCATCATCACTGAATATTATATTATCTGGGAATTGATTCCTTCGTAGGGAGAGCCTACTTGTGAGTTCTACATGAAAACTGGAACTTGCAAGTATGGTGCAACCTGCAAGTACGATCATCCGCCCCCAGGAGAAGCTGTAGCCAAAGCTGTTGCAAAGTCATCAACAAACGGAAATACTTCAAATGATGAAAATGAATTGAACACAGATCCAGGTAGAATGATAGAACATATACATTTGCGGGTATTTTTCACGTTCTGCTGTTATATTAATATGTAGCAATGTTTTGTACACTGAAATTGATTCGTCACAATTGAAGATAAGTCACATGTATCATAAGGACTTAACAATTTTTATCGTCACCGTGTTGATAATTTTTCTCCATGGTTTGGGATAAGTTGCTTTTGTAATTGGGAAGCTTAGAGTGAAAATCATTGAGAGCTGAATTTTGCTTTCTTACCAGGTAAAGCTGGAGTTCAAGTCACAAATGAAGATATCGAAGATGACGAGGATGAGAAGAATTTGCTTTAATTATATTATTTTGATGTTTGAAGCAGAAGAGAGTTTTTTGTAAGTTTATGATTTTGATGGTTGTAGCAGAAGAGGCGGAATTTGATCCAAGTTCATGATTTTGATGGATGAAGTTGCAGAGACGGCAGATATAAGTACAGGGCTTAAATTTGTTGCTGTTAAATTGTTATTTTATTAGTCAATTTCACAAAGACGTTTCAGTCACAGGCTTCATCTATTGTTCAACTCTTGGTACAGTGAGTTTACAATGAAAGTTGCATATCCCCCTACTTGAGGATTTAATTCCTTTATAATACTCTTACTTCTCTGAGATAGCGTGGAAGAATTTATATGCATCTACTAAAATTTTGTTATAGCTTTACATGTTTTACTTTGATTTACTCATGTTTTTGAGCAGCTTAGGTGGTTCATTTTGCAGATATGATTAGCAGTTCCAATATTTTTGATTACTAATATTGTTTAATTTATTTACTTGGAGAAAGTGTACGTAGCTAGCTTATTTACTTATTTTAACCTTTTCACTAGGAAGGTCTGAATTATGAAAGTAATAATATGCCCATTTTAATTATGAGGGAAGTTTAAGCTGAAATGTTTAGGCACACCATTGAGTTTTTTTCCATTAAAATATGAGTTGTTGCTGCTGAAAGTTTGTTTTCTGTGGGTATGATTTCAAGGGTGGTTTTGTTTTTGAAAATTAAATTGTATTGTCAATGAACTTTGTTTATATAGAGCTAATGCTGTCTGTCACTGTCACCTGGTGACCGGTTAGTGATATTAATATATACTCACACCCATTTCAATTGATTTGAATCTTATATTTAATATCAAAGATGCTACTAAAAATAACTAAAATTTGCATGTTGGGTGTGAAGTGTAGTCTAGTACCAGATTTAGCAGCACTTGGTGAAATCTATGTATTATTGCTTACATGCTGTTACACATTTTTTTCTCTTACGGGATTGTTTGTGTCTGACACGGGTCTTATCATGTCATTGCAATGAGAAGCATGTGACTGAACACTTTGTGAATCGGCCTGATTGATTTGCAGACATGTTATACTGTAGCTTGTTTGCGGTCCTTTTCATGGTGTGTACATTAATGTTTGGTGGGGGGACTATAATCGGTAGTCTGTTAAAATATTATCTAAATGTAGAGATAGACATTGACATTTTATACATCAATTATGCTTATAATGTTCACAAAAGAACTTGCTGATTTTCAATTATATAATAAGATTGGTATTGTGTTTTTTGTACTTAATTCCATAGTTACCAGGTTCGGCCGGATCTGTACGAAATCCGGTTCGAACCGTATTTTTTGAAGCAACCGAATAAATCCGGTTCGGTTCGGCCTTGTTTTTGCAGATTTTTTTTCTTTTTTTGGCATATTTTTTTTTTGCGGTGAACAAACTGCAGTATGGAAAAAAATTTGCCATTTTTGGAAAGGGTCTGGGAAGATGTAGCAACAAAAACTTGCATGTGCCATAACTTTCATTCTGTGGCTCCGTTTCAGGTGTCGTCTTCTCTAAAAGTATATATTTTCTCGAGCTCTACGCATTGATGGCAATATTTTTCTTATTTTCATAAAATCCATTTTTGTACCTTTTTGGACCAAGCAACTTCTTGCAATCTTTTGAAAGAATCATTATGATGATGATGATTACGGTAGATGGATGCTTTTTTGTATGATTTGTCTATATATAATGATATAAGTATACAATAATATAAACTTATAATAATATAAGTATATATATTCCGAACCGGATTTTTCCGTATTTTTTCGGATTTTTTCGAGAACTCCAAATTTTCGGATTTTTTTGCCCTTCCGAATTTAATCGGATTTCCGAACCTGGTAACTATGCTTAATTCATCAAACTTGTGAAAATTAAGTTGAATTGAAATCCGTTTACAGAGATCACCGCATTGTAGTTTTTGGATATTTTAAACGGTACAATACAAGGATACAAAGAAGCAAAGCACGACTACATGCCTAAGCTTGTGGAGTGCACTGCTATTTGCAAAATTATGTGTATTTTTTGTATTCATGTTTTTTGAGAAATACAAAATCTGTTTACAGCGATTACTGCATTATATTCTTTGGAGATTTCAAACAGTAGAATACAAGGATACAAAGATGCAAAGCACGTCTACATACCTAAGCTTGTGGGGTGCATTGCTATTTGCAAAATTATTTGTATTTTTTGTATTCATGTTTTTTGAGAATTACTCGTCTTTATTAAAGGTTTTAGAGCAAATGAAAAAGCCTGATTGTTATCTTGCTTGCTAGTTGAAAATTGAAATTTGAAAACTGATCCTGGTGCTATTGTTTTTATTGAAGTTTTTAGAGCTAATAGAGGGGTCCTGAATGTTCTTCCATTGGCTGGTGGTTGGAAAATTGGCACATGGACAATTTTAGGTGCTATTGTTTTATTGAAGTTTTTAGAGGCGTTATAAAGGAACAGTTCTTCCCTAATAAGAGTTTCACATATAACTGAATAATTGTAACAAAATGTAGAATTTAGTGAAGATTAACATGAGATATGTAGTGCCCACTACTTTTTGACACTTATTTTTATTATGCTCTTGATTACTAGTTGCTTAGAGACATGAATATTGATATATTATTCTAGATTATATGGACATTTGATAATTATGGTGATTTGATTTTTATCATGGATTAGATGGATGCCTTGTTGACATCGGTAGACCTTTTTGTACATGTTGTAAAGTGTTGCTCTATTTATATATTGACATTTTGTAATCATAGCGGTTGTGACTATGTTTAGATGCATTGTCAAACCATGTGTTCATTGATATTGTGGTTTATTAATTATGTGATGATATTAGATAATCAACAAGTATATGAATTTCATGGTTTTCGTAAAATAGGAATTGTGATTATTGGTAATTGTAAATGATTAATTTATGTTAGAATTGCGACATCTTGATAATGACATTATTATGATGTATGCTAGGGATTCTATGATGTATGTTATGTGTTTTATTTTCGTGACATGTTGATGTGGCTTTGAGGCTGAAGGTGGTATAATTGTGGTTGTGTTTTTTATTTGTTTTGTGGATGTGATTTTAGTTTTAAAGTTATAATGTATCCTTGTATCCTTATCTTCTTAGGCTGTCAATGTACCCCTAATTAACTATGTAAATTGTTAGTATGTGTTAATGTATCAATTTGGTGAATGGGGCGTGGGGCGGGGGGGACAAGGTGCATGTGGTTATGTTGTAGTCTTTATTTTTAATTATTTAAATTTTAGGTGACATTGATTAGTGTGCCACCCCCTCACTTTAAATCTCGAATTTGGGATTTGAGCTCAATTTTTAAGGCTTGTGGAACAAGTTAAACCCTGTTCCACACTCTTTAATTTCTTCCTCCAACCTTACCTATGACTTGAGGGGTCATATTTAGGTTATAATCATGAAAATTTGATGGAAAAAGGTAATTAATTGCTCTCAATTCTTGATTTTCTAAACTGAATTTTGGAATGTGCAAATGGGAGCTTGTGTGCAAATTTGGTTGTGACATATCCTCAACCACCTATTTATGAGACTTTGAATTTTGTGTTGAGAGGGAAGGTGGATTCGCGGAGGATGAGGTGGTATCTTACATGGAGCCACATCACTTCTCCCTCCACCAAGTCTATTTATATCGATTCTTTTCAAGTTTCGGGGGTTACTTTGTGATTTTGGGCTTGGAATTAAAGAGGAGTTTTGTATGGTTGCTTGTGGAGAGGAGTTGAAGGGAAATTGCTTGGAAAAGGATCGTGCCATCAATGACAAGGTAGGGTTTTGATCCTAATTGTTTTCTTGTTCTTAATGTGTATGGAATGTTGAATTGAATGTATGTTTGTTTTGGGCTTGGGTAGTTTGCCTTAAGGAAGGCACAAGGAGAAAGAAAATGGGGGTCAAGAAGGAGGAGTAAGGGAGTTTGTGAGATTATGGTAGTGTGGGTAGGGTGTCCCATCTTATGAAGGCATAAGGGAATTTCTTGATTATTGTTGTATATTTTCATGAGGGAGTGATAAGAGACTTTGATGGAGTGATAAGAGTTTGAGGGAGGGATAAGAGATTATGTGTGATTGTTGTTATGGAGGTTTAAGGTGGACCCTTAACCCACTTGGAAGTTACAAGGTGGTGCCCCATGTTTCTTTTCTCCTATGACTCTAGAATTGAGTCTATGTGTTAATTGAAGTTGTAGATTTGTACCTTGATTGACTGTGAATTGTAGTCCTTGTTTGTATGCATGCTTGTAATGTGGAAGCCATTGTTTTTAAGTTGCCATTTGTTGTGAACATGTTTTATTGTTTCATGGTTGGAGCTCGAGGGCTAATGAGGGGTTGGTTTCACCCCTTCATTAGATTTATCGCTGGGAGGAGAGTGTTGCTTAGCTATCTTCCTTGTTTGTGTGTTGTAGTTGGGATGAAGAAGTTGCAGGATTAAATAAAAAAGAAGTTGCAGGAAATCGTTTTAGAAAATTGGGCATGTTGTCTCCACCATTTTCGGTGGAGGGCTCGTAACTTGCATTTTAGTTTCAGTCCTATTGTAATGTAAATGAATTAATTTGATATGGAGTTGTAGTAAGAAATAAGAGTTTGAAATGTTGGTGTATACTCTTGTTTTAGATTTCAAATCTACCTTGTAACAAGTTACAATGAATATGTATGTACTTTGAAATATGAATTTAATTGCAAATTTTGTAAAACATTGAAAATTGCAGTCTGTAATTTATTTGGAAAATTGTAAATCACTTGAAAGATTAATATCCCTATTATATCTCTTGGCTTTTCCATTTTAAATTCTTGTGAAGATTTAAATGAAGCTGCCCATTCTTCCGATAACTTGTTTATGGAAATTATCTAGTTTGTAGGAAGATAAAATTTAGGTTTTAAACTGTTACACCTATAGGATTTTGTGCAAAATACAAACCAGAAATGAATAATGTCCTTATTTGAGTATGTTTTCCCCCTGCAAATCTCATTATGGAAAATTAAGCTTTATATATATATATATATGTATGTATGTATGTATGTATGTATGTATGTATGTATGTATGTATGTATGTAAATTTACAAAAATCTCTGTAGGTTAATATAACATGATATTTGATCAAATATAATGTAGCCAAATTCTAAACAAACTTGATATACTGCAAATAATATGAACCCCAAAAGAAAATAGATATCCTTCTTCATTATTGAATAATCAATTACAATGTTTCCTAAATAGGAAAACAACTCCCAACTCAAGTTGCCAAGCAAACCCTAACTAACTTTTATTAAATCTACTCTAGGTGGCAGAATTTACTATTTGTAACAGTTTACTATAACATGTTATTCTTAGTAAGTTCACATGCTTATTCGTACGGGCACAAAAATTGTCACGCATCTTCTACATTCCTAAATTAGAGGAATTTCCAACTTTCTAACTCATAATGCAACTAATAGACTAAAATTAAAGTAATGCCTAAAAATATGAAAAAATCGAACTACAACTTAAATCCTAATTTTCAGCCTCAAGATGGTGAATTTAGGGCCTGAAAATGTGCCGAACCTTTTTCCAATTGGTAGGGCGAGTTTCCGGTGCATTCGTCTCATTGAAACATGTAGTTATAAAAAAAATAGACTCAAACAGACACCCGGAGCTCAAGTTATGACCTTGTTAAGTTTTTGCTAATTTTAGCGCATCATTCTCCCTTACTTGAAAAAAATGCAACTCTTGCAAGTTGTCTTTTTCAAACTGCTTCCATTTATCTGCATCTAACTTCTTAATCTCCCACTATATGACCCAAGTACTGTCCTCTTGTTCCAGTCCTTTCCAATGTATCAAATATTTGTTGTATTTCCCATGTCGCGTGTCCATTGTTTTCTTATTTGGAATCTGATCCACTTCTTCTTTCTTCTTCACCAGAACCTGCTGCCTCCAATCTACTACTTCGTCAATAATATCCCCTTCTGCACCATCCCAATGAAAATAATACAAATATGAAACATTAAACACTGGAGAAATATCAAAATTCCCAGGCAATTCTACTTCGTAAGCATTATCATTTATTTTTTTTTCACGATATTGCAAAGACCAATCTTCTTGTACTTCAGCGTGTTATAGATTCCTTTTGGAAACCTTTCCTTCCACAAATATACCATAACCAACTCACCAATTATAAATACCTTTCTCCATCTGTGCACATCTGCTATTTCCTTATACTTATCATTACTATTCTGTAGCTTATTTCACACTTTTTCCTGCAATTGTTGGATATGTTTGACAAATGTTTCTGCATCATCACTGACTCTGCCATCAACTAGTAGCTGTACCAAATCTAACACCCCATTTGGATTACTCCCATACACAATTGAAAATGGAGACTTTCATGTGGATCTATTTATGGAACCGTTATATGCAAACTCAACTTGTGGTAATGCTAAGTCCCATTGTTTCCACCCCCCATCTTTTCCCCCTAACGATGCATCTTAACAGGTTTCCCAAACTTCGATTGACCACCTCTGTTTTCCCATCAGTCTGAAGATGATAGGCACTACTGAACTGTAGTTGAGTTCCCAATTTCTTCAATAAAGTCCCCCAGAAGTAACTTAAGAACCTTGTGTCCCTATATGAAGTAATGGTTTTTGGAACACCATGCAAATGAACATCTTCTATGGAAAACAAATTTGCTACGCCTGTCGCATCACTTGTTTTCTTGTAGGCAATAAAATGAACCATCTTAGAAAACCTATCAACAACCACCAAAAATGAGTCATTACCTCGTGTTTTTGGTAATCCCAAAATAAAATCCATACTAAGATTTGTCCATGATCCTTTAAGAACAGACAACGACATATACAACCTTGTATTATGTGCATGGCCTTTCTAGACTTGGCGAATTCGACATCTCTCCCCATATCTTACCACATCTCTTTTTAGCTTTGGCCAATAGTATTTCTTTGCTACCAAAGCTATCGTCTTATCTTTACCAAAATGCCCAGCGAATCCTCCGCTATGATACTCTTTCACTATATTCTCTCTCATAAACCCAACTGGAATACATAGTTGGCGTCCCTTGAATAGGTAGCCATCCTGCAAAATGTAGTCATCCTGGACATCTCCTGCATTGTCTGACAATTGACGAATTAACCTTTCAACAATATCCTTGAAATCAGAATCAAAAGAATAGAAACCCTTTATTGCTTCAAAACCCACCACCTCATTTTCCATAGTGGTAAACAAAGTCACATGACTATTCAATGCATATGCAACTTGATTCTGTTTTCCTAATTTATGTTTTAGAGAAAAAATATAACCCTGCAAAAATGATACCCATTTTGTATGCCTACTATTTAACTTCTTTTGTGTATTCACATACTTCAGGGCTATGTGGTATGTAAATAACACAAACTCCTTAGGCACTAAGTAATGCCTCCAACGCCTTAATGCTTGTACAATTGCATAAAATTCCACATCATAAGTAGAGTAGTTCTTTCTTACCTCAGTCAGTTTGTCACTAAAATAAGCTACTGGATTTCCACCTTGACTTATAACAACACCAATACCCATATGCGAGGCGTCATAACCAACCTCAAACACTTTATCAAAATCTGGTAGTGCCAAAATGGGTGCCTCTGACACGTTCTTCTTAGAGAACTGAAAACTATCCTGAGCTGCCTTTGTCCACAAAAACTCCCTTCCTTTTGTGCAATCTGTTATAGGTGCTACAATACTGCTAATTTTTTTTATAAACTTTCTGTAAAATGTTGGTAGACCATGAAAGCTTCTTACCTCTGTTATACTACGTGGAGTAGGCCATTCAATAATAGCCTTTAGCTTTTCTGAGTCCATATGTACCCCATCTGCTGAAATAATAAAGCCCAAGAATACCAAACTCTCTTGCATAAATGTGCACTTCATATTTGCGTAGGGTTTCTCTTTCGTTAACACTTCATATATCACCCTTAGATGCCTCAAATGTTCTTCTTTAGTTTTACTAAAGATCAAGATATCATCAAAATAAACCGCAACAAACTTACCATTATATTCCCACAGCACGGTGTTCATCAGTCTCATAAAAGTACTAGGAGCATTGGATAACCTAAATGGCATCACCAACCACTCATATAATCCATTTTTTGTCTTGAATGTTGTTTTCCACTCGTCTCCTTCTCTGATTCAAATCTGATGGTAACCACTTCAAAGATCAATCTTGGTGAAATACCTAGATCTAGCAAGCACATCCATCATATCATTAAGGCGAGGTATTTGGAACCTATACTTGATTGTAATTTTATTGATTGCTCTGCTATCCGTGCACATTCTCCATGTTCCATCCGTCTTTGGTGTTAATAAAGTTGGGGTTGCACACAGACTCATGCTCTCCCTTACGAACCTCTTTGTCACGAGCTCTGCCACTTGCCTATTCAACTCTACATGCAATGTCGGGCTCATCCTATAAGCCGCTTCATTTGGGAGTGAAGACCCTGTAATCAAATCAATATGGTTTTGAATATCTTCTTTGGGCAGTAATCCGTTTGGTAGCTCATCAGGAATAACATCAGAAAATTCGTCTATTAATTCTGTTGTTTTTACTAGTATTTGTGCACTTGCAAGTTCATCCTTATTTGCGACTAGTGCATAACAAAAACCAGTTGCCTTTGCCTCTTTTACAAATTCCTTTGCAGAAAGCATATTTTCAGCCTTCCCCTCTTCCTTAAGAGGTAGCAAAACTATTTTTGTGCCATCCTTCAGGAAAGTATAAGTATTCTTTCCCCTGTCATGAATAACTTTTCTATGAAATTGCGATGGTCTTCCTAATAGCACATGACATGCATCCATAGGAATAACATCACACCAAATCTCATCCTTGTAACTATTCCCAATAGAATAACTTATTAAACATCTCTTATCAACAGTAACTTCATTACCATTCTTAAACCATGCAATACAGTAAGGGTTAGGATTCTTCTCACAATGAAGACTCAATTTCTCGACCATCTCATTTGAAACCATGTTCTCACAACTACCACCATCAATAATAACATTACATACCTTTCCTCCTGAAGTGCATCTTGTTTTGAAAATATTTGTACGCAGCCATGCATCCCCCTTGATTCCCTTTCTTGGAGCAATCATCGTTCTCTTGATCATAAGATTTTCTCCAACATCTGGTGGAATTTCCAGGTCGTGTTCATCTTCTACTTGTTCAGCTTCAACAAGATTTATTCTTGGAGCATCTCCTTGCCTCTTGTCATGTGTATAAGAATGCAGACATTCAAAATCCCGATGCCCCTCTTCACCACATCTGTAACAAACAAATGGTCTTCATGGAACCTTCCATCCTCTATCATCAGCATATCCTCTGCCCCTAGAAAATCTTCAGCCTCTTTGTTGATTATGTAAATCTTGTCTCGTATCTTCTTGATTTTCCAATCCACTAGATGATTCTCCCCTACCTTAGCTGAAACCATCTCGCCTCCGAAAGGAAGATGAGGCCCCCCTATTCATTCCAAGCGATCTACTAAAACTTTGAAAATTTTGTTTTTCCTCGGACTTTAAGGCTAATTGATAGGCATCCTCCATGTTCTTATTCCTATGCATACTTATCTCATGTTGAATAGACAATTTTAATCCATTTACATACCTTGCAGCCATTTGTTACTCAGTTTCTTTATGCTCTACACGAATGGACAACTTGTAGAATTCATCTGTGTATTCTTGCACTGTTTGTAAGTTCTGTCTGAGTTCTGAAACGTCATGTAAAGGGTTTGTGCATAATCCACAGGGAGAAATTTATCTTTCAGCTTCTTCTCCATCTTACTACATGTCCTAATTCTTTCTTTCCCCTTTTTTGACCGCTCTTTCTGTAGGTGATCCCACTATAACATAGCATGACCTTTCAATTTCGTGCATGCAAATTTTGCCTTCTTTTCTTCTGACATAGCCTTCCACTCAAAAAATTTCCCCATGCTAGTCAACCAGTCTATCAACTCCTCTGGTTTTAGACTACCACCATACTCTGAAAAATCAACTCTTATCCCATCATTCTTTCCTTCTAATGCCCGAAGCATCCTTTCTTCAAAATCTAATGGTGGCGTTTGCGTTTCCTCTTCTTCACAAACTTCTTCTTCATCTGTGTCATCTCCACCTTGATTTCCTCTTTAGGTTGTCATTGCAGTAAGCGCAACAACTTGCCTCTGCAGATCTTACATATTTCTATTCATCTGTGCAATACCGCCTCCTCTTCCTCTTCCTACCATTTTTAAAAAAAGACTCGAACCTGCTCCGATACCAGATAATGTAGCCAAATTCTAAACAAACTTGATATACTGCAAATAATATGAACTGCAAAAGAAAATAGATCTCCTTCTTCGTTATTCAATAATCAATTACAATGTTTCCTAAATAAGAAAACAACTCCCAACTCGAGTTGCCAAGCAAACCCTAACTAACTTTGACTAAATCTACTCTAGGTGGTAGAATTTACTATTTTAGCAATTTACTAGAACCTACTATTCTTAGTAAGTTCGCATGCTTATTCGTACGGGCACAAAAATTTCCACGCATCTTCTACATTCCTAAATTAGAGGAATTGCCAACTTTCTAACTCATAATGCAACTAATAGACTAAAATTAACTAATGCCCAAAAATAGGAAAAAATCGAACTACAACTTAAATCCTAATTTTCCGCCTCAAGATGGCGGATTTAGGGCCTGAAAATGTGCCGAAACCTTCCCCAAATGGTAGGTTAGGTTGTCGGTGCGTTCATCTCATCGAAACATGTAGTTTAAAAAAAAATGGACTCAAACGGACACTCGGAGCTCAAGTTATGACCTTGTCAAGTTCCTGCTAATTTTGGTGCATCATTCTTTCCTGCTTGGAAAAAACGTAGTTCCTGTAAGTTGTCTTCTTCAATCTGGTTTCTTTTATCTGCAATTTACTAGAACCTGCTATTCTTAATAAGTTTGCATGCTTATTTGTACAAGCACAAAAATTACCATGCATCTTCTACATTCCTAAATTAGAGGAATTGCCAAATTTCTAACTCATAATGCAACTAATAGACTAAAATTAACTAATGCCCAAAAATAGGAAAAAACTGAACTACAACTTAAATCCTAATTTTCTGCCTCAAGATGGCGGATTTAGGGCTCGAAAATGTGCTGAAAATTTCCCCAATTGGTAGGGCGGGTTGCTAGTGCGTTCGTCTCATCAAAACAAGTAGTTTAAAAAAAAGGACTCAAACGGACACTCGGAGCTCAAGTTATGACCTTGTCAAGTTCCTGCTAATTTTTGTGCATCATTCTCCCCTACTTGAAAAAAAACACAGCTCCTGCAAGTTGTCTTCTTCAAACTACTTCCATTTCTCTGCATCCAACTTCTTAATCTCCCACTCTGTGACCCAAGTATTGTCCTCTTGTTCCAGTCCTTTCAAGTTATGACCTTGTCAAGTTCCTATTAATTTTGGCACATCAAAATAAGAAGTATTATAAGAGATTAACCTGTACTTGTGTGTGGGTGTGTGTATATATATGTATTAAAAAAACAGTGAATTTGATTCGAATTAAGTTTCAATGAGAAACTTTTAATAAAAACATTTTGAACAGAGAGGGGTGGGTAGCATGGCCGCACCATCCCACTTTAAATAAAAAGAAGGGTGTGTCGGCCATCTTGCCTACCCCACAAATTTCAAAAATAAAAGTGGTCAGGCCGCCATGAACTTGATCACGCTGAGCCCTAAATCGGGTTTATTTTGCTATGAGAAACACACCAATAAAATATTTATATTAATGGGTATACACACACACACATTGTGTATATATATACTAATTTCTTGCTCTGATAAAGGAAATTTGCAAATAACCAGGGGTAGAAATAAATACCCAGAAATATAAAAACTATAGAATAATAAAATTTGGGGAGTTTTTATAAAAAAAGAGAATGAATTCGGGATATGAGAGAGAAAATCCCCCCATTGTAGTCCCAGAGCTTTCTTGTCCAACATAGTTTCTCCCCAAGCTTCCTTGCCTCCATCCATATCGTCCCTACAACTCTACCTGTGCAAATAGAGGCACATTAAGGTTAGAATGAAAATATAAGAGACCATAAAAAAAGCTAGGGCAAAAAGGAAAACCTGAAATCTAAGGGTGAGGATTAAATCAATCACACGGTTATGATTTAATCTTTATCCCTTAAGTGATGAGTGAGTATATATTATTAAGTTGGGTCAAAAAAGTTAATATAGCTTTAGGAATTGTATCCAGGTGTGGTAGAAGTTAGATTTTCGTGGTGGTAGTTTATTAATGTTTCTAATAATTAAATGTTGTGCATGGAAAAATTAAAATATTAAAGGGGTAAGAGGTGCTTTTAAGTATTTGAAGCGCTGATGTGGAATTTAATATTTTGTCTAGGAATTTAATTAAAGTGAGCTTAGGGGAAATAAAATAGTTAATACTAAATATGGGGGGCAATTAATTTAAAAGGGATGGCATGGGTATAATATGTTAGGAAATAAATTAATACTATGCTAGGAAAATAATTTAAGTTAACATTAGGGGATTTCATTATTTTATTAACAAGGCCCTTAGTGGGTAAAATAAATGAGATTAAATTAGTAAATATAATAACTAAAGTCTGGTTAAAATTATTATTAGTCTAAGAAGGGAAAATTAAATAGGATTTATTCAGGGATAAATTAATTAATTAATTTAATTAAACTAAATTAGGGAAGTGATGAGGCCAAAATGCTTCCGACAGTTAAATAAGAATTTCGGATTAAATAAATAAATTTAATTCCGAGGGTGATGTGTTGGGTAATGAGTGAACATTTTAATTAATCATAATTAATGTATCTAGGATTGGATTAATGTGTTTTAATTATTATAAAAAAATTTAGTCGTAAATTTCCCAGCTAAGTGTTGTGTCTTGGCGTGGTTTGGACGTGTCAAATGCGGGCGTCACAAGATATGGTGGGGAAAATATGCAACATATTCATGAATAAAATACCACTTTGAGGGGCACTACACCATGTTGGGGTCAAATACTTATTATTTGTGACCTTTGGATAATTTCGATTGGGAGTCATATCATTAGAAAAGTTAGTCGACGTACGTCAGGGTGGAATTTTACACTTATTACATCAAGAGGCATTCATATAATGATAGTTAGGTAGTGTATCAACATGAGTTATTCACATTTATTCTTGACATTAAATGTGATATTTATTTGATAGTTAGTTACACACACACACCCACACCCACACACATTTTAATTGTTGGAGAAAAATGAAAAATATTAATATTTTTGCCATTTGGCAATGTTTGGGCGCCATGGTGAAGCTAAATTGATGTCAACTGCGATAAATTTTTATGAAACTAGAGAAGAGAATATAATGAAGTTATTAATCAATGTGGTATGTGAAAATTTAAGATAAAACTTTGAAATTGATTTCAATTGGTGTGTTTTAGATAGATAAAAGTGTTATAATATATTTATGTTGATAGACATTCTACAATGACAACAAGGGGTGGATCTAGTAATGTGAAAATATAATTTTTATTCTATACATCAAATTTGACGCCCATTTGATCATTAATTTTTAAAATAAATTTTGATAAAATCAAATGAAAAATAGTTATATCTTGACAATACGGTAGATTTTGGGCCTTTTTTTTGGTCATCAATTATTGGGAAATATGAAGGGAACATAATGAAATTATTATTCAGTGTGATGTGCATAAATTCAAGATGAGTGCTTTGAGATTTATATCTATTAGTGTTTTTCAAATAGATGTATTTATTATATTATATGGATTTTTTAAATTTTTTTTGGGTAATACTTATACAATATTAGCATAGATAGACATTAATTAGGCCGAGAGGCATTCTATAGTAGTAGGAAAGGCTACAATTGAGTGTTGTGTTCATTTTTATTCTTTACATTAAATTTGACGGTCATTTGATTGTCATGTAACAATTCATTCATAAATTGGACTTATATTAAACTCATAATTTTTGTTTCTTTTTTTTGCAAGAAGTCAATAAAAAAATAGTAGTATCTTGGTCATGTTATAATGTTTGGGTCTTTTTTCTCGAATATATATTTTTGAGATCGACATAGTCATATAGCTAAACGATTCTTTTCGCCATAAACCAATGGAAAATTGATTAAGTATTTAATAAAGTTGTTTGTTAAAGAGATATGTAAAAATTCAAATTTATAAATCTTGAAATTGACATCTCTCGGCCTATTTTATACAATATTAGCATAGCAGATCTTAAATATGTCTATTTAAAATATGTCGAGAGGTGTCAATTTCGAGACATACATATTAGATTTTTCACATAAATTAGATATGCGCCTCGATCAAGATCAATATCTCTTGGTGTATTTTAAATAATTGTATATGAGATACCTATATTAGTTTTGCCCTTTTGTAAACCATGCAGCTTTCATGGCTTTGCACATGTGATAAATTGGCCAACAATATTTACAGTGAGCCTCCTTTTATAAAAGGTCTCCCATCCATTTCAACATAGGAGTAGAATGCATATTTGAAAATATTGTTACGTCGAGAGGTATTCCTACAATGGTGGTCAAGTAGTGTAATGGAGTGAGCTCACTTTTATTCTTGGTATTAAATTTGATGATCATTTGACAGTCACTTAAATGTTTTTAAAGTCTTTTTTATTGAAGAAGTCATCAAAAAATAGGAATATCTTGGGCCATTTGGTAATGTTTGGGCACAATGTTGTAGTTAATCATTGTCACCAATTAGTAGGAAACTAGTAGAGAATATAATGAAGTAACTAATCCATTGTGAAAATTTATTATAAGAAATGTGAAATTGATATCTATCAATGTGTTTTAGATCTTTATATTTTAATTTTTAATTTTTTGGTATTACTTATACAATGCTAGCATAGATAGATCTTAAATACATCTATCTAAAATGTTAAGAGATCAATCTCGAGGCATCTATATTAAATGCTTCACATGAATAAGATATGTGCCTCAAGATTGATATCTTTTGGCGTATTTTAGATAGCTATATTTAAGATATCTATATTAGTTTTATTATGTCATCATGCATTCTTGTTAGTTAATATCAAGGTTCTTAGGGATCTCGTGGATGTTAGGGGAGTGTTTTAGTCAAGTGGTCATTGCAACGAGGTTCTTGTGGGTTAATGTCAATGTTCTTAATGATTTTGCGGATGTTACAAATGTGTTTTATTTGTAGTGATAATTGCAACATGGTAATCGAGCTTAATGGCTTAATCCAGCCTATTAAATCCTCAAGAGGTTTTTTGGGTTAAAATATTAGCATGAGAATTTGATACCTTGGGATGGCAAATTTCTATTAAAAGTATGAAGTTTTGAGATACTTTTTGCATTTTGATTTCTCTAATTTTAAATCAAGTTTTCTAATGTCATTCCTTGTTTTCCTCATTTTTGAATTCACGACATTCTCCTGAAGCAATTTACAAATGAGACAATTGTGTATTGTTCCCTATGCAAATCACAACTTGCATCTTTGAAATTATCAACCACACACACATTTGTCTATTTTCCATTCTGAATATGCATGCATACCCATCATCAACATTACATTGAATGTTTATCTAGTTATCGACATTTCATTTTTTTACATAACGAACAATCACACGTGAGTGTAGACACCTATCATTTGAAAAAAAATATTATTCCTAACATTGTACTAACTATTTTGTTCATTGCAAATTGATGACACTTCGTTAATTAGGCTCTTTTTTCCCTTTAATTCCTCTTAATTGACCATTATACATTGATTAAGCCTATTTTCTTGCAGTTGGCTTATAAATATTCTTATTAGCTAAATCCCACTTCCAACGCTTCCAAAATCTATCAAAAGCCCCTCCAGATGCTCCTAGAAAGCTTCCTAAGCCTATTTGGGACCCCTAATTAATCCCACAAGATTAATTAGCCTTCAAACCTAGTCAAATCTTGTTTTGACTTGAAAAAGTGCTTTTTGGACTTACCTTTTGTCCCACATTACCAAAATCATCACATTCGTAGAATTGAAAAACTATAAATAGAACCCTCCTCCTCCCGATTTCTAAGAACACTTTCCTCCCTCTAGCATAAACTACATGAAAATAGGATTAGATCATTTCTTCAGTGTTATTGAGCTATTATCTTCCATTGCATTTTCAAACTCAAGCTTGAGTAAATGAGGGGAACCATATGGTCTTGTAGTCATTAATGGTGAGCCTTCACTCTCAAACCCTTACTCATCAAACAATAAAATTTGATTGCTAGGATTTTCATAGGTTCCTGTTTTGTAGCATTCAAAGAATAGAGAGTAGTATATGCATGTTAGTTTGACGTTATTTCAAAGTTATAATGTATGCATAGGAGTAGCTCTTATCTATATCTTATCTTGATGGTTCATAGTTTAGTTGGTAAAGCTTCGGGGTTTCTTTAGTGTTCTCACCTCATTTCTATAGCTTTTCTAACTTACACATGTTCACATATGACACACGCGGTATGACCTTACTCCATGGTCTCTAGAAGTTATTTTTCAAGATTTTTACTTCAAGTTCTAACCATTTTCATGCATTTTGAAGGTTAACTAGTGTAGTTTCAAGCTTTTGATAATCTTACAGGTAGTAAATCTTACTTTTGCATGCACATTTATTGGGTTTCATGTTAGAAATTGAATTAAAAGGCAAGAATCTAACCTGTTTATAGTTTTAGATTTCTATTTCTTGCATTTTTTATTTTTCAAGCCCCGTGCAAGTGTTTTGGAGGGGCGCATACACATCATAACTCACGCGCACTTATTTGACAACACATGCACATGCTCCTAGGGATGCGCACACATTTCCCTGGCTGCACACTTGTTATGTTATATTTTTGACCCCCTATCAAAGATTTAAACCAGATACGTGCATATGTCATGAAAAACACACATATGTTTGCATGCACACACATACGTCTCTCGAGACGTGTAATCATTTTTAAACTCTGTGTTAGCTCACCTTTTTACATTGCATGCGCATATGTTTTCTGAGGTGCACACATGCTTAAACGAACGCTCAGGTTTCATCCTACCCGCACATGTGTAATTACTCTCTGTCTTTTCCACATAGCCATGTACTTGTCATTTTAGGCGCACATATGCTGCTAGGAGCGAGCACATGCCATAAAGGGCACATGTATTGCTGTTTAAAAACAAACCTTGTTCTAACACTTGCAGGGGTTAATTCTTTGGGATTTATAACACTTTGTAGGTCTTTATTGATACTAATAAGTGGCTTTGCAGGTTAATTTGATGATATTGTAGTTTTGTGCTAGATTTACTTAGTTGAGTTGGTGAATGTTACATTGTTATTTATAAGGTTTTGAAATGAATATGATCTTCCCTCGCACCTTATAGGAGATATTGGGAATAAAAAATGGTTCAATACCTTTTCTATGCTTTCAAAACACTTCACTAAGTTGTTATAAAGGAATTAACTTCAAAGTTGGTTAAAAAGGACTTACTTTTTGCAATTTGATTGAGTATTTTCCATTTCTGCAAGATTAGTCATGTACTTTGTTGTGGATGCTCTTTCCTTGCATCTTAGGATGATTTGGGAAATCAAAAACAACATTCTATCTCCTTTATATGATATTTTGATCACTTGGAAAATTACTAATCTTGGTGTGTAGGACCAAATATTACATGCGAAAGAATCGAAGTCTAAATGAAGGCTAACTCATTTCTTGTAGGTTACCAAATGGTGTGCGAAAAAAACCACATTAAGTTTAAAAGATAAAAAACACACCATATTCAACACACTTGATTTACAGGTTTAGATTAGGGTACGCCTAATCCGGTGTCGGTTAAACCATAACAAAGCATATACCGATACCTAAGACCATAATTTGTCAAATTAGGAGGAGATGTGGCAGAAGTAGGGGTTTCATGTGTATATTTAATAGTAGTCCATGCTAAGAGGGAAAATTGTGGACAGAAACGGGAAGCGCTCTCACTAGACCACACCGTTGTACTAGGAATTTAAGATACACGTGAAGGGTTGAAGTGATCACAAACATTCTACATTGCGATCTAAGGCCATCCGAGAAGATACGCGTGAACTCATTCATATTCTCATGGTATTTGACATGGCATGGGTACGAGTAAAGTTGGGATACTCCAAGGTTTATGGGAAGTGTGATTTTACCTTAGAGCCTTTTAGGAGTATCATCATAGGGCTGTCTGTGGTACAAATATATGAGGGAGTTAAACCAGCCTCACGAAATCCATATTCTGCTTGAAGCCCATCATAGATTGAAAATGTTAAGATCGAATCCATTGTGTTTTTATAGAGCTTGTTCAACCCCTAGTGACGTCTATATGCGAACTTGGAGTCATAAAGGGGCATATTATTATCTAACATAGATGAGAGTCCACTTAAAAAAACAGATGTAAAGTGTAATATGCTCATCATGAGACCTACGACGTGTTACTAGTGAAATCTTCATTTTCCACTTGTCTTAAGATGAAGGTGAAACTGTTAGACAAGAGTTACGCTTAGTTTGTTTCATCCCTCACATTCAGGATTAGCCTACACCTTTACTATCTTGTTGTACAATCATGTTGGGAAAAATGGAAGGATACAAGGGTACACTCAGGTTATACCGCTAGATGGGGGTAAGTGTTCACCACTATTGATGTGAGTGTACTCGCATGACTAGAGTTGCAATGTCACCAAATGTATGTTAATATAAAAGTGTGAATGGTACATGCTCATATTCTAGTAGAGCCCCTATTATAATCAAACCCATATTGAGAACGTAATTAATTCATTGTAAGGCATTAGGATTTTGCATTCACCATTGTATTTTTCAAAGCAAATGAGAGAGGAAGAGGACTTAGCATGATTTCGTGTCAACCTGGGACCATAATTACGACTACTGTATCTGATCATTTCTAGGATGAGAACGTAATCGCTAAGTGTCTCTATTGTGGCATTACAAAAGCCTACATTCTTTTTTTAGGATATAAGTTCCCATGGGAGGATAATAGCTTTAACTAAGTGCTAGTGTCTGAAACGGGAAACACTCTGCTCACCTACTTGAAAAAGTGTTGATTACTTGTGATTTGTAGTCATCTAGATACTAATATGATACTAATACGACTCACTTTTCCTCAAAGCTACACATGAACGCATGTCATTAGTCAGTCGTATGTTGAAGGGGGGCTAAAGTACAATCCGGGTATACCTCCATTTGTTTTAGGATTTGTGGTCTTGCTTGTATCTAAAATCAAGCTCATAGAGTAGTCCTTCAATGTGGTACCTAGTCACAGAGAACCCCTTGCCAGTAATCACACCTTGTTCATTTCTAACTTGACTTAAGTATTAAAATTGTGTTGATCATATAGCATCAAAACTATCTTTGAAAAAACTAGTATAGGGTATAGCTCCTTGGTTGATTGATTGGTTTACTTGTATACCTATGACATGATTACTTTGCATGATTTTTTTTTGTGTGATAATAGTTGCATAGACTTATATCTAGGATAAATCATTGGATTCTTTGATTCTTTAACCCATTATTCATTAAAACATTGATTGGTGAAACATTGAGACTTTAGGAAACTTATACCATGTTGTATCTAGGTTTGTTACACCTTTATTACACTCAGACAAAACCTAGTGTAGAAGAGACTAATGATGTCACCTATCACAGAAATGGAATCTAAGAGAGTTGAACATGAATTAGAGTTAAATCCTTTTGGCACAAACTATCCCTTTAGTGGTCACAACTTAAGTCCCCTCTTTTTGGAGGTTAAAGACATGGAAGTATTAATTGACCATAGTGGGGATGATATTGATTCATCTGAAGAGAAACACACCCTTAATCTTGCTCACTTCAATGAAAATCCTATTCTATAATAGAGATCAAATACTTGCACGAGTCTAGAACTAGGAGCTAAATTACCACAAGAACATGAAGTGGCTATCAAAACCATTAACCATGAGAAGGAAGAGCCACAATGACCTCCCCTTATCGACATGGGTATAATTCACTCATTTTGATGGTTTGGGTACTTGCTTGTTTCTAAACTTGTGCCCATAATAAATACTTTGAGAGAAAAGGAGCCAAAACAATCCCTAGATGGTTCTCAGAGACCTTGTACATTTAAAACCTCGCACAAAGTATTAGGATTGTGACGTGAACACAAGAGCGTTACCTCCTCCTCAATATGATGAAGACACTATGATCCTCAAGCCGAAGAAGTAGGTTGATATAATTGACATGGTTTACTCGTATAGGTTCATGTTTTAAGAGACCTCTGACGAAATTGCATAGACTGGAATATCCCTAGAACCACTTTCACGAACCATGTGAATTTTCTAGGGTTCTTGTGAAAAAAATATCTCCTAACAACAACTTGGTGAAATTTTCAGACTTTAGCGTGAACTTATACAAGGTTGTACCTAGGTTGCATGATAGAAAGGTCATTGCATTTAGAAAACAACCTTGTTGTTGCGTGAAAGAGACCACTTACTGTCACGCTATCAGCAAGGGTGTTGTCCAAGAGAGTTGAAACCTTGCTATCGTGTAGATTGTAAATCCTACTATCACATGACAACTAACCCTACTAGTTGCGTCGACAACTTAGGTCCCCTATTGTCACATGTTAAAGCATACCCTACTAATTGACCATATCAACAGACCTGAGTTGTCTAAAGCAACAACAACTCTACTTAATCGCAGCACATCAAATATCTTGTCCATGAAAGAATTTGATCTAATACAGATCTATGTACTGCACACGAGTTCATGGTAATTGAGGATGCCAAGGTACCTCAAGAACGTGAAGCGGCTAGTCAGTAAGTTAACCTAGAAAAGGAAGTACCACGGCGAATCACCTTAGGTTTATATAGGATTACCCTTTTCAAGGTTAGATGAAGCCTACCCCTAAAAAATATCTCATACTAGAAACTTTGAGAGGGAAGGCTAAAAAACATAGATGGTTATCTGAGGCCATACTTTCAAAAAATTCACCAAAGTTCAGGATTTTCCTGAATGCATGGAGTTACCTCCTCGCTCAATATTACGAAGAATATGATGCTCAACTAAGAAGAGGTTATCCCTGATAGATATTGAAGCTTAGTCAAAAGTTAGAAAACTTAGGTTCCTCGAGCAAGAGTACAATTATGGAAAAACTTAAACCCAAATCTGGTGAATTTCACACCAAACCTTATGACAATGAAACGTTAAAGGTTACTCAAGTGAATAGACCATCATCCCCTACGAAAGAGCAACTCATTACACAAGAGTTATAATCCATGAATAACATGTTCACAATGCTCCAAGAAGAGTAACGTAAGCCATAGTAAAAAGTACCAATAGGAAGAACTATGTCCTTATCCCTTTGAACATATACATGTTACGAGTGTCCATTCCCTAAAAAATTTGATTTTCCTAAGTTTGAAAAATAGAAAGATAAAGGTGATCCTCATGATCATATTAAAGACTTCTACATGGCATGCAAGGAAGTAGCTTTTAGCAACAACTATCTCATACGTTTATTCCCTCGCAACTTAGAAGGAAAATCACTAGAATGGTTCCTCTACATACCTAAGGGAACGATCGCAACATGGCCTGTGCTAGCTGAAAATTTTGTGTGTCATTTCTCTTTTAACATGGAGAGTGACATTACCATGGTAGACCTTTGCAACGCAAAAAAAACCGAATGAGACCTTTCTTGGTTTCTTGCAGTGATGAAAAGGATTAGCAATCCATTTCCCTTGTCCCATTCTGAAAAAATAAAATGGTCATCATCTTTATTCCAAACTTGAATCAAGATCATAACATTTCATCTACAAATGCACCGTGTCACTAACTTCAAAGAATTTATTGAGAAGGGAAGCCAAATCGAGAAGGATCTCATTGAAAAGGGAACACGATCAAGCCCTTTTTAAAAGATAAACACGAGTTGAAATCTGTAGATAAACCTAAGGTCTTCAATAAAACCAATAATGTCATTGAATACTGTATCACATACTCCAAAAGAGTCCAAGTTGTACAAAACAGTCCACTCTTGAAGCTTACACAAGGAACTTTCCCCAAAAGTATCCTTGAAATGAACATTAATACCTTTAACAGAATCATTATCTGTCATCCTTAAACAATTAGATGTTGTAAACATGGTGCAGTATCCAACCGCAACAGTACCTTATTCAGATCATGCACCTAAACTAGTATGGTAAAGGGAACACAAATATTGTGACTTTCACCATGTTAAAGGACATAAAACCAACAGATGTCTGAAGTTGCAACATTTCATCCAATACCTTATAGAAGAAGGCATGATTGAGGTGGATTCACCTGAATCAAAATAAGGTCCTAACAAGAAGATGGGAATATTCAAACAACCTTTTCCCAAACATGATAAAAAATAAATAATAAGCCAGATCAATTTTAGTCCTATAATGACTATAGAGCTACTAACTATGTGTATCTATCGACCGATAATACCTTTGATTCCCTCATGGGTTGTATTTGTTCATCTAGTGAACAAGTAAACACTATTAGGATATTAGGTAATAGTTGTGCTACAAGCACGCGACATGCTCACTTAGTGATCTCAAAACCTCCTCTACCTATCCCTCAGGAAGTTCAGTATGACTTATTATAATAATTGGAGAAAACCACGGCTAAGATCTTGATCTTAGACCTTCTCAAAATCTCATAAGGACATACTATATAAAATGCTTTATGGTTTAGGAGTATCCATAAATGTAGATCCTACACACCTCCAAGAAATAGTTGCAAATATTAATCCCAATGACTATATCTCTTTTGATTGGAACAAAATTCCACTTAACACTTCTGAACAAAACTTACCTTTGTACATAAAGGTCTTCGTTACTCATCATAAGATAAAGAGAGTGCTTGTGGACAATGGATCCGGTCTTAATATTTGTACATTGAAGCTTGTTAGGCAGTTAGGCCATACAAAAGTAGATCTGGATGTTAAGACCATTACGATCACGACTTACGATAATGAAGAGCGTGAGTCAACAGGTACCATAGTGATCCAATGGATTTGGGGCCAACATATCATGATACAAAGTTCCATGTCCTTGACTTAAACCTTCTGTATAACATGCTCCTAGGTCACCCATGGATTCATGCCATGTAGGCCATTTCTTCGACCATCAATTACTGTATTAAGCTATGCCATGGAGGACATACAATCACCATCCCAAGTGATCTAAAACCATTTACACACTATAGAGCATTGCACAATTTTTCTCGTGCAACATATGAGTGTCCTTCTACTGATATTGTTGTCTTGTTACAAACTGAGGCTATGAAGGATCGTATTGATCCATATACATTGACTCCATGTAGTCAAAATATTCCCTCATTAGTCAATCTCTTTACCTTATGGGAAACAATGTTTGGAAAATATGGCCCATATGATGAATTCAATCTTCAACAGGCCCTTTTGATATCTGATCTCTCAATGTCACCCAAGACACATGGAAAACCATACTTCCAGTTAAAAAGTACTCAGGCTAGTTTCCTTAAACCCTTTGAGAGGTTTGTTCCTAGTGGTATCTTGTTAGATGAGAAGATGCTAGATACACCTACCAGTTGGGTACCTAAAAGAATGATGGATTCATGTCACTAGGCTCCATAGTATATTAAGGGTCCCTGAATGATGCATTCCATGGGTTATAAGGGGTTTGAATGCGGCACAAACGCACAAGGCAGATTAGAGCCCATTCCTATTTGCCATTATACGTCAAATAAACATGGCCTTGGTATCAAACCTCATGACGATCCACCCTCGGTGATAGATGCTACTTCTTATGAATGTGAGGATAGCTCGTCTTATTTAGACAATGACATAGATTCCCAATGTATCCTATACGAGGACCTTGCCTCTACCAATCTATTTCTAGATTCAACTATCTTCACCCTTTCTAGATCTAATTCCAAAGTCAATTTCTAAGTCACCCTTGTATATCGCGATCTCATTGATTGAAATCAACAAATTCACGTGCCAATCGATTTATTTATAAATGATGAGGCAATCACAAAGTTCATGTGACTTAGAGATACCATTCCAAGCAGTGACCATAGGAAAGGTTTCTCCATTAAATTGGACGCATACATGTAATTTGGGGAGGAGGCAAAATTGTGTGGTCGCTTAAGAAAAAAAATAATAAGCAAGGGAAAAATTAATACATGAAAGCCTTGTAGAAAGAAAAAACATAAGTCCCATAGTGAAAACCTCTTTGAGGCACTTGTGGACAAACAAACAGAAGAATCACTAGAAAAGATAGTTCCATCATGTGAAGATAGAACTCTCTTTGAGCCACCTGTAGAATTAGATCTTACTCTCCCCTCTAATGGAGGATGCATCAAAGATTTTAGTTGAAGATACAATCAATTTCAACATCGGGACATAAGATGATCTTAGAATGATAAAGCTAGGAGCTTCACTCTCAACACAAGAACATAAAACCTTCATAGCACTATTATTAGAGTTTTCAGACATATTTTCATGGTAATACATAGGTATGCCAGGTTTGGACCCAATGTTGGTCGTGCACAACCTTGTTGTACATCCAGATACCAAATCCATCAAGCAGAAACTAAGGAGGATGTACCCAAAAGTTGCACTACTTGTCAAAGAAGAGCTGGAGAAACTATTTGTAGGAAGTTTTTTCAAACCTATTGACTATTCAAACTAGATATCTAACATATTCCCAGTCTAAAAGAAGCCAGTCGACATCAAAATATGCACCGAATTTAGAGATATCAACAAAGCATGTCCCAAAGATGACTTCCCCTTACCTAACATTGACATGATTGTAGATTCAATTGCTGGTTATGAGATGTTATCCTTAATGAATGGATTTTTAGGCTATAATCAGATCAATATCATGGAGGAAGACCAACATAATACTACTTTCATCACCCCTTGGGGGACATTTGGTTATCAAGTAATGCCTTTCGGAATCAAGAATGCCGAGCTGCATATCAACAAGCGATGATTGTTATATTCCATGACATGATGAATGACATCATGAAGGATTACGTGGATGATATCATAACAAAATATAAGACTAGAGAAGAGCACCCAGAAGTACTAAGGTGTATCTTTCAATGCCTCTGAGATTACAAGATTCACTTGAATCCTAAGAAGTGCTTCTTCGACATATAATCTGGAAAGTTATTGGGTTTAATTTTTTCGTAAAGAGGGATAGATGTAGATCCCGCCAAGGTTGTAGCTATTACAGAGACGCCTCTACCAACAAACCTTAAACAACTACGAAGTTTACAAGGAAAGATTCAAGAAATCCACCAATTCATATCATATCTCGTGGATAAGTGGCATCCTTTCACACATCTCTTGAAGAAAGACATCACCTTTAATTGGAGACCCAACTGTTAAAAGGCATTTGAAATACTTAAGAAATATCTGAAAAATCCATCTGTTCTCATGTCGCCTACCCCAGGGGAACCCCTACTGTTGTATATTTCAGCTACCCAATTTGCTATTGGTGCACTGCTTACCCAATATGATCTTTACCACAAATAAAGGGTGGTCTGTTACCTTAGCCACACCTTAATTGCCTATGAGCTAAAATATCATCAGATTGAAAAGGCCTTCCTAGCTATGGTATTTACATTTCAAAAGCTTCTCCACTATCTCCTTAATAATAAGACCAAACTGATATCTAAAGTTTACCCTCTCAAATACCTCCTATCTAAACTTGACCCTACAAGATGGATGGCTAATTGGATCATCTTCCTTAGTGAGTTTGACATTGAATTCGTTAACCAGAAATCCCTAAAAGGAAAGATGCTTGCAGATTAGCTAACTAAAGCTCCTCTACCAAGAATGAAACCATTGTGTCTGGATCTTCCAGATGCATCTATGATGTACATTGAGGAATTTTTTGTGTGGCAAGTTCAATTTGATGGGTCATTCACCTTTCATGGTTTAGGAGCTAGAGTGGTACTTATCACTCCCACTGGAGAAGTCATTCTGTAAGCATTTTGTTTGGTATTCCCTTATACAAATAATATTTCAGAATATGAGGCACTCATCACTGGCTTGAAATTAGCTATCACATGGAACACATTAGACAACTGCGAGTCATTGGTGACTCCCAATTGATCATTAAACAAGTTAACGATGAATATAAAGTTAAAGATGAGAAGCTTGTTCCATACAAGAAATTGGTTGAAACTTTGTAGGAGTAATTTTTATAGGTTTTCATTGAAAAATAACCAAGATCACATAATAGATCAATAGACGCCATGACTACAATTGGGTCTTTACTACACATTCCACCTTAGTAAAACAAGATGTCATTCTTTGTTGAACACTTGTGAGTGCTTACATATGACATGCCAGAATATTGCCTAACATGTGAAGTTGTTGGTCCTTTATCTCCTTGGTATGATCCCATTTTTAACTATTTACAAGATGCCACTTTGCCCCCAAATATATCCCATATTGAGAAAAGAGCCCTTATTTTCCGTATATCCCGTTATACCCTCATAGGAGGAACCCTACATCATCGTGGATATGATGGGAATCTACTGGGTTATCTTGATATGACCGAGTTGGTCCAAGAAATCAAAGAAGTGCATTGAGGCGTGTGTGGAGCACACATAAGTGGTATGGTCCTTGCTAAGAAACTATTAAGAGTAGGTTACTATTGGCCTACCATGGAAGCATACTGTTGCAACTTTGTTAAGAAATGTGAACTTTTCCTGAAGTATGGAAACTTGATACATGCACCAGCATAGGCTTTGCATCCCATCACAACACCCTGGCCATTTTCAAGATGGTGATTAGATCTCATAGGGAAGCTCACTCCAACTTCATCAGATGGCCACACTCATATTATCACCACCACTGAGTACTTCACTAAATGGGTAGAGGATGTACCTCTCACTTACGTAATCGGTGCACAAATCTCCAAGTGCATAATGAACCATCTCATTTTCCGTTATGACATCCCCTCCGCCATTATAACAGACAATGGTAAAAATTTTAAGAATAAGACGGTTAAAGCGTTATACCAACGCTTCAAAATTTGATTCAAGTGGTCAACCCCCTATTACCATCAAGGTAATGGACAACCTAGAGCCACTAATAAAACCCTAGTTCATATCATGGAGAATATGGTTAACAAAACTACCCATAATTGGCACCTACAGATCCGTTTTTCCCTCTAGGCCTATTGAACCTCCATCTACACCCCTATTAGTACTACTTATTTATTAGTATTTGGCACTGAGGCCATTATACCTTTGGAAATTGAGATTCCCTCCCTAATAATATCTCTTCGGGACTATCTGGACAAAGATGAAGACTACAAAGTAGATCGCTAGCAGAGTTAGAGCTACTGGATGAGAAGTGTATGAAAGCACTCAATCATTGAAGGTTTATCAGAATTGAGTGTCACGAGGATACAAAAAATGGATCATACCTCGTCAATTTGAGGTAGGAGATATTGTTTTAAAAGAAAACCAGTTTAACAAATTCAAGGACTGGGAAAAGAAAGGCAAGTTTGAGCCCAATTGGTTAGGACTATATGTTGTGGTCACTAAGTACGGTTAAGGGACATAAAAACTATCTCACTTGGATGGTGAGGAATTAAAGGAACCAATGAATGCAATTCATATCAAGTGGTTCTATGCTTGAATAAGACATTCCTTAGAAAATAAAAGAAAAAAACAAGTAAAAAAATAAAAAAATCAAGAAAAAGTTAAAAATAAAACATGTCGTCCAAGTGTGAAAACCACGCATTTGTGGCACATTGGGAAGTTCCTTGCATGAAACCAGATTCTGGAACTTAAGGAGGATTCGTTGTTCACAAAAAAATCTCACATCTAGATAGGTAACAATCACTTCTATCTAGGGCTAGTTTTCCTAAAGTCTAGGGGTCCTCTTGCACCCATCTTCCAGGGCCTTGATCTAGCTGATCTATTATTGTATCTATGTGAAGGAATCACCTTTGTATATCCCCATCTAACGCTGAGGGAACTTTCACACTTTCACTGTCTTGCACATACGTGTGACATTCTACCCTTGTACTTACCCTCTATCATTGGGGGCATCCACGCTCTTTCGTTTCCTATACATAGCTTCGGAAATTCTTTCAGAAAACACAAAAACATTTAAATATGTTAGAAAAACCTAAACATATGAAAAACCCTTTTTAGGGAAAAAAACTACAAAACTAATGAGAACATTAGCCTTGAAAATTATCTTTGAGATAACACCAAAAACAACAAAAAAGTTTCAAAACTGTCTAACAAAAACAAAGTAGGGATTTGCTTACTTTTAGTTGTTAGTTTGTAGAGTTTTGATTGCATTATCTTTCTATGTTGTGTGATTTAAATTGGATTCATTTGCTTAGTTTAAAGTATTAATTTAATCTATTGTACATAGGCATTGAGTTCATTTTATCTTGCATACTTGTATATAGTTATGTTGTGTTAATTAGATTTGATTATGTTATGTTTGTTGTTTGTGTTGACCAATTTGTTGTCATCATAACATATATCATCTATCATCACATCTATACATCATATATCAATAAAAGCTAAGATAAATCATCATGAACATGAAAAACAAACATGTATGCTAAGCTAACATCATATAATATCACCACGAGGCGAAATATCCCTCCTTCTGTCACCCCCTCAAACATAGACCATAAAAAAGTGGACAATCACAAGTATCACATGCAAGAAAACATGATATCATCTACTTTTATCTCATACACACAATGTGATGAGTAGAACATGAATTAGTGCATCAAAAAATATGATATCATCTTCAATTCTATCTCATAAATCACGAAACATAGGATATGTTATCACCAAATAACTGCACCCCCCGTATGGCCAAGTGATGAATAGGACAATTAGTGTGATTGGGTAACATGGAATCACCTCTCAAGCTGTGGGACTTGTGGGCTTGAGGCGAACCTCTAGAGAAGGCCAAATTCCTCTTCCTAAAATAAGCACTACACTACGTGTTCAATGAAAAGTTGCAAAAGCCATGGGAATTGGGGTAAGAATCTCTAAAGAAACCCCAAAGGCTTTGAACAAGCTGATCAATGGACCATCTGATAAGAAATGAGCAAGGGTTTCTTCTTTGCATACATTAATTTGAAGTAAACAAGCAAAACTAAGCAAATGAAACTAACCTCTATTCTTTGAAAGCTTGAAATAATGAACCTAAGAGGATCTAAGCATTCAGTTTGTGTTTAAGAGAAAGAGATCTCCCCATTAATGGCTTCAAGGCCAATGGTTCTTCCCTTTTACTCCATATTTGTGCTATAAAATACAAAAGCAAATGCTAATAGCTCAATGGAAGAAAATGAAATACAATCTAAAGCCTAAACAAAATACTATAATCTGTGCTAGGAAGAAGAGAGAATTCTTAGAAAATGAAGGGAGGGGGTCTAGCCCTATTTATAGTTTTCCATTTGGGAAAATGGGAGATTTGGGTGCATGTGGGACAAATGCAAAATTCCAAAAAGCACTTTTAGCAAGTCAAAGTGAGGTTTGACTGTGTTTAGAAGAGATTGACCATGGTTAATATTTAATTAACCATGTTTAGAGGATAATTAATCCTACTTAGAGAGAAATTAGGTTTCTGAAGGGCTTCTGAAAGACTTAATCAATCCAACGAAGTGGATTGATACTCTAGGGAGCTAATAAAGGTGGTAAAGAAGAGAATATTAGCCAAGAAGAGGTTATTATAACCTATTTAATTAGTTTACAAGAGGAAATACGACCAACAGAGTGTCGTAAGAGGGGAGTTAGATAGATCTAACTGATGAGGTGTCGTAAATTTGCAAGGGGAAGAATAGTTAGTGCAATATTAAGAATAATAGTGCATTGATCAAACTACAGGTGTCTACATTTTCCCCTCTTTGGGGTGACGTAAGCCATGTCACTTCAAAGAAAGTAGACAAACGTAAACGAGTAGAAATTTTTTAAAGGGGTAGAAGAAAAATTAATAGGATGAAGGATGAAGGATGCCCCCTCGAGTGTCGATGGGGTGACGAAGAAACTCGATCAGCGATCGAAAAAGAGAGCAATAGAAAGAAAAGTGCACAGAGAAGATGAGAAACAAGAAGAAAGAGGGATATTGAGCTATCCACAAATCAATTGCTATCAATATATAATCATCATAATGCTTAGAATCCTCCTCATCGGTCCTTATTAAAATGTGAGCATATGACAGAAGTGTAAAATGACATGAAAATCCAAGATACAAACAACCGTCTTGTGCTAAAAATGACCAACTCCATGCAACATACATGAATGCAATGCAATACGAGAAATAAACAATATCACCTAACAGGGAAATAAGTACAATCACACACGCTTAAACCAACAACGTTCAAGATAGTTGCACAAATATTTTGTTATCAAGATGTAGTCCCAAATGTTCTGATAAATGACAAGGGTGAAGAATGATGCCCCAAGCAAGGTGTATAATGCAAGGGAAAATATGGAGGACACTTGGGTCCAGTGAAAAAGCAATGTGCACGACGAAAAATAGTACCAGGCAACTGATAGTGCCCCAGAGTACAAACAAAGTAAGCAACATAGCTTGTGTAGGTGATTGAAGATTTAGATGATTCGTGAGTCGTTGTTTCAAAATATAGTTGAAAATGTCAGCAAGATATGGGATGAGTGCCATGCGATAGACACAAATTTCAGCCGTAGATGAACGGTTTACCAAGTTTTAATCTATTTCCATGAAGTATTTCAATGTTTTTGGTTTTTTAAATGGTTTTACAATTTTTTTTTTAGATTTTTTTGATCGGTCAGAAGAATTTCAAAAGATCAAATATCTTCTAAAAGTACGCGCGAGGGTGATAGTGGGAAGGCGAGGCTGTCAGAGAGCCAAAATATATTCCCACAAGAAGAAAGACGGGTCGGGAATAATTTCTTTAAAATAAACTAATAAATAATTATCACGACGGGGGAAAATAGATGAAAAATAGAGGAAAAGGTGGGAAAAGGTGCCTGAAAGGTTTGTAAATTATTTCAGTGTGATGGAGAAGTAACCGCAGGGTGGCACAAAGTGCCCCGTGTGAAAATTAGCAAAAATAATTATTTTAATACAAAAATAATTATCACAGTGGATAGAAGAAGGTTAGAATGATCACGGCAGAGAAAACATGCCCCAGGGGCATCGCGATGGGTTAATATACCCACCCGGGGTTCGGTAAATCAATCACGACCAATTCATTTCTACCAGAGTTCTTGCGAATTTTTTTTACCGTGAGCGAGAGCGACAGCCCTGGAGTGAGATGGCAAGAATACCGAGCAGGAGGAGACATGCAGATCGCATCCGAGAGTTCATGCGGGACCCAGCGGATGGACCCTATGTGAGTGGCCTATCCCTTCTAGTGAATTACACATTTAATGCATTTTTTAGGGTTTTAATTAGGGTAGGTAGGGTCAAATTTGACGTATGCACGTGGGCATATGCATCGGTTTGACGGGTGCGCGCACGTGCATGTGTCAAAAAAAGACAGGTGCACGTACACGCATCTGTTGAAAAGTGGATATGCGCATGCGCACCCATTGGGAGGGAAATTAGTGGATGCAGTGCGCGTGTCAAACCAAGGGGTGTAGGTGTTAGGGGGCACATCCATGTCGAGCGAGGGCAGGACAGGTATGCACACACGTGCACACCAAGGTAGGCACGTAGGCATCACACTGGGCGTGTATGCATTCTGTGTGGCCTTCGGCGAATGGAGAGAAGATTGAGGGGGTGTGTACACATTGGTAAGGGTGCATATGCACTGAAAAGGGCATGCAGGTGCCAAAAGAGTGCACGTAGGTGCTAGAAGGAAGGGGGAAAAACAACTTGCTAGTAAAATAGCCAAGTATAGAAGAATATAGACTAGATTAGTTTAGAAGAAAAGAATAATTAGTAAGTTAGATGATTCAAAGAAGCATTTTTCCTTAGAAAAATAGATAAAAGTAAGTAAGTTCCTGATACTTGTGTTGATTTTGCAGTGTATACTACCCATTCTCCAGACTCGTGAGTGATATGGTTGGCTAGCGGTGATAGAGGCCCAGTTCGACGATGATGATAGAGTGACCCTGGACAGCCTCCTATATGTTACGGGATTGACTCATGTGGCTGAGATGCCGCAGATTACATTAGATCATGGCCTCTTGACAGCTATAGCAGAGTGATGGCACAATGAGAGTCAGTGCTTTCGGCTCCTGACCGGGGAGATTACTATTACTCTTGAGGATGTGTGGCACATTATGCGGGTCCCAATTCAGGGTCAGCTCATCCAGTCTACGAGCCGCTGGGCTGATATTCAGTGATATATTGTAGAGTTGTTTGGCATCCTGATGATACCATGACGTGGGATGACCATTAGGTTATCACGGTGCATTGATGATCCAGAGCTAGACCTGAGTAGTGGTCTATATGATGGCCTTCATTAGTGGAGTCTTACTCCCTGACAAGACTGGTGCTTCATTTCCACTCGGCCTCCTGGGAGTGATACGTGGTTTGGTAGAGGGAGAGACCTACTGCTGGGGTCAGTGTATTTTGGCGCATCTATACTGGGACCTTCACTTGATTACCTACTACCGTCAGAAGATGGTAGGACCAGCTCACTTGCTTCAGATTTGGGCATGGGACCACATTGCCATTGGTCGCCCCTTAGGTGTTTTGAGAGTTAGGGCTCCTGAGGAGCCTTCTACGATGGGTTGGGTCCCGACAGGGGATGATGTGTGGCCATATATGGGGGATGCCTATCATTATCACCGTGAGCTTGATGAGTTACAATAGGATTCCATGGTTTGGAGGCCGTACAGACATTTCTAGTGGCCCGAGGACGGTTTAGAGCTCAACACTGCCACAGTAGAGCATTTTATCTTAGGCAACCACAACTATATGTGAGAGTTATACAGGGTGGATCGGTGCCAGAGGTAGTTTGGTAGTACCCAGGATGTTCCTGGGCCAGATAGGTGGTATGCTCGCAGGGCCCAAGAGTACTTTGATATGGGTCCACAGATCACCTGTGATAGAGCACTGGCCAGTTTCCGATAGGCGGTACCTACTATGTGGGTGCCACTGAGACAGATTAGAGATCTGGGTACTACACCTGAGTATGGGGCATGGTATCATGGTGTGCTTCCATGCCATTTGACTATTTCCAGGGTGGCGTATAACACCAGTGTGAGATCTCCTCCAGTGGGGCCTCCTAGTGGTGGCGAGGGTGGAGTCATCGGTGGTGAGGATAGTGATGATGATGATGATGACGGTGGGCCCGACGCATACCGGTATGTCAGGGGCAGGGGATAGGGTCCAACATTGCAGCAGCCACAGGGACAGGGCCCCAGGCCTAGGCCGAGACAGGTGTTTAGGGTAGTTGACATAGAGTTTCCCCCAGTAGGCATTCCAGTGGGGATATACACCCCTCTCTAGTAGGTACTTCCAGAGCAGGGCCCTGCCACCTCATGCTCTAGAGGGTGGCGGTGATGGTGGACAACTGGCTACCCTTCAGCAGCAGTTACAGGCAACGATTTGTTGTGTAGTTACAGGTGGCTGGAGAGAGAGAGATGCAGCCAGGGCATAGGTACATGCCCTCACAGCAGAGCGAGATCAGGCACATGCTCAGGGTGTAGATTTTGACAGTGGAGAGAGATCAGGCTAGAGCACAGGCCACCCAGGGTAGTGATAGTACCCTATGGCAGAGTCAGATTAGTGAGATGGCCACACAGGGGGCTCAGATATTGAGCCTTTTACATCAGTCTCAAACTCAGGTGCAGATGGTTGTTGCTCAGAGGGACCACACCCAGGCACAGTCACAGGGCTACATTATACAGAGAGATTAGGCATGAGCTCAGGTGCGGGTTATTACTGACAGATAGAGATCGAGAGGCCGCTACTTCTAGACAGGCTCAGGCTGATAGTGGTAGGTTGATAGGTGAGTGAGATGCCACCTTACAGGTAGCTATCACTTCTGGAGATGCTGATCTGATACGTGATGCCATGAGATCTGGTGGCGAGGCCTTATACTATAGGACTGCTTACTTCAGGGCAGTCCCTGACATAGAGCAGTGAGTTGTTCCTTTTGAGTAGTCAGATGTGAGTATGACAGGCTCTAGATCATGGTGATCAGGTCATTCAGTTAGATCAGTTTGGTAGCCCATTGCAGCACAGTCGGCTGGACAACATCCAGCTAGACAACAGGGTGGTACCCCTAGTGCTGGTCCATCATAGCCACCTCTCTTCCATCCACCAGGTCATGGACCTGGGAGCCCAGGCAAGGGCGAGAGCTATGGTTGAGCTCTTTACTTCTCCTTTTGTACATATGTATTATATATATGCCTCTTATGAAGGCTGATTCTTTTGTATAGTTGTATGTACCATTGTTTTGATGACGCATCTTGATGAAGGCTCGATTCTTTTTGATGCATGCCCTTTTTAGATGGCATATTGTATCGATGATGTATATTTTGAGCACTGACTTGGACAGTTATACATGTATTATATGGACATTTTGATATACTATACTGTGATTATGCTTTGTACGAGCATTGATTATGATGTATGATTTCTCTTTCCTCTATGTATGTGACATACCTTAGATTTAGAAATGTGTATGTTTCATGCTTTCATACTGATGATGTATCTGCAGATATCACCACATGTTTTTATATTTATGAGATGTTTTTGAGTTTTTATTCTAGCACTTGGGATGATACTAGATGATATTGGTGTGGGGGGGATAGATTTGTGATTATGCGCAACCCCTCTTGCCCCCATTGATGATACGATATGTGATGATTAGCTTAGCATACATGCATGATGTAATACTTAGCATTTTTGTATATATGATGTAGTGAATGATGTTAGAAATGTGATGAAATGATAGATGATAGATGTGATAACAAACAACTGTGCAACAGAAAACACACAAGCAAAAGTTAACAAAACTAAACAAATATACACATACAAACAACACAACAAAATACAACTAAATGAACACATGCAAATGCTAGCAAGAGATTAAAGTGGTATCCAATCTAAACAAGTAAAATGAATTCTAATAGATGCACACAACAAACAAAGAAACCTACAATAATATTTTACAAGTATGAGAGTTCCTAAATGAATGCAAATGCAATACATAATTAAATCAAACAAGATTCAATATAAGGTAAGCAAATGAACTATTCAAAGAACAAACAATTCAACGAAGACTAAGTACATCAAGACTATACAAACCAACAACTAAAAGAAATCTAAATACTACTTTGTTTTTGTGGGACAACATTGATATATTTTCTAATGTTTTTGGGTTATCTCGAAAGATAAAATTTTCAAGGCTACATTTTCATTGTTGTCTAGGTTTCCCTAAGATAACGTTGTGAAACAAATGTAGCTTTATCCCTGAAAAGGGAAATTTTCCAGATGTTTAGGTTTTTGTGTATCCTTTTTCCAAATGTTTTTTTTGTATTTTCTAAGGTCATGTTCTGAAAGTAATGTACAAGAACAAAGAAGTGTGGATGCCCCCAGCGTGATGTGGGAATATACAAAAGGTAGAATGCCACGCATGTGTATGTACGAGAAGGTGATAATGTGCAGGTGCGCTCAGCATTAGATGGGAGTATACAAAGGTAATGTCCTTCATGCAGATATAAGAGTAAATAAGCCAGATCACAGTATGAAAAAGGTGGCTCTTTAGTAGGGTTCCTAGACCTAGCAAAGGAAGTCATATCTAGAAAGTGGGGAGGGTTACCCGTCCTGCTGTAAGAGTAACTTGTGCTTGGTGAATCTTCCTTGAGCACCAAAAACTGGTTTTCACTCAAAGACCTGCCCACTGCACCACAATTGCATGGTTTTCACATGTGGACGACCTGCTTTTTCTTTACTGTTTTTCTCAATTTTCCATTTTTTTGCTTGTTTTTTCTTTGTTTTTCTATTTTTTAGTTCTTATATGATATTCTCGTCATGCTTAAGCGTAGAACCACTTGAGGTGCATGGCATTCATAGGTTCTGGAAGCTCTTCACCATCTGAATATGCAAGTTTATAGGCTCCTGATCCATATTTTGAAACAATTACTACATAAGGACCTGGCTAGTTAGCCTCAAACTTACCTTTCTTTTCTCTATCTTTGATGGTGTTCTTTTGATTTTATTTTAGAACTAGATCTCCTACATCAAATTCCTGATGAATGATGCATTTTTTACAAATATCCCTGGAAACTCTGTTCTGATAGAATTTCAGGTGATTGAGCACTCTAATACACTTTTCATCTAATAGCTTCTAACTCTTCCAGGTGAGGGACTCTGTAGTCCTCATCTTTATCAAGATAGTCTCTGAGAGATATTCTCAGGGAAGGAAGCTCCACTTCTAGAGGTATGATGGCTTCAGTGCCATAGACAAGTGAATATGGGTCACACCAGTAGGAGTGTAAAAGATGGAATTACGAGCAGGCCCAGAGGAAGGGATGTATTTGTAGGTGCCAATTATGGCTGAATTTTTTACTGACCATTTTCTCCATAATCCGTACAAGGGTTTTATTAGTATGCTTCTACCTATCCATTACCTTGGGGGTAATTGGGGGGTTGACCACTTGAGTTGGATATGGAATTAGATTGACACAAGTTATTTTAACTAAGACCTTGTTTTTGAAGGATTTACCATTATCAGTGACAATGGTTGAAGGGATCTCGTAATGACATATGAGATGGTTTCATAATGAATTTTGAAATTTGTGCACCGGTGACATAGGTAAGAGGGATTAACCTCTACCCATTTGGTAAAATTTTCAGTGGCAGTGATGATGTGTGTATTATCATCTGAATAATTAAGGATGGAGCTTCCCTATGAGATCCAGGCCCCATTTAGAGAATGGCCAAGGTGTTACAATAGGTTGTAAGGCCTGTGCTGGTGCATGTATCAAGTTTCCATATTTTTGGCATAGTTCACACTTCCTTACAAAGTTGCAACAATCTGATATTCCATGGTAGGCCAATAATAGCCTAATCTTAATAGTTTCTTAGCTAAGACTATGCCGCTGGTGTGCACTCCATAAATACCACCATGTACTTCCTTAATGTCTTGGATAGAATCAACAACATCCTTTATCAAAGCAGATTCCTAGGATAGCCACAATGATAAAGGGTGCCTCCTTGAGGGTATAATGGGCTATGATTGGATAAGGTCTTTCTGTCTTTTCCTGATTGAAAATGGGTAGCTAAGTTCCATTTTGATGAGTTGTATCGAAAATTGGATCATACCAAGGAGTGATAATTTTTGGACCAACAACCTATGTACACACTGCTTGAGATAATTTTGATACTCATAGAGTTGCCTATTTGTAAACTATGGAGCTACTTGAAGAAAGGCATCTAAATGAGTTTCCTGAAGGCTATATGTATAACAGGTGTTAGAAATGTATTGTATATTATCCATGATTTAGACTCTGTTAGACTATATACGCTAGCATAACCTATGGGGTATTTTGCTCAAATATGACCTGAGTGAGGAGTATCCCTAATTAGGGGTTTCAACCATTTTCCCTTATAAAAATTTTGATTCTCATTTTTATATGATTTTACTGATCATATAGGTCATTTTAACCTGATAAGTTATGAGGTTGTTAGATAACTCTTAGTTGTATGGGGAACCGTTCCATGGGATATATTCTCAGCTGTGTGGCCTACGATGAGTACCCATTGTATTACTAATACCAATATTATTTGTGCACAGGAATCCTAACCAGAATGTTCTTACATATAAACATGTAGTAGGATAGAGAATAATAAAGGAAGTACACCTGCCTTGATCCATGGTAAAATGGATGATTTAGATCCAATAAAGAGATGGAGTTACTTTGTTGGGGTTATTTATTGAATCATGGTTTCTGAGGATATATCTTGTGTATTGTGTTATTTTATGTATGTCATTTCTCTATTTTCTAAAATCATTCTTTCTCTAATATTTTTGTCTCAAATAAAAATATTTTCATTTAGTATTAGAGATAGTTTTCATCTTTATGTGAATTGTTAGGGTTCTTCAACCCTATTGATAAACTTTTGTTTGAGGGGGAGTTTTTTGTGTAATAATCTATTCAAGTACAAGAAAATTATTGCAAGTGAAAGGGTTGAGATTGAAAAATTTAATGACCAATATTTTTAGTTATAGAAGTTTAAGATGAAAGATATTCTTGTGGATAGAGATCAATAAATATTTTTTGTCTAGAGTCATACTTGTAGGTATGAAGGTAAATAATCAGGGAAATATTGATAGAAAGGAAAAGAGTTCAATTATATTTTTATGTCAAATTTAATTTTTTTAGTGTATCAAATTAAAAAAATGCATGCAATATGGAAGAAGTATCAAATTAAAAAATGCATGCAATATGGAAGAAGTTGGGGAGTGTATATCACATAAATTCTTTAGTTAATTAATTATTTCTCAGCAAGAAGCTATATTCATTAAGAATGAATGATGGTGACTCTGCCATATAACATTTAAACATATTTAATACTATGTTAAGTCAATTATTTTTTGTTGATATCAAAATGGAAGAAGAGGACAATTGTATTACTTTTTTGTGTTCTTTACTTGAATCTTAGGATATTATAGTTATAGTTGTTACTAAAATAACAACAAAAATCATTATTTGTGGCTTTATTATTGGAAGATATGAGGAAATAATCCGTCAAATATTATCAATCCAAGGATCCATTATATGTAATACGTCATACCTAAGAGAAAATTAAGAAGAAGAAAGGATAGTCAAAGTTTAGAAGTAATTAAAGATGACAGAAAAGGATAAGAGGAAATGTTGGAACTGTGGTAAAACATGCATTCTAAGAAATACAATAGATCTAATTAGGTGAAAATTGGTAATTCATATAATGAAGTTGGATCTGAAATACAATAGATCTAATTAGGTGAAAATTGGTAATTCATATAATGAAGTTGGATCTTCATAAATGAAACCCTCTAATGAACACTTGATATATATATTTTTGGTAGTATCTAGCTCGAATGTATGTGATAATACATGGTTGATTGACTCAAGTGCCTCTTTTTATATGAATCCTCAATGGGAGTGGTTGTGTGAATATGAAAATATCAATAGAATTGGATTCTTTTTGGGACACAATGTAACCTATAATATCATAAGTCATGGTAAAGTCTTGTTGATGTTCATAGATGGAAGGCTCAAAACCTTCACTGGTGATCTACACATTCCAGTTTTGACGTGAAACCTAATATTTGTAAGTAATATGAATGATGTGGTGTAAAAGTATTATTTAATAAGGATATTTGCAATATGGTTCAAGGAGAGATCATACTAGCAATGGGATTCTATTTAGGGACATTATTCAATCTTAAGACAAACATTGTGAGTGAGGAGTGCCATATCTTTGTGATTGTGGAGGATAAGAAAGTTGTGTGTGTGTGTGTGTGTGTGTGTGTGTGTTGTGTGTGTGTGTGTGTGTGTGTGTGTCCTATATATCTTGCAAATATTATGATGTTGTGGAATAAAATTATGGGAAATATTCGATAAATTCCTTCATGCATTAAAAACCAAAGGTATGGTTGAAGGAATTTAGTTCTCATTTAGATTTAGATTTTTGTGAGCACTTTGTCACAAGATCATAAGGGAAGCCCCCGAAGCAAATTTTCATGGGTGGTTTATTAACCCATGGGTAATGGGTAACTGTTATGGGCTATTTTTGGGCCCATGGTTTTTTTTTTGGTACCCATTGTTTTGTAAAACCGCCTCTTCGGCTACCCATAGGTTTATGGGACGGTTTTGTTTTTTTGCCCATTGTTTGATACCCACGGTTTTGTAAAACTGCTTAAGCAGTTGTCTATTTATATGGTCTTATGCATATGATAATAGACAAGCAAATGTTTTGCAGATGTGTTTTGAATTTGGGTGTGAATTCTGTAGAGTTTGTTGAGCATAGCTCTAAACGGATCTGGGTATTGTATTGAGAGAGTGAAGGCTTGTAATAAAATATGAGCAAGTGATTCTTGGTGGACGTAGCCCAAATTGGGTGAACCACGTTAAATATTGTTTTTCTATGTTGTGTTATTTATTCTACACTTTTATTTGAGATCTGTAATATTTTCTGCATATTAGTTTCTACTGTTGCGATTTTGTAAGGGATTATTCCACATATTTTATCTCTTATTTCCTAATAATTGGTATTAGAGCCTGGTTTGGTTTGTTGAAGCGTTGAATCGTAGGGAAAGTTTTTAGCTTGAGTGGGAGCTATGGAAGATGATGGAAGATCTAGGGTTGATAAATTCAATGGGTAGAATTTCAGTCTTTGGAAGATGCAAATGGAAGATTACCTTTATCAGAAGGATCTTTATACTCTGTTGTCTGAGAAGGTGAACAAACCCTCGAGTATGACAGATGCGGAATGGGATTTTTTGGATCAGAAGGCACTTGAAACGATCTGGTTGTGTCTTGCATCTTCGGTATTATTTAATGTTTCAAAGGAAAAGACTACAAAAGAACTAATGGATGCATTAGGGAAGTTGTATGAAAAACCCTCTGCCTCTAACAAGATATTTTTAATGAAAAAGTTGTTTAATATGAAGATGTCTGAGAATAGTTCAGTAGAAGATCATTTAAATGATTTCAATACGGTTGTGAATATGCTGGCTTCGGTTACAATAGAATTTGATGAAGAAGTTAGGGCTTTATTAATTTTGTGCTCTTTACCTGAAAGTTGGAATAGCCTGGTAATGGCGGTAAGCAACTCGGTTCCAGCTAACTCAAAGTTGAAGTTTGAGGATGTTTTAGGGGTGATTCTAAGCGAGGAAATGTGAAGAAAAAGCTCCAGGGAATCTTCTACTTCAGGGAATGCTTTGACAGTGGAAACTAGAGGGAGACAGAAGAATAGAGGAAACCGTGGAAAATTGAAAGATCAGGCAAGGTCAAAATCCAAGAGCAAGATTGTATGTTGGAACTGTGGAAAGTCTGGGCATGCAAAGAAGGATTGTTGGGAGCTTTAGGACAAGAAGAAACAATAGGAAGAAAACAAGGAGGTAAATATGGCATCGGGTAATGTATGTCAGGATGCTTTGATTCTTTCTTTGCATAATATTACTGAATCTTGGGTTTTAGATTCAGGGGCTTCTTTTCATGCTACTCCACATAGGCATTATTTTGTTGATTATGTTCAAGGGGATTTTGGGCATGTTTTTCTTGGTGATGATGAGCCTTGCAGTATAGTTGGAAAAGGTTCTGTTCAGGTTAAGATGCAGAATGGGAATACATGGCTATTGAAGGATGTCAGACATGTGCCTACATTAAGGAGAAATTTGATATCGGCGGGGCAATTGGGAAGTGATGGTTGTACTATGATATTTACAGCTAACTCTTGGAAGGTTACCAAGGGTGCTCTTGTGGTGGCAAGAGGTAAGAAGGTTGGAACCTTGTATTTAACCACTGATAGTACTAATGATTGTAATCTTGTGGCTTCAGATACAGATACAACATTATGGCACTATAGGCTCGGTCATATGAGCCATAAGGGCATGAACATCATAAAGAAGAATTTTCCTGGATATACAGAAACAGGTTTGGATTTTTGTGAGAACTACATATATGAGAAACAAAAGTGAGTAAGGTTTCTCAAGGTTGGACCTACGAAGAAAGAGAGTAAGTTAGAGCTGGTATATTCTGATGTGTGGGGGCCGACTCAGGTATCATCTCTTGGGGGTTCAAGTTATTATGTTACTTTTATTGATGATGCAACAAGGAAAGTTTGGGTTTATTGTATTAGAAACAAATCTGATGTATTTGACACTTTTGTTAAATGGAAAGCCTTGGTAGAGAATGAAACAGGTCTTAAGCTAAAATGTCTCAGGTCAGATAATGGAGGGGAGTATTGAAGCAATGAATTTAATGATTACTATTCTAAGAATGGAATCCGTAGGAAAAAGACTGGTTCTAGGAACTCCACAGTAGAATGGGGTATTAGAAAGGATGAACAAAACAATAATGGAACGTGCTAGGAGCATGAGGTTACATGCAGGACTGCCTCTTTCTTTTTGGGCAGAAGCGGTGAGCACAACTGTGTACTTGATAAACAGAGGACCCTCAAGTGCCTTGGATGGAGGCATACCTGAGGAGGCATGGTATGGTAAGAAAGTTGATTATTCATTTCTTAGAGTCTTTGGATGTGAGGTGTTTGTTCATATAGACAAGGATCATAGGACCAAGCTAGAGGATAAATTAGAAAAATGTACTTTCATTGGTTATGGTGGTGATGACTTTGGATTTAAATGTTGGAGTATTAAGGACAAGAAAATCATTCGGTCTAGGGATGTGGTCTTTAATGAGAAAGTCATGTATAAGCAACAGTTGCAGGAAAATAGGGAAGAATCCAAGAAATAATATGCAGTGGTAAAGGATCTTCCGGATGGGAAAGTGACCCATGAATCAATTTAGGAACCTACTCAACAGGAACCCCAAATTCCTACAGTGAGGAGGTCTTCTAGGGTAAGAAAAGAACTTGAACATTTTTATCCTTCTCTTTATTATTTATTACTCACTGATAGTGGAGAGCCAGAGAGCTTTGATGAAGCAATGCAGGTATATTCCAGTAAGAAGTGGGAGCAAGCCATGGATGAGGAGCATAAGTCTCTCATGGAGAACCAGAATTAGGATTTGGTGAAGCTACCGGAAGGAAAAAGAGCATTGTAGAACAAATGGGTGTACAGAGTTAAAGATGAAGAAGGAGGAAAGAAAAGATACAAGGCCCGGTTGGTGGTTAAGGGGTTTGCACAGAAACAAGGTATAGATTTTGATGAGATTTTTTCTCCTGTAGTAAAAATGAATTCTATTAGAACTGTTCTTGGAATAGTGGCAGCAGAAGACTTGCACTTAGAAAAGTTAGATGTAAAGACTACATTTCTCCATGGTGATTTGGAGGAGGAACTATATATGCAGCAACCAGAGGGCTATGAGGTCAAAGGTAAAGAGGAGATGGTGTGTAAACTGAAGAAGAGCTTGTATGGATTGAAAAAAGCTCCACGTAAATGGTATAAGAAGTTTGATAGCTTTATGATGGAGCAAGGTTATATTAGATGACATTATGACCATTGCGTGTATACAAAGAAATCTGAGGATGGAAGTTATATTATCCTGTGTTTGTATGTTGATGACATGTTGGCTGCAGGTAAAAACATGCAGGAAATAAAAGTACTCAAGAAACAACTAAGTGAATCCTTTGATATGAAGGATTTGGGGGCAGCTAGACAAATCCTTGGTATGAGGATAACTCGGGATAGGAAGGAACAAAAGCTGAATTTATCTCAAGAAAAGTACATTAAGAAGGTATTGGATAGGTTTAACATGCAGGATGCTAAACCGGTTGGGACTCCTTTGGCAGGCCATCTTAAGTTATCAAAGGACCAGTGTCCCAAGATAGAGCAGGAAAGAAACCAGATGTCCAGTATGCTATGATGTATGTGTTCACTAGGCCTTATATTGCCCATGCAGTGGGAGTTGTGAGTAGATTTATGAGTGATCCAGGTAAAGAGCATTGGTAAGCAGTAAAGTGGATCCTTCGGTATTTGAGAGGGACCATAGGGATAGTTTTGTGCTACAGTGGATCAGACACCACTTTACGTGGTTATGTAGATTCAAACATGGCTGAAGATGTAGACAACAGGAGGAGCATGATAGGTTATATTTACACTGTAGGTGGGACAGTAGTGAGCTAGATTTCACGACTACAGAAGCTGGTGGCTTTGCCAACCACGAAGGTTGAGTATGTTGCTGCCATAGAGGAAAGCAGAGAGATGATTTGGTTACAACAATTGTTTGAGGAGTTGGGGCATAAGCAGGAGGAATGTAAGCTGCATAGTGATAGTCAGAGTGCTATACACCTAGCTAAGAACTCTTCTTTCCACTCCAGGACAAAGCATATACAGTTGAGATATCACTTCATCAAGATAGCTTTGGAGGAAGATAAGTTGAAGTTGGAGAAGATTCATACCAGTAAGAATCTTGCAGACATGATGACCAAGGTGGTCACAAGGGATAAACTAAAGCTATGTTCAGCTTTGGTTGGCCTTCGCGGATGACAGTGAAGGGTTGAGAATCTTGCTTAGTGGAAATCAGTCTCCAAGTGGGAGATTGTTATGTTTGTGGAGCCTATTTTCATATTAGAGTGTGGTACACCTTCTATGTGATACACTCAAGTATTTTTACGGTGGTCCCGCTCGTCAATGAGCGGGTTAGGGGGGTTTGGGGGTGAAGCCCCATAAGCAAATTTTCATGGGTGGTTTATTAACCCATGGGTAATGGGTAACTGTTATGGGCTATTTTTGGGCCCATGGTTTTTTTTTTCGGTACCCATTGTTTTGTAAAACTGCCTCTTCAGCTACCCATAGGTTGATGGGACGGTTTTGTTTTTTTCCCATTGTTTGATACCCACAGTTTTGTAAAACTGCTTAAGTAGTTGTCTATTTATATGGTCTTATGCATATGATAGATAGACAAGCAAATTTTTTGCAGATGTGTTTTGAATTCGGGGGTGAATTCTGTAGAGTTTGTTGAGCATAGCTCCAAACGGATCTGGGTATTGTATTGAGAGAGTGGAGGCTTGTAATAAAATCTGAGCAAGTGATTCTTGGTGGACGTAGCCCAAATTGGGTGAACCACGTTAAATATTGTTTTTCTGTGTTGTGTTATTTATTCTGCACTTTTATTTGAGATCTATAATATTTTCTGCATATTAATTTCTACTATTGCGATTCTGTAAGGGATTATTCCGCATATTTTATCTCTTATTTCCTAACATGTAGGATCAGGTGGAATAGTAAGATTGACCTCTTACAATAGTTCATTATCATCTTTGAATGGATAAATCACTTCATCTTTAGACTCTTCGTTCTGTTTATCTATGAGTTTTTAAAAAAGTTTGTCACTGTGAGATTTCCATTCATCCTTTTTGTCAGGTTCTCAAAAGTGGTTGTACCTTTATTTATAACCTTTTTATTCAAACATCCACACATCTTTGCTTCTTACCCAAAGTACGCATAGGTGTCTAGTTATATCAAAAATCCTTTCTTGTGGTCCCCAGTTGGAATAGAATCCCCGAGTCCCATGAAATCTACAAATGCCTCATCATTTTCAAATAAATCTGGGGGCACGTGAAGTTGTTGATCCCAATCTATGAGTTCAGGATATACAAGGGCTACTTGATATTTGTTTAAGGGGATGGATTAAGATAAGGTAAGGACCGCTGAATTTGGGAATAGGTTCGTGGAAGCAAGATTCTCATAGAGGCTACATTGGGAATCTGTGTCACTCTCAGAATGAGATGAAATGTCCTCACGTTCAGAAGAGGTGGCATCATTCTTAGAGGGTAGAATGTTATGAGGCGTTATCCCAAGGCCATGTTTATCAGAATTAAAACGAGGGATGGGAATAGGCTCTAGCCAGCCTTGTGCATTAATGCCACATCTAAACCCACTATACCCCATGACAAACATCATGCGGTGACCTTTGATGTACTGGGGTGCTTGATGGCATGAAGCCATGGTGCTTTCTAGCACCCTGTTGGTAGGATCCTCTAACATTTTCTCCTCAGATAGGAGACCACTATGGAATTTTTTTTCCAATGTTTTAGGACATTTCTCACGAGTGCTCTTGAACTGAAAATAAGGCTTACCCCTTGTCCTGGGGGATACTGATAAGTTTGATATTAACAAAGCATGTTCAAGAGTGAATGGATCACCTGGGCCATATTTTGCCGACGTTGCCTCCCATGAAGAGAATGGGTTGACAAATGAAGTAAATTCTTGATTGTAAGGTGTGAGGGACTCTGAATGCATCTATTTTTATAGCTTCTGTTTGTAGGGGGACAACCACATCTGCCGAAGGACACTCATAAGGTGCATGAGAAAAACTGTGCAATGCCCTATAATGTGTGAATGGTTTTGGGTCACCTAGAATGGTAACCACCTGACCTTCATGACATATCTTGATGCACTGATGGAAAGTTGATGGAATAACTTGCATGACATATATCCATGGGCGCCCCAGAAGCATGTTGTACGGAAGGTCCAAGTCAAGGACATGGAATGTTGTGTCATGACATGTTGGGCCTACTCCCATGGGAACCACTATAGTACCCACTGATTCTCTTTCTTCATTGTCGTAAGCCGTGATTGTGATAGTCTTAGCTCCTAGATTTGTTTCTGAATGGCCTAGCTACTTAACCGGCTTCAAAATGCAAATATTTAGACCAGATCCCCCGTCTACGAGTACCCTCTTGATTTTGTGATGGGTAACCACCACTTTGAGATACAAGGGTAAGTTATATTTTGGGTTGTTATGCGGGATTGCAGTATGGTCAAAAGTAATATGCTCATTGGAGTCTAGGCGCGCAATCATGGCTTGAAGGTTTACGGGATCTACATCTATCGAAACCCCTAAATTTTGCAATGTCTTGTACAATATGTGCTTATGGGCATTAGAGATTTTGAGGAGATCAAGAATAGATATCCTAGCAGGTGTTTTCTTTAACTGATCTATTAAATTATACTGACCTTCCTGAGGGATAGGTACAAGATTTGGTATGAATAAGCGAGCATGTCTTATCCCTACTGCGTATCTCTTTTCTAAAATATGGATGGTGTTAATCTATTCATTAGATGAGCTAATACAACCAACGAGGGAATCATAAGGACTATTATTTGTAGGATAAACATAGGCAACAGTTCTATAGTCGTTGGAGGTTTTCCCATGATCTAGTTTCCTTTTCTTTTTATCTGCATGATTAGGAAAAGGTTCCTTGTAGATACCCATTTTCTCATTTTGACCTTTTCTAGACTCAAGGGGAGAATCCACAATGATCTTTCCTTCCTCGATGAGGTATTGTATGTAATGGCGCAGTCTCAAACACCTATCCGTCTTGTGTCCTTTAACAATGTGGAAGTTGCAATATTCATGATCTTTGAACCAACCCAATTTTGGAGCATCCTCTGGGTATGGTACCGTCGTAGTTGGATATTACACCATTTTACATCATCTAATTGTTTTAGGATGGTAGATAAGGACTCCGTTAAAGATGTAAATGTACATTTTGTAGGTGCTTTGGGATGAGGTCCTTGTGAAAGATTTAAAAGTGGGCCTGTCTGCATGGCTTGGACTCTCTTGGAGTCTGTAATGCCATCACCAACAACATGCTTATTCTTATTGAAGAATTTAGGTTTGTCTATGGATTTGGCTTCATGTTTGTTTTTAATGACAAACTTAAACGTTCCCTTTGTAATGAGGGATTTCTTAATTTGACAGCCTTTCTCTATGAATTCTTCGAAGTTTGAGCCACAATGCATTTGTAAGTGAAAGGCTATTTCTGGGTTCAAGTTAGGAACAAATATGCTCACTAATTTTTTTTCCAGTAATGCACAAGGAAAACGACTGGGTAACCCGCGCCATCGTTGTAAAAATCTTGCAAACGTCTCATTGGATTTTTGTTTTGTATTGCATACATCATTCATTGTGATGTCACTTTCCATATTATAGGAGTAGTTTCGTACAATTTTTTCCACCAATGTGGGCCACGTTGTAATGGAGCCCTTGGGTATGCTATAGAACCATTCCAATCCCATGGCTCCTAGGCTGTGAGGAAAAAGTTGTATTAAGAAATTATTGCTATATGTGACCTCTTGGCAAGCCATGTAGAAGTCTTTTATATGATCATGAGGATCACTTTTGCACTTATACTTATCAAACTTGGGAATAGTAAAGTGTTTTGGGAAAGGCTGTTGTAACATGTACTTATCAAAGGGGTAAGGGCATAGTTCTTCATACAAATATTTTCTATTCTAGCCTACATTTCCCCCTTTTAATGTAGTGAACGTATTTTTCATTGATTGTAACTCTTTCTGAATGATTTTCTCCTTAGTAGGTGACATTGGTCATTGTACCTGAGTCACTTTAAAGGTATAGTCTGTGTGTGGATCAAATTGAAAGTCGTTAAGTTTATTTTTGTATTTGTCTTTATACATGTTTCTTCTTGAAGAGCCTAAGTTTTCTAGCTTCTGGCTCAACTTCAAGATCTATTTTTGGAGGATCTCCTCCTCAACTAGGGGGTCCTCTTCTTCATCAAATTTTGAAGGAGGGGAAGCTTTACGCTTAATTTTCACTTTACGTGAAGCTTTATAGTGATGTTTTCATGATGGGTCTCCTTCGAAAGTGGCCTTATGTTTCCCAGAAGTGGAAGCGTATCCCACATCAAAAGGGTTATCTATGTCTAAGATGAATCTTCATTCTCTGAGTTGAGGGTTGATGACCTTAGTTTCTACTTCGCGCTCTTGCGGAAGTTTAGCTCCTATTTCTAAGACTCTTATGAGTACTTGATCTTTATTATAATATAGGATTTCATCAAATCTATTTAGGTCTAACCTCTGTTGTTCTTTGGAAGAGTTTGAATCTTCTTCGCTATGATCAATTAATAGCTCTATATCTTTGACTTGAGAAAAGAGAGGGGCCAAATTTTTGCTGCTAAATGGGAATGTTTCGAAAGGGTTTTATCCTATGTCATGCTTGTTTGATTTGGTTTCCATTTTTGTGATTTTAGGCATTACTAGCAGACATTTTTATGTAGCTAGCGTGACCCCTAAGCGTATGGTTTCTGTAATCCACTTAAGGTGATGTTTGAACTATATTACAGTGTATCCTAGATGTAGTGTTATGTAGTTGTTTTTAACAAGGAACACTCATACGCACACCTAAATGCAATGATCACTCAATTTTGTTGTTACCAAGCCTATGCCCTAAAAAAAGATAGCGACAATACCATATCAATATGTAGGTCAAGTTAGAATTATAACAAGGCCTAAGTACTGACGTGGTGTTGACGCAGTCCCTCGAAAAGGTATACTTAAAACTAGTTTGAATGCCGATGAAAGCCAAACCTTCTGAAAAATGGAAGTCGCGACTAGATATAGCGTAACAACGTCACCGTGATACATTAACTGAGCAAGCAAGGTGTTTGTACCATGACAAATTTATCACAATATATATAAGGCGTTATCAACACTTTTCAAGAAGACTTAGATGATGTCAAAACTGAAACCAAGTGATAAGTATAACAAGGAATTTTTAATTGTGTGAGTAGCGTAACCACGCAATAAAGGGACTTATACCATTTTCTCATAAAAATGAGAACACGATGTAAGTACTAAGATTGTGCGTCTAGAATGCAAAAAAAATTATAAACTCAAGAAGAGATGAAAGATGAACCAAATTCACAACGGTGAAGATGATCTTGAAATCAAGATGGAAGGACTTTTATCAAAGATACGAAAAACATACCTGCGCACTTTAGATGTTTAACAACCCAACTGCAAACATGGATGGGTGTAAATAGACAAAAAAATGGAGAGCACTATCTCTAATAAAAACACGCAAGGTATACACCTTTCTCACCCCGAAAAAGGTGGTGAGAATGCAAGGGTATAGATCAAAAGATGAAAAGAAACCAAGCGCCTCTTGGGTAGAGTTTTACCTCTTCCGAAGACAAAAATAAAACTAAGTGAAAGTGGGATGTAGTTTAATTTTGTAATGAAAGACACTTAGATCAAACTTACAAGGGTTATTTGCCTTGTTTGAAAAACAAGGTTCAGATTCCAAATGAGTTGTCACTTCGTGATGGCTTGACGCAACAATGGAATAGAAAAGTGGGCTCTAAGACAGAATGACCTCCTTAAATAAGTTCTCTTATCTAGGTGTTACAAAGTTGTCTTAAGTGAGTGAGATTTACCCAAAAAGTCACAATGACTAATTTGGGAGTATCTTGGCTTTACTTTACTCCCTTCAAGCACAATGGGTAATAAATGTGTCCATGTGTACTCTCACTGGGGTCGCCATACAGAAAATTGATAACTCTAACTCACAAGGCGTACTAGTCAAGTGGGTAAGCGGAGCGCTTCCTGTTTCATCTATGAGGTTACTCAGTGGTGGATTACTTTAGGGTTCTTGGAACCACCCCCATTGTTGTAGCTTAAGGCATTATGCCAAAGGGGTTATGTTCCAGTTGAGTGGATAGGGACATACCCTTTTCTAAAACCTGCAATACAATGTTTTGAATATGGTGTGTTTTTTATCTTGCTTAACTTAATGTGGTTTTAAGTAGCACACCATTTGGCAACCTGCATAAAACATGTGTATTAGAAGTTTTGTGTTTTGGACATATTTCTTCTACAAGCGTTGGGTCTTGTAGACAATAAGTTTAGTAATTCTCTAGTTTGCAGATTGATGGTAAGAAAGAGAACTTTACACCTTGCTTTTGATTCCTAAGATCGCCAATAGGCGCGAAGGAAGAGCATACACAATGTGAAAAATTCCTACTAAATCACATGAAATTTGACTTTATCCTTTACAAAATAAGTGTTTTGAACATTCGATACATGTTTTGTGTAAGTGTTTTTGATCTCCAAGATCTCTTTTGAAGGCGCGAGGAGAGAGCATACACACTTTTACAAACCTAGTTTTAAGCTAAGAACTGAAAACTCTTAACTATGCAAACTGAAATACGAAAGAAAAACTCTGTTTTTAACTTGTTAGTCTGAGTAATCTGTAGCAAAGATCAGAAAAAAATATTTTGTAGATTATAGAATTCAATCTTTACACAGACCCTGCGCTCCTAAACCAACAGCAGTGCTCCCCAACCGACGGGTACGTGCCTAACTCAACAGATACGCCTGAAAACAAAAATTAGTGAAATCTAGTATACTAAAAACATAGACGCGTCCAACTAAATATATATTCTTGCAACTCAACATGGATGCTTAGGTTTCAATGGAGACGTGCCCAAGCATAAAACATACAGTTTCAAATTTTTACACAGTCAAGCTATTTACGCAGATGCGGCTAGAGAGGTGGAGACGTAGACCATCCGACGGAGACGCGTGTGCGTCCCTATAGAGATTAAATTTTCCAATTATGAGGATAACCAGATAGGTACGATCCTGTTCTGATGGGGACGCCGGGGTTTCAACGTGTACATGCCCCTTCTTAACACCTACGCGTACCCTATGAAAAACCTACAAAACTCACGGATTTTCAAAATTTCAAAAGCAAACAGGTTAGTTGTTAGTCAAAGTGTCCTATTTTTATATCAAACCCACACAATACGTGCAAATGAAGGTCATTTATCTAGTGTTAGAAATAGAAATGAGGAAATAACAAGTGATTTGACCTGAAAAACTTGAAAAAGAACTTTGAAGAACTCAAAAGACCTCCATTAATAGAGGATGGACATAAGAGTCCCACTAGGCGTGCCAAATGTGTTCAATGAATAGTTGCAAAAGCCATGGAATTGGGGTACGAATCTCTAAAGAAACCCCAAAGGTTTTTAACAAGCTGATCAATGGACCATCTGATAAGAAATGAGCAAGGGTTTCTTCTTTGCCTACATTAATTTGAAGTAAACAAGCAAACTAAGCAAATGAAACTAACCTCTATTCTTTGAAATCTTGAAATAATGAACCTAAAAGGATTTAAGAATTCAGTTTTTGTTTAATAGAAAGATATCTCCCCATTAATGGATTCAAGGCCAACGGTTCTTCCCTTTTACTCCATATTTGTGCTATAAAATACAAAAGCAAATGCTAATAGCTCAATGGAAGAAAATGAACTACCATCTAAATCCTAAACAAAATACTATAATCTGTGCTAGGAAGAAGAGAGAATTCTTAGAAATGATGAAGGGGGGTCTAACTGTAACGCCTTGATTTTTGTAAGTTATCATGGTGATTATAAAACAAACATGACTTGGGTGTTCTTATTACATTTTGAAGAAAGATGATTGTTTCTTTACTGAAATTATAAGGAAACGAGTTCTTCTTCCTTCTGCTGTTTTAGATTTTGAAAGAAATGGTAATTGGGTTTCATTGAGCATTATAGGTTCGGCTTGATGGAAGTGACAGTGGCATTTAGATTGTTTTCTGAGTGCTGTGTTTGTTTTTTTTGTACAAATGGAAGAATGAAATGATTCGTGTGATCTCTGATTTTGCACTGTTCAAAAACGAACTCGACTTGAGTGATTCTTGTTGTGTTGAAGAAAATGGGTGTTTTCTTATTGAAATAATTACAGGGATGAATTTTTCTCTTCTTGCTGTTTGAATTCTGGAAATATCCTCAATAGAGATTTACTGTACAATACGGGATTGGACTTGTTGTAGGTAACAACAAAGTGCAAATTGTTATTTATGAACTGTGTGCGTTCATAGGTATAGAAAGTCATGTGAATATTTGATAAAGCGACTGTATAACTGTTCATTTGGTTATAATACAGTGAATGAAGTATGAATTCTTCTAGTACAATAAGAGCATAGGATGCATCTTTATATTGCTTGTTCTATGATGGATACGATGTTTTACCAACTTGTTTTTGGTATTCGTATGTGCCTGATTTAAAGGAAGTATTGATATGGATGATAAATTCTTCCTTGTTTTCATAAAAAGCAGAATATGAATGGAATTATTCCTTGCTGTTGGAAAGTGAATTCTGAATGGATTTCGTAAGTTTCACTCTGAACTGCTATCTTGATTGGTGTCTCGTTTGGATTAAATTTTCAGTACAGTCATGAGGAAAGGAATAGGAGTGTGGATGGATAACTTGGAATAATGATCATTTCTTCTCTCATACAGTTGGAAATATATAGTTGTTATGGAATGGATTTCGTATTGCTTGGGTTAAGCATTTGTACTTAAATTGTTGTTTACTTTTCTCTTTAGCGTTTGAATTGTTTGAGATTAGACAAGTAGTATGAAAGGAGAGGAAAATGGTTATGCTGGAAGTTTTATTTAAAATATAATTGTGAATCTTCCTCTAACTAATGTAGGGGAAAGGAATTGATAGCATTACGTTAGAACAATAGTTGCATAATTGTATTTTCAGTTCTTATGGATGTTTGTAAATTGGAAATGTTTGAAGGAAATTACTTCTTGTTATAAGTATTCGGAAAGAGGACAATAATCCTTTGACCGATTAGGATGGTAATTAGATGATTAAGTTGATATGCTGTTCATCCTTTTTGGTATTTAATTCTTGAATGATGTTCATATTAACGTTTCATAAAAGAAGGGTTCTTTTATTGAGAAAGTTAATTAAAAGCCCTTCATTTTAATGACAAGTGCTTAATATGCTCAGTTCAATGAACTGACCCGTTGCAAGAAATTTTGTAGATGGAACTTGAGTATAAATGAAGACATAGTTGTTTTTTGCTACTTCTTTGATTAACTGAAGATGGATTGTAATTGATAACTATTACTCCTCTATGAGGAAATGAGGAAAGAAGAAATTACATTCTTCTAACTTATGAGTTGTAATGTTGTTTAATATAAACAAAGTCCAGTCATTTGGACTGGCAAATGTATAGATTGTAAATCCGATGGATGAATACAAGTACGAGTGTGATATTTTTTTATGACTGTATCAGTTTGATATTATTGAATAAGTTTGAGAATATAACATTATTCCTTGATTTGGAATTATTCAAATGTTAATGGATGGATTTAAAAGGGAATAACATCTATTCTTTACCTAAATGCAACTTTTATGTTGAAATGTGTAATTAGTTCATACTTGGGTTAAGATGAATTTTAAATTGACATCAAAAAGGATTTAGGTAAACATGATCTCTTAATTGAAAGGTATTTGGGGATTAGCTTGAAAGCTAAGGAATATAAAATAACTTAGAAGTAGCCGAACCTTATATTCGGACTCCGTTAATAGCCTCGAATGTTTAAAATTCAGAAAATAAGGATATGGGAAAACATATCTATTGTTAACAAACCTTAACTATGTAAGGTTAAGGAGGATAAATGAATAAATTCATTTAAAATTAGACCTCGTTTAAATGATGTCTAATAACATGGAATTCTGAATTTGTTTACAGTTGTGGAAAACTTGGTTAAGTTTAATAGGTTAAACTTATTAAGTTTATCGATAATGGGCTGATTAGTCCAAAGATTAAGAAAGGAACCAAGTAGAGAAAATACAACCCTTCGGTACAAAGGAGGAGATGCATAGTAAGCTAGAAGACAGATTAAGTCTCTCTTAGCTACATACCACTGTAACAAGAACGAGAATAAAGGATCAGCATGGCTACTGAAAGTTGATCTTAAATATTAAGATCATAACCAAATCACACTTGAGTTAGATGTGTACTCTCAATGAGAGGATTCCGTAGGACATTGACATATGCCAACTACAATATGGTGTCTTCATGAAGGCGGAGCCTTCATGATGACACAATGTTATAGCTGACATATTACAATTCCCTCTCGAATTAAATCATCAAGTTTACATAAGCTGGATACCAAGTTATTAGCTGGGGATAGGAATGTGATCACGTATACGGAGTGAATCTGGAGGACTAAAGGTAACTAGACACATAGATTCGTCTAGGGACAACGTCGTATGTCTGCGTATCTTTAGTTACCATGAGTAACTTCCTATACTCATTCATATTGCTAGTTGGGGATTGGAGCTTGACCTTAAATGGAAGGACTGGAAGAGACCAGGAAAGACCATTCTATATAACAGACGAAATGAGGTGAAGGACGTATTCCAAAGATGTGTACCACACCTAGGAATATGATCATGCAAAGCATGTGAAAATATTTGGCCAAAGTATCACAAGTGCTGGTTACGTTGTCCTAATCACCTAGTTTAAGATGCAGGATGTTAGATGAATATCAGTAACAGATATTCAGATAGGCTTCTTAAATCGATCACTTCGATAACCAGAAACGGTAAGAGAACCTTGTATATTCATTATAAAATACACGGATTTACATGAAGGATTGGTAAGTCACCGAGTCATGAAATGAGAGATTGCTGAAACTCTGAGCCATAAAATGGGAGATCGGTAGTTCTTCGAGTCCTTTACAGTAGAATATGGTAACTGTTATATGATTTAATGGCATTGAATGTGTGTTCCATATTGCAAGTATGTGAACAGAGAAAATTGGTTTTAAAAGGAAATTGTGTGATTCAAACTACATTAGTTGGACAGAGAACAATTATTAAAACTTGAACGTGTGTTTGAATTATATAATTCATAACAGGGAACATTGTATAAAAAAAAAAAAATTCCCTTGTTCTAGTATCTTAAAATTGGGATGTTACATCTTGGTATCAGAGCTGAAGGTTGTAGCTCTTGGACCTAATGAGTCCACAATTTAATAAGGTTTACATTTTCTTATTGAACAGAAAATGGTCAGAACAAGAAGAAATGTTGCGAACAACCAGTTACCGGGTGGAGAAGCAGCTACTGCTCAAAAGCTAGATGAAATCCTTGCTACCCTAATAGACACGAGAGATCATTTGACTACTTTGGAACAACAATCAATGGGTAATGAAGAGGAGGAAGAAGAAGCTGATATAAATGATCAGCCACCTCCTGTGGACAAAACCAATGGAGGGAATCCAGGTGTTATAATAGTAATGTGAATGCTCCTAATCATCTTGTAACTAAAAGGGCAAGATTAGTAGCTGAACTTACAAATGACATAAAGAGAATAAGTCCTCCAAAGTTTGATGGAACAACCCTTGGGGACGGAGCTGAGAATTGGCTCAGTGAAATGGAGAAGTAATTTGCAATAAGAAACTTCTCTGAGGAGACCAAAGTGATATGGGGAGCATATCAGCTTTCTCATGAAGCATCATCATGGTGGGACAACTATAAGGTTGAGTTGAATATTTTCGAATCAGACATAACTTGGGATCAATTTAAGGGTTACTTTAGGTAATGGTGGTTACCTCAACTCTATTTTGATAGGAAAATGACTGAATTTCAGAACTGGTCGCAAGGAAGGCTGACGGTGACAGAATACTGGGAAGGGTTTACTAAACTCCTTAAGTATGTGCCACAGTACCAAGCTGATGAGAAGTTTAGAATACGGAAATTCATAATGGGACTGAATCCCATCATTGGTGGTGAAGTGGATGTCCACGAGCCCAACCACCATGGATGGAGTTGTCGAAAAGGCAATAAGATAGGAACAGAAATTGAGAGCAATTTCTACTCATAGGGAAGAGATAAAAAAGAAGATTCCCAACTCTTCTTCATCTATCACACCTAAAAGGGGGCCTTGGAAAAGGTTTGGTGTGAAAGAAAAAATTGTTGTAGATGACAACAAGAAATTTGTAATGAAAAAACCTGTAAATAGTGTGCGGAACAGCTTCACAAAAGTTAGTGACAATGGATAAAAGTCCTATGGGAGCCAGAATGATAACTTCAAAGCTCCGGTAACAAATTTAAGCCTAGGAAAGGGCCAGTTGGAGGATGCTTCAACTGTGGAAAGGACCATTACATGAGTCACTATCCTCTGAAAAAGGATGATTGTGATCAGCAGCATAGGATACACGCTACGGTGGCTAACAGACAAGCTGAAAAGTAAGTATGCCTATAGAAGTTCCGGGTAAGTTATTCGGTCACCTGTACTCATAATTTTTGACACTGGAGCCACTAAATGCTTTATTTCTACTAAACTTGCAACGAAATTAAAAAGAAAGGATGAATGAATGGATAAGACATGGACAGTGCATTATGGGAATAATGTTGTGCATACAGTCGAAATGTGCCTTTTTGGGGCAATTCTTGATTTTCCCAGTTTCTCCACCAAAGTTGACCTGTATGTCACTCCCTTAGGATCATATGACATCATTATTGGAGTTAACTCATTGGTAGAACATAAGTCAAAGGTTGACTATTATGAAAAACAAATTTGTTGTTTTGACGACCTGCAGAAAGCGGTAGTCATTCAGGGTGTAAAGCGTGAAGTTGCAGTTACGAAACTAACAGCTATGCAACTAAAAAGGGCTAAAAATAGAGGCTGCACCTTGTATGTAGTAAAAATGATAGAAAATGCTGACCTTCGACTCCGAGGATAATGATTTCATGGAAAGATATCCATTATTAAGGGATTTCAGTGATGTATTTCCGGAGGAATTACCAGGTCTTCCACCCAAATGAGAGTTTGACTTTGCAATAGAAATCAAGCCAGGAACTGAACCCATATCTAAGGAACCTTATAGAATGACCACCCTCGAGTTGGTAGAGTTAAAGTCTCAATTAGAGGAACTTTTGACTAAGGGGCTGATAAGACCAAGTGTCTCACCATGGGGAGCGCCAGTAATTTTTGTAAAGAAAAAGGATGGCACATTGAGACTGTGCATTGATTATAGAATGTTAAACAAGGAAACTATTAATAATCGATACCCACTTCCTAGGATTGATGATCTATTCGACCAGATGCGTGGTGCATCAGTCTATTCAAAAATAGATCTTCGATCTGGGTATCATCAACTGAGAATAAAGGAAGAAGATATTCATAAAACAAATTTTAGAACAAGGTACGGGTTATGAATTCATGGTGTTACCTTTTGGGTTGACAAATCCACCTGCCGCCTTCATGAATCTGATGAACAATATTTTCAAGAATACCTAGACAATTTTGTTCTTGTATTCTTAGACGACATTCTTATATACTCTAAAAATGTCGAAGAGCACCAAGAACATTTAAGGGTAGTGCTGGAAGTTTTAAGAAAGAGGAAGTTGTATGGTAAACGGTCTAAATGTTCCTTTTATGATGCAGAGGTGCATTATTTAGGACACGTTATAAGCAAGAACAGAATAGTTTTAGACCCTTCAAATATCGTAGCTATAACCGAGTGGCCTATTCCTAAGAACGTGCATGAAGTAAGAAGCTTTATGGGCTTGGTAGGATATTATAAAAAGTTCGTTAAGGATTTTTCAAAAATTGCTGCCCCAATCACTTCGCTGCAAAAGAAGGATAAGAATTTTTTTTGGAATGAAAAATGTGAATCTGCCTTTAAAAATTTAAAGGAACAGTTAACTACAACACCTATTTTAACTGTAACACCCTGATTTTGTAAGTTATCTTGGTGAATATTTTTCATACTATTATAGCTGCTGAAATGAAGGCAAACATGTTAAGATAAATTCTGATCTTAAAGGAACGTGTTGCTAACTTGGATTCTTGCATACTGTAATTTGTTGCATAGGAAAACAGTTATTGTGCTTGTGTGTTTGCTGATGTGATGACAAATTGTTGTATACTTGCTAAACTCTCTTTGCTGATTGACAGCACACCTTGAATCAATTTCATTGATCCAAAGTCCGCTGTGGTCTTCTTGTGATTTCTGTGTCGATTTACTCTTTAACCGAACCTGAGGTTGATATAAATGTGCAGTGCCTGATTGCAGGTATGAGTAGCTGGCACGTAAATGCCAACGACAAAGGTTTAATTCTTGAACCCTATACTGTCAAACTTGAGACCTCGTGGGGTAGGAAATGTCTGGACACGGGTGGCCTTGGCATGTGAAACAAAGGACGGAACGTCCTGCATAGCATTAACGTGAGTGTCAGTTGGAAGACTGGGTGAAGGTTGGTTAGTGTTAGTGGTTAGAAGGAATTAAATCTTAAGCTAATCCTAAGTTCTAACATGCATCCTAAACTACTATCCTAAGTGGATTTTTTAAATTACAAAAAAAAAAGAGGGAAATAAACCTAAGTCCTAATAACCTAAAACTAAACTATGACCTAGGTTGAATACTAATAAACATCCTAAACTAATCCTAACCTAAAGGGGGACTCCCAGACCCTTGGAGGGAGAGGATAAGGATGAAGGGGTATTCAATGGCATTAAATGGGAGTCCATACGTGGACAGTGCCAGTTTGGCAGGAAAGGTAAGTGGCAGAGGTATCTAGTTGGAGATGGAACCAAATTTGGTTTTGCATGTGAAATTTGAAATTTAGAGATCGCCAACTCAAGTTGGTAGTGGCGTGGGAATTTGGAAAAAGGCAGAGCCTTTAATGCATTAAATGTTCTTGGTCCTCATGACCAACTCACCTTGAAAAGTGTATGAGCGAAATTTGATTGTTCATTGTGTCGATTCAGATTTTGTGAAGTTGCTCTGCATTTGTTTTTTTGTTTGGTTCAGTCGAACTAGTTTCTTTGGATTTATCACTGTTCTTGGGAGATTTGGAGGTTGTTGCTGAGCCTGAAGAGAAAAGGAATTGTTGGAAAGCTCGTGTTGTCATCGAGGAAGGAAATATCTTTGGAAAACGTAGTTTTCTTCGAGTTTTGGAAAAGAAATTACAGGCATGTTAAGCCCTTCTCTTTAAAAATACTTGCTTTGTTTAAAGGTCTCATTAAAACAACCCTACTCTTGGGTTTTGGGTTTATGTGATTGTTTTTGTGTTGATACGATTTGGATTTCGTCGATTCCTGCTGTCATTTTTGGAAATGACAGGTAAAATTGTCTCTGGTTGCTTTGTTTAACTGTCTTTGCATTTCTTTGAATGGAATACCTCCATGTTGTGCTGGTTGTTGACGTTAAATGGAAATCTGAAATGGGTTTTTCTCTATAAAATTTTAAATCGGAACTATGCAGGTAGTGTGGGTTGTTTTATTGCTGTGCGATTGATCTTTTGTCATATGAACTTTTGTGATAAGATTGTATAGGTTGTGCGAGCGGCTTGATGTCGTTTCTATACTGAAGTTTTCTTAAAAGAAATAAGACCTTTCTTTTTTTTCTTTCTGCTGTTTCGGGATTGAAAGGGAATAGCATTTCTTTTTGAACTTTAAGGGATGAGTTTTAGAGTTTTATCTCAGCAATGCGAGCTTGGTTAGAAGGATATGCCAGTAATACAATTGTTGTTGTGCTTCTTCTTTTATGTAAATGGACGAATACGATTTTGAGTACTCGTGAAAGCTGGAAAAGAAATTGTTTTCTCTTCTGAACATATGAATGATTACAGTCCTTGCTGTGATGAAAAATTGGTTGTGTTGTGTTGTATGGAAATGACTTGATCATACGACTCAGACTATAGTCATGAAAACGAGATTGACTTGTGTTATGTGCTTTAAATAAATCATGTTGAATCTTGTTGAAGGGATTAGATTATTTGTTGTGTTTCATTAATGCTGTTCGACCTTTTAGTTCTAACTGTCTTTGTGAAATACGAATTTTACTTGGATTTTTGTACAAAGAAGAAATGCTTGGGAAGTTGTCTTGTTGTTGGACCTGTTTGATTATAGTTTTTTGTGCATCTGATATTCTATGGGGGTTTTTAATAATAAGGGTATTATTGGATAAAAAATCACATTTTTGATTTCTGTACATCATTGTGAATAGAAAAATGGATTCAGGTAGAATCATTTATTGGTAAGGAATTCTTCTTCTATCTGCTGTTTTTGATTTGGTAAAATCAATAGTCAGGTGGTTATTGAACTTTACCAGTTCAGTCGGTAGAGAGGACAGTGGCATTTAAATTATTTCTGAGTACTGAGTTTTCTGTACAAATGAAATAATTGAATATTTCTTGTGGTCTCTGATTTTACACAGTTATTTAGAAGAAATGAAACTCGCATGAATAATTCTTAGTGAGTTGAAGAAAATGATCGTTTTCTTATTTGATTAGTTAAAGAACGAATTCTTCTCTTTAGCTGTCTGAGTTCTGGAAATAGCATTGAAGTCTTACTGTGCATTATGATGGGACTTGCTCTAGGTAACAGCAATGAATAAATTTTATTTTGAACGGGATGTGTTCATAGAATTAGAAAATCACGTGAATAAATGATTGCATGATTGTATAATATTTTATCTGGTTTACCATACAGTGAAAGAATTACGGTTTCTTCTAGTACGGTAAATATATAGTATACATCATTGCACTATTTGATCTATGATAAATACGATGATATACTAACCTGTCTTGGATATGCATATGAGCCTGATTTAAATGAAGTATTGATAAGGATGATAAATTCTTCCTTGTTTTCGTTTAAAACTGATTATGAATGAAATTACTCTTGCTGCCAGAAAGTGAATTCTGAATGGATTTTGTAAGTTTCACTCTGAACTGTTATCTTGATTGTGTCTCGTTGGGATTCCATTTTTTTTTTTAGGACAGTCATGAGGAAGGAGATAGTAATGTTGATGGGTGACTTGGAAAATGATCTTTTCTTCTTTCATTAAGTTGAAAATTTGTAATCATTATTAACGAATTTTGTAGTGCTTAGATATGAGAAACTTTATGCATTGTTGTTCGCTTTCTCATCTGTACATGATTGCTTGGAATCTAATGTGATGCATGAACTGAAAGGAAAGTAATGGATTTACATTTCAGTTAGTTTTAACCTTTACATTTATTATTAATGAAAGGTTTGGAAAGGATAACAGTATTTTATATCAGCAGTATGCTACTTGTATTCCTAACCTTACAAATATTGTAATTTGAAACTTGCAACGGTTATGTGGAAAATGGGACAGAAGTTCTTTGGCTGATTGTGATGGTATTTTGATGGTTCAGTTGTTATGCTGATCATTCTTTGGTGCCTATCTCTTGATTGATGTCTTACTGTCGTTTGATAAAAGCAGGGTTCTTTTATTGAGACAGTTAATTGAAGCACCTCATTTTAATGACAAGTGCTTAATATGCTCAGTTCATTGAACTGACCCATGAAAATAATTTTGCAGATGGAATTTGATTAGAATGAAGACATGGCTATTTTCTGATGCTTCTTGATTGGTTAAAGATGAATTGTATTTGTTTACTTTTATTCCTCTTTGAGGAGTTGCAAAAAGAAGAAAGTATATTCTTCTATCTATGAGTTGTAATGATGTTTTATGTAAACAATGTCCATTCAGTTGGATTGGCAAACGTATGGATTATGACATGAATTGATGAATACAAATACAAGTGTGATATTTTAATAATTATATCAATTTGATATTGTTGACTAAATTAGAAATATAATGTTATTCCTGATTTGGATTTATTTAATTGTCCTTGGATGGATGCTAAATGGGAATTGATATCTATTCTTACCTTATTACAGCTTTTAAGTTGAAATGTGCAATTAGTTCATGCTTGGGTAAAGATAAATTCTTAATTGACATTAGAAAGGATTAGGAAGAATATGATTCCATAACTGATAGGTATTCAGGATTATCTTGGAAGCTAAGGAATATCAATTAACTTCAGAGTAATCGAACTTCGCTTTCGAACTCCATTAATGACCTCGTATGTTAAATTCAGAATAAAGGATATGGGATAAGTATATCCATAACTAATGGACCTTAACTATGTAATGTTAAGGAGAATAAATGAATACATTTATTGGGAATTAGACCTGGTTTAAATGACGTCTAATAAGCTAGAATTCTGAATTTAGTTACAGTTGGGAAAATCTTGGTTAAAGTTTAATAGGTTAAACTTATCACGTCCGTCGGTAACGGGCTGCTTAATCCAATGATTAAAAAGAGAACCAAGTAGAGAAATGTAGCCCTTCAACACGAAGGAGAAGATGCATAACAAGCTAAAGGACGGATTTAGTCTCTCTTAGCTATATACAACTATAATGGGAACAAGGATAAAGGGATCAACATGGTTGCTAAAAGTTGATTCTTAATTATTAAGATCATATCCAAATCACTTGAGCAGGATGTGTACTCTCGATGGGAGGATTCTGTAGGACATTGACATATGCCAGCTACAACAAGGTGTCTTCATGAAGACGGGGTCTTCATGATGACACACTGTTATAGCTGACATATTACAATGCCCTCCCGAATTAAAACATTAAGATTACATAGGCTGAATGTGAAGTTCTTAGCAGGAGATAGGAGTATGATCAGGTATACAGAGTGACTCTAGGATACTAAATGATAACTAGACACACAGAGTCGAGGGGAATGACACCATATATCTGCGTATCTTTAGTTACCGGGGGTGCCTTCTTATATTTGCTCATCTTACTAGTTGGAAATTGGAAGTTTAAATCTGACCTTAAATCTGAGAGGACTGGTAGGGACCAGGAAAGACCATTCTAGATAACAGGTGAAGTGAGGTGAAGGACGTATTCCATTGATGTGTATCACATCTAAGAATATGATCATGCAAAGCATGTGAAAATCTTTGGCCAAAGTATCGCAAGTGCTGGTTTCATTGTCCTTATCACTTAATTTAAGATGCAGGATGTTAGATGAATATCAGTAACAAATATTCAGATCGGCTTCTTAAATGGATCACTTCGATAACCGAAAACGATTAAGAGAATTGGTATATATAATATACTATGCATAAACAAACATAAAGGATCGGTTGTTGCCAAGTCATGAAATGAAGGATTGATGAAACTCTGAGCCATGAAAATGGAAGATCGGCAGTTCCTCGAGTCATTTACAGCAACATAGAGAATTTGTTATAGGATTAAATGGCATTGAATGTGTGTTCCATATTGTAATTATGCGAACAGGGAACATTAGTTTTTAAAAGAAATTGTGTGATCCAAACTGTGATGTTTGGGTAGAGAACAAGTATTAAAACTTGAACGTGTGTTTGAATTTTATAATTCATAACAGTGAACGTTATCAAAAAAAAAAAAATTTCCCTTGTTCTAGTATCTGGGGATGTTACAAGCTTTATACTTCTTGATATAGTTTGGCCCCCTCTAGGTTTCCATCAAGACTTGGAAATGTGAAATCAACACTAGCCAAACTGAGTCACTCGCTCAATTGACCTGTATGCCTCAAATGCTGAGCTCAAAATTTTTGTATGGCGAGCATCCTCCTAGAAAACTAGACGATGTTGAACTATCAAGCTAGCTTGAGCTTCCTGCGACTTAGATGTTGACCTCTGTTAAATGACATTCATACATGTTCCATTAATACTTCAAGCTCCCTCTATTGAGCAGGGTTAGCTCTCCTTCGTTGAATACCTTAAACCAGTAATGATTTTGCCACCCTTTGCATTCTAGGTGAGCGATTTCCAACTGAGATCCAGTGCTCAAACCCCAGCTAAAAAATATGTGACTCACCCTAGTTCTTCTGTAACTTTCCCAATCTTGAAACCATGGAGCTCTCATTTACAACACACTGGTGACCCACTTGACAAATCTCACGTGCTCGGTTTCAACATGACATTAAGCTTTAAATGCACTCATTCATTCTGAGCACCCAAGCTACCTATTACTTATTCCATGAGCTCTTTTCTAACATCATGTAGAGCACAATAAGTGGCCTGAGTTTCTTAATACAAATCCCTCCTCCATGCACTTGGTTAACTCCCCGAGCAACTCGCCGAGTTGATTAGTGAGCTGTTTTAAGCTTAAAGCCTCTTCTTGATCCTTATTTTTTCTAATGTATGACCATTTCATGGATTTTCCAAATATCCGTCACTTGCAACCTGACTGTGCCGAACACAATCTATTGAATCGATCAATATATCAATTGGAAAATCTACACCATATCTTTCAAAGGTTGAGGACACTTTATCTATGGTATACCCCATTTTTAATAAACAATCTCTGATATCGGTTTCCTCATCAAACTGTGCAAAATATTATCATCTTTATCTCTCACCTCACTCTCTGAACCGTCTGATGCTGTGAATAAATACTCATTGTGTGAACTTGATTTCTTTAGTAACTCGTAGGTCAAGATGGATTTAAAACTTTTAGCCTCATTCTCAGTTCCACATTCTCTAATAGCTTTGTCTACTAAAGTAAATGAAAAAAACATGCTCAAAAAGTTCCATTTAATAAAGCACCTCTCTGATTCAGATGTTCATTCTTGATTATTCCTTATGTAATCCAATACTGCATTCTCATTTGTTGAACCAAATTCATGAATTGCTTCATGAAAGACTTTTCTGATACCAATGTGTAATTTACTGCCTTTGTCCATTGTTGTCCAAGGGGAAAAAATGGATAACATTTTTGGCAACATCTAGGGGATGCTTTCCTGCTAAGCATTATTCCAGTAGCCTTGTGTATTCATTGGGCATGGAGACATTTGAGGTATCCTTAAGTTGACCTAGTTCTCCGTGATGGATCCCAAAATCCCTTCAAACAATGTTGATCCTGGACCTACCTGTGATGCTAAGTATAAGGTACATCGAATTTGATGATTGTTTAGCATACATAGCACATTACTAAGTTTAAATCAAAAATCTGTTGAATTTTGACATCATGAAACTCTATTAAAACTTGAGTCTTTATTTATTCTGAAACTTCACCTCTGACAGCTGTGCAAGAGTATGAAGAAACAAAACACACACAACAACTGAAAACCATACATGCTTCAAATGAAACATGTAGAGTGTTCCAGGAACTTATCCTGTTGAAAGAAAACCTATTACTAATCTATGCTAACTGAAGGCACATGTGAGCTAAATGAACCCTACAACTGGTTGTGTAAAATAGCTCCATTTCCTCACAATGGTTAGCCATGCAGATGTTTTGACAATGGATATGGCCTAGAGTGAGAGTGAAAAAATGAAACAAGCCCAATCCTCCATTTGGTTCACCAAGGCATCAACTAGAAAGAGAAAGTATGCTTCTTTTAGCTACTCTATTTTTTTTTGTAGAGGCATAACAACTGATCCTTAGGGATAAAAAACTCATCCTCACATTTTGAAGTGAATGTGACTAGTTTCGACTTATCTTTTGGCTCTAAAGAGGCCAAATAACTTATGGGGCGTAGTCTAACCTGTTGAATTTTCCCACTATTATGAGCTTCAACTTTAACAATAAAGTCTAGCTGAAGACATTCTTGAAAAATATGGTTGTTCATGATCTGATTTCCCTCTTGTTGCCCATTTACAAACAACTGATCTTCCACCTGAATGAATGGCATTGAAGTGATGTTACCTTCATTTCGTTTTTATTCCTTGACAAGAAGGAGTTCTTCTATAACATGTAAATATTTTGGATTGTTTGCAGTCTCCAAAGTTGAACCAGTGCAAATGTTTAAAATGTGCTGCTCGTCTAAGAATTCCTCCTCCTTTCATTGGTCTACATTATTAATATTCTTATTCAACATAAAACCTTCCTTCATCATTAGTTCATTAACTAAATTAGATTCCCCAATTGAGAGAAAGAAACAGTCAATGATTTTATTTCCACACAAGATTTCTGAATCTAACTCAACTTCTCCCATCTGTTCATCTGCTTCATTGTTCAATGAGAGATGTAGAAGATTCAATTCCTCCAATTTTTTCTCAAGAGGGTAACTTGAAACTGTAGGCACTTCTTGAATGATTCTTTCCAAGGAAAATGATGCTTTGTATTGAAGGCTAGATGATGAAATAACAAAAAGGACAATCTCCCTAGGCTCTTATCCATCCAAATATTCCCCAAATCTGACAAATAGTCCGTGTCTTCATTGCTTAGCTGTGTTGAGAGTTCAACCTCCATCGTGGTCTCTTCTAGATTGACATTTGGTTCACCCTTATCTCCTTCATTCTTGAACAAGAAATAAGAAAGATAAAATTCATTTGAGAAATTAATTTTTTGATAGTTAGAAGAAGGAGAAGGATTTGAAAACTCCTATGTTTCCTGTTTTATATTCAAAACCCTTAAATCCACGTTACTTTCTTTCATGGAAAAAGGCTCCTTACAACTGATTGTGATACTTGATAATGCTTTTGGTGGACTCAGACAACCTTCTATAAGAGCAATAAGCTCTTGAAAAGTGAGACAATTAGGATCATTGCACTCACTTGAAGCATCTTGCACTTTTGACAACCTTTCTTCTTTAACTTGAACATACCCTTATCCTAGAAGATTTAGAGCCAATTCTTTTTCTTCTACAACTAGTTTTACCACTTGTAGTGATTCAAACTCATTTGATGATATGGAACCAATATGGATGCTATATTCTGAATAGGTAGAATGATGATCATCATTTACTTTTGCTTGCTCTTGCATACATTCATTCTTCACCACATGCTTTTGAGCTTCAACCTTGGATGGAGGCCGAGTTAGGAGGGGAACTTGCTTGATGTTCAATATTGCAGCCAACTCCATCATATTTTTTGCAAGCTCATCCTTGCTAATTTCCTTAACATTATCCTCTTCCTCTTCACTATAATCATATTCTTGGTCTTCCCAAAATGGATTCGGGAATGTAAGAGGAGAGGTGGGTTGGAGCAGAATTGTTTCCTCCATTGTTTTAGGTAGTGGAAGAGGTATAACTCCTTAAATTAGTGGCCTTTGTAGAAAAGAATGAATTTTAGAAGAAAGAGGGGTAGAAGATTCATGATGGGATAGGAATATAGGAGATGAAGAAATGGGATCCTAAACATGGGAAACATGTGAAAAGCTTGGAATTTGAGGTTCAAACTGAAATGACATTGGTTGGGAAAATTAAAGAGGGCTCCGAAGTGTTGGTGTAGGATTTACCCATTGATAAGGCTGCTTTACATCAAACTCATAGGCCTCTATCTCTTTGATCCAACCTTGAAGTTGAGGAAAAATTTTAGCCATAAAAACAATCTTTTCCTGTAGGCTGCAAAAATTTGGCATAGGGCCAACCCATGGACAAGGTACCCTGAAGCCAATTCTGAATGCCTTCATATAAGATGTGGCTCTAGATTGCACCATACCTGCCTCCACTATTTACATCTTAAGCTGCAACTCAACAACTTCATATGTGGAAAAACCTTCATCATATGCATATTCTTGTTCTTGCAAAGCTGCATAGTTAGGTAAAAAAACAAACTGACTGTGACTCTGATCATAGGGATATGCATGTTGCAACTGATTTTCATCATAGTATTGAACTAGAGGTGAACCATAATAATATGCAGATGGATTTTACAAGCTTGAAGGTATGTTGAACTAGTATTGCTACTACAAGTGAGAATTCCACTGTAGGAATGAACCCATGATTGCACAACTTCATGAACGAGAGAAAAATGGAAATATGTGGGAGAAAAATGGATGGAAATGGGTGAAAAAGAAAGTCTGCAACTCAGAGAGTGGGTTACTTAGACCAATGGAGTCACCAGTTGTGCTTGGGTATACCCCATGAGGCTAAAATTTCACGAAGAGCACAATTACTTAATGAAACAAAGTGAACACAAATACACACACCTATGAAAGATATGAATCTTGTGGTCCCATCAGGTGTGCCAAATTTTTTTATCACCAAATCACTGCAAGGTCACCAAAAATGTTATACATTTTTTCCTCTTGGACAAAAATGGACAACGGTGGTAAATTACACCTTGGTACCAGAAAAGTCTTTCATGAAGCAATTCATGATTTTGGTTCATCAAATGAGAATGCAATATTGGAGTACATAAGGAATAATCAAGAATGCTCATCTAAATAAGAGTGGTGCTTAATTAAAAGGCACTTTGTGAACATGGTTTTTTCATTTACTTTAGTAGACAAAGCTATTAGAGAACGTGGAACTAAGAATGAGGCTGAAATTTTTAAATCCATATTGAACTATGAGTTACTGAAGAAATAAAGTTCACACAATGAGTATTTATTCACAACATCAGATGGTTCAGAGAGTGAGGTGAGAGATAAAGATGATGAATATTTTGCACAATTTGATGAGGAAACCAATATCAGAGACTGCTTATTGAAAAATGGGGTATATCGTAGAGGAAGTGTCCTCAGCCTTTGAAAGATATGGTGTAGATGTTCCAATTAATATATTGATCAATTTAATAGATGCTGTTCGGCACAGTCAGGATGCAAGTGATGAAGATTTGGAAGATATGTGTAATGGTCGTACATTGGAAAAAATAAGGGTCAAGAAGAGACTCTGAGCTTAAAACAACTTGGGTGAATTTCTCGATGAGTTAACCAACCCACAAGAGATTCTTTTCTTTTGTTTTATAAACTTTAGATAACAATAATAAGGGCATTCTTTAGCATTTCCAAAGAGATTCTTCTTTTTCAAACATTGAAATGAAGTCAAGTTTTTTAATTCTTCATTTCCAATATTCTTAATATTTGTAAATCATTTTGAAGTCTCCATCTAAAATCCAATGAATACCAACTTGAAGGTTATAATATTGAAAGCCTTTATTTATCTCTATAAAGTATGGGGGATTGCATTTCAAGCTCTAAAGTCTTCTATATGCATACCTTTTAATTAGATATAGTAAATGCATGTATAGGGAATTTATCTTAGACCCACAAAAATATGACCATCAACAAACATATCATGGAATGTTCATTGTAATACTCCTATAGGGACATGATACTCGTTAGCTTTATGCAACTGAAATATTAAACTTCTTGATTGGGGATATCGTGTCTAATAAAGAGGCATATGCTAATGATAACATCTCTAGGATTTCTTTGAATGTTTGACTCCAATAGCCTACAAAAATCTAGTGGTTCACAGCCAACATAAGAGGGGACACACACCTAGTAGGGACTACATAATCCAATAGTTTGACAGACTCCCTCAAAAATCTAAATATCTAGTACTGCACGGACAAAACCCTAGACCCCCTCGTACCAGGCTGGGTGCGTTTTGGGTATGGGTATGGGTATGCCCTGGGTACGCTATGGGTACGTACCCACAGTTTTTTCTTTTTTTAAAGTGCAAAAAATAAAATTTAAAAGAGAACTTGACAGAGTACCCAGAGTTTACCCACAGTTTTTTCTTTTTTTTAAGTGCAAATAAATAAAATAAAACATGAGGGCTTTGATTGGAATTGAACTTTGGAAAGTTTGTGTGAGATTCAATACTTGAATGATAAGGCTTTGAAGGGTCGAGAGAGATGAAAAGGACCAAATTTGAGTAATGACCTGAACTATTTGGGGGCTTTCTTGATTGCTCCTCATGGGTCCTTTATTCTTCAGTCCAATTTGGAAGGCATGGGAACAAGTGAAGCACTTGGTAGTTGGGCAGCCTATCTTCTCTTCATTTGATATTCGGTGCCAAGCCTCTTAAGCAATTTCGTCGAATCAAAAATATAATGACAAGATCCTTGCCTTTACAAGAGGTTGTTCTGCCCTCCTTTGGTTTGAGAAAGGAATTAAAATATTTCATGACTTGTACAGATTTGGGCCCATAGTTCATAATTAAAGTCCCTCGGAACTATTTTCCTTTCAAAATAAGTTTTAGAAGATTCTCACCCTCTCCAAAGGCTCTCATTTAATGCTTTGAGCCCTCCAATGAATCACAATGCCTTTGCATATGTAAAACATGTTGTTTCAGATCCCAATGAGCCCAAATTCAAATTTAATATTTTTCTTATGCAACTCCCATTGAATGTTTTATTTGTCCCTAGGCTCTGCAGTGTATCTTGAGTGCATATGGAGACTTTTGGGCACTTAAGTGACTGTTTGTTCCTTGAGACCACATCATTGAAGATCTAGTTGTATTAGAATGGAGATTTGATACAAACATGGGTCACTTATACTTAAAAGGAAGATTATATTATTTGTTGTAGAGCATGAGCGAAGGGACTATGAAGTTAATATTTTGAGCATTTTAATTCCTTCTTTCTATCTGTTCTCAATCATATAAGTAGAGGGAGTCTATGTACATTTCTGGGATTTCTGGCCCACTTGCTTGGACATGCGTGAGCCACATTTTGTTTCATGTTATCTCAGCTTTTTATTTTCTGAATATGAGTGTCTGACCTTGTGATATGTATGTAAACAATGTATATTTCCTCCACTAATGAATATTATTGTGATTATTTTTTGTCTACCCTCTAAATTCATTTTGCTTCTTACCTCTTGCATGTTCGTATATTGTGTTTCCTAAATTTTCGGGTAGGGAAAGGAGTCAAAGAGCCCCAAACTCATTCTTGGTGCATCACCAACCTTTTTTATTTTATTTTTGTCTTCTCTTTTCTCCCTACAAGATTTTAGTTTAGCATTAGATTAGTTACTGATAGCACTAGTGTAAGTTTTAGACGAGAACCAAATTTCTCTTAAGGTTCTCTTGCATTGCAGTCACACAATTGGAAATAGATCTCATTGTTGTGCTTGATTTTGGTGTGCAATCCAAACAAGACATAAGCATACATCAATTTTAACAGCCTTGTTATTTTTTCTTATCACTTTGATGAAGCTTTCCTTCCAGTGCTGCATTTTCTGCAAGGACTTTGAATAGCTAGGATTATCTGTATACACAATGGATTTCTAAATCTCCATGGCATCTTCCACGAACTAAATACATTTTTCCCTTTTCCTATCAATAAGAGCTTGAAAGGCTCTTCTTGAGGAAGCCTGCAGTTGGGGATCTATCACATGACATATGATTCTGTCTAAATAGCTTGCAGCTGGGGATCTATCTCACGACATATGATTCTATCTAAATAATCACAGGCCTGCACAGCTAAATCTTTGCTCCTCTCAGCAAATGAATAAACATGAGTTTGAAGAAGGTTTAGGAAAATAGAAAGAGGTAAGAAGTTGGGAAGACTAACTCCCTATGCCTCTTCCAACAAACTTATTTCTTTAGCAAGAAACTTATCCATGGAGAGTACATCTGTTGCAGTAAGGAGGTCATGCAAGTAAGCCTTGAACATTCTAGTGAGACAAGAAATACAATGCATGTCAGTATCATCAGGAAACAACTCGATGTCTCCCTGTATAATGAGCTTGTGTAGCATTCCCTTGATGGAATTCATCAATATTTTGAATTCAATCATAGCCTCCACTGAGTTAGAAAAAATCCTAGGCAATGCTTTGAGCTCTAACTACCTCCTAGACAATGTTGAGTCTATTTTTTCACAATTTGAGGAAAGCATTTGCTTATACCTATTTCTTGGATCTGCATCAGCCTCTCGACCAATATAGGTATTCCAACCATGGATTTGTCGATCTTTGAAATATTTGGGTCTCTTTGAAATAGTTCCTTCTCCAGATACCTTGCCTAGGCATTTGATTCATTCCCAATTTTTTTTCTGACACAGACGTATCCAAGGATGATATTCACACTCACACCATCCACTGGAACTTTCTCAAACAAACCTTCAGCAGCTTTGTAGACTTTCGTAACCACCGCCAAATTTTCTTCACCCTTTTCATCAACTAATTGTGACATTCTTATAGATTCAGAAGTTGGGAAATTGACAGAGGCAGAAAACACATTCAGAATTATACTCTCTTTCAGAGTTATATACTGTTTGATAACCTGAGAAATTTGGTCATAAATGTCCTGCGACTGGCCATGTATAGGCATCCTGGTGATGCCTGGAAAATCCACCATTGTGAGATATGGAATGTTGGATTTGTTTACGTTCAGTGTAATTGGGGTGTCACTGATACCCTTCCCGGTTCTTGCAATTTCATCTGTAGCCACATTTAGAGCTTCTGTAATTTTGTACTCAAAAATTTTGTTCTTCACTCTATTGTATTCTATGGTAATCTCAGTATTTTAGATTTTAGAACTCTACAACCTCATGATGAGGGGAACTCGAGTACAAATCTCCTGTCCTTTACGTAGGTTAATACCTACCAGAGATACAAGCATGTTGGATTTACCAGATGATTGGTCTCCCACAACAACAGTACTAAGAAATTGAATGCCTTCATCACTCCCATATTTCGAAGTGTATCAATAGCATCCAAGAGCAGTTGAATACGCTCATTATAACTCTTATCCAAGTGGAGATTTTCCATCATGGTCAAAATATCCCTACTCTGTGTAGACATTGCTAATTTTTTGCCTTCATAGAAATAGTCAGATTGTGACAATAATATTCAACAAGCTAGCAATGTATTACAGTAATAAATCAATAAAAATAAGTATTAAACCAAACATTTTATAGGAGTTTTGATGTTTCCACCATCTATGAAATTAATAAAATATTTTTGTTGTCAACTCTGCATGATTTTTGATTCACTGTCCATTATTTATCATCTTACAAATACGTACAGTGATTCGAAATACATACATCCAATAAATCATCTCCTTGTCTGATAATCATCTCGGTGGAAGCATTCCAATTTCTCTAAGAAACTGCACATCTCTGATTGAATTGAGCATTGGCTACAATAATTTCACTAATACAATCCCCCCTATTTTGAGCTTGATTAAGAATCTTCCCTATCTTTACCTTAAAGGCAACATGCTTACTGGTTATATCCCTCCTTCTCTTAGTAATTGTATTGAATTATATTACATTGCATTTTCTCACAATAATCTCACAGGGACCATTCTGTCTCATTTTGGCAAGCTTAATAATTTAAAATACTTTTCCCTGTAGTTCAACAACTTGAAATAAAAAATCCCTGCAGCTCTTGGTAATTGTTCTTCACTTGAGAGAATTTTTTTAGGGGGTAACTCCCTATTTGGCAATTTACTAGCTAAACTTGGAAATTTGAAAAAGCTTGGTAACCACACAACATTCCTGCAACATTGGGTAACCACACAGCATTGAGGAGGATAAAGCTGTCTGGAAACTCATTCTTCGGGGATCTAGATATTAAATTTTCCTCTTCTACAGAGGTTCTATCTGCTCATTCAAATAAATTCTCAGGGACCCTGCTTGCATCCTTGGCCAATTGTACACAGCTTAAGCTTATAGATTTCAACAAGAATAGATTGACATGTGTGATTCCATCAAACCTCATTGAAAATTATCAAGAGTTGAGGGTTGTAAGTCTTGGCTCTAATCGGCTCAAAGGTGGTATTCCTTTATGGATTACAAACTTGTCTAAGCTGCAGGTGTTGGATTTATCCAATAATAAATTTGGGGGAAAATTTCCCCTACCCTGGAGGGCTAGGAGGGATTTAGAAACCTTAAATATTCATAAGTGAGTGGTAATACACTGTATGAGGATAGAAATGAAAGGAAATGAGTATACCCTCACATATAAGTTGGAAGAAAACACAATCCTGGACTTGTCAAAAAACAATCTTGCAGGGGAAATACCAGTAAGCATCGAGAAGGTAGGATGCTAGCAAAGGTTTTTGAATTTAGTTTTAAAGCTGGAAATTACATTTTCTTGAAAGTTTCTAAAGCCTTTTCAATGAATCCGTGTTATGCATATCTATGAGAACACATCTCTTTGAGGCATTTTGTCAAAAGGTTCATGTGCTTTGTCTTTGCTTCCACATTTTACATACATGTCTACTAGGGAAGTTACTACTCTAACATTAGGTGAAATTCCTCTATCCTTTATGCTTTCATGGATGTCCATACTGGAAAATGTAAACTCCAGGGTTAGAAACCTATTTGTTGCATATAGTGAAAGCATATATAAGAGAGGAATTTGCTATTTTCCAATATCAACAATTTGTATATCATCGCACCTATTTGGAAATTACAACTTGGCATTATTGACTTATAAGTCTAGAGTGTATGCAACAATGTTGTAATCATTATGCAATATGTAATGATGTATGTTAAAAAAATAGATGTATTGAATGTGATAAATTAGGAGGTTTAGAGTACTGTTTAGTATATTTGAGAAATTTGTTGCTTACACTAGAGATTGATATGTCAATTGTTTAATGTTACAGTTCCATTTAGTTCATGGTATGAAAAATATCGATATCGAGTATACTAGTGTATATTTTATGTTTTGGTGTAGTTATCAAAGATGGATTAAAAAGCACATTATCGAAGAGTTGTCAATCGCTATTACCTTTACATTGATAATTACATGACCAAATTGACATAGTTTTGAAGGTTAGTGTTCTCATATTTATTTAAATTTGATTTCCATTTGCTCTATAAGTGAATATTTTTCCTCTTCATACTTTCATTTCAGCCTAAAATCATTTGTTTCTATGGACTAATGGTATTATTGGCTTCTCAGGTTTGTTGGCGTATGTGTTTTCATAGTCTATTTTTCCATGTTAAAAATAAAGTCTATTTCAAACATATTTTCTCTATTGTAAATATGAATTCACATTAAGCTTAACAATGTTCTTGTACTGTTGAAGCAATGGACATTAAATTATTGTAATTTTTATCATGAAATCCTACAGACATAGATGGACAAGTAGGTATGAAGCTCACTTGTGGGACAACAGTTGCAGGAGGGAGGGCCAAACTAGAAAGGGTCGACAAGGTGAGACATAATAACTCCCTTACTTGTTGTAAGTATTATATATTAATTTTTCTTGCTAGATGATTTAGATAAACTGTTATTTAAGAACTTATTTGATGCAGCAAATAATCACACATTCACATAAATACATCAACAATCAAGAATTTATAGAATTTTCAACTCAACTTAGCTCTGGAATTTGAGTATCCTTTATAATCCTATATAGCCAAACTGTCCTTCTTGCTCAAATCTTTCCTCACCTGATAGAGTTCACCTTCAATGACCTATAATATCTTCTCCCTGATTCTTAAGCATCACATCCTTTTCAAGGTCAATATGCTCTTAATTTTGTGAATCAAGTAATGTTCACTTTTCCCCTTGCTTACTCAACCTAGTCCTTTTGCACTTTTTCTATTTCCTTGGTGATTCAACAAGTGTCTTATGGTTTTAGCCATTCTTAAACTTCTTGAGGTTGATCCCTTGTTTCACTATTCACACAAATGTTAGATTCATCATAAGAATGCATTCAAAACAATCTCAAAGCCCACTTTTTTTCCTTTTTTCAAACTATCATGTTCTTCTTTGTTAGTTCTTCTTGTTGATAATCAATGTTAAATAGATAATATACTTTGTGTCTTATTCCTTTGATTTCCTATATGCATTAATATTTTATCATTAATTAGGTTCATGAAGAATATCTTGAAGCTGGTGCCGAAGTCTTAATAACAACATCGTATCAGGTCTGTGCTTATGATATGCATTATTTATACATTCTTATATGTTTGTTCACTTTTTTTTCCTTCATCTTGTCACCTCTTCATTCATGTGATATTTATGGGGATTTGATTGTTTACAGGAAACAATTCATGGTAGCTAACAGGTCACTCGGACAAAGCATAGGTTGGAAACATCAATTGTAATAGCTATACTGCAGGTGCCAAATATGTCTAATTCCTTATATAATAACACCCCATTTGGCTTGTCTCCATGATGAGCACATTTTCTGTGTTTATCAATATGTATATATTATTTGGCAGGTGCCAATGAAAATAGTAGGTGCATTGTTGATGGAAAAATTTGGTAGATTACCACTTCTTATGGTATGAACTTAGACTCTGATAAAAGGCTATTATAAGGATTTTCATTGCTTATTTACATGAATATTAAGAGAAAATTTTCTTTAGATTGCTGCTAGAGGAATGAGCGTCAGTTGCTTTATGGTTGGATTGTCCTTTTACATACTGGTAATTACAATTATCACATCTTTATATCCACCCATCTTTATTGTTGGGATTTATTTTCATTTAATTAAATTGTTCACTACAATTAGGATACTGGTATGCAGATGCAAATGAAGTAGTAATTCTCTTTTTAATCATTCGTAATACCAGTATGGAGATGCCATTATCATCCAAAGATGGATCCAGAAGTGGGATCCAAAATGTCAGGCTTCATGCAACTAACTTTAGGAAAATCCAACAAAAAACTAACATGCAAAGAAACTGATCTAAAGACAAAACAAAAAATGTAGTTGAATATAATATAATTTTATTGACAATGGAGCTTTGATGTTCCATACATCCACAAGGAGAGAATCAATCACTTAAGAAAATTACTAAGTACATAAAAGTATAAATTGCAAAACAGAAATTAGAGCAAAGATCACAATTATTCATGTTTATTGTGGATTATCTTGACTCATTTTCTATTATACAGGGGCATTCTCATCAATATTCTTTGAAATTGCTTTGAAGCAAGGTAGCTTGAATTGGTTTATTGGTGAGTGTTGTGCCTCAATGGTTTCACTGGGAATTGTTTGTATATAATGTTTGAACATTTTAACTCAATTTTCATGCATGTAGTGTAGAATATCCACTAAAGAAAAAATAGATGAATAATGGCTTCTTTTTTGTTTTACTGTACAGGCTTATATCAGAACATTTTCACTAGGCATGTGTGGAATTATAGGGATTATAATGTCCGAGGTTAGTCCTTGATATAAGTTATGAAAATGGATTGACAGTAATGAATTAGTGATAACTAATTTTTTAGAACAAAATGTAAAGATCATGTCGATTTAGTAAAAACTAATTATTGTCCTAATTTAAATGTAATTTGTGAATACTTTTGGCAGAATTGGAGTAAAATATGTGATCATAATTTCTTAGAATCCAATGCACCTTCGCTGCTAACGATATTAGAGATTTGCATCAAAGTTGAGACAATCAAAGCAAAGAACATGAAGATGACTTCTGTTGATGGAGAGGCAATTGCTCAAAAAGGAAGTTGCTCAAAATTAAATTTAAGAAAAATAACCTCAAAGTAGCACTAGGGAATCATATGGATCACTTAAAGTTGGTGGTGGAGAGAAGGTGTTAATATTGTATATCAAGGGTTAATAGAATTCAGACACCCTTTTGTATTTTATCATTGTATTTCAAGGGTTAACGGAATTCAGATACCCTTTTTGTATTTGATCTTATTTGTTATTAATAAAATATTTGTGGACCCATTTATTGGGCACAATATTTAAATCAAATTATTGTTAATTTATAATATTAATTACCAGACCACTCCGACATCATAGATGATATGTAACTTCATTGATTACACTATATGATATTTGGTTATTATGTAGTTTTAAAATTCATATTTTTCATTCTTTAAATTCGTATCGTCTCTAGAGAGACAATAAAAATTGAAATTAGTAGTCTCCAGAGAGACCAAAATTTAGTATTCGGTATTGTCTCTAGAGAGATGAAAATGATATTGTCTCTAGAGAGACAAAAATTATATTGTCTCTCAAGAGACAAAATATGTATCAATCATTATTGTCTCTTGAGAGACAATATTAGAGACACCCGCTTTGAGACAATAATAGAGACGATATACAACTTTTTTATTGTCTCTATTTGAGACAATTTAGTTAAATTTTGTCTCTATTAATGTCTCAAATGAGCCCCCCTTGTAGTAGTGAAAAGGCTCTCAAATGTTATCAACAACATCCATTGAGGTCCTTCCCACATGAAAAAAAGATAGCTCACTATAGAAGAAAGTTTCATTGACATCAATGGGCTAAAAACCCTATTTTACACACATGTAAACTAAATGAGGACATTTTTTATTAGTAATTTTAATGAACCATACTAGAAAATTGACATAGCTTTGGTTGAGTCAAGGCTACAATAAGTATTGGAGCAAAGCTTGTATTATAGTGTGCTTATTCACTACATACACACAACCCACAAGAAAATACACGTAAATCCGTTTGTCATCTATGTCATCTCGTGCTACTCATCTATGTCATCTATGTGAGCCTACAATGTAAACTAATCATGTGCATGTCACAATTTTAAAGTTTAAAAAAACTTTTATAAAAGCCTAAATATATTATCTAAATATTTTTTATGAATTGTTTGAAAATAAACCCATATTTTAAAAAGCAAATAATTTTTTTCTGAAGTATTTTGTGAAGGGTCGAACACGGGACCTGCCCTCTCCCAAACCACACATAGCTTGAAGCATTTTATGGAATGGTGTAATATATTACTAGTGGTTTCTCCTTGGGGAGCAAGTCCATACCGGTAGTGGTGTGGTTGGAAGTTTTTTGTTCTGTGTGAAACTTTGCTATTGTTCGTAATATTTTTATTCTACTTTACCGTTAGCTCTAAGGTAGGATCGTATAAATACATAAGGGGGTTTAGTGAATGAGGTAACAAAGAAGAGATGTTAAAATTTAAGGAATGAGTTGCTTCGTTATAGTAAATTATGCTTGTATCATGGCAAGGAGTAGAGCATGATGGAAGCATGGAACTTTGTTTGGGAAGTGTATGTGATGCATTATAAAACGGTTAGAGAACGATAAGTGTAAGGTTTAATTTATTTCAGAGAAGTTAGTGTGGGTAACTGGAACAAGTGCATTTGTTTACCATTTCTATTGATGGAAACGAATGATACATATACTTACGCGGTTGTAAGTTGTTGGTATGTACATGTGAAGGCTTGCAGAGTTGTACATTGTTTGCAATTGGTTTTTTAGGGGGTGGGGTTATAGTACTGTGCATAAAATTGTTCTCTGAGGTTTTTTTGGGCATCCTCAATTGCAGTGGCTTCCTGTTACAGTACCTGTTGTGCTTGCTCTTATTTTTTTTGTGGGAGAAACATTGCATAAACTGCGTCTTTGTCTACAGGTATTGTGTCTCTTTGCATTGGTCTTGCACGCATTTGGAGAACAAGTGTTGTAGATAAGTGCCGTCATGATCAATACGCGTGGCTATGTCGTAGAAATTTTTTTCCATCTTAATCAAGTCTGTATATGGGGTGGAAAGAATGTGTACATTAGAATCACATGGTGATGACCTAAAAGACAATATTGTTAATGTATATGGTATTGTAATAGATATAAATGTATGTAGATTGAAGTTATTATAATTGATGGGAGAATATGAAAATGGAGAGCATATTCATCGGATTTTGTGTGTTTTGATTATGCTTAAATAGTTTTTATAATGAATTAATTTTTTGATGAGTTTATTCTTTGTATATTGAAAAAAGTAATTACCATAATTGCTATATTTAAATTCCTAATTTAATGTCTAATGAAAAGTCAATTACGTAGTTGGTGTACCGGTGGAGTCCTCCATTTTAAGATAAATGTATAAGAGTATTGATTATATGGAAGAAAAGAATATTTGTAACGTAGAAAACACATATGCAGTAATTTAACTGAGTGGACAGCAATGTAAACTAATATAGAGTTCAACTTAAACCTTTTGGAAACTGAATGTGTAACAAATACACACATGAAACAAATTTAGAAAAAACCTAGTGGAGGGTGGTGGATATATTTTGTCCAGAATTTATGATAATGTAATGAAGATGTGAGTTGGTCTTGCTACGATTATCAAATATAATAAGTGCCCTACCCTGTTTTGCTCTCCAGATTGAAAGAATTCCAAAGATATAGTAGCAGAATTTTATGGCCAATCACGCAGCACTAAAGAGTGAGGTACCCCATATCGATGTTTTTGTTTCATGTAGGTGGAAATAAATAGACCGGTTTCAGATGGTCAAATCTTATTGTGCTAGAAGAATACATAAAATCAACTTTATCTCATTAGCATGGAGAGCTTTCCCAGCATATAGGTAAACTAATAATCCAACTTGAATTGGCAGGAAAGGTTACATAACACCTTTATAATCCCCGAATGGTATATAAGATATATTTTCTTTTTTACAAGGTCTTCTATGAGAACAAGGAAGTCAAACTGAGATAGAGCTAAATGCTCGACGATAATGCAATATTACAACTGGAGAAAGTTGCTCTACAAAAAATGCACACCAAATATAAGTTCAACAATGAAGGATCACGGATCATGAAGTGAGACACCAATATCAACAATGAAGTTCAGAGTAAATAGCAATTCATATGCGTCACTCGCATAAGAAAGTTTCAGTAATGCAGCGGTCCTTTCATTTGATAAAGGTTGTATTCAAAACTTTGGTCACATTCTTTTGTGAGATCAAATCGGTCGCTCGACAAGAAGTTGAATTCGAATCTGATAATTTTGTTGTCCCTTAGTTAGAATGGAAGAACGTAACATTGTCCTAAAATTGGTAAGCATGAGAGATGAGTTGTGGCTATGTATGCAACAAGTATGTCTCATGGAAGTCTGTTTTTGTGATAGGTTTCCGGTCAATGAAAAGAAAGCATAGTCATGTACTAAGGGTATTATCTTCTTTTGTTGTTTTTTTACAGTTTGTTGGCTTGTGTAGCAACATAGTATCCTTCACTGTGCCATCACAAGGTCCCAGTCAAGCCATTCAGGGCTTAAAATATTGTGTTTAGCCCAGGCTGCAGGGAATTGTGGATGGATGTTGGATCTCAGGACAAAGTCATTGTTGATTCATCTCATGTGAAACAATTTAGTAAAATACTTTGAGGCAGGCCGGCGTTATGTAGGTTATATTCCATCTTTGGACATATTAAAGATTCGTTCGAAGTTGGGAAAGTGTAATACTGAAATGCAAATTAGATCTTACATCAGTAACCGTACAGACAGCCACACTTTTGAGTATGATATGCACAGCAGCCTTGACTGGCATGGTGCAATGTTTGTTGTGAAGAATCCATTCCCTCATACCAACCACAGGAAACATGTTCAATTTCGAAATTTGCACAGCGAAAAAAATGGGGGAAAAATATCTGAATGTGATAGGACATAAGCAGAGGCAGAAGGAAACAACGCCAACCATGAAAGTAGAGCAGGAAGTAGCAACGTCCAGAAACGAAAACAGATGCCGGGAAAACAAAAGATAACCCAAACCCAAACTTGGCATCCGCAGACACCTACAAGGAGGTGCACATTCCTCCAACGGAGACTGGGCGACAAGTGACTGCACCATGACAGGCAGGTCAAAGCTGGTCAAGCAGGTGAGTGTCGTCGTTGGAGGTCTACTGCAGGGTAGCCACGCCTCCTGCGTAATTAATTTCTAGTAAATATCTAATCATTTAGGTAGTAAAAGATCCTCGAGGAAAAAACATTGCAGGGGATGCTGATGGGTGCAAGACAGCCGTTAAAACAAGAGGTGTCAGCTGGGTGCAAGACAACCGTTAAGACCAGAGATGACAGCTGGAAAGTAAGTCGGTGAAGAGACGTTGAGGAAGGGACCACAGGCGGATATTCAGCGGAAGAGACGTTGCACAAGGGTGTATATAAAACCCCTTTGGAACACGGTTTATTTCATTTTTCTTTCTTTGTCTCAATTGTTTTTTTGAGCTTTTGCTGGTCTGGATTTGTATCGTCTGTCTCATGGCCATGTATATTTTGTAACCACAGATTTTGTTATTTGTAGCGTGCTCTTTAAGTGTCTTTTTTTTTTGTGCTTAGAGTGTCTTGAATCTTTTGTCTGTATTTTTGTGTTTACAGTATCTCGAATCTTTAATGTCTTTATTTTTATTGTTTTGAGGTATTTTTTCCTATTTGTGATTTGAGTTTGTTAGTTTGGCCCCATTTTTTGAGGTCGGAGTAGTTTCTGTATGTGTATTAGTGCTCAATTCGCGGTAGCAGAATGATGCAGTGGAGCGAATAAGACCAGATGAAGCGGGCCAGGAAGTGAGGATTGACATTTCAACATGGTAAGTGACATTGAACCTCTATTTCTTCATAAATTTGCAGATTATTGATGAGGTTTTAAGATATTTCACCTCGTTTTACATCATATGATTTGCTCGTTTTGAAACATTCGATTGCTGCTCATTTTTAATCAATGTGGACCATGAATTAAATGCATAGGGTTGAGATTTCTTGTGTGTGTTCATTATTGTTACAGTTTAGAGATATTTCAAATTGTTTTCAGCAAATGCACAAGGCTTTTGCCTGCGTTTTGCGCGTTTTAAAGCGCGATTTAGCGATTTTTAGTGGTTTAATTTGACTTCGTGCTTTTTAAGGTTAGGGTTTATAGATTTCAGACAAGGTTAGGTTTATTAGTTTTTAATGACCTTATGCATTGGCATTTCAATCTGTAGTTTATTAATTTTTCGTTACCAGAACTTGTAGATTATTATCTATAGTTGAAGATGTCACTTGATTGTGCAGATTTTAAGTTGACATGATCTTGATCAGTGTTGTAGAATAAATGTTTTGAGATATTATTTAGGGGTTTTGAAATAAATGCCCAGGTATAGATCGCCCATGTTTTTAGGTTTGTACGTTACTGCTAGGGATTTGACGTGACCTCTGCAATTTATGGTTTATAAATTTTATTTAATTCACAAGTTTCAGATCTGGTTAGTCTAGAAACTTTATTCAGATAGATGTACACTTCTTTTAAGCTTTTATTGTTTATGGTTCAAAACTGTTCTTAGATTTTTTCCCCTGTTTATTGGCCCATGATTTGTTCTGTCATTTCAAATGGTTTACCTTCAATGTAGTGTAGGGTTTATGCAACTTCTGAATGTAAATGGACTCAGGGGTTTACAACTGCAATTTTATTCATGCAGATTCACAATTCTATTAATATTTTATTGTTTATGGTTCAAACCTATTTATGATTTGTTCCTTCATTTCATATGGTTTATGCAAGTGTTGACTGTAAATGCAGACAGTTCAGTATTAATGGTGTTACTTTTTTATTTAGTGGTTTACAAATGTTCTGGATCCGTGAATGTTCAGTGATTAGTGGTTTATAATCTTTCATTTTGAATATATTCAGGGCTAGTTTTGTATATAGCTTAGGTTTCAAATATGGTTGGTTTAATACGGAGATGTATTGTGGCTAAATTTGTTTGACATGTTTGAGACCTGGAAACATTATGGCATTTTTAGCCTTAGTAGATGTAAACAGAGTTTGTACATTTTTTGTTCTGCAAGTTAATACATCCATGGATGTGCAGGCAGTTTTTGTTTTTCAAATAACTCCCTATTTTTCCCCCTTTCTTCATTCATCTTGCAATTTTGTTGCGCAACTAAATTGGTAGTTTACACGTTCATGATAAAAATAAGTCTTTTATTTTACCTTTTTTATTTAGGTATATGGAACTATTTTTTGAAGGGCAACTAATAATGTCTTAATATGGTTTTTTTTTCAGTCACATTGTTGGGAGTTGTTTCACAGCCGAAATGAATGGAACTCTTTGAATGATGTGTTTTACAGTCTTCAATGGAGACTGTCTAAGTGTTAGTTACCTGTTACTACTTATTTTCCCTGCCCTGCTCTAGAATTGATGTGATTGTTATGCTTTTCTTTTTTTTAATAAGTAATTGTGTACTCTTTTTTTAAACAATGACTCATTATTTTACTGAACACATGTTATTGGTTACTGCCAGGTGCCCTAAAGTGGAAGAAACTCCATCCGAAGGCTCTAGAAAGTACTTTTGTAGAGGAGATCTGAAAGTGTCATTTGATCTGTATCCCAATTTAATTTTAACTCTTACCTGGACTTTTTATATTGTAATTATTTCTTTAATAAATAAAGTATCAAATTTTCGTGGGGGCTGGAAAGGCCCTCTGAAAGCCCTCGAGGATGGGCATATGGATGACCTCGAGGGTGTGTTATGTGTGGGTACTCTTCTGGTTATTTTTATCTTTTTATTTATAATTAGGATTTTTTAACTTATAATAATTATTTGACACGATTATCTTAAATAATGATAGATTTTTTTTATTTTTTAATAATAGTTCAAAAATATCTTGGCTTTCTTACCACTTTATTGATGTCTATATTAACAGTAATTGTTGTTTTAATGACTTGGATTTCCTTTCGTCAAGTTGTAATTTGTCCATATCCAATTTCATCAGATAATGTAAAAAAAATGATTTTCGCATTGTTTCGTACGGAAAATTCCCTCATTTTTTACGGAAATAATTGTAGCCAAGAGTATTATTAATTTATTTCAAGAAAGATAAATAATGACATTAATACGTTAATGTGCATCATAATATAATCGATATTTATTTATAGAATTATTACTAATTATTATATATGATAGTAATACTAAAATTTATTATTACTTATTATTTATTAAGTATTTAATTTAAGCACTACAATGTTTAATTTAGTCATGTAGTTAATGTAAATTATTAGTTCTTAGTATATATATATTATTATGTTATATTATTAGTTTAATTTTATGTCATATTTAATTTTAATATTGTAATATATTATTAATATATTTATATTATTAATATTAAAATATAATTATATAAACATATAAAATATAATTATTTATTCTAGTATTTAATGTACTAATAATATTATTGTATTTGTATTTTATATTTATTAGTAACCATAAACATATTGAGTATTAAATATAATACTTAATTTAGTTATGAATAACAATGCATAACAATATTATTAAATTATTGTATATATGAATTATTTTATATGAATTTTTATTATTATTTAGTATTTATATGTTACATAGTTAATTTAGTAGTAGTATTATTAAACAGAATTTATATTTAGTAGGTATGATTATTATAAGTTATATTCTTAAAAAGAGTATATACATTTATAAAAAGTATATAATATTAATATAAATAATTATTTATACTAAATTCTATAGCATAAATATATAGACACTTACAAAAGTATATAATATCAATATAAATAATTATTTATATTAAATTATATAGTATAAATATATAAATAACAATTGTATTTAAAATTTTAAATAATTATAGCAATATTATTTATGTGTGTAAATATTTTATATATTATTTTATTATTCAAATGTGAATTATTAATTATTATTAAATTAATTTTAATCTTATAATAAAATTATTATTTAAATAATATTTAACTATTCAAATCTGAATTATTACTTATTATTAAACTAATTTTAATCTTATAATGAAATTATTAAGATAGTTAAAATATAATTTAAATAATAATATAAATTTAAATATATTATTATTTATTTATTTTATTATTTAATGTACTATTGATATTATAGTATTTATAATTTATTAACTCTAAACATATTGTTTATTAAATATAATATTTAATATAGTTATTCATACATTGTATAAATGAATTATTATATATTAAAATATAATATTCAGTACACAAAAAATACTTGTAATAAATATATTTTTATATAATACTAATAATATAGATATAATAAATTTATATTAATATTAAATTATATATTTTAATGTAATATTATATATATTATTTAATATTAATATAATATTGACATATAATATTTAATATTAATATAATAATAAAAGTATAGTTATATTATTAATATTAAATTAAATTATATATATAATTAATATATGGATATTAAAAAGGATATTATATATAATATCAATATATTATATATTAATGATTATTAGTACATATATTATTATAAAATATTAATGTAATTTTATATATATACTATTTAATTCTAATATAATAATATAAGTTTAGTCCAATATTATATTATTAATATTAAATTAAATTATAGATACATATGTATAAGATTTTACATATATATTAATTAATATTAATATATTATAAAAGGTATGTAATATATATTATTATTAATATATATATATATATATACACACTCAAATCATTAATAATAAATTGTCTTATCAATATGTTAATATATAATACATATTATAAAAGAATTATTTAATTATATGTATAAATTTCAATTTAGTATAAAATAATATAAAGATATAATGTACCTCTAGGGATTAGTGGGTCTAACTTTAGATCTTCACATGTTGGGCGCAAACTTTGTTAGACATGGCGGTGGCTTTGGGTTGGTTACCAAAAAAACTAATGTAAAAAATAATATAGAAAATCTTTAGTAATAATAGTAATATTATATTTACATCAAAGGTGTGTCTATAGTTGGGTTGTACCTCTTGCGATGATGTAGTCTTGCTTCTAGATTGTTGTCATTGTGTTGTTTGGGGATTAGTGGACATAAATATATAATATATTTACAGGGATTAGTGGGTCCAGCCTTAGACCTCCACGTGCTGAGCGCAAGCTTCGTTAGACACGGCGGTGATCTAGGGCTTGTTTCCAATACCCTTGGTTACCAAAAATAAATAAAAATAATAATAATATAGAAAAATGTAAATAGTAATATTACTTATATGTACGTCAGAGGCATGTCCATTGTCTACAGTTGGGTTGCACCTCTTACGACGATGTAGTCTTGTTTTTAAATTTTTATCATTGTATTGTTTGGGGATTAGTGGGTCCATGCTCATACCTCCACGTGCTAGGCGTAAGTTTCGTTAGATACGAAGGTAATTTGGGCTAGTTCCCAATACCCTTGATTATCAGAATAATAAAATAAAAAATAATTTAGATAGTTTTAAATAATAAGAATATTTTACACCAAAGAAGATTTTATATATAATATAAATATATTATATATTAATGATTATTAGTACATATATTATTATATAGTATTAATGTAATTATATATATAGTATTTAATTTTACTATAATAATATAAGTTTAGTATAGCTATATTATTAATATTAAATTAAATTATAGATACATATGTACTAATTAATAATAATATATTATAAAAAGTATGTAATATATATTATTATTAATATATTTTAAAGAGTATATATATAAATATAAAAACTCAATTTTATAATCAAAGTATAGTTAAATTATTAACAATAAACTGCATTATAAATATGTTAATATATAATACATATTATAAAATAATTACTTTATTATATGTAAAATTTCAATTTAGTATAAAATAACATAAATATATAATATACCTATATGGATTAGTGGGTCCAACCTCATATCTTTACGTGTTAGGTGTAATTTTTGTTAGATATAGCGGCGAATTTGGGTTGGTTTCTAACCCTTGGGTACCAAAAAAATAAAATAAAAATTAATATAGAAAATCTTAAGTAATAATAGTAATAGTATATTTACGTCAGAGGCATGTCTACAGTTGGGTTGCACCTCTTGCGATGATGTAGTCCGGCTTGTAGATTGTTGCCATCGTGGTGTTTGGCGATTAGTGGACATATATATAATATATTTTCAAGGATTAGTGGGTCCAACCTTAGACCTCCATGTGCTGGGCGCAAGCTTCGTTAGACACGATAACGACCTTGAGCTGGTTTTGAATACTCATGGTTACCAATAATAATAATAATAATAATAATAATAATAATATAGAAAATCTAAAATAATAATAGTAATTATATTTACGTCAGAGGCGTGTCTACAGTTGGGTTGCACCTCTTGCGATGATGTAGTCTTGCTTCTAGATTGTTGCAATCGTGTTGTTTAGGGATTAGTGGGCATAAAGATATAATATATTTACAAGGATTAGAGGGTCTAGCCTTAGACCTCCACGTGTTGGGCGCAAGCTTCATTACACACGGCGATGACCTTGGGATGGTTTCAAATACCCTTGGTTACAAAAAAAATTAAAAAAATACTAATATAGAAAATTGTAAATAATAATAGTAATTATATTTATGTCAGAGGCATGTCTACGGGTGGGTTGCACCTCTTGCGACGATGTAGTCCTATTTCTAAATTGTTATCATGGTGTTGTTTGGGGATTAGTGGATCCAACCTCAAACCTCCACGTGTTGGGCACAAGCTTCATTAGACACGGCAGTAGCTTTAGGCTAGTTCCCAATACCCTTGGTTACCAAAAAAATAAAATAAAAATTAATATAGATAATTTTAAATAATAAAAATATTATATTATAAAAAGTATGTAATATCTATATACTATATATTAATGATTATATAATATTAATGTAATATTATATAATATCAATATATATTATATATTAATGATTATATATATTAATACTATTATATAATATTAATGTAATTTTATATATACTATTTAATTTTAGTATAATAATATAAGTTTAGTATAGCTATACTATTAATATTAAATTAAATTATACATACATATGTATAAGATTTTAAATATATACTAATTAATATTAATATATTATAAAAAGTAGGTAATATATTATTATTAATATATTATAAAGAGTATATATATACACTTAGTTTTATAATCAAAGTATAGTTAAATTATTAATAATAAATTGCATTATAAATATGTTAATATTTAATTCTTAAAAAAAAGAAGTACTTTATTATATGTATAAATTTTAATTTAGTATGAAGTAACATAAATATATAATATACCTCTAGGGATTAGTGGGCCCAACCTCAGTTCTTCACGCGTTGGGCGCAAGTTTTGTTAGACATGGCAGCAGATTTGGGTTGGTTTCCATACCCTTGGTTACTAAAAAAATAAAATAAAAAATAATATAGAAAATTTTAAGTAATAATAGGAATAGTATATTTACATCAGAGGCGTGTCTACAGTTGGGTTGCACCTCTTGTGATGATGTAGTCCAGCTTGTAGATTGCTGCCATCGTGTTGTTTGGGGATTAGTGGACATAATATATAATATATTTACAAGGATTAGTGGGTCCAGCCTTAGACCTCCATGTGCTGGGCGCAAGCTTCGTTAGACACGACGGAAACCTTGGGCTAGTTTCGAATACCCTTGGTTACAAAAAAAAATAAAAAAATAATAATATAGAAAATCTTACATAATAATGGTAATTATATTTACGTCGGAGGCGTGTCTACAGTTGGGTTGCACCTCTTGTGACAATGCAGTCATGCTTTTAGATTGTTGCCATCATGTTGTTTGGGAATTAGTAGGTCTAGCCTCAGACCTCCACGTGCCAGGCACAATTTTTGTTAGACACAACGGCGGCTTTGGGCTAGTTCCCAATACCCTTGGTTACCAAAAATAAATAAAAATAATATAAACAATTTTAAATAATAATAATATTATATTTGCACCAGAGGCGTGTCTATAGTTGGGTTGTTTTGAATTGTTGACACCGTGTTGCTTGTAAACACTGGTACAAACACTTTAATATTAATATAGATATATTAAATAGTATAAATATATAATTAACTCTTTGAACCCTAACCCTTGACCTAGTGGTGGCAATGGAAAATACTCAGCACTGGTGGTTGGTGGCCATCACTTCATAACTCTGTCTAGTGGCGATCTCGGTGCTGGTGGGCTTGGTGTGAATGGTGTTGCCCTTGTTTCCCATGTCTTTGACTTTGCATCGGCTTTTCCCATTTTTGTTGTTGCCATCGACTTAGGTGTTTGTAGATGTCGTTTGAGTGGCAGGTCGTTTAGATCTTCGGGCCCAACTTCTAATGTTGTTTTAATCTTAAATAGTTCCCCATCTCAGACTAAGGCGGTTTCCCCTTTGTCTACCCGAGTTAAGGTTCATGGTGGCAGCAATGTTTTTGGGGTTCTGGTTGATTCTTGGGTGGTTGGCGTTCGATCCTCTTCAAGGAACGACTATGACCCAGTTGGTTCCCATGTTGTGGTCTTTCCTAGCATTGGAGTTGTTCACATCCCAGCTCGACCCTTACCAAAAACTCAATGTTCCTATGTTGATGCCATGTCCAAACTGGGACCCCTTAAGGTGGCCACAATCATTTCGGTGGTTATATTTGGTGCTCAAGTGATTGAAGTCGAGGAGATATTCACTAGGAAAGGGCTAATCTATAGATTTAGTAGACTGTGGTCGGGTCTCCCGCAATTGCATTCCTGGATCTCTTCGCAGTGGTTTCCCTTGTTGTAAGGTAGGGTGAATATTTACCCTTGTGATCGGGATTTTTTTATTGTGATTTTTAAGGTTGAGTAAGATCATTTTACTATTTTTTCTAAGCTTTGGGATCTTCAGGGTCATCTTTTTCTTGAAAAACTGTGGTTTCCTTCTTCCAACCCTACTACTGAAATTTTTAATGTTAAGCCTATTAGGGTGCGCTATCTCACCTGCCACTGCAATTTTGGCGGGAGGAAATTCTTATTTCCATAGGTACTTGCTTTGGGGAAGTTCCTTGTAATAGATTATAAAACTTAACTGTATACTCACACGACCTATGCTCGCATCTTGGTTGATTTTGATACAACTGTTGATCATCCAACTGCTATGGAGCTTAGGGTTATGGGTAGAATCTTGACTCAATAGTTGGACTATGAAGGTTTGCCCTTCAGATGTAGGAAATTATTTTCTTTGGGACACTTAGCCTCACATTGTTCTATTGTGAATCAACAAAAAAGTGATAAGGTATCTTGGTGGAAAGGCTCCCAACCCAGTATGCTCATTGTGGGTGTAGCTCCAGACGATTCTTTGGAGGATTCTGGGTCAGAATAAGATAAACAACATTCGGATGAATCCCTTGTTTCTCCTCCTATGTTGGGGGGTGAGGATTCAACTTCTCTTCAACGTTTTGGTGGTCTTCCACATCCTTTGGGATCGATATCTGGCAATAAAGAGACTCTTGAAATAGTTTTACCAATCCACAATGATGAAAATGAGAATCCTAATAGCGAAGGGGATTGGATGGTTGTGAAAGGAAAAAAGAAAAGAAAAATTGTTATAGGCCCCCTCAAAATGAATTTAAGATCTCATGGTATGGGGTCTAAAAGGTAATTTTTTCTTTCTGTAGTTATGGTTTGGCCACTGGTAGAGGCCTCTTCATTTGAGAGTCATTGCTATATATTTTTTCCCTTTGTACTCGGGGTTTTTTGGGTCCCCGTAAAGCCAAAATACTTTTACCCTATTTAAAAAAATAAAATTATTTATATATATAATTTGAAATAATAATAGTAATATTATTTATATATAAAATATTTGCATGATGCAGCCATGTTTATGGATTGTTGCCACTGTGAATTGCCTCCGTTATTGCCTTCATTGTCATCTCTGCCACTGTGCTGCTTGCAAATCCTAGTATGAACACTTTAATATTAATATATATTTAATAATAGTACTATTATCTATATATAAATAATAGTTATATATAAAAGCTTAAATATTAATAATAATATTATATTTACGTCGGAGTTGGGTTGCACCTCTCACAACGATGTAGTCCTGCTTTTGGATTGTTGCCACTGTGTTGTTTGCACATTCTAGTATCTTTGTTTCTTTCTAGTCTTTTTTCTTTTCTAGACATTGTTGTTTGTCTTTGATTAGGTGATTAGTGCATACTAGTTCTTTCATTTTCCTATTTAGTGAGGTTTCCTTCTTTTTCCCATTTTTAATATATATATATATAATGTAATTATGGGCCATTGTTGGCATGTTATATGTTGCTTTGCGATCCTTCCGGTCTATGTGGTAACCAAACAATGGTAAATTTGTGCTTTCGTGAGGCATAAATTTGTCAATTTCCCCTATCAATGTGCAGTTCCTTCACTACGATCTCTGTTTTTCCCTATATAATGGCTTCTATCTACATCTATAGATAGAGTGTTTAATCCAAATGAAATGATTTCAATTCTTTTTGCCTCTTTTTTAATTTGGCTTTATGTATAAAAAAATTAATTTCCATCTTTACGAATCTTTTCATCTTGTTATCGTTGTTAACACTAGGTGTCATAAGCTTACCTTCCCATGATGTATCATTTCATATGATATAAAATATTATATGAAATATAATGACATACAACATGTGTGTGCACATGGCTGAGGCGAACAAGAGACCAGTGAGGTGTTTACCAAAAGACATTGAACACTGCTTAGCGTGAGAGCTTGGCATGATGGCTGGGAAACTGGAATTCATTTGCATGAATTGTTGCCAAAGCTTGATCTGCCGTCCCAAACCTTCCTGAATAACACATGTGGTAGCATTGTTCACAAGGATGTATTTTTTGCTATTTTTGCATTTTGTTTGTAGTCTAGAGCAAGTATTATGTAGAGTCACAAAATTTGTTCTGTGTATAGGAAAAAACTTATGGCATCTCCATTTAGCTAGGATTGTTTTTTTTATTACGAGGGTTGTTGCATTGTACAGGATTCTACTTGTTTGTTTGTATTACTTATAATGTTTGGTGTTGCATTGGTTTGTTTGCTATATACATCGTCCACGATTGCTAGCTATTATTAAAATTACAGTTCGTATTTGGGTAAAAAAAATATAGCTTTGTGAGCATAAAGTGGACATCATATGTTATGTCTTTCACAAGCTCCAAACGTAGTGTCCCTTTCCCGATTGAGCTCTAGAATTACACATATACAGATTACATATTGTTAATTATCATTGTTTGACAATTGGGACATTACTAGCATATCAATTTAATGTTGTAATATTAATACACGTTTATATAAGTAGATGTATGTATCTATATATAAACTCTAGATTTATCTATTATCATTTGTAGCTTTCCAATTTGATTACTCCTATCATAAAACACCCAATTATCGAATATTTGTATAGCTTAGCGGCGAATTGGCTATAATTCTTCTTTTTTAACCTGAGGTATTTACAATTCACTATCATTATATCGGATTATTGGTTTCAAAAAGGAAAATAAAGTAAATTAACATATAATTTCTATAATCTTAATAGGGAAAAATGTAGAAAAATGTGGTTCATATAGATTATATGATATGGGAACTTCTAAACAATGAAACAATGGTAACACAACAAAATGTCTTTTGATATGACAATATCCTGGTTAGGTTGTTTTCAAGTTGAAGATGAACACCTGATGAAAATTCCTTATGAAATTAAGAATATGAATATTACATAAAAATGTAAACAAACAAAATTTTTGCTTTAAGATAAAATATTTGAGGCAGAAATGATAACTTGAAATACTTCATTCATTAATATATTCCCAACAAGGGCAGGAGGTTTGCTTGACCAAAAAAGTATATCCCTCTTCTTTCTAACAAGTTGATGTACGGGGCATTCCATCCATGTTTGGATTTAGACTCATTTGATCCCTATCATTATGTAGGGGTGGGGCTCTAAGTGGGGGAGGGGGGTGTCGACTATTGATAGAGAGAGTTTCCCCCTCCAGAATCAATACAATATAGGTTTCCACCCTGAACTATAGATATGGCATATAGAGAGTTGGCCCCCTAATTCAACTCACTTTATTCGATGGAGGAAGGCAATCACTCATACGATATAGAGGCTCTAAACTGCCATATGGATAAAATTCTATGGAGGGCACCCTTCTAGATATATTCGGGGGATTTGAACTCAATTCTCTATTGGTAGATGGGTGAGATATAGAGAGAGGGGGAAAAAATGGAGACTAATGGCTGCAAAGGAGGTTTTAATATGATACTTATCAATGTCAATTTTATATATACTCTAGCTACGGTCATATGACTACCTTTGATCGTAGGATGACTAATCAACCACAGATCCAGGTTGTCTCCCCCCCCCTTTCAATTTCTAGGGCATATCTTTAGTTCCTTCCAATTCTCGCAACGATCTGTCATATACGAAGAACATTCATTCCATCACTCACTATTTGCACCAAAGAGCTATATAGAGTGTAGAGTCTAGTCATACTATAGATCTAGGGGCACATGAATAACGAACCATATCATATGGCGGCCTGAAGGCTCCCAGATATATAGAGAGGGACTTTTGGCTTGGCTCAAGATAAGGCTCATGGATTAATTCCCATCTATGGCTGGGATGGGTTTGGTGCTTCCTTGACCGACTAGTAGAGTGGAGCCCTAAGCCCTATTTAATCCACTTAGGGATCCAATGAGGTTTGGCTCATAGCTCGACTAATCTATAGAGAGTGGTTAGGCAATATATCAATCAAGATCTCTAGGCGGAACTTGACATTTGAGGAGCGCATATAGATAGGATATATAGAGAGGGAGGCCAAATCTCACCCATAGATCTTGATTAATATATGGCCTAACCACTCTCTATATCTCATTCGGGCCATGAGTACAATTTTTTGGCCACCCTCTCTATATATCCTATCTATATATGCTGCTTGAATGTCAAGTCCTGCCCAGAGATCTTGATTGATATATGGCCTAACCACTCTCTATATCTCATTCGGGCCATGATCTAACCCTAAGTGGAGTAGATAGGGCTTAGGGCTCCACTCAAAGCTCCACTCAGGGCTCCACTCTACTAGTCGATCAAGGAAGCCCCCAACCAATGTCAGCCATGGATAGGACCGCCCTATCCCTCTATATTTATTGCATTTGTTTATTTTGAGCTTTGATAGGGGCCCTATAGGTGATCCAAAGTTATTTAATAGCTTCCGATCACCCATAGGGCCTCCTGTAAAAGCTCTAGGTATACTCTAAGGCCTCTTGTCAAAGCTTCATATATATTTATGCAGCAAAGATAGGACACACTTACCAATTAGAGAGCAGAGGGATAAACCACATCAATCAATCAAGCCTCCCATTTCTAATGCATCTCTCTCTGGTAAACCTATCAATGGATTAACTATAATATGTGGTTATGTACCTCACTTTTGGAGTTGTTACAAGAATAATCATTCTAAGATCAATTATAGGTGGTCACCCATTTCCAAGTGGCAGGATTCCCTTAACAGATATTGAATAGAAAACTTAAATCAAGTGTTCTACATCCCTTATATTTAATAAAATTTCACCTGCTAATTGGAACTCAAAATAAAATTAAGGTTATCACATGTATGTTGGACAAACACATCTATGAAGTTAATCAAGAAAGTCTTCCAAAATGTATCAGCCCTTTTAACTAGTAAGAACAATACAACCTCTTTCTCAATTGAGATCATTCTTCAATGTTATAAACCATGTCATTCAAGTGCAAGCCTTGAATAATATCTTCATCAATAGTGAATTAAAGGAGAATATTGATTATGCACTAAGCAAAGCCCAAAGATATGAGAGATTTTTATCAAATAAATTGAATACCTTTAAGCATTTGATTACACTCATTATTAGGGAGTGGTAGTGATTGATTTCTTCCTATATTAATATAGTTATGGTAATGAAATAGAGATCTATTTTTTCCTTCCAAAATTTGGAGAAAGGTTTATGGATTTACCACCATGGCATATGCCAGAAAAAATTGTAATTAGAGGTTTTCTACCTGACATTTATCTGGTCTCATTATATAGTAGCCTAATCTTTTGTGTTTTATGTCTTCTTTCGTGTTCATAAGAATGCATGTTAGGATTTAAGGTGAGAGTAACTTGCATGCAACACTAAACTATTATACTCTTTATCTCTTCCGATTAAAGATATTATAAATAAAACCCTACATGATATGAGTCTTAACACATTGGGTGCACTAATATGCATATGCTTCTTGGAAATCAAATTAAGTTTTTTGCCTTACTGGCACCAAGAGTCTTTGTTCCTTTAATGAATGATTGAAATACTTAGTGCACATATTTCACACATAAATATTTGCAATGAACTTGTAGGCTAAGGAGTAGTCACCATGTAAGATCTTTGATTACCCAGATGTGGGGTGTCATATAAAGATAAGGGTACACGTAGTTTTTTATTCTCCTCCAAGAGAGAAACCATTTTGGTGTATGAGACACCTCATGCACAAGTCTTTCCAGAAGGTGATAGTTACTTCCATTTTGGTGTATAACTCATATAGACCTCCTCTATGAAGCGTACATGCCTTAACATCAAGTCCATACACATCACCTAGTTCATGACTATCAGCTTGCATGCAATTACATTTATAGCCATGTTATAAGAGAAGCCAATGTTTAGTAGCTTTTATAGTTCATGTCACCAAGAATTTCTACATGAACCCTTACATGTATTTATTTCTCTATAATCCTTGAGATGATTTTTGTCATTGTGTGAAACTCAACACACATGCGAAGATTCTTAACTACTCATATAGGTGTTCAAGTTGATGCTTTGATAATCCCATAGATAATGGCTAGCTTCTCACCGTGTCCACATAACATGTGCATTTCCATCAAATTCATGTTGTGTAAAGTGAATTTCAGGAAAAAAACCCTTCCTCTTCCATTTATATGACCAAATCATCGAATTTTGTATAGATTTCATCTAATCCTAGGTGACAATTATTTCCTACAAGAAATACATGCACCCTCTTATTGACTTTACTCCAGCTACATCCTAGACTTGTCTTTAATTCCCTTTTATTTATCATATTCCTTCCATTATCTGCATCATTCTAACTCCATACCAAGCCTATTTTGTAGTTCTTTTGTATGTTATTTGAGAATTTGGTTTAATGTGTGAATTTAATGCTTAATAAATTTTGTTTGATTTGCAAAAGAAACTATTTCACTCTTTTTTTTTAATACATCTAGATTCAAACCAAAATCAAATACTATAACCAAGACGTACACCAGGTAATGTTTGCATTTTCTTTTCTAGCTCAGCTAAAGCATTTATCAATAGAAATTGCTGTTGTAGGTAACCAATACTTTCCATATTATTGTTGACTCAATTTTTTCATTAATTCTCAGGAAATAGGAAAACCTCTTCACATACTTGTGTTACTGGTATTTCTTCTATTTTCACCATTATGTTTCAGCCATGGTCATACATTTGAACTTTAATATTATTGTTTGCATTTCCTATTGCTTATGTCATTGTTTATATTGCATTTTTCCTTTTTCTAGATTCCTTGTTTCACTTACAACTATAAATATACTACAGTTGCAATCTTTATTTGGAAAAACCTCATAGAAATGGTAGGCACTACTTGACCCTTAAAAAAATGTTGCGACAGTGACCATTAACAAACTACATCTACACCATATGAATTGGGTGATCGAAGGAAAGATAACTTCTAAAGGAAATATATAGCTATGTCAATGAAAAGGGTGAGGGTGAGGTTCTGAATTTCAATGTCATCAATGCTCTAGGTGATGACATGAACATGACTTTCTTTGGAAAATTTTCTACTGATTACCATGGAAAATTTCAAGTTGGAGTAGTTTATTCAATGTACAAGGGTATCCTAAAATATATGAAACCAACATATAAAGACTCTACCAACCCATGGGATATCATTCATAACATGGATTCTATTCTACAACTACGTGTATAGCTTACCCCCAAAATTTCAAACTATCTTTTCCATTTCACCAATATCCTTGCGATCCAGTAGATAATTCTTAGGTCTATAGTAGATTTTATGGTTTTAATTACCTCTGTATTTGTTGTTTCTACAATTACCTGAAAAGATGAAACCTATACTCAATGGTCTATTGTTACCATAAATCACTACAAAAGATATATTATAGCCATTACCTTATGGGGAACATTATGTGATGAGGCCACACAATAGTTTCAACCGGAAGAAGTTGAACATGCTATACACATGCTGATTTTAGCTATAAAAAAATCCAAAGTGATGAAATTTAGGAAAAGAGGCCTAACTACAGGACATAATATAAAATTATTCCTTTCACCTACAGTGCCAGAAATAGAGGCACTTTGTATTTGGTTAGGTTCATCAGAAGAAACATGTTTCTTAGTTCCATTGAGTGTGCAAGTAATGGTGGAAAAAACCATTTTTGATATCCATGTATGAAGTACCCGTAACCCTGGCCAACAAGTTGCATTTTTTGCTACCATTATACACATTAACACGGAAAAGTATTGATATCATGCTTTCTCTCACATGGTTAATGGTAAACAATGTCGTAAAAAACTAATTATAAATAAAGAAACTTCTTGGCATTGTTTCAAATGCAGCAAGGTTTTAGTTTTGATTATGTCAAATGCAACTTGGATATATAATGCATTGCACATGATGCTAGAGGATCCTACTGACACTATATCGGCAGTGAATTTTGACGATGTGACCAAAGTTTGTTTGGGCTTGTCTGTAAATTCTCTTAAAAAATAATACAACTACCAATTATGTGTTAGACATTATCGAATAGGTATTCTTCCATGCATTTAAATGTATCTTATTCATTTCAATGGGTACATATAATGGAAAGGAGTAGGTATCATGTACCATACACAACACGACTGTGACCAAACAAGATATAAACTATGCATAACTGCTACAAAAAAAATTTAGAATCTTTAGATTAAAGACATACTTTGTAATTGTCACATATTTGTACATGCTAAAGAGAGTGTCCTTGTAATAAGCTATACGTATGTCGAATAATGCCTCTTCTACTTACAAAACATGCACATGTGTATGTATGTAATATTGTAATATGATGTACATATTTGTAGCATTATGTTTATTGTAATTATCTTACCAACCACAATAAGTCATTGTGTTCAAAGAAAGGGTGCAAAAGCTGTGGAATGGGGTAAGAACACTTAAGAAACCCCAAAAATTTGTGAAAAACTAATCGATGGACCATCTGATAAGAAGTAAACAAGGATTCCTATTTTTCATGCATTAACCTTGAAGCAAACAAGCAAACTTAACAAATATAATTACCCTCTCTTCTTGAAAGCTTAAATAAGTGAGCCTAATAAGGATCTAAAAAATCAGTTTGTGCTTAAGAGAATGGGATCTCACCATTAATGGCTTCAAGGCCAATGGTTCTTCCCATTTACTCAATGGTGTGTGGTGTGTTGTAAAGGATAAAGAAAATAGCTCAATAAAATAAAATAAAACTCCTAATCCTAGCAATAATACTATAGTTTATGTTAGAGGGAATAAGTGTTCTTGTAAATGAGAGGGGCGGTTAGTGGGCTATTTATAGTTTTCAATTTGGGAAAGTGGGAGATTTGAGTGCATGTGGGACAAATGAAAAAGCCCAAAAAAGCACTTTAACAAGTCAAAGTAAGATTTGACTAGGTTTTATAAGAGGTTGACCATAATTAGGGCTAATTAACCTAGGTTAGGCTAGTTAATCTTGTTTTAGAGAGAAATTAGGGGTTTGAAAGAGTTTTGAGTGGTTTAATCAATCTAATGAAATGGATTGATAGTCTAGGAATCTAATATAAGTAGTTTAGAAGAGGATAAGAAGAGGATTTAGCCAAGAAGAGACTTATATTATCCTATTTAATTGAATTATAAGAGGAATACGATCGAAATAATGTTGTAAGAGGGGAGTTAGATAGGTCTAACTGATGGTATGTCATCAATTTACGAGGAGGACAATAGTTAGTACAATATTAAGAATACTAGTGCTTTTATCAAACTACAAGTGTCTACCTTTTCCCCTCTTTGAGGTGACGTAAGCTATGTCACTTCAAAGAAAGTAGACAAGAATAAACGAGTAGAAATTTTTTGAAGGGGTGGAAGAAAAATTTGTTAGCTTAAGGGATGCCCCCTCAAGTGTCGATGGGGTGAGGGAAGAAATAAATCGATGATTGAAAAGAGAATAGAAGAAAGAAAAAAAGTGAAGAGAAGATGAGAGAACAACAAGAAAGAGGGATATTGAGCTATCTACAAACCAGTGCAAACAATTTTTAATCATCATTTTTCTTAGCATCCTCATCATTGGTCCTTATTACAATATAAGCATACGACGGGAGTGTAAAATGACATGAAAATAGAGGATAAAAACAACCGTCCCTTTCTAAAACAACTCCATGCAACATACAAACATGCAATGCAATACAAGAAGTAAACAAACTCATATAATAGGTAAATAAGTACAATCAAACACACTCAAACCAACAACGTTCAAGATAGTTGTAAAAATAATTTTTTATCGAGTTGTAGTCCCAAATGTTTTGATAAATGACAAGGGTTTAAAATGATGCCCCAAGAAATTTGTATATGCAAGGGAAAGGATGGAGGACACTTGGGTCCAACGGAAAAGCAATGTGCACGATGAAAACAGTACCAGACAAACTAATAGTGCCCCAAAGTACAGATGAAGTAAGCACCATAGTTTTTGTAAAATGATTGTAGATTTGGGTGAACCACGAGTCCATTTTAGTCCATTTTTGAAGTTTTATGATTTTTTTATTTTTTTTAATGGTTTTATAATTTTTAAAATTTTGATTGGTCAGAAGAATTTTCATAAGAGATCAAAGATCTCCTAAAAGCATTCACAACTACTTGAATACGAAGGCAATGGCATCAGATAGCAAAAAATGCCCTAGTGAGAAGAATTACAAGCAACAATATTTAATTAATAAAAATAATCATTGCGACGGGAAAAAGAGAGGAAAAATAAAAGAGAAATGATAGGAAAATGGTGCCTGGAATATTCGTAAAATATTTATGTATATATATATATATATATACTATTTAATTTTAATATAAATAATATAAGTTTAGTCTAATATTATATTATTAATATTAAATTAAATTATAGATACATGTGTATAAGATTTTACATATATATTAATTAATATTAATATATTATAAATAGTAATATATATATAATATACACTCAAATCATTAATAATAAATTGTATTATCAATATGTTAATATATAATACATATTATAAAAGAATTATTTAATTATATATATAAATTTCAATTTAGTATAAAATAACATAAATATATAATGTACCTCTAGGGATTAGTGGGTCCAACCTCAAATCTTCATGTGTTGGGCACAAACTTTGTTAGATATGGTGGCGGCTTTGGGTTGGTTACCAAAAAACTAATGTAAAAAATAATATAGAAAATCTTTAGTAATAATAGTAATATTATATTTATGTCAGAGGCGTGTCTATAATTGGGTTGTACCTCTTACGATGATGTAGTCTTGTTTCTAGATTGTTGTTATTGTGGTGTTTGGGGATTAGTGGACATAAATATATAATATATTTTCAGGGATTAGTGGGTCTAGCCTTAGACCTCCACGTGTTGAGCGCAAGCTTCGTTAGACACGGTGGCGATCTAGGGCTTGTTTCCAATACCCTCGGTTACCAAAAGTAAATAAAAATAATAATAATATAGAAAATTGTAAATAATAATATTACTTATATTTACGTCAGAGGCATGTCTACAGTTGGGTTGCACCTTTTGCGACGATGTAGTCTTGCTTTTAGATTTTTCTCATCGTACTATTTGGGGATTAGTGGGTCCAAGTTCATACCTCCATGTGCTAGGCGTAAGCTTCGTTAACGTCGCGGTAATTTGGGCTAGTTCCCAATACCCATGATTACCAGAATAATAAAATAAAAAATAATATAGATAATTTTAAATAATAAGAATATTTTACGACAGAGAAGATTTTATATATAATATCAATATATTATATTATGAAAAGCATGTAATATCAATATATTATATATTAATGATTATTAGTACATATATTATTATATAGTATTAATGTAATTATATATATAGTATTTAATTTTACTATAATAATATAAGTTTAGTATAGCTATATTATTAATATTAAATTAAATTATAGATACTAATTAATAATAATATATTATAAAAAGTATGTAATATATATTATTATTAATATATTTTAAAGAGTATATATATAAATATATAAACTCAATTTTATAATCAAAGTATAGTTAAATTATTAACAATAAACTGCATTATAAATATGTTAATATATAATACATATTATAAAATAATTACTTTATTATATGTATAAATTTCAATTTAGTATAAAATAACATAAATATATAATATACCTATATGGATTAGTGGGTCCAACCTCATATCTTTACGTGTTGGGCGTAATTTTTGTTAGATATGATGGCGAATTTGGGTTGGTTTCCATACCCTTGGTTACCAAAAAAATAAATTAAAAATTAATATAGAAAATCTTAATTAATAATAGTAATAGTATATTTACGTCAGAGGCGTGTCTACAGTTGGGTTGCACCTCTTGCGATGATGTAGTCTAGCTTGTAGATTGTTGCCATCGTGTTGTTTGGCGATTAGTGGACATAATATATAATATATTTTCAAGGATTAGTGGGTCCAACCTTAGACCTCCACGTGTTGGGCACAAGCTTCGTTAGACATGACGACAACCTTGGGCTGGTTTCGAATACCCTTGATTACCAATAATAATAATAATAATAATAATAATATAGAAAATCTTAAATAATAATAGTAATTATATTTACGTCAGAGGTGTGTCTACAGTTGGGTTGCACCTCTTGTGATGATGTAGTCTTGCTTCTAGATTGTTTCCATCGTGTTGTTTGGGGATTAGTGGACATAAATATATAATATATTTACAAGGATTAGTGGGTCTAGCCTTAGACCTCCACGTGCTAGGCGCAAGCTTCATTACACACGGCGACGACCTTGGGATGGTTTCGAATACCCTTGGTTACAAAAAAAATTAAAAATAATAATAATATAGAAAATCGTAAATAATAATAGTAATTATATTTATGTCAGAGGTGTGTCTACGGGTGGGTTGCACCTCTTGCGGCGATGTAGTCCTATTTCTAAATTGTTATCATGGTGTTGTTTGGGGATTAGTGGATCCAACCTCAAACCTCCACGTGTCGGACGCAAGCTTCATTAGACACGGAAGCAACTTTGGGCTAGTTCTCAATACCCTTGGTTACCAAAAAAATAAAACAAAAATTAATATAGATAATTTTAAATAATAAAAATATTATATTATAAAAAGTATGTAATATCAATATACTATATATTAATGATTATATAATATTAATGTAATATTATATAATATTAATATATATTATATATTAATGATTATATATATTAATGTAATTTTATATAGACTATTTAATTTTAGTATAATAATATAAGTTTAGTATAGCTATACTATTAATATTAAATTAAATTATACATACATATGTATAAGATTTTAAATATATACTAATTAATATTAATATATTATAAAAAGTAGGTAATATATTATTATTAATATATTATAAAGAGTATATATATACACTCAGTTTTATAATCAAAGTATAGTTAAGTTATTAATAATAAATTACATTATAAATATGTTAATATATAATACATAAAAAAGAATTACTTTATTATATGTATAAATTTCAATTTAGTATGAAGTAACATAGCTATATAATATACCTCTAGGGATTAGTGGGCCCAACCTCAATTCTTCACTTGTTGGGTGCAAGCTTTGTTAGACACGGCAACAGATTTGGGTTGGTTTCCATACCCTTGGTTACCAAAATAATAAAATAAAAAATAATATAGAAAATTTTAAGTAATAATAGGAATAGTATATTTATGTCAGAGGCGTGTCTACAGTTGGGTTGCACCTCTTGTGATGATGTAGTCTAGCTTGTAGATTGTTGCCATCGTGTTTGGGGATTAGTGGACATAATATATAATATATTTACAAGGATTAGTGGGTCCAGCCTTAGACCTCCACGTGCTGGGCATAAGCTTCGTAAGACACGATGGCGACCTTGGGCTGGTTTCGAATACCCTTGGTTACCAAAAAAAATAAAAAAATAATAATATAGAAAATCTTACATAATAATGGTAATTATATTTACATCGGAGGCGTGTCTACAGTTGGGTTACACCTCTTGTGACGATGTAGTCCTGCTTTTATATTGTTGTCATCGTGTTGTTTGGGAATTAGTAGGTCCAGCCTCAGACCTCCATGTGTCAGGCACAATTTTTGTTAGACACGGCGGCGGCTTTGGGCTAGTTCCCAATACCCTTAGTTACCAAAAAATAAAATAAAAATAATACAAACAATTTTAAATAATAATAGTATTATATTTGCACCAGAGGCGTGTCTATAGTTGGGTTGTTTTGAATTATTGCCACCGTGTTGCTTGTAAATACTGGTACGAACACTTTAATATTAATATAAATATATTAAATAGTATAAATATATAATTAACTCTTTGAACCCTAACCCTTGACCTAGTGGTCGCAATGGCGGATACTCGGCACTGGTGGTTGGTGGCTATCGCTTCAGAACTCTATCTAGTGGCGATCTCGGTGCTGGTGGGCTTGGTGTGAATGGTGTCGCCCATGTTTCCTGTAATGCCCACTTCCCTACGACGCTTAGTGATTATCATTTTGAGTTATGCAGACTTTAGTTATGGACATGGCTTATACTTATGTTGATTAGCATGATGTTTTGTGACTAGACACATTTGGATTAAGGTTGGATTTTGTTTTCAGTATGATCTGCACTGACTCATGGACAGACTATTGGATATTGATATTATTTTATATAGATATATTGCATGTGTTCTAACATTGGATTTCTTCGCCCCGATGAGTAGAATGTAGTTGTTGAATTTACATTACTATGATTTTGGAAAAAGATGAAATGCATAATTAAATTGTGAATTAGACCTAGAAATAATGATTGCTTGAATTACGTATAGATGTTAATAAATTTCATGCATATGATTGTTTTGGATATTTTGACATGGCCGCAAGGCCGAAGAGGGTATTTTGCATTTTGCAGGAAACACAGCATGATCACAACCATGAGGGGGATTGGGGACCAAACACAACAGAATGTCGGGTGGTTGCAACACTGGTCGTCAAGGCAACTTGTAAACTGTATTGTGTTAGCTTGTTCTTGTATGTGTTGAGAAAATTTTCTTGAGGGGGTAATGTTCTAATGTGACCATGGGGTTGAGAATTTTATTTAATTGCTTTATTTACTTTAGTAGGTGATTTCATTTGGGATGCCCTTCTTTTATTACTTTTGCTAAGTGTGTTTAGATTAATGTAATATCTTGTTTTAGGTTGTAAGCTTTGGGGGAAGTCAAGTGGGTGTAATAAATTTGATTGTTGGCTCCTTGAGCCTTGTGTGTCCTCTTGTATTGAATGCTTGGTTTTGAGTGTTGACCACTCCATGCTCTTAGAATCTCGAATTTGAGATTGAGTGCATTTTTAGGGGACTTGTGGGACAAGTTAAACTTGTCCCACACTTCCCAAAACCCCTTACCAACCATATCTATGGGTTGGGAATCCAAAAGGGGGCTATTTATTGTTTTGGGAAGGGAAATATGACTTTGGAGTGCATTTTCCTCATTTTGCATTTAATTGTGCCTTAAGGCACATGGGAAAGGGTTGAATGTGGAAGAGGGTTGTCATTCAACCCAACCACCCATTTATGGTGCTTTGGGATTTGAGTTGACCTTGGGAGATGGTTTGAGGATGTGTGATGTGGCATCCTACATGGAGCCACATCACCCTCACCTTACCTTTGATCTATTTATTGAAACTTCCTCTCTTGTTGAGGGGGTTAGAGCTTTGTTTTTGTGTTGTTGAAGAGTTCTCTTTTGTGATTTTGAGAGAGTAGAATTGGGAGAAAGAGATAAGAGAGTTTTTTTTTTTGGACTTGCATGCTTGGATTGATTTGGGAAGGAGCTTGGACAAGTTTTTGGTGTAGGCTTCTCCAATGGAGAGGTAGGGAACCCTCTCCTCTGTTTTGCTTTCATATTATTATTGCTTCTATGCTAAAAAAAAAATTGTGAAAAAGAAATGCATGTTTACTTTGGGAAATTGTGAAAAATGGTTTGAATGTTGGTTGTGTAGTATAGGAGAGGTCTATGGGAATAATCATGAGGGAGGCAAAAGAGTAGATTAGGATATTGTGGAGGGAGTTTGAGAGGGATGCCCATCTTAGGTAGGAATGTTTACATTCTACCTTGTCTTTGAGGGAGCCATAAGAGGAGGGAGGCATAAGAGTATGGGAGGAATAAGGGGTACTTGAGGGAGGCATAAGAGTCATAGGGGCTTGTGTATATTGTGGAGGGTTTTGGATGGGCATCTCATCTCATTTGGGAGGCATAAGGAAAACATTCCCATAGTTCCTTCTCTTGTTGGCTTGGATGCAAGCCTTGTTGTGTATTGTTTAATGTTATTGTGTGTCTCTTGTTCTTCTATTTTAGCTTGAATGTTGTGAAGAACTTGTATTGTGGAAGCATGTATAGTTGCCTTGAGTTGGAGACCACCCTCCATTGTGTTGTGTTTGGGGCTCGGGGGTCAATGGAGGAGATTGCTTCTCTTCTCCATTGAGAATTGGTTGGGAGGAGAGTGTTGCCTCTCCCCCTATTTTGGTTGTGATTGAACTACTTGGAACTTGGAGCATGGATGAAGAACACTATGGAGCTTGTGAAGACTCTTTTCATTTCTTTACCTATATTATTTGATTGTAAAAACTTGCAAGTGAAAGAAAGTTGTATCACCTTGTTTTCATTCCAAAATTAAGGGACATTGTAATCTATGGTTGCTCCAAGAGACACATGATTGAATGCAAATTTTACTTGAAAAGTGTTTACATGATTCTAGGTATGCTCCATATGAAGTAAAAGGTGTTGTAACAAAATAAAAGAGGAAAGTTGTCTTGAGATGTTAGTTTTCTCACTCAAAAGTTATTGGAAATGTTGTTGATTTCTTGTAGAATACTGTGAAGGAGTTACAAAAGGAAATATGTTAAGATTTGTTTGTATACTTGAATGTAATGTGTTGTAAAGATCAAAAATATATATATATATATATATATATATATATAGTGCATCACCTCCGCTTGTGTAGTTGATGGAGTTTTAAATGTTTTTTTTTTATGCCAAAGAAGCATTTCAAGTTCTAGTTCTTTTTATGTTGTAATTCATTCATGAATTTATTGTGAAATCCATTGCAAACAAACAAGAAAATGAAACCGAATTATCTCAGTACACACCTGCCATATCTATTGAACTATGCGAAAAGAGATTTTAATATGAATTCTAAAACTTAGTAAGATTATAACTATGTTCCATTGATAAGGGAACCGACTTCTGAAATATTATCCATGCTTTAACAATATGGCTACTAATAGATTTCTGTTATAGGATTTCATTGATAACAACGTACTATTATGTTTTCCTTCCTGTTAAATAGACAGTAAATTACGCCAAGGAAATCTATAATCAACCTACACATAAACTACCCTCTTCCTTTGCAAAACAAAATGTGTTCTTTAATATCCTGATATGAAACAGATCCACCTTTAAGCGTTACCGTCCTCCAAGCTGTCTGTCAGCACGTTCTCTATCCCTCTACTGATCTGTTTTTGTTTTAAAAAAAATATATATATATATATACATATAAATATCTTCAAGGAGGACCCCGAAATTGTAGTTGTATTCAGTATAGTACAGATAATAACATAGTGGAACAGCCTGCTTGTTGGAATTAGTTACTGGAGTTTATACATGATTGTCTCAACGAATATTTAAATTGTTGTAATGAACAAGTAATAACTGTTGGTGTAAGAGGTCCGTGAAGTGCTGGTTGAATGTAAAACAAAGTATTACTTCGTAAATCTTCGGATCAACCAGACCCCCTTCACTGTCCTCTCTCCAATCGTTTTGCTGAGAAAAAATAAAAATAAAAATTATACATATTTATATTGAAGGTGAAACACGAATTTAAGAATGCATTAGATACTGTACAGATAACAACATAGTGGGGCGGTCTGCAATACATCCTACTGCACCCCCCCCCTCTTTCACTGTCCTCCATCGTTTTATTAAACATCTCCCTGAAGGCAGTAACGCCTGTTCGCGCGTTGAGGCTCCTCCTCTTCCACGTTTGCCTCTATCCACGTGCACAGGGATTAAAAAAAAAAAGAGAAAATCGACCTTGATAAAAGTATCTTGAAGGTGAGAACCGTTTATAGAGGATGCTTTCAAACTGAACTGATAACAACTTAGTCGGACAACAAAGTATTGAAGGGAAAGTGGAGTCTTGCACGCTGGAAGAGGACTGTGGATGTGGCGCGGCCTTGGGAGAAGAACGGAGAGAAAACCAGCTGTTTCCACCTGTATCTAACCCACGCCTCCTCCTTTCACGCGCCTGGGACAGTAAACAACCCACGCCTCCTCCTTTCACGTGCCTAAGACCTTCTTCTAGTCTCCTTTTTCTCCTCCACGCGGCCTGAGCGGTTGAGGCAGTCTTCCCATGTGCAAAATAACGTGTTTGTGTGGCAGGCGGCTGGTAGGAGAAACATGCACAAGAGTTTGAAGAGAACGCAAATATTAATGAATGACAGGGGTCGGCTGAACCACCCACTGCCCAACCATTTCATTTATACCTATGTTGAAAAGCTCTCCAAGGCCGTCCCTTGTGTCTATGTTCAAAGGAAATTTCAATTTTGGGTTTAGCGCCATTTTTAATTCAATATCAGGTAGTAAACTGTCTCTTACGCATTGTAGACAAGCATGGTAGTATGTGATTTAAGTATTTTAACAATTACAATGCAAAAAAAAAAAAAAAAAAAAAAAAAGAGCATTCCTGGCCGAATGAGTGGATCCCTATACAATATATATATATATATATGCTATCTATATATGCCTGTATTATATATATATATATTATATATATATATATATTTATATAGGCATAATTTACAATTACATATGAGGTCATGGAGTAATTGAGAACATGTCCTATTATAACACAGTGATAAACCACGTATCTCTATATATATAGATACATATGTATACTTACCCGGGCATGGGGACATGTACCTGTAGTCCCATGCTAACTTGACCGAATAACAAGGCAGGAGAATCACTTGAACCCAGAAGGCGGAGGTTGAATGTCGACGCCAAGTAAATTGTGCCTTACACTCGAATTACCTTTCCAGCCTGGTTGCTATCACGAGTGAGATACCAGACATCAGAAAAAAAAAAAAAAAAAAAAAAGTCCTGGATTCCTGAGTCCTATCCCGAAGATTTATTAGACTTACAGCTTCTTCTGGTCGTGGATTCCCAGGAAGGCATTTATTCGAGAATACTTTCCAGTTTGAGTCTGGTATGCGAGCACACCATGAGCAAAAAAAAAAGAAGTTTGTCACTTTTTCAGAGTCTCTAGAACAATGGCGTTGGCATCGTCGATGTCGTCAGTTGCATTGGCGTAAATGTTTGTCTGGCATTGAAATTAAAGTTGTACAAATGGAAATCTACTTGCACAAGAATATAGTAGAGTGGTCGGGCGCAGTGGATGTCCTTTGAGTGGCAGGTCGTTTGGATCTTTGAGCCCAACTTCTAATGTTGTTTTAATCTTAAACAGTTCCCCAGCTTAGACTAAGGTGGTTTCCCCTTTGTCTACCCGAGTTAAGGTTCATGGTGGCAGCAATGTTTTTAGGGTTCTGGCTGATTCTTGGGTGGTTGGCGTTTGATCCTCTTCGAGGAAGGACTATGACCCAGTTGGCTCCCATGTTGCGGTCTTTCCTAGCATTGGTGTTGTTCACATCCTAGCTCGACCCTTAACAAAAACTCAGCGTTCCTATGTTGATGCCATGTCCAAACTGGGACCCCTTAAGGCGGCCACAATCATTTCGGTGGTTACATTTGGTGCTCAAGTGATTGAAGCCGAGGAGATATTCACTAGGAAAGGGCTAATCTTCATATTTAGTAGACTGTGGTCGGGTCTCCCGTAATTGCATTCCTGGATCTCTTCGCAGTGGTTGCCCTTGTTGCAAGGTAGGGTGAATATTTACCCTTGTGATCAGGGTTTTTTTATTGTGATTTTTAAGGTTGAGTAAGATCATGCTACTTTTTTTCTAAGCTTTGGGATCTTTAGGGTCATCTTTTTCTTACAAAACTGTGGTTTCCTTCTTCCAACCCTACTACTGAAATTTTTAATGCTAAGCCTATTAGGGTGCTCTATCTCACCTGCCACTACAATTCTGGCGGGAGGAAATTCTTATTTCCATAGGTACTGCTTTGGGGAAGTGCCTTGTAATAGATTATAAAACTTAACTATATACTCACACGACCTATGCTCACATCTTGGTTGATTTTGATACAACTGTTGATCGTCCAACTGCTATGGAGCTTAGGTTTCTGGGTAGAATCTTGACTCAATAGTTGGACTATGAAGGTTTTCCCTTTGGATGTAGGAAATTATTTTCTTTGGGACACTTAGCCTCACATTGTTCTATTGTGAATAAAAAAAAAAGTGATAAGGTATCTTGGTGGAAAGGCTCCCAACCCAGTATGCTCATTGTGGGTGTAGCTCCAAATGATTCTTTGGAGGATTCTTGGTTGATATAAGGTAAACAACATTTGGATGAATCCCTTGTTTCTCCTCCTATGTTGGGGGGTGAGGATTCAGCTTCTCTTCAACATTTTGGTGGTCTTCCACATCCTTTGGGATCGATATCTGGCAATAAAGAGACTCTTGAAATAGTTTTACCAATCCACAATGATGAAAATGAGAATCCTAATAGCGAAGGGGATTGGATGGTTGTGAAAGGGAAAAAGAAAAGAAAAATTGTTATAGGCCCCCTCAAAATGAATTTAAGATCTCATGGTATGGGGTCTAAAAGGTAATTTTTTCTTTTTGTAGTTATGGTTTGGCCACTGGTAGAGGCCTCTTCATTTGAGAGTCATTGCTATATATTTTTTCCCTTTGTACTTAGGGTTTTTTGGGTCCCCGTAAAACCAAAATACTTTTACCCTATTTAAAAATAAGAATATTATTTATATATAAAATTTGAAATAATAATAGTAATATTATTTATATATAAAATATTTGCATGATGCAATCATGTTTATGGATTGCTGCCACTGTGAATTGCCTCCGTTATTGCCTTCATTGTCGTCTCTGCCACTGTGCTGCTTGCAAATCCTGTAATGAACACTTTAATATTAATATACATTTAATAATAGTACTATTATCTATATATAAATAATAGTTATATATAAAATCTTAAATATTAATAGTAATATTATATTTACGTCGGAATTGGGTTGCACCTCTCACAATGATGTAATCCTACTTTTGGATTGTTGCCACTGTATTGTTTGCACATTCTTGTATCTTTGTTTCTTTCTAGTCTTTTTTCTTTTCTAGACATTGTTGTTTGTCTTTGATTAGGTGATTAGTGCATACTAGTTCTTTCATTTTCCTATTTAGTGAGGTTTCCTTCTTTTTCCCATTTTTAATATATATATATATATATATATATAATGTAATTATGGGCCATTGTGTGGCATGTTATATGTTGCTTTGTGATCCTTCCGGTCTATGTGGTAACCAAACAATGGTAAATTTGTGCTTTCGTGAGGCATATTTGTCAATTTCCCCTATCAATGTGCAGTTCCTTCACTATGATCTCTGTTTTTTCCTATATAATGGCTTCTATCTACATCTGTAGATAGAATGTTTAATCCAAATGAAATGATTTCAATTTTTTTTGCCTCTTTTTTAATTTGGCTTTATGTATAAGAAAATTAATTTCCATCTTTATGAATCTTTTCATCTTGTTATCGTTGTTAACACTAGGTGTCATAAGCTTACCTTCCCATGGTGTATCATTTCATATGATATAAAATATTATATGAAATATAATGACATACACCATGTGTGCGTACATGGCTGAGGCGAACAAGAGACCAGTAAGGTGTTTACCAAAAGACATTGAACACTGCTTAGCGTGAGAGCTTGGCATGATGGCTGGGAAACTGGAATTCATTTGCATGAAATGTTGCCAAAGCTTGATCTGCCGTCCCAAACCTTCCTGCATAACACATATGGTAGCGTTGTTCACAAGGATGTTTTTTTGCTATTTTTGCATTTTGTTTGTAGTCTAGAGCAAGTATTATTATGTAGAGTCACAAAATTTGTTCTCTGTATAGGGAAAAACTTATGGCGTCTCCATTTAGCTAGGATTGTTTTTGTTATTACGAGGGTTATTGCATTGTACAAGATTCTACTTGTTTGTTTGTATTACTTATAATGCTTGGTATTGCATTGGTTTGGTTGCTATATACATCGTCCACTATTCCTAGCTATTATTAAAATTACAGTTCGTATTTGGGTTAAAAAAATATAGCTTTGTGAGCATAAAGTGGACGTCATATGTTATGTCTTTCACAAGCTCCAAACGTAGTGTCCCTTTCCCGATTGAGCTCTAGAATTACACATCTATAAACTACATGTTGTTAAGTACTGTTGTCCGCCAATTGGGACATTACTAGCATATCAATTTAATGTTGTAATATTAATACACGTTTATATAAGTAGATGTATGTATCTATATATAAACTCTAGATTTATCTATTATCATTTGTAGCTTTCCAATTTGATTACTCCTATCATAAAACACCCAATTATCGAATATTTGTATAGCTTAGTGGCGAATTGGCTATAATTCTTCTTTTTTAACCTGAGGTATTTACAATTCACTATCGGATTATTGGTGTCAAAAAGGAAAATAAAGTAAATTAACATATAATTTCTATAATATTAATAGGGGAAAATGTAGAAAAATGTGGTTCATATAGATTATACGATATGGGAGCTTCTAAACAATGAAACAACGATAACACAACAAAACGTCTATTGATATGACAATATCCTGGTTAGGTTGTTTTCAAGTTGAAGATGAACACCTCATGAAAATTCCTTATGAAATTAAGAATATGAATATTACATAAAAATGTAAACAAACAAGATTTTTGCTTTAAGATAAATATTTGAGGCAGAAATGATAACTTGAAATACTTCATTCATTAATATATTCCCAACAAGGACAGGAGGCTTGCTTGACCAAAAAAGTATATCCCTCTTCTTTCTAACAAGTCGATGTATGGGGCATTCCATCCATGTTTGGATTTAGACTCATTTGATCCCTATCCGTATGTACGGATGGGGCTCTAAGTGGGGGAGGGGGTGTCGATTATGAATAGAGAGAGTTTCCCCCTCTAGAATCAATACAATATAGGTTTCCCGCCCTGAACTATAGATATGGCATATAGAGAGTTGGCCCCCCAATTCAAATCACTTTATTCGATGGAGGAAGGCAATCACTCATACGATACAATAGGATCTGAACTGCCATATGGATATAATTCTATGGAGGGCACCCTTCTAGATATATTCCGGGGATTTGAACTCAATTCTCTATTGGCAGATGGGTAAGATATAGAGAGCGGGGGAAAAAATGGATACTAATTGCTGCAAAGGAGGTTTTAATATGATACTTATCAATTTCAATTTTATATATACTCTAGCTATGGTCATATGACCACCTTTGATCGTAGGACGACTAATCAACCACAGATCGAGGTTGTGCCCACTCCCCTTTCAATTTATAGGGTATATCTTCGGTTCCTTACAATTCCCACAACGATCTTTCATATACAAAGAACAGTCATTCCAACACTCACTATTTGCACCAGAGAGCTGTATAGAGTGTAGATTCTAGTCATCCTATAGATCTAGGGGTACATGAATAACCAACCATATCATACGGTGGCCTGACGGCTCCCAGATATATAGAGAGGGGCTTTTGGCTTGGCTCAAGATAAGGATCATGGATTAAGTCCCATCTATGGCTGGGATGGGTTGGGCGCTTCCTTGACCGATTAGTAGAGTGGAGCCCTGAGCCCTATTTACTCCACTTAGGGATCTAATGAGGTTTGGCTCATAGCTCGAGTAATCTATAGAGAGTGGTTAGGCCATATATCAATCAAGATCTCCAGGTAGGACTTGACATTCGAGGAGCGCATATAGATAGGATATATAGAGAGGGAGGCCAAGTCCCACCTAGTGATCTTGATTAATATATGGCCTAACCACTCTCTATATCTCAATTGGGCAATGAGTACAATTGTTTGGCCGCCCTCTCTATATGTCCTATCTATATATGTTCCTCGAATGTCAAGTCCCGCCCAGAGATCTTGATTGATATATGGCCTAACCACTCTCTATATCTCATTCGGGCCATGAGCCAACCCTAAGTGGAGCCCTAAGTGGAGTAGATAGGGCTCAGGGCTCCACTCTACTAGTCATTCGAGGAAGCCCCCAACCAATGTCAGCCACGGATAGGACTACCCTATCCCTCTATATTTACTACATTTGTTTATTTTGAGCTTTGATAGAGGCCCTATAGGTGATCCATAGTTATTTAATAGCTTCCGATCACCCATAAGGCCTCCTGTAAAAGCTCTAGGTATACCCTAAGGCCTCTCGTCAAAGCTCCATATATATTTATGCAGCAAAGATAGGACACACTTACCAATTAGAGAGCAGAGGGATAAATCACGTCGATCAATCAAGCCTCCCATTTCTAATGCATCTCTCTCTGGTAAACCTATCAATAGATAAACTATAATATGTGGTTAGGTACCTCGCTTTTGGAGTTGTTACAAGAATAATCATTCTAAGATCAATTATAGGTGGTCGCCCATTTCCAAGTGGCAGGGTTCCCTTAATAGATATTGAATAGAAAACTTAAATCAAGCGTTCTACATCCCTTATATTGAATAAATTTCACCTCCTGATTGGAACTCAGTAAAATTAAGGTTATGACATGTATGTTGGACAAACACATCTATGAAGTTAATCCAAGAAGTCTTTCAAAATGTATCGGCCCTTTTAACTAGTAAGAACAATACAACCTCTTTCTCAATTGAGATCATTCTTCAATGTTATAAACCATGTCATTTAAGTGCAAGCCTTGAATAATATCTTCATAAATAGTGAATTAAAGGAGAATATTGATTATGCACTAAGCAAATCCCAAAGATATGAGAGATTTTATCAAATAAATTAAATACCTTGAAGCATTTGATTACACTCATTATTAGGGAGTGGTAATGATTGATTTCCTCCTGCATTTATATAGTTATGGTAATGAAATAGAGATCTATTTTTTCCTTCCAAAATTTGGAGAAGGGTGTATGGATTTACCACCATGGCATATGCCAGAAAATATTGTAATAAGAGGTTTTCTACCTGACATTTATCTGGTCTCATTATACAGTAGCCTGATATTTTGTGTTTTATGTCTTCTTTCGTGTTCTTAAGAATGCATGTTAGGATTTAAGGTGAGAGTAACTTGCATGCAACACTGAACTATTATACTCTTTATCTATTCCAATTAAAGATATTATAAATAAAACTCTACATGATATGAGTCTTAACACACTGGGTACACTAATATGCATATGCTTCTTGGAAATCAAATTAAGTTTGTTGCCTTATTGGCACCAATAGTCTTTGTTCCTTTAATGAATGATTGAAATACTTAGTGCACGTATTTCACACATAAATATTTGCAATGAACTTGTAGGCTAAGGATTAGTCACCATGTAATATCTTTATTACCCAGATGTGGGGTGTCATATAAAGATAAGGGTACACGTAGTTTTTTATTCTCCTCCAAGAGAGACCCCATTTTAGTGTATGAGACACCTCATGCACAAGTCTTTCCACAAGGTGATAGTTACTTCCATTTTGGTGTATAACTCATATAGACCTCCTCTATGAAGCGTACATGCCTTAAGATCAAGTCCATACACATCACCTAGTTCATGACTATCAGCTTGCATGCAATTACATTTATAGCCATGTTATAAGAGAAGCCAATGTTTAGTATCTTTTATAGTTCATGTCACCAATAATTTCTACATGAACCCTTACATGTATTTATTTCTCTGCAATCCTTGAGATTATTTTCATCATTTTTAGAAACTCAACACACATGCGAAGATTCTTAACTACTCAGATAGGTGTCCAAGTTGATGCTTTGATAATCCCATAGATAATGGCTAGCTTCTCACTGTGTCCAATAACATGTGCATTCCATCAAATTCATGTTGTGTAAAGTGAATTTCATGAAAAAAAAAACCCTTCATCTTCCATTTATATGACCAAATCATCAAATTTTGTATAGATTTCATCTAATCCTAGGTGAGAATTATTTCGTACAAGAAATGCATGCACCCTCTTATTGAATTTACTCCAGCTGCATCCTAGACGTGTCTTCAATCCCCTTTTATTTATCATATTCCTTCCATTATTTGCATCATTCCAACTCCATACCAGGCCTATTCTGTTGTTCTTTTGTATGTTATTTGAGAATTTGGTTTAATGTGTGAATTTAATGCTTATTAAATTTTGTTTGATTTACAAAAGAAACTATTTCACTCTTTTGTTTAATACATCTAGCTTCAAACCAAAATCAAATACTATAACCAGACATACACTAGGTAATGTTTGCATTTTTCTTTTCTAGCTCAGCTAAAGCGTTTATCAATAGAAATTGTTGTTGTAGGTAACCAATACTTTCCATATTATTGATACCTCAATTTTTTCATTGATTCTCAGGAAATAGGAAAACCTCTTCACATACTTGTGTTACTGGTCTTTCTCCTATTTTCACCATTAATGTTTCAGCCATGGTCATACATTTGAACTTTAATATTATGTTTGCATTTCCTATTGCTTGTGTCATTGTTTATATGCATTTTTCCTTTTTCTAGATTCCTTGTTTCACTTACAACCTATAAATATACTACAGTTGCAATCTTTATTTGGAAAAACCTCATAGAAATGGAAAACACTACTTGACCCTTAAAAACGTGTTGTGACAATGGACCATTAACAAACTACATCTGCACCATATGAATTCGGTGATCGAAGGAAAGATAACTTCCAAAGGAATATATAGCTATGTCAATGAAAAGGGCGAGGGTGAGGTTCTGAATTTCAATGTCATCAATGCTCTAGGTGATGACATGAACGTGACCTTTCTTTGGAAATTTTTTCTACCTATTACTGTGGAAAATTTCAAGTTGGAGAATTTATTCAATGTACAAGGGTATCCTAAAATATATGAAACCAACATATAAAGACTCTACCAACCCATGGGATATCATTCATAACATGGATTCTATTCTATAACTACATGTACAACTTACCCCCAAAATTTCAAAACTATCTTTTCCATTTCACCAATATCGCTGCGATCTAGTAGATAACTCTTAGGTGTATAGTAGATTTTATGGTTTTAATTACCTTTGCATTTGTTGTTTCTACCATTACCCGAAAAGATGGAACATGTACTCAATGGTCTATCATTACTATAAATCACTACACAAGATATATTATAGCCATTACCTTATGGGGAACATTATGTGATGAGGGCACACAATAGTTTCAACCGGAAGAAGTTAAACACACTATACACATGCTGATTGTAGCTATAAAAAAAATCCAAATTGATGACATTTAGGAAAAGAGGCCTAACTACATGACATAATATAAAATTATTCCTTGCACTTTGTAGTTCCAGAAATAGAGGCACTTTGTATTTGGTTAGGTTCATCAGAAGAAACATGTTTCTTAGTTCCATTGAGTTGTGGAAGTAATGGTGGAAAAAAATATTTTTGATATCCACGTATGAAGTACCCACAACCCTGGCCAAAGGTTGCATTTGTTGCTACCATTATACACATAACATGGAAAATTATTGATATCATGCTTTTTCTCACATGGTTAATGGTAAACAATGTCGTAAAAAACTAATTATAATAAAGAAACTTCTTGGCATTGTTTCAAATGCAACGGGGTTTCATTTTATATGGATATATAATGCATTGCACATGATGCTTAGAGGATCCTATTGACACTATATGGGCAGTGAATTTTGGACGATGCGGCTAAAGTTCGTTTGGGCTTGTCTGTAATTCTCTTAAAAAATAATACAAATACCAATTATGTGTTGCACATTATCGAATAGGTATTCTTCCAGCATTTAAATGTAGCTTGTTCATTTTAATGGGTACATATAATGGAAAGGAGTAGGTATCATGTATCGTACACAACACAACTATGACCAAACAAGATATAAACTATGTAGAACTACTAGCATTTTTTTAGAATCTTTAGAATAAAAACATACTTTGTAATTGTCACATATTTGTACATGCTAACGAGAGTGTCCCTTGTAATAAGCTATACGTATGCCGAATAATGCCTTTTCTACTTACAAAACATGCACATGTGCATGTATGTAATATTGTAATATGATGTACATATTTGTAGCATTATGTTTATTGTAATTATCTTACCAACCACAATAAGTCATTTTGTTCAAAGAAAGGTTCAAAAGCTATGGAATGGAAATAAGAACACTTAAGAAACCCCAAAACTTGTGAAAAACCAATCAATGGACCATCTGATAAGAAGTAAACCAGGATTCCTATTTTGCATGCATTAACCTTGAAGCAAACAAGTAAACTTAACAAATATAATTACCCTCTATTCTTGAAAGATTAAATAAGTGAGCCTAATAAGGATCTAAGAAATAATTTTGTGCTTAAGAGAATGGGATCTCACCATTAATGGCTTCAAGGCCAATGGTTCTTCCCCATTTACTCAATGGTGTGTGGTGTGTTGTAAAGGATAAAGCAAATAGCTCATAAAATGAAATAAAACTCCTAATCCTAGCAACAATACTATAGTTTATGTTAGAGGGAAAGAAGTGTTCTTGTAAATGAGAGGGGGGGGGTAGTGGGCTATTTATAGTTTTCCATTTGGGAAAGTGGGAGATTTCGGTGCATGTGGGACAAATGAAAAGCCCAAAAAATCACTTTAACAAGTCAAAGGTAAGATTTGACTAGGTTTTAGAAGAGGTTGACCATAGTTAGGGCTAATTAACCTAGGTTAGGCTAGTTAATCTTGTTTTAGAGAGAAAATTAGGGGTTTGAAAGATTTTGAGAGTTTAAAATCAATCTAATGAAATGGATTAATAGTCTAGGAATCTAATAGAAGTAGTCTAGAAGAGGAATTTAGCCAAGAAGAGACTAATGTTATCCTATTTAATTGACTATAAGAGGAATACATCGAAAGAGTGTCGTGAGAGGGGAGTTAGATAGGTCCTAACTAACGGTATGTCATCAATTTGTGATTGAGGAGAAATAGTTAGTACAATATTAAGAATACTAGTGCTTTATCAAACTACAAGTGTCTACCTTTTCCCCTCTTGTGAGTGACGTAAGCTATGTCACTTAAAGAAGTAGACAAGCATAACGAGTAGAAAATTTTTTTGAAGGGTGTGGAAAGCAAAATTTGTTAGCTAAGGCTGCCCCCTCAGTGCGATGGGGTGAGGGGCAGAAATAAATCGATGATTGAAAAGAGAAATAGAAGAAAGACAAAGTGAAGAGAAGCTGAGAGAACAAAACCATGGGAAAAAAAAGAGGATATTGACTATCTACAAACCAGTTCAAACATTGTTAATCATCATTTTGCTAGCATCCTCATCATTGGTCCTTCTTACATCTAAGCATACGACTGGAGTGGTAAAATGACATGAAACTACAGGATAAAAACAACCGTCCCTTTCTAAAACAACTCCAATGCAACCTACAAACATGCACTGCCATACAGAAGTAAACAAACTCTATAATAGGTAATAAGTACAATCAAACACCACTCAAACCAACAACGTCTCAAGATAGTTTTAAATAATTTTTTATTATCGAGTTGTAGTCCCAAATGTTTTTAATAAAATGACAAGGTTTAAAATGATGCCCCAAGAAATTTGTATATGCAAGGGAAAGGCTGGAGGACACTTGGTCCAACGAAAAGCAATGTTGCACGTGAAAACAGTACCAGACAAACTAATTAGTGCCCCCAAGTAACGATGAAGTAAGCACCCATAGTTTTGTAAAAGTGATTGTATTTGGGTGAACCGACTAGTCCATTTAGTCCATTTTTTGAAGTTTTATTATGATTTTTTTTATTTTTTTAATGGTTTTTATCTTTTTAAAATTTTGATTGGTCCAGAAGAATTTTCATAAAGATCAAAGATCTCCTAAACGCATTCACAGAACTACTTGAATACGAAGGCAAGGCATCAGATAGCAAAAAATGCCCTAGTGAGCAAGAATTACAAAGGCAACAATATTTAATTAATAAAAATAATCATTGCGACGGGACTAAAAGAGAGGACAAATCAAAGAGAAAGATAGGAAAATGGTGCCTGGAATATCTTCGTAATTTTTCAGGTTGCAAGTGACCGCAGGTTGGCAATTGAGTGCTTCAGCAAATGCAAAATAAAGTAGAAATAATATTTTAGATATAAAAATCATCATTTCATTTCAGTGAGCAGAATAATTACCAGATGAATCACAAGGCGAAAACATTCCCCAGGGGCATCACAGAAGCCTCAATTATTTACCCCCACGCTTGGGTAAAACAATCACAACTATTTATTTGTAGTAGAACTCTGCAAATTTTTACCCGTGAGCGAGAGATGGCCCTAGGTGAATGGTGAGACTACGAAGAAAAATTGGAGACGTGTCGTTCACATCTGTAGGTACTTAGGGACCCACAGATTGACCCTACGTGAGTTGCCGTGCCCTATCCCTCCTTTGGTCAATTATGCAATAATGTGGGTCTTTTCATATTTTTAGGGTAGATTTGGAGTTTTTGACGAATTGTGCGGCGCATGCCCCCCCCCCCCGTTGTATTCGATGAATGCACGACACATGGCATGAAATCAGAAATCAAATGTACATGTAACACATTGTCGAAAACAAGTTACGTCGACCCGTGTATCTGCCAAAGGGGGGGCAGACGCACCTGGGGGAAAAAATGGACCCCATGCATGCCTGTCGATGGTTAGCGTATGTATCACGCTAGGGCCATTGTTCTAGAGAATATGAAGAATGGGATAATTTTTTGGGGGGAGCGACACTCGAGTAGGGCATGTATCGTCGACAGAGGCAAATGTGTTGGGCCGCTTATACATCGAGCTAGGCGCGTAGTGCCAAAGTGGGAGGCCGTACACGCCAGGGGGGAACAAGGGGGCCTACATCCCGCACCAAATTCTAAGTACATATGAAACTAGACTAGATGGTCCTATAAGAAGGTGACATTAGGTATGTTAGATGAATGGAAAGGAATATTTTGGGGCTAGAAATTGAGCTAGGAATAGATAAAAAATTAGATAGAAGTGGATAAAAAAACCTAGATCCTAACATGGTGCTCTTTTGTTTGCAGCAAATACTACCCGTTCTGAAAACCATCGCCATTTGAAACTCAGTTTCTAGTTCTCATTCTTTGTCAACTATGATGAATTCCCAATATATAGGGGAACTTGTAGGAAATTTCTCGTTGGCACATTTCGTTCGTCATCGCACGCTATTTTGGACATGTTTTCCTGATCCCCCAATCAGAGACAAATTTTGTTTCGTTTGTATCTAGGTCAATTCCGACCGATGCCTCCTAAAATTGGCTACCTATCGTAAATCGTTCATAGTTCTAATTCCCTATCAGTCCTTTTCCTCGCTAATTCCCTTGGTGTATAGGCGACACAGTAACAATTTACCGGTGGTGGTTTTTTATAATCATCCATAAGGCAATGTTTTGACAGATGCGGTGCACAATCCTTGATTCATCAAGAATTTTCTCACACCATGATGTCAGATTAAACATGTACAACATCCGTGTACATGTCAAAAAATAGTTACATTTCCCAGGTATCCGCCATGGGGGGGCATACGTGCTTGGGGAAACATAGACTGCACGCAGTGCAGGTCGAATGGTGAGCGTAATGCTCCCACTTGGGGGCACATCATTCTAGTGTAATAGAAAGAATGGGAAGAATGCGACAATTTTGGGGGGAGCCGTAACACCTCGGGTAGGGCATTTATGCATCGTTATAGGCGTATACATGTTGGGTGCATATATGCTGAGATAGGCGTGGGGCCTAAGTGAGGCGTACACGCCAGGAAAGGGGGGAATTCTCCCGTAACAAATACCTAGTTCATATGAAAAATAGACTAGATGGTTCGTACATGGCTGAGCTAACAATTAGACCCAGTAAGGTGTTTAGCCAAAAGACATGAACACTGCTTAGGTGAGAGCGTGGCATGATTTCTTGTGTAAACTTGGAATTCACTTGCATTAAAATGTTGCCAAAGCTGATCTGCCGTCCCCAAACCGTCTCTGCATAACCCATATGGTATCGTGTTCACAAGGATGTTTTTTGCTAGTTTTGCATTTTTGTGTTTTAGTCATATAGTAGCAAGTATTAATTATGTAGAGTCCAAAAATTTGTTCTCTGTATAGGGACAAACTTATGGCGCTCCTCCATTTAGAGCTAGGATTGTTTTTGTTATTACGAGGGTTATTGCTTGTACAAGCTTCTACTTGTTTGTTTGTATTACTATATGGCTTGGTATTGCATTGGTTTGGTTGCTATAATACAATCGTCCACTATTCCTAGCTATTATTAAAATTACAGTTCGTATTTGGGTTAAAAATATGCTTTGTGACATAAAGTGGACGTCCTATGGTATGTCTTTCACAGCTCCAAACGGTTAAAGTGTCCCTTTCCCCGAATGGAGCTCTAGAATTACAACATCTATAAACTACATGTTGTTAAGTACTGTTGTCCGCCACTTTGGACATTACTACATAATCAATTTAATGTTGTAATATTAATACACGTTTATTTATAGTAATTGTTGTATCATATATAAGACTCTAGATGGTATCTATTTCATTTGTGTTTCCATTTGATTTACTCCTATCATAATAAAAACACCACAATTATCGATTTTGTATAGCTATAGTGGCGAATTGGCTAGAATTTCTTCTTTTTTAACCTTAGGTATTTACAAATTCACTATCGATTATTTATTGGTGTAAAAGGAAACTAAGTAAATTACCTATACCTTTCTATAATATTAATTAGGGGAAATGTTAGACAAATGTGGTTCATATAATTATACGATATGGGAGCTTCTAAACACTGAAACAACGATAACACAAAATAACGTCTATTGATATGACAATATCCTGGTTATGTTGTTTTCAAGTTGAAGTATGAACACATCATGAAAAATTCCTTATGAAATTAATAATATGAAGATTACATAAAAATTAAACAAACAAGATTTTTTGCTTAAATAAATTTTGAGGCGAAATGTACCTTAAATACTTCACAGCTTCATTCATTAATATATCCACAAGGACAGGAGGCTGGCTGACCAAAAAAGTATATCCCCTCTTCTTTCTAACAAGTCTATGTATGGGGCATTCCATCCCATGTTTGGATTTTAGACTCATTTGATCCCTATCCGTATGTACGGATGGGGCTCCTAATTGGGGAGGGGTGTCGATTATGAATAAGGAGAGTTTTCCCCCTCTAGAATCAAATACAAATAGGTTTCCTGTCCCGCCCTGAACTATAGAATGGCCTATAGAGATTTGGAGCCTTGGCGCGCCCCCAATTCAAATCACTCTTTTATTCGATGGAGGAAGAATCACTCATACGATAACAATAGGATCTGAACTGCCATATGGATATAATCTATGGAGGGCAACCCTTCTAGTATATATTCCGGGGGATTTGAACTCAATTCTCTATTGGCAGATGGTAAGATATAGAGAGCGGGGCAAAATGGATACTACTTGCTGCAAAGGACGGTTTTAATAATATGATAATACTTACATTTTCAAATTTTAATATATCTCATACTATGGTCAATAGACCACCTTTGTCGTAGGACTACTAATCACCCACAATCGAGGGTGCCACGCCCCCTTTCAATTTTATATGGTATATCTTCGGTTCCTTACAATTCCCACAGGGGAACGATCTTTCAGATACAAAACAGTCATTTCCAACAACTCACTATTTGCACCAGAGAGCTGTATAGAGTGTAGATTCTAGCATCCTATAGATCTAAGGGGTACATGTCATAACCAACCATATCATACGGTGGCCTGACGGCTCCCAGATATATAGAGAGGTGGGGCTTTTGGCTTGGCTCAAGATAAGGATTTCATGGATTAAGTCCCATCTATTGCTGGGATGGGTTGGGCGCTGTTTCCTTGACCGATTAGTAGAGTGAGCCCTGAGCCCCTATTTACGCTACTTTTTACTTTACATCCTCCCCTTGAGGGATCTAGAGGTTGGCTCATAGCTCGCGTATTCTATAGAGAGTTGGTTAGGGCCATATTCAATCAAGATCTCCAGTAGGACTTTGACGATTTCGAGGAGCGCATATAGATAGAGATATATAGAGATTGGATGCCAAGTCCCTACCTATTGATCCTTGATTAATATATGGCCTAACCACTTCTCTATATCTCAATTGGGCCATGAGTACAAATTGTTTTTGGCCGCCCCTCTTATAGTCTATATCTATATATGTTCCTCGATGTCAAGTCCCGCCCAGAGATCTGATTGATATATGGCCTAACCACTCTCTATATCTCATTCGGGCCATGAGCCAACCCTAAGTGGAGCCCTAAGTGGAGTAGATAGGGCTCAGGGCTCCACTCTACTAGTCATTCGAGGAAGCCCCCAACCAATGTCAGCCACGGATAGGACTACCCCTTCCCTCTATATTTACTACATTTGTTTATTTTGAGCTTTGATAGAGGCCCTATAGGTGATCCATAGTTATTTAATAGCTTCCGATCACCCCATAAGGCCTCCTGTAAAAGCTCTAGGGTATACCCTAAGGCCTCTCGTCAAAGCTCCATATATATTTATGCAGCAAAGATAGGACACACTTACCAATTAGAGAGCAAGAGGGATAAATCACGTCGATCAATCAAGCCTCCCATTTCTAATGCCATCTCTCTCTGGTAAACTATCAATAGATAAACTATAAATTATTGTGGTTAGGTACCTCGCTTTTGAGTTGTTACAAGAATAATCATTCTAAGATCAATTATAGGTGGTCGCCCATTTCCAAGTGCAGGGTTCCCTTAATAGATATTGAATAGAAAACTTAAATCAAGCGTTCTACATCCCTTATATTGAATAAAATTTCACCTCCTGATTGGAACTCAGTTAAAATTAAGGTTATGACATGTATGTTGGACAAACACATCTATGAAGTTAATCCAAGAAGTCTTTCAAAATGTATCGGCCCCTTTTAACTAGTAAGAAACAATACAACCTCTTTCTCAATTGGATCATTCTTCAATGTTATAAAACATGTCATTTACGTGCAAGCCTTGAATAATATCTCATAAATAGTGAATTAAAGGAGAATATTGATTATGCACTAAGCAAATCCCAAAGATATGAGAGATTTTTATCAAATAAATTAAATACCTTGAAGCATTTGATTTACACTCATTATTAGGGAGTGGTAATGATTGATTTCCTCCTGCATTTATATAGTTATGTAATGAAATAGAGATCTATTTTTTCCTTCCAAAATTTGGAGAAGGGTGTATGGATTTACACCATGGCATATGCCAGAAAATATTGTAATAAGAGGTTTTTCTACCTGACATTTATCTGGTCTCATTATACAGTAGCCTGATATTTTGTGTTTTATGTCTTCTTTCGTGTTCTTAAGACTGCATGTTAGGATTTAAGGTGAGAGTAACTTGCATGCAACACTGAACTATTATACTCTTTATCTATTCCAATTAAAGAATATTTATAAATAAAACTCTACATGATATGAGTCTTAACAACACTGGGTACACTAATAGCATATGCTTTCTTGGAATCAAATTAAGTTGTTGCCTTATTGGCACCAATAGTCTTTGTTCCTTTAATGAATGATTGAAATACTTAGTGCACGTATTTCACACATAAATATTTGCCAATGAACTTGTAGGCTAAGGATTAGTCACCATGTAATATCTTTTATTACCCAGATGTGGGGTGTCATATAAAGATAAGGGTACACGTTAGTTTTTTATTCTCCTCCAAGAGGAGACCCCATTTTAGTGTATGAGACACCTCATGCACAAGTCTTTCCACAAGGTGATAGTTACTTCCAGTTTGGTGTATAACTCATATAGACCTCCTCTATGAAGCGTACATGCCTTAAGATCAAGTCCATACACATCACCTAGTTCATGACTATTCAGCTTGCATGCAATTACATTTATAGCCATGTTATAAGAGAAGCCAATGTTTAGTATCTTTTATAGTTCATGTCACCAATAATTTCTACATGAACCCTTACATGTATTTATTCTCTGCAATCCTTGAGATTATTTTCATCATTTTAGAAACTCAACACACATGCGAAGAATTCTTAACTACTCAGATAGGTGTCCAAGTTGATGCTTTGATTAATCCCATAGATATGGCTAGCTTCTCACTGTGTCCAATAACATGTGCATTCCATCAAATTCATGTTGGGTAAAGTGAATTTCATGAAAAAAAACAAGGCAGGAAACCTTCATCTTTCCATTTTATATGACCCAAATCATCAAATTTTGTACTAGATTCATCTAATCCTAGGTGAGAATTATTTCGTACAAGAAATGCATGCACCCTCTTATTGAATTTACCTCCAGCTGCAATCCTAGACGTGTCTTCAATCCCCTTTTATTTATCATATTCCTTCCATTATTTGCATCATTCCAACTCCATACCAGGCCTATTCTGTTGTTCTTTTGTATGTTATTTGAGAATTTGGTTTAATGTGTGAATTTAATGCTTATTAAATTTTGTTTGATTTACAAAGAAACTATTTCACTCTTTTTGTTTAATACATCTAGCTTCAAACCAAAATCAAATACTATAAACCAAGACATACACTAGGTAATGTTTGCATTTCTTTTCTAGCTCAGCTAAAGCGTTATCAATAGAAATTGTTGTTGTAGGTAACCAATACTTTCCATATTATTGATACCTCAATTTTTTCATTGATCTCAGGAAATAGGAAAACCTCTTCACATACTTGTGTTACTGGTCTTTCTCCTATTTTCACCATTATGTTTCAGCCATGGTCATACATTTGAACTTTAATATATTGTTTGCATTTCCTATTGCTTGTGTCATTGTTTATATTGCATTTTTCCTTTTTCTAGATTTCCTTGTTTCACTTACAACTATAAATATACTACAGTTGCAATCTTTATTTGGAAAAACCTCATAGAAATGGAAAACACTACTTGACCCTTAAAACGTGTTGTTGACAATGACCATTAACAAAACTACATCTGCACCATATGAATTCGGTGATCGAAGGAAAGATAACTTCCAAAGGAAATATATAGCTATGTCAATGAAAAGGGCGAGGGTGAGGTTCTGAATTTCAATGTCATCAATGCTCTAGGTGATGACATGAACGTGACTTTCTTTGGAAATTTTTCTACCTATTACTGTGGAAAATTTCAAGTTGGAGAATTTTATTCAATGTACAAGGGTATCCTAAAATATATGAAACCAACATATAAAGACTCTACCAAACCCATGGGATATCATTCATAACATGGATTCTATTCTATAACTACATGTACAACTTACCCCCAAAATTTCAAACTATCTTTTCCATTTCACCAATATCGCTGCGATCTAGTAGATAACTCTTAGGTGTATAGTAGATTTTATGGTTTTAATTACCTTTGCATTTGTTGTTCTACCATTACCCGAAAAGATGGAACATGTACTCAATGGTCTATCATTACTATAAATCACTACACAAGATATATTATAGCCATTACCTTATGGGAACATTATGTGATGAGGGCACACAATAGTTTCAACCGGAAGAAGTTAAACACACTATACACATGCTGATTGTAGCTATAAAAAAAATCCAAATTGATGACATTTAGGAAAAGAGGCCTAACTACATGACATAATATAAAATTATTCCTTGCACTTGTAGTTCCAGAAATAGAGGCACTTTGTATTTGGTTAGGTTCATCAGAAGAAACATGTTTCTTAGTTCCATTGAGTGTGGAAGTAATGGTGGAAAAAATATTTTTGATATCCACGTATGAAGTACCCACAACCCTGGCCAAAAGGTTGCATTTGTTGCTACCATTATACACATTAACATGGAAAATTATTGATATCATGCTTTTTCTCACATGGTTAATGGTAAACAATGTCGTAAAAAACTAATTATAAATAAAGAAACTTCTTGGCATTGTTTCAAATGCAACGGGGTTTCAGTTTTATATGGATATATAATGCATTGCACATGATGCTAGAGGATCCTATTGACACTATATGGGCAGTGAATTTTGACGATGCGGCTAAAGTTCGTTTGGGCTTGTCTGTAAATTCTCTTAAAAAATAATACAAATACCAATTATGTGTTGCACATTATCGAATAGGTATTCTTCCATTGCATTTAAATGTAGCTTGTTCATTTTAATGGTACATATAATGGAAAGGAGTAGGTATCATGTATCGTACACAACACAACTATGACCAAACAAGATATAAACTATGTAGAACTACTAGCATTTTTTTTAGAATCTTTAGAATAAAAACATACTTTGTAATTGTCACATATTTGTACATGCTAACGAGAGTGTCCTTGTAATAAGCTATACGTATGCCGAATAATGCCTTTTCTACTTACAAACATGCACATGTGCATGTATGTAATATTGTAATATGATGTACATATTTGTAGCATTATGTTTATTGTAATTATCTTACCAACCACAATAAGTCATTTTGTTCAAAGAAAGGTTCAAAGCTATGGAATGGAATAAGAACACTTAAGAAACCCCAAAACTTTGTGAAAAACCAATCAATGGACCATCTGATAAGAAGTAACAAAGGATTCCTATTTTGCATGCATTAACCTTGAAGCAAACAAGTAAACTTAACAAATATAATTACCCTCTATTTCTTGAAAGATTAAATAAGTGAGCCTAATAAGGATCTAAGAAATAATTTTGTGCTTAAGAGAATGGGATCTCACCATTAATGGCTTCAAGGCCAATGGTTCTTCCCATTTACTCAATGGTGTGTGGTGTGTTGTAAAGGATAAAGCAAATAGCTCAATAAAATGAAATAAAACTCCTAATCCTAGCAACAATACTATAGTTTATGTTAGAGGGAAGAAGTGTTCTTGTAAATGAGAGGGGGGGTAGTGGGCTATTTATAGTTTTCCATTTGGGAAAGTGGGAGATTTCGGTGCATGTGGGACAAATGAAAAAGCCCAAAAAATCACTTTAACAAGTCAAAGTAAGATTTGACTAGGTTTTAGAAGAGGTTGACCATAGTTAGGGCTAATTAACCTAGGTTAGGCTAGTTAATCTTGTTTTAGAGAGAAATTAGGGGTTTGAAAGATTTTTGAGAGGTTTAATCAATCTAATGAAATGGATTAATAGTCTAGGAATCTAATAGAAGTAGTCTAGAAGAGGATTTAGCCAAGAAGAGACTAATGTTATCCTATTTAATTGACTTATAAGAGGAATACATCGAAAGAGTGTCGTGAGAGGGGGAGTTAGATAGGTCTAACTAACGGTATGTCGTCAATCTTCAAGGAGGATAATATTTAGTGCAATATTAAGAATAATAGTTCTTTGATCAAATTGTAGGTGTCTACATTTTCCCCTCTTTGAGGTGACGTAAGCTACGACGCTTCAAAGAAATTAGACAAACACAAACGAGTAGAAAATTTTTGAAGGGGTAGAAGAAAAACTTGTTAGCTAAAGGAATGCCCCCCTCGAGTGTTGATGGGGTGATGGAAGAATTTGATCGATGATCAAAAAGAGAATAGAAGAAAGAAAAATGTAAAGAGAAGATTAGAGAACAACAAGAAAGAGGGATATTGAGCTATCCAAAAACCAGTGCAAACAACATTTAATCATCATTTTATTTGTCATCCTCATCATTGGTCCTTGTTAAAATGTAAGCATATGATGGAAGCGTAAAATGACATGAAAATCCAAGATACAAACAATCTTCCTTTGCTAGAATAACAACTCCATGTAACAAACAAACATGTAATTCAATATGAGAAGTAATCAAACTCACCTCTAACAGGGAAATAAGTACAATCACACACATTCGAACCAACAACATTCAAGATAATTACACAAATAATTTTGTTATCAAGATGAAATCCAAAAGGCTATAGATAAACGATAAGGGTTTAAAATGATACCCCAAGCAATTTTTATATATAAGGCAAATGTTGGAGGACACTTAGGTCCAATGAAAAAGTAGTGTGCACAACAAAAATAATACCAAGTCAATTGATCGTGCCCCAGAGTATCAGACGAATTAAGAATCGTAGCATTTGTAAAATGGGTTATAGAGTTCAGGTGATCAGTGATTCATTTTTTCAAAACACGTGGAAAATGTCAAGCAAGATACGAGATGAGTGCCATGTGAGAGACACAGATTTCAGCCAGTAAATGAGCTTTATTACCAATTTTAGTCCATTTTCAAAGTTGTCACGATGATTTTTTCGGTTTTTTGGAAGATTTTATAATTTTTTAAATTTTTTGGATCAGTCGAGAATAATTTACATAAGAGATAAAATATATCCTAAAAGTACATGTGTAAATTCCCCAAGGTGAAGAAAACAAGGGTGTCATGATGGCAGTAAAATTCCTTGGCGAGGAGAAAAACGAGCCAAAAATAATTATTTAATAAAAATAATAATCGTGACAAGGTAGAATAGAGGAGGAAAAATAGAAGAGAAATGATAGGAAAATAGCACCTAGAATACTCGTAAGTCATTACAGGGTGAAGAAGTGACTACAAGGTGGCATAATGAGTGCTCCAACGTGACAAAAACAAGAAAAAATAATCTTTTTAAATATTAAAAATAATCAAATCAGTGATCAAAAGAAGTGTTAGAGTGATCGCGATAGATAAAAACCTGCCTCGGGGGCATCGCACCAAGCCTAATATACCCAGCTTGGGGTGGGTAAATCAATCATGACCAGTTCATTTGTAGCAAAGCTCTTGTGAATTTCTACCGTGAGTGAGATCAATAGCCTTGGAGTGAGATGACGGGACTATCTGAGCAGGATAGAGATGGGCAGATCACATCCGAGGGAAGTTGAGAGTACCTTCAAGACCTAGCGGATGAACCGTACATGAGTGCTCCATCTCGCCTTTTTCATTTGTGCATTTAATGTCATTTTTAGGTCGTCTTTTTATTCTAGATTAGTGGAATTTTTTGACAGATACGTGCACATGCATGCATCAAATTCGACAGGATATGCAAATAGGTGCATGCATCAGAAAAATGGGTACGCATATGTGTATTTGTTGAAAAATGGGTATGCGGGCCTACGCATATGTAAATTGAAGGAAGTGTGCATGACGCCTTGGGTGGAAAAACACATGGATGTGCGTATGAGCGTGTGTTGAAGGGTTAGTGAATATGCACCACGACTAGAGCGCGTATACGTTTTGGGTAGAATAGGATAGATAGATAGGAAACATGGGAGTATCTATGTACAGAATCAGGTAGGGCACATAGGTGCGTCAAAGTGGAGGCGTACACATGTCGAGTGTGTATACACTAAGACAGACGCAAGCAGGCAGTCGAAGAGGAGGCGCACATGCGCTAGGGGAAAGAGGACAATTCGTCCCTGTAACAAACTAGCTAAGGATATAGATGAAAAATAGACTAGATTGTTTGTAGAAAAAAGTGAAAAATTAGTCTGTTAGAAAAACAAAAGAAGAATTTTGACTAGAAAATTAGCTAGGAATAGATAGTAAATTAAATAGAAGTGGATATAAGACTAGATCCTAACGCATGTGCTCTTTTGTTTGCAGTGGATACTACTTGTCCTGCATACCTGTGAGAGGTATGGCCGGCTGGTGGCGATAGAGGTGCAATTTCGATGAGGGTGATGACCGGAGGATACTTGGACATTATCCTTCTATATGTCACAAGATTATGGCTTACATGGCCGAACATGTCCTACAGATTACCTTAGATCACAGCCTACTAATAGCCCTAGGGATGAGCGGTAGTCATAGTGAGAGTCAGTTCTTTTGGCATCCCAACTGGTGAGATCATAATTACACTAGAAGATGTATGGTGTATCATACGGGTCCCTTTCCTAGGGTGAGATGATTCTAATATAACCAGTCACCAAAGCCCAAACATTGATTAGTGCATTATTGAGCTATTTGGCATCCCAATGCTATACCGTGTTGCGGGATGAGAGTCAGATTATTGCAGTGTGTAGAGGATCCCGAGTTAGATCAGATTGTAGTCTATTACGATGGCTTCCATAGCTTGATTATGTGGTAGTTTTACATGATGGCCTTTTTCATTGGATTTTTACTCCCCGACACGACCGGTGCTTCATTTCCACTTGGTCTCCTAGGAGTGATACAAGGATTGATTGATGGGGTGACATACTGCTAGGGTCAACGCATATGGTAGCACATTTTTACTGGGACCTCCATTTTATCACATACTACCGTCAGAAGATGGTAGGACCGGCCTAGATTATTACAGATATGGGCGTGGGATCATATTGCTATTGGTCTCCCCATAGGTGAGTTAAGATCTTGAGATCCAGAGGATTCTTCTAGTATGTGAGCTAGGTTCTGATCAAGAGATGACATGTGGCCACACATAGGGAGATGCCTACCACTACCATTGTGAGTTAGATGAGTCTACAGCATGATGTATCATGGTATGAAGGTCCATACAGACACTTTTCAGTGGCCAGAGGATGGCCTAGATCTCAACACTATGATTAGTTGAGCACTTTATGCTAGGGAAAATGTAGCTATATGTGGGATATTTATAGAGTGGACAAGTGGTAAGAAATAGTTTGGTATTCACCCAGGATATACCTAGGCTAGATATAAGGTATGCTCATAGGGCTAGAGAGTATTATGATTGCAGGGCCAGGGAGTACTTCAACATAGGAGCAACAAATTTCTAGGACCAACCATTGGCCAACTTACTGATAGGTGGTGCACCAGCCATGTGGGTACCCCAAAGACAGATCTAAAGATCCAAGCTTGTACGCCAGAGTATGGCCCCTGGTACCATGGAGTGATTCCGCACCCGATTGACCATTCCTAGAGCTGGCTTATGATGCAGGAGTGAGGGCACCGCCAAGTGGGGCCTCCTAGTGGTGATGAGGGTGGATTTGGTGATGAGTACATGTATTTGGCTCATTGATATCATTCCTACGATTAGTAAATTGCAACTTAGGTGATGATTTTCTAATGCATGGGGATGCTTTGTGACGGATAGTTATGTCATAGCGAGTTGGGGGTACATTTTCCTTGCTTTTGTTCCATGAAAACTATAATTAGCCGTAGGGACATGGGGCCCAGACTAAGACAATTTGTGAGGAAAATATGATGATGTGTGCAGGGAAATGATGAACATTTTTTGTTGATGTAATTAGGAAGTCTGAGTTTGGCAGATGGAATATGGGAGCAGATATTCCCCTTTCCACCAATAGACCTATCAATATGGGACTTCTGCATCTGCAACCTCGGACTGTCCCATATGAATTTATGAGTTTTAGTTAAAATTGATTAGAGGATAGATAGTTAGTGCCACCTATAATATGGAGCTATTTTGGGCGATAGCCGTTTCAGTGTCTATATTAAGACACCTTGAGAGAGAACATGACAAGGGCACATTTTTTTGGCCTTGATACTTAGCAGATATATCAAGCCATAGTACAGGTATAGAAAACTTTGACAACTTCATATGTTGTCTGAGATCATGCAAATTGTACAAATTACTCAGAAGTGGGGATGGTGCATTTGGGGATATCTACCATATCTATTCAGTAATTCCTCTTTCCCAAGGGAGATCAGCATATTGAGAGTTTTACATCAGTCACCGAGGAGACAAGAGGTTGTACAAAGTGTTCACATATGCATATTTGGGATCTGGCCCAATTCTATACCGCATATCCTTGTTTCAGTATATTTCATGCAAGAGACCAGTTGAATGTAGCTTAAGTCCATACCATTCCTTACCAGAAAATTTTATCTGGAATATGTGTTTTATTTTATGCAAAGTCTAATTAACATGTGATCTTACTTTTACTAAGTTCTAGCTTCAATTGTGCAGTTGCAATTCCATTTATTTGAGGATTGTCACTGTATGTGTAGCTAGTGCCTTAATTTTACACATAGAAATGATCCAAGATTTTATGAGAGCTAGTGGTCCTTTCATTGTAGTAGATGATATCCTATCTGTAAATTTACATTAGGTTTCTAGTAGAGCATTGAGTAACTCAACTTAAAATCATTTAGACGTAATTAGGATAGGCTCCAAGATTAAAAATCCCAACAAGTTGACTAGTTACATAAAGATCCATTACATACAGCCTAGCTACATAGCAGTGGTTTATAATGACACTGGAACCGGCCCATCATAACCACTATAAATGATTGTCCCCCAACACACTAGACCCATTAGTTGGACCCCGTAGTGATGAAAGAGTTGATGGTTGATGATTCCCCTCTTTGTACATGGCCAGTGTCGTGTATTCAGGCCTGTTATAGAAGGCTGATTTTGATCGAAGGTCACCCACTATCGTGATTATTTCGCAGGGTGAAGGATCAGTTTAGGAATTCACGCCCTTTAGCTAGGCACCCAATTGCTCTAGATGATAGATGTCTATGCCTCCAGTGAGAAAGACATTCCATATGAGGATATATGCCCCCTATGGATATTTGATGGTTTATACTTGTCATATTTTGATAAGGTCCTCTTACCTGACGATGATTACAAGGTATGAGTGTATCATGATGTACAGGTTTTCTGCATTTCCCATGTATATGCTAGATAGAGATGGTGATATCTTATGTTTTTTGCTGATGGCAAGGGATCAGAGATGAGGTCATAAGCATATAGGTACAGGACCTTACAGTAGAGTGATTTATCAGGCCACCACCTAGGTACAGGTCTTTATAGCTTGGGAGGGACCAAGCTAGATGCATATTGCCACTGCAAGGTGGGGATAGATGCAGTGATTATGCAGCAACCCCTCTTAGTCCCCAACTGATGATACGAGGCATGTGATGATTAGCTTATGTAAATTCTGGGTACACTAGTCACAGATGTCAAGTGTCCCACTGGTCATGTCCCAAAAACGTGAATAAGAAGTTGGGCAGGGACATGAAATAAAAGGTTTTATCATTCATAGGAACCAAGACCTTCGCCCAAGTGTAGACTGTCACGTGCAGACAAAAGAGTGATAGTTCGCGAGCCACATTCACAGGCAAATAATTTTGGCGGTCAATTGGTAGTTATATACGAGATATTTGTCATATTTTTGGAAGCCGGTAGATTTCGGTGACTCCAGGGGGGTTCAGGATGCAAAGGGGGGTAGCACGCGAACCCCCTTCACCGCGAACACCCCTTCGTAGCGAACCTGGCTATTTCATGTGGCAGTCTATGTGGCGCAGTGGGTAGCGCCAAATCCATTTGGAGTAGCTAGGTTTTAGTGCCAATAATGTGCCTGATTACAGTGGTTACGTAGATCAGGGTTAACGAATGAATAAAATTACACCAATTAGTAACACAACAACTACAGAATTTTATTAGCTTTCTAAACTATATAATTTTCATTTTTTAGAAATTAGGGTGGTTTTACTGGAGCATTTTTTATCATTTTGCTAACCTACTGGTATTCCATCCCCCAGGACAATCGACTCAGGAGCACCCGATCAGAGAGTGTGAATTGTGAAAAATAGCAAAAAATATCAAAAAAATTTGTATAGTAAAACTAAATGTATACATGCCTCTATATGAAGGATTCTTCTTAATCCATGTGAACAAAAAATGTACAATTTCAATATGATGCCTCTTGATGAAAGATGAGTTTTTATACATAAACTTTTTGTAAGCCATTTATTTGTATCGATGATTTTTACCTAAATAATTAATTAAAAAAAAAATATAAGTATAAAAAATATACATACATTCGACAGCATTTATTGTCAAAATGTCAAATGCTTTGAATATATGCTCTTATGATGATGGTTCATGGTGAAAAAATAAATTGTCATTAAAAAAAAACCACCGGGGACAGTCATGTCCTCTCTTATAACATAAAAAACAACGTATGAATGACATAATTAAGAAAAAGACCATGTTTACATTTGCAATTTTTTTTATAAAAAATTTACATGATATAGCTAAACTCTAAACATCACATGTTCGTTAGATTTGTGGAATGTCTCATGATTATGTATTCTATCACTTATGGACGATTACCTTTAGAAAATCATCGAAACTGGGGAAAATAGATTACATGATCATGTGTACAAACCCTCATTCCCCCATTGATGATATGATATGTGATTATTAGCTTAGTATACATGCTATGATGTAAAAATTAGAATTTTTTGTACATACGACATATCAAACGAGTGTTATATGTGATGAAATGGTAGATGATAGATGTGATAACAAATGGATGTGTAATAAATAAACACACAAGTAAAAAAATTTAATCAAAACCAAACAAACATACACATACAAAACAACCACAACCATATGTAATAAAATAATGAGCTTAATGCAAAACCTTAACAACATATTAAATTGACATTCAATCTAAGTAAAATGAATCCTAAAAGATGCACACATAGCAAGATGATAAAAAAGACAACAATTTTTTATAAGTGCACCTAAGATACAAATGAACCTAATGCCACACACAATTAAATCAAACAAGATGTCAATCTAAGGTAAGAAACTAGAACCATTCATGTAAATCACACAACACAAAATGACACCCTTAATCAAAACTATACAAACCAACAACTAAAAGTAATTAAGTTATTACCTTGTTTTTGCGGGAGAACATTGATATATTTTCTAATGTGTTTGGATTATCTTTTAAAGATAAACTTCTCAAGGCTACCATTTGGATTGTTTCCGAAGTTTTCTCTGAGACCATTTTACAGCGTTGGTGTAGTCTTTATCTCTATAAGGGAGATTTTTTGAATGTTTCGGTTTTTTGGGCATCATTTTCTAAATGTTTTTGTAATTTTATAAGGTCATATGTTCAAAAACCAAATGTACAAAGGACAAATAACCGTGGATGCACCCTATAGTGATGTGGGAATATACAAAGAGCATAATTCCATGTGCATATGTACGAGAAAGTGGAACATGGAGGTGCCCCAAATATTTTATGGAAATATTTAAAAGCACTTCCCTTATGCAGATATGAAAAATAAATCAGCTAGATCATGGTACAATGAAGATGGAATCAGTAGGGTTTCTAGACCTAGCAAAGGAATTTATCCCTAGAAAGTGGTGAGGGTTACCCATCCTGATGCAATAGTGACATGTAACCGGTGAATCCTCCTTCAGAGCGTTGGAAACCATGGTTTTCACCCAAAGACCTTGCCCATTGCACCATAATTACGTGGTTTTCACACGTGGACAACCTATTTTGTTTCTTTACTATTTTCTTAATTTTTTCATGTTTTGCTTGTTTATTCTTTGTTTTTCTAATTTTTAGTTCTTATTTGATATTCATCGTCATTCTTAAGCATAGAAGCGGTTGAGATTCATGGCGTTCATCGGTTCCTGGAAGCTCCTAACCATCTGAATATGTCTATTTAATAATCTCCTGATCCATACTTAGCAATCACCACATAAGGCCCAATCCAGTTAGCTTCAAACTTACCTTTCTTTTCTCTGTCTTTGATGGTATTCTTATGATTTTCTTTCAACACTAGATCACCTACATCAAATTCACGATGAATGATTCATTTGTTATACCCTCTTGACACCTGTTTTGGTAGACCTTGAGGTGATTAAGTGCTCTTATACATTTTTTCATCCAACAACTCTAGCTCTACTAGCCAAGCTGCTCTATAGCTATTCGTCTTTATCAAGATAATCCCAGAGATATATTCTTAGGGAGGGAAGCTCCACTTCCAAGGGTATGATGGCTTCAGTGCCATAAACTAGGGAATATGGGGTCACACTGAGTAGGAGTGCGGATGGAAGTTTGATAGGCCCAGAGGGCGGGATGTATTTGTAAGTGCCAATTATGACCAGTCTTACTTACCATTTTCTCCATGATTCGTACAAGGGTTTTATTGGTAGCCTCGTCTTTCCATTACCTTGGGGGTAATAGGGGGTAGACCACTTGAGTTGAATATGGAAGCATGTTGACACAATGTCTTAACTGATTTTGTTTTTGAAGGATTTACCATTATCAATGATAATGGCGGAAGGGATACCATAACGGCATATGAGATGGTTCATAATGAATTTGGAATTTTTATTCTCTGGTAACATAAGTAAGAGGCACCGCCTCTACCCATTTAATAGAATATTTGGTGGCAATGATAATGTGGGTGGGGCTAATTTGAAGAATAAGGATGGAGCTTCCCTATGAGATCCATACCCCATTTGGAAAATTACCAAGGTGTTGCGAAATAGGATGCAAAACATATGTTGGTGTATGATATCAAGTTTCCATAATTTTGGCATAGCTTGCATTTCTTGATGAAATTACAACAATCTGTTTTCATGGTGGGCCAATAATAACCTACCCTTAAGAGTTTTTTAGCCAGGACCATACCACTAGTATGCGCATCCACAAATGCCACCATGTACTTCCTTAATAATGCATGGATCGAGTCAGTAACATCCAAACAACGAAGCAGATTTCCGTCATAGCCACGATGATAAAGGGTGCCTCCTAGTAGGGTATAACATGATATACGGTGGATAAGGGATTTCTTGTTAGAATGGGTAATGTCTTGGGGAAATGTGCCATCTTGTACGTACCTAAATATAGATTTATACCAAGGGGAGGAACGGACCAACAATCTCACATGCCAAACACGACTCTGACATGTCACATGCAGGTATTTGTAAATGCTCTACAAAGAAAGGCATTTTACTTTCCTGAGATGGAATGCATAAGCAGATGATCCAATCGTAGCCATAACATCTACTGATCTATTATGTAGACCTTTGTCTTTTGCTCAAAGATAATCTATGTGTAAACTATTCCTTCAAGGTTTCAACCACCTTCTTGTATGGAATAAGTTTATCATCCTTGACCTTATATTCATCATTAACTTGTTTAATGATAAGTTGGGAGTCCCCAATGACTCGTATCTATCTGATATTCCAAGTGATAGCCATCTTGAGACCAGCAATGAGTGCCTCATATTCTGTAATGTTATTAGTGCAGGGGAATCCCAAATGGAATACACTCAAAATAACATCTCCTGTGGAAGTGCTGAGCAGTACTACTTCCCCCAATCCCTGGAAGGTGAATGATCCATCAAAATGGAATTTCCATTCTATAGATGCTCTTTAACATACATCATGGATGCATCTGGCAAGGTCCATACACAAAGTTTCCATTTTTAGTAGAGGAGCTTATACCAATTGATCAGCCAATACTTGTCCTTATCAACGATTTATAATTTACAAACTCAATGTTAAATTCAATTAGGAGAATGATTCAATTAGCCATTCATCTTGTAAGAGAAGGCTTGGATAGAAGGTATTTGAGAGGATAAACTTTGGATATTAGTCTTGGTTTTGTTGTTGAGGAGATAATGACAAAGCTATTGAAAGGTGCAGATGACAACCACTAGACAAGACTTTTAAAATATGCAGGTAATTCAGTTTGTAGGAAAATCAAGGTGGGACTAAGATAATAGACTACCATTTCTTTATGGTCTAGGTCATATTGGGCAAGTAGTGCACCAATATACAAATTGGGTAGCAAAGATGTATAAGATTATAGTTTTTCGCTTGGGGTAGGTAGCATGAATACAAGTGGGTTGACAAGGTAATGTTTAAGTATTGCAAATGCCTTTTGACAAGTCGTGGTCCCCAGTTAAGTACAACATCCTTCTTAAGGATATGTGTAAACGGGTGGCACTTATCCACAAGCTGTGAAATAAGATGCAACGAATTGCCTGAATTTTTCCATAGTAAACTTCTTAGTTTTTTAAGATTTGTAGGTGGTGGAATTTTTGTGATAGCTGTAACATTTATAGGATCCACCTCTATGCATCTCTGTGAAACAATGAAACCTAGGAATTTTCTTGATCAAAATGCCAAAGACAAACATCTTGAGATTCAAGCATACCATGTAATCCTGAGACATTGGAAAATACTTCATCAGTACTTTGGGGTGATCTCCTCTACTTTTGGACTTTGCCAAGATATCATCGACGTAATCCTCCATGATGTCATTCATCATGTCATGGAAGATGATGAGTCATTGCATGTTGATAGGTATCCCAAAAATTCTAGAGTCTAAAAGGAACGAGCTTGTAAAAGAACATTCACTAAGGGGTGATTAATTTTGTTTTATGTTGATCTTCCTCCACAATCCTGAATTTGGTTATAACCTAAAATTCCATCCACTAGGGACAAAATTTCATAACCAGTGGTCAAATCAACAATCATATCAATGTTAGGCAAGGGGAAATCATCCTTGGGACATGCTTATACTAATGTCATGGAAGTCAGTGAAGATCCTTATGCTAATACGTTTCTTATGAACAAGGACTATGTTAGATATCTAATATGAATAGTCTATGGGCTTAATAAAATCAGTAACTAATAAGTTTTTCCTGTTCTTTTTTGATGAGGAGTACAACTATACGGTGCATCTTTCTCAATTTCTACTTGATGGGCTTAACATTTGGGTACACAACGAGGTTGTGCATGACCAAGTCGGGGTCCAAACTAAGCATATCAATGTATGAACATGTAAATATATCTACATATTCTCTTAACAATTGTACAAAAACATTCTATTCTTGAGATGAAAGCAAATCTCCCAACTTTATCATTATAGGTTCCTCTTCCAAGCCAATGTTTGACACTAATGGTTTCTTTCATAAATCATCTTAGAGGTATCTTCCATTTGGTGTAGGATAAAGGGGAAGAGTAAGGTCATCCTCCCTAGGTAGCTCATCATTATCCTTGAATGGATAGATCATTTTGTTTCATAGGTTATTCATTTTGTTTGTCTATGAGTACTTCAAAGAGTCTTATCGCTATGAAATTTGTGTTTATTTCCTTGCACAAGGATTCTCTGAAGTGTCCTTACTGCTTGCTTGCAACTTCCTAACTCAAGCATCCACACATCTCTGCTTCTCCTCAAAAGTATTTGCACAAGTGTCTAGTTGAATTGTAAAGCATTTCTTTTGATCCTTATCTAGAATATAATCCTTTAGTCGCATGAATTATGTGAATGCCGAGCGTCATTCTCAAAGAAATTGATTAGGCACATGAAATTGTTGATCCTAATCTACACTTTCAGGATATACAAGGGTTACTTGGTAATTGGTTTGAGGCTTGGATTCAGATAAGGTAAGGATAGCCAAATCAGGGAATAGGTTAGTGGAGGCAACATCCTCATAGAGGTTACATTGGGAATCTGCATCGCTATCTATAATGAGATGAATTCACTCTCATGTTTAGAAGAGGTGGTATCAATCTCAAAGGGTGCACCTTCGTGAGGTCTTATTCCAAGACCAATGTTTGTTTGATTTGAAGTGAGGGATAAAAATGTGTTTTAATCACTCTTGCACAGTTGATACCATATCCAAACCAATTTGTAACCCATGCCGTACATCATGCGGTGGCCTTTGACATATTATCGATGCCTAATGACATGAAGCCATGGTACCTTCAGGACACTCTATTCCAGTGGGATCTTCTACCATATCTTCCTCAGATAAAAAACCACAAGGAATGAACTTGTCCAATGGTTTATGGAATTGATTCTCGTGTGATTTTGAACTTAAAATAGGGTTTACCACATGTCCCACGAGACACTAATAAATATGATAGTAATAAAGCTTGTTTAAGAGTGAACGGTTCGCTTGGGCCATATTTTTCCTACATGTTACTTCACATTATGTGAAAGAGTTGACCAAAGAGGGAAAATATTAATGAAAAGGGGTGAGTGAATATGGATCTACACATCCCTTGATAGATTTTATTTATCTAAGGAAAAATAATGTCACCAGAAGGGACATTCATAAGTTACATGAGAGAAATTGTGTAAGGCTCTGCAATATGTAAATGGTTTTGGATCACCCTGAATGTTGATTACCAGTACTTCATGGCACATTTTGATACATTGATAGAAAGTGGAAGGAATGGTCCTACATGGCATGGATCCATGGCCATCCTAAGAGCATGTTGTATGGTAGATCCAAGTTAAGGACATGGAACGTAGTATCATGAAAAGTTGGCCTTACTTCTGTTGGGATCTACTACAGTTCTTGCTGACTGTCGCTCCTCATTATCATATGCCATGATCATAATAGTTTTGGAACTTAAATCTATATCTATGAGTGGCCTACTTGTTTAACCAGCTTTAATGTACAAATTTTTAAACCGGATCCACCGTCCACGAGTACTATCTTGATCTTAAGATGGGTAATAACTACTTATATATATTAACGTAAGTTGTGCTTTTTTTCATTACGCGTGATAACGAATGTGATCAAAAGTGATATGATCGTTGGAGTCAAGGTGTGTAATCATGGCTTGGAGGTGCGTGGGATCTACATCTGTAGCGATTCCTGAAATCTGTAGTGTTTTATACAATATGTTCTTATGGGAAGTAGAGATTTTGAGGAGATCTAAAATGGATATCCTAGCAGGTGTTTTCTCTAAATGGTCTACCAAATTTTATTGACCTTCCTGAGGGACAGGGAGGGGATCTTGTATGATTAAATGAGCGCATCTCGTCCTTACTGTGTAAATATTTTCTAAGATCCAGATAGTATTGACCTATTTATCAGACAAATGAATACATCCTATGAGAGAATCAAAGGGACTGTAATTAGTGGGATAAATATAAGTGGCAGTCCTATAGTCATTGGAGGTTTGTCCGTGATCTGGATTCCTTTTCTTCTTATCTACATGGTTAGGAAAGGGCTCTTTAAAGATACTCATTTTCTCGTTTGGACCTTGGCCTGAGTCGGGGGGAGAATCTACAATGATCTTTCCCTCTTCAATGAGGTCTTGTATGTAATGACGTAATCTTAAACACCTATCTGTCTTGTTCCCTTTAATGCGGTGGAAGTCACAGTACTCACGTTCCTTGAACCAAACAAGTTTTGGAGCATTTTTTGGGTATAGTACCATTGCGGTTGGGTATTCCACCATGTTTATGTTATCTAACTATTTCAGTATTGCAAATAAGGATTCTGTTAATGGCGTGAACACATGTTTGGTAGGTGCCTTGGGATGAGGTCCTTGTGAGAGCTTTAAAAGTGGACCAGTCTGCATGACTTGGACTCTTTTGGAGTCTATAATGCCATCTCCAATGACATGTTTGTTTTTGTTGAAAAACTTCTGTTTATCTAAGGATTTTGCTTCATGTTTGTCTTTAACAACTTGTTTAAGTGTTCCCTTTGCGATGAGGGCCTTCTTGATTTGACTTCCCTTCTTTATAATTTCTTCGAAGTTAGAGTTGCATTGCATTTGTAAATTGAAGGCTATCTCAAGGTTCAAGTTAGGCACACATATGCTTACCAATTTTTTTTTTTGGAAAGGTACAAGGAAAAAAACTTACCAACCCTTGTCATCATTATAAAAAGCTTACAAAGGTTTTGTTGGGCTTTTGCTTTACATTGTAGAGGTCACTTCATTGTGATATCAATTTCCATGTTGTAGGAATAATTCCATATACAATTTTCTTTTGCTAACGCGGGCCACATTGTAATGGAGCCCTTGGGTATGCTATAGAACTATTCCAATCCCAATGCCCCTAGGCTGCAAGAGAAGAGTCATATTAAGAAGTTATAGCTGTATGTGACCTCTTGGAAAGTCCATATAAAAGTATTTTATATGATTACAAGGATCACTCTTGCACTTATAATTATTAGAATTTAGGAACATTAAAATGTTTTGGTGAAGGGTTTCTATAACATGTCCTTATCGAAGGGGTACGGGCATAGTTACTTCATAGAAATATTTCCTATTATGTCCTACGTTTCCCTCTTGTAGTGTAGTAAGCATATATTTCATCGATTGTAATTTCCATTCAATGATTTTTTATTTGGTAGGAAACATTAGTCTCTATGTACCTTTGCCACTCTAAAGGTCACATCACTATATGGATCAGAGAGGAACTCGTTAGTTTTTTCATTTTGATTTTGTCTTTGTACACGTTGCTACTTGAAGAGCCTAAGTTTGCTAATTTTTGGCTCAGTTTCAGGATCTATTTTTGAAGGATATCTTATTCAATTAAAGGATCTTCTTCCTCATTGAACTTGAGAGGTGGCAAGGCTTTACACTCAATCTTCACTTTACATGAAGCTTTGTAATATGGTCTCCGTGGATCACCAAGTGGATTGGATGGGTCTCCTATTAACAATGTTATAATGTTTCCCTAGAAGTAGAAGTGTACCTTACATCAAAGGGGTTATCCATGTCTAAGAGGGACCTTCATTCTTCCTGTTTTATGATTAATGGCCTTGGTTTATACTGGTTGCACGTTCCTGTAGAAGCTTAGCCCCTAATTATAATACTCTTGCGAGCACTTGATCCTTGTTATAATAAATGAGTTATGTCAAAGAGGCCTAAGTCTAATTGGTGTTGTTATTTAGAAGAGTCAGACTCCTCTCTGCTATGATTGACCAACGATTCTCTGCATCTTTAACTTGTGAAAAGAGAGGTGCTAAGTTATTTTTGCTAAATCAGAATTATTCAAAAGGGTTTTCTCCTAAGTTGTGGTCATTTTCTTTGGATGCCATCTTCGTGATTCTAGGTATTACTAGCCAAAATTTATACGAGTTTCTGTTTAAATGCCCTTGGATTTTACGCAAAACTTAGGCATTATGTTTGTGTTAGTTCTAAAAGTAATGTCTATACATTTGTTTTTATGACTTCAACGAACATTCATATGAACACTCAAATGTAATGATCACTCAAATTATCACTTTGCCAAGTCTATACGCTAACTATGATTTCGGTGAGGTTTCTAAAGTGGATAGTGCCAATATCATATCAATACGTAGGTCAAGTTAGAATTCTAGCAAAACCTAAATATTAAAGTGGTATTGACGTAATCTCCTGACGAGGTATACTAAAACTAGTTTGAATGCCGATGAAAGCTAAGTTTTTTGAAAATGGAAGTTTCGATTATGTATAGCGTAACAACACTATCCTGATACATTAACGAAGGAAGCAAGGTATTATTATCAAGACGATGTAATTTCGGTATATATAAGGCAATATTGACACCCTCAAAAAGGCTTAGACAACATCGGAACTGAAATGAAGTAAGAGTATAGCAAGAAGTTTTTAGTTGTGCGAGTAGCGTAACCACACAATAATGGGACTTATATCAAGTTCTCAAGAAACTGGAAACACGATGTAAGTACCAAAATTGTGTGACTAGAATGTGAGAAAAAAACTATCAACCTAAGGAGAGATAAAAGATGAACCGAAATCACATTAGTGAAGACGATCTTGAAATCAAGATCAAAGAACTTATCAAAGATACGAAAACATACCTGCACACTTTAGATGTTTAACAACCCATCTATAAATATGGATGGGCGTAAATGGATAAAAAAGTGGTGAGTACTATCTTTGATAAAACGTGCAGGGTATGCTTCTTTTTCACCCCAAAAAATGGGCGGCGAGAACGCAAGGGTGTAGATAAAAAAAAATATGAAAATAAACTAAGCACCACTTGGGCAGAGTTTTGCCTTGTTCGAAGATGAGAACAAAACCTGAGCTAAGTGGGACCTCATTTAATTCCGTGATGAAAGACACTTAGTTCTAACTTACGTGGGATATTTTCCTTCTTCAAGGAACAAGGTTCAGACTCCAAGTAATTTGTCACTTTTTGATGGCCTGACATGACAACAGACTAGAAAAGTGGGCTCTAAGAAAGAATGGCCTCCTTAATAAGATCTCTCAACTAGGTGTCACAAGCTTATCTAATGCGAGTGCGATTTACCTAAAGAGTCGCACTGACTGATTTGGTACTATCTTGCTTAACTTAATGAGGTTTTAAGTAGCAAACCATTTGGAAAACTGTATGACAACACGTGTATTAGAAGGTTTGTGTTTCGTTTTGACACCTTTTATTTGATAAGCGTTAGGTCCTATATGCGATGAGTTAGTAATTTTCCATTCAATACTGATATCAAGAAAGGGAATTTACATGTTGCTTTTGATTCCTAAGATCACCGAAAGGCATGAAGGAAGAGCATACGCAATGTGAAAATTCCACTAAAATAAGTTATATGGGAAGTACTTTACTTTTAGAAGTATAAAACAAGTGTTTTTAAACATGACAAAAGGTTGTACAAGTGTTTTTGATCTCCAAGATCACCTAGAAGGTGCGAGGAGAGAGAATACACACTTTACAAACCTCATTTTAGTTAAGGAATGAAAAAAATTAAGTTATGCTAGATTAAACAATTAATCAACACCCTGCACTTGCTTTGTTAGACTTTGAAAACCTTTGAAAGTTTGAAAAAATGATCTTACATTTCAGGGAAATAAAGTTCAAATTTTAACACAAAAATCTACACGTCCAGAAAGACACATGTGCACCCCAACCAATGGATATGTGCCCCAACTAGCGTGGACGCATGATAGGGTTTTATGACAGTGGGCCCCAACACTTACGCGGGCCTTCCAGGAAGGTGCACTAGGGTTTCAATGTGGGTGCTCTCAACCCAATGGATACGCCTGTAAGCAAAATAAATTAGAAAATATAGTGTGACGGAAAACATCAGTGTGTCCAGAGACACGGGGACACCCAACAGTCGACGAAGATGCCTATGGTTTGAGGAATATGCTCATGGGTCAAATGACACAGTTTACACAGTAAGCCAATATATGCCAACGCGTCCAGAGACACGGAGATGCTCAATGGTTAACGGAGACACCAATGGTTCAGTGGAGATGCAGCCTATTCTAAAATGTGTTATCAACCAGTAGTATGACAAATGGATATGTGACTATCTCAATGCCAATGCTAGGGTATCAAAGGAGACATGCCCCTTTAGGACACCTGCGTGCACCCCCTGAAAAACCTGCAAATGTCACGGAGTTGAAATTTTTTGACAAGTAAACAGGTTAAAGGTTAGCCAAAGAAGCCTATTTCTAGTTCAAATCCACAAAAAATACATGATCAAGGATGATTTAGGTCACTTAAAAAATTTAAATCATATAAATAACAAGCTATTTCTCCTAGAAAATATGAAAGTGGTTAGAAACTAAAAAATAAAAAGCTTTAACAAGACTCCATTAATGGAGGATGGACTTCATGTCCCACCGGGCATGCCAAATGTGTTCAAAGAAAGGTTGCAAAAGCTATGGAATGGGGTAAGAACACTTAAGAAACCCCAAAGCTTTGTGCAAAACCAATCAATGGACCATCAGATAAGAAGTAAACAAGGATTCCTATTTTGCATGCATTAACCTTGAAGCAAACAAGCAAACTTAACAAGTATAATTACCCTATATTCTTGAAAGCTTAAATAAGTGAGCCTAATAAGGATCTAAGCAATTAGTTTGTGCTTAAGAGAATGGGAGCTCACCATTAATGGCTTCAAGGCCAATGGTTCTTCTCATTTACTCAATGGTGTGTGGTGTGTTCTAAAGGATAAAGCAAATAGCTCAATAAAATGAAATAAAACTCCTAATACTAGCAATAATACTATAGTTTATATTAGAGGGAATAAGTGTTCTTGTAAATGAGAGGATGGTAGTGGGATATTTATAGTTTTCCATTTAAGAAAGTGGGAAATTTGGGTGCATGTGGGACAAATGAAAAATACCAAAAAGCACTTTAGCAAGTCAAAGTAAGATTTGACTAGGTTTTAGAAGAGGTTGACCATAGTTAGGGCTAATTAACCTAGGTTAGGATAGTTAATCTTGTTTTAGAGAGAAATTAGGGTTTTGAAAGAGTTTTGAGAGGTCTAATCAATCCAATAAAATGGATTCATGGTCCAGGAAGTTAATAGAAGTATTCTAGAAGAGGATAAGAAGAGGATTTAGCCAAGAAGAGGCTTATATTATCCTATTTAATTGACTTATAAGAGGAATACAACCGGAAGAGTTTCGTAAGAGGGGAGTTTGATAGGTCTAACTGATGGTATGTCATCAATTTTCGAGGAGGAGAATAGTTAGTGCAATATTAAGAATACTGGTGCTTTGATCAAACTACAGGTGTCTATAGTCATATGCATTTTCCTATTACAAATACCTCATATAGTACACTAGCAACCTATGCTAATGTTACGTGAGAATCATGAAATAACTACCATTAGCTCTTTCAACATTATATATCTACCTACTACATATATCAACCCTAGAGCCACATACATGTACATATACACATATGCATGTGTGTGTGTGTGTGTGTGTGTGTGTGTGTGTGTGTGTGTGTGTGTGTGTGTGTGTGTGTGTGTGTGTACATATATAGTCATGCCTCTTCACTGATTTAAGTGGCTATTATAATACATTGCACCCGTTTACTTCAATCTATTTAAAATTTAAATCTAATATTTGGAACAAAAAAAACATTTGTTTTTGCCTTAATCTAACATTTTGTTGTTCAAGATACGCACTTAGTTTGGCCATCACGATAAATGCACAACCTTGATTGGCCTATAACCAGAAAAAAGATGTAAAAAATGAAAAACATCAACAAATTTATGCCTACTAGAAAAATATCCTCAACGTGGCCCATCGCAACATGTAAGAATCCAATGCATCCCCCTAGAAGCCAACCCCTTGCCCCACAATATTTTCCCTATTGATTTTTGTAACATTCAATAAAATTTTCGCAAATGCCCAGATTCCTTATTTTGTATTCATACTTGTTTAGTCTGTAATGAATCATACCCATATATGCAAATCAAACCCACACCTACTTGTCCCATGTGTTTCACGTGCTCCCATGAGAGAAAGGGGCACCACTTCTCTTCATGGAACAATATGGATCTCGGGCCCCAACCCAAAGAACTAAGCATTTTAAAATGGGTTGAAGAAAACCTTATTGTAAGAGTTGAACCAATTTTACATGTCACCCATGCCTGTGGGGGTTGATACATGTGTAGTGGACATACCATAAGTTTCCCCCAATACATTACATCAATACTACACTTTTTATCACACTGCTTGATTGACCTAGATATCATAATACCTAAAAAGGATATGAGCCGAAGCAAACCATATAAATTTTTTGTGATTAGAGAACACATCCAAGATGCACTTGTATACAAAATATGAAACAAACCATACTAAAGGGATGCCATCATAAATGAATCTGCCCTTATAATTCTACCCTAGTCTTTCCACGGATATCTCTTATAATCTACCCCTTATGCTTGACAAATTTCCTTCTAGACTCTTACATCATCATAATTTGTTACATCCATACCAGTCATGCACAAAAAGGTTGAGCATATTAAGATTTGTGTTTAAAACAAAATGCAAAGCACACCATCCATAGTTTACTAACCCCAAATAATTTCAGACCCCATAAATCAATATTCAACGGAGGGTTTACATTCTATGGCCTTTCAAACCCTTTTCCCATTAGGTGTGGACATGTTTCGCCATCCTCAACCCACTGAAGTCTAAATTCCTAAATATTCTCTCCACCTAATGTGGTATCATGACAACTAGTTTGGTAACCACCCTTGGTTCCACTATTTTTTGTTGAACCTTATGATGCGCCATAGAAGCCAAGACATGTCATTTGTTTTTGTTATAAAAAACATTGAAGACACTTTACCTACAACCGTTCAGAACCTACATACCTTTTTACAAACCCTTCCAGATGATAAAATAGCAAATCAACTCATGTATTTTGGTTCCAACCTTAGAGGTACCTAATCTTTCTAGGTACAATGCAAAAATGAACTCACAAATATGATTATCTAACTGGGTATCCTAGCATTGTTCTTCACACCAAGTTTTTTTTAGAATAGGTTGCCTGAATTACACCACCTCATGCCTGGACAATGTCCTCCCACCCCTACCACTACACAAAAATGGATAATCCATAACATAATAGTGTATCCTCATTTAAGAATCATGTATATGGCGTCCAGATTGTAATATTCCGCAAAGAAAAGTTGGAAAAATAGCTACATACAAAAGACTTCTGATACATGTAAAACTATATACATTACAAGTTGGCAAGAGATTTTACTAAAGTCCACACTTGTACATCTATTGTGTACTAAACTACCATGCTTAACTACATTCAATTGGGCCATCGCAACATGTTATAATCCAATGCTTCCCCCCAAAATCCAACCCCCTTCCCCACAATATTTTCCCTATTGTTTTTTGTAACAGTCAACAAATTTTTTCCAAACTCCTAGATTCCTTGTTTTGTACACATACTTATTTGGTATGCAATGAATTATACCCAGGGATGCAAATCAAACCCACACCTACCGGCCCCATTTTTTGCACATGTTCCCATGAGAGAAAAGGGTACTTCTTCTCTTCATGGAAAAATATGGATCCCGGGCCCCAACACAAAGAACTTACCATTTTAACACAGGTTGAAGAAAAAAACTATCATAAGATTTACACCAATTTTCACATGTCATCCACGCTCACGAGGGACAATACATATATAGTGGACTTACCTTAAGTTTTCCCCCCAAGACATTACATCCATACTACGCTTTTTATCCTACCGCCTACAGGACCTAGATATCCTAATACTTAAAAAGGCTAGGCTTCAAAGCAAAACCATATGAATGCTTTGTGATTAGAGATCATGTCTAGGATGCACTTGTATACAAAATACAAGATGACCCATGCTACAAGGATGTCATTGTAGATGAATCCACCCTTACAAGTTTACCCAGTCTTGCCACATATATCTTTTATAACCTACCCTTTATGCTTGACAAATTTCATACCAGACTCTTACATCATCATCATTTGTTGCATCCATACCATGTGTGCACACATAGAGGTTGAGTAGATTAATATCTATGTTTAAAACAAAATGCAAAGCAGCCCTATGCATATTTTACCGGCCCCAAATAAGTTTAGGCCCCATAAATGAATATTCAACAGAGGGTTTATTTTATATGGACTTTCCAACCCTTTTTCCCATTGGGTGTGGATATGTTTTGCTGGCATCGGCCCACTGAAATCTAAATGTTTTAATATGCTCTCCACCTAATGCGTTATCATGAAAATTGGTTTGGTATCCACCCTCGGTTCCACTATTTTTTGATGAACCTTATGATGCGCCACAGAAGCGAAGCCATGTCATATATGTATTTTCTAAACAAAACATTGAATGACACTTCATCTATAACCATTCAACACCTATGTACTTTATTACAAACCCTTCTATATGATGAAAATGGTAAATCAACTTATGCGTTTTGGTTCCAACCTTAGAGGTACCCTAATCTTTTTGGGCACAATGCAAAAATTAACTCTCATGGATATGATTATCTAGCTGGGTAACCCAATATTGTTATTCACACCTGGGTTTTTTTATAATAGTTATCATTATTTGCATCACCTTATGCCTGGCCAATGTCCTCCCACCACTACCACTAAACACAAATTGAGAAAATCCATAATATAATAGTGTATCCGCATTTAATATCCATGTATATGACGTGTCCATATTTATAATATTCCTGTGAGTAAATATTGGAAAAACAACTACATAGAAAATAATTCCGATACATGTAAGACTATATACATAAGAATTTGGAAATAGCTTTTACTAAAACCTACGTCGTTTTACATCAATTGTGTACTAACCTATTATGCTTAACTAGATTCAATTGGCAACAAAGAGGCTCAAATCACATTCATGGCTTCATATGGCTAGAGAATATCCCCAACATGGACACATTAGACCAGAACAATAGCCACATATTTCATGCTGTTAAATCTTACTTTGATAGTCTACATAACAAATTGGAACCCAACGAAAAGCTTCGCTAAATTGCTTACCATATGGATCGCACAACAATTGACGATCCATGTTTACTACTTTCTCCAGTTATACTATCCATCAACAAGGAAATTGATTATGCATCCCTAGTTAACCATGTACAACATCATACTAAATGCACTAATTCTACATTCCTACGTAAAAAATGCACACAAATATAACATAGGTACAAATGCCTATGGACTAATTCAAGTTATCTCCACATTGTGCCTAGACATGCACGGGTAACCAATTTATACTCCAGATCATACTGACAGAAAGACTAAATATTTACAACATAACCATGCTAACAACTTGGCAATCCGATATCAATTTCCAACAAGTAGTTTCGTGGCATGCCATTCTTAAGTTGATATAGAAAAATACACATCTAAGTTAGAGCACAAATAAAAAACACACCACCACATGTTAGTAAGTATAACAGACAACATAGCACTTGAAAAAGTTGTAAGTACTGCATACAGAAAACTACTTTCAGAAACAATTTATGATCGAGATGTCGAATCACAAGAAACATGCCATGTGGTATTAAAGTTTTCACTAATGGAATGTAGCTAAACATTTGTAACCTTATCTGTAGGGAAAAAATTACAAGTAGATATCACTAAACCACCCCTACCCGGGAGCTGCATCAACATTTATTCATGCATATATGAAAATAACCCTCCTTTGAATTCCCACTACCTAATAGAATCAACAAGGTCATAGTCCTACAATAAGCATCAAGAAATACATCATTGGAAAGAAAGAACAAAAAAATTAATTGCTACATTGTTTCCCTGCATTTCGATTCACCCTTTTTGTTGGATCAACATCATACGAATATTTTTTATTCACAGAGCTCTTACTATTCAAACCTTTTCTGTGACATTCCATTTGACATAAGGATATGCAAAGAAACAATCTGCCACCATTGGGCTACATTCTCAGCAACATACCAGCCTTGGCATATAAAACATGCACATGTTGATACCATAGATAATTCAGATACAACTAGCTCTAACAAAGACATGCTTGAAGCAAGGGTAAGACAAATGAAAGAGTGGGAACTCTTTTCCTGGATATACCAAACTGAGGACACTCAACATCAGTGACTTCAGAACTTCTTAGCAATGCTTGATTTTGATCTTAGCAACAGTTAACCACAAACTACAACTAGAAACACCAGCTATATGAAATATCTCTAAACTTCATAAAAACTACACATATAACCACCACAATTCATTTGCCCCCATGCTTCCACCTACTAAATATTCTTATAACTTATCAATGGAGAAACCTGAGGCACTTTAGAATAATCACAACACATGCATATGTACAATTCCAAGCCCCATACCCCTCTATGCATGATAATCCAAGGGACACTTGACATTAGGAAATCATACTTAATATGCCACATTATCAAAGCACTTTATATGCAACTCCACTACGCGTATAACCCAATTACCTTATTTTACCCCTAATAGGAATTGCATCATTCAATATGAATGTCCATCACAATACATTCCACCCTTAATATCTCCATATTAGAAGTTACCCCACTTTAAGGGAAACCCCTAGCTACTTTTCAAGAGGACCTACACAATGTGGAATACATTCTAATTGATTAGATGAGCATCATCGGCCCAAAACTTCTAATCCATATCAGACACTCGGTTAGAATAAGACATTCCCTAGTTATAAGCACAAGTTGTTTGGAGGTCGTTCAATCATAATTGTTGGCAACCTAGCACAACTACCTCTAGTTAAAGATACACCCTTACACATTACCAATACCTATGGGCACATGTTATGGTCACAATTCACAAGTACATTCGCTTTAACCATTAAATTTTTCCAACCAAGGTAGTGACACCACTTAGCACATTTTTAGAAACCTCCTCCTCCATATCAAGAAATGCAATTGCCAAAAAATAATATTGGAACCTCTTAATGTCTTGCACTCTTGCATGCATCACCCATCTAGAGAAAGATCATTTCAAAGATGCAAGACACTTATATGCTACCAATGTTTTTGCCACTCTACATAAAAAACAAACACAGAATGTGAGCCCTTAGTTCATGTCGATTGCACTAAGAAAAGTTGAACAAGCCCACTATAACAAAGCAGACATGACCACCAACATGAAATTATAAATCACACTTCTTCTTTGTGATGGTGAACAAGTCATGATTGACTTCAAATATATGGGTGCAAAGCCAGACTTCTAAACGGTCCTCAAGGCCAGTTCATTGTTATAATGTATGATCCAAGTTGTACACCTCCAACCTTGCCATTATATGTAGTTGTCAATTTCACAAAATATACTATCCCACCATGGGACCTTGTCCACCTAACACATATACCAGTTCCACCAATAACAAGAGGAAAACATCATCAGGTTCCTCTAAAAAATGACATGGGACACTAACAATCCACAAAGTACAGGGCCTCACTATCGCTAAAGAAACCAATTATATATGCCATAAATAATGCCAAGGCATAACTTTCACAACCCTATCCTTTGTACACATGTTTAAAGACCTACAAATTTTCCCAACATTCTCCTTCGACCACTACAATCACCTATAATAAGATGGACATTCCCACGCCCGTCTACAAGTAGAAACACTCTTGTAACATTGTACCACTATGTACACAATGCATATAAGAAACCACACTACACACTACACTTTTATGTATACTTCCCATAAACTATACATGCATTACATTTTAACAACATAAAACACCACCTCACAACAATGAACCCATGCATTCTGCAAGCACCTCTTCTTGACATAAAAATTCTACATGGTGTATGTGCAAGGAAACTAGAAGTGGTAGATAACTTCTACAATACATCTATATAGATTGACAATAACAACAGTTACCTCCACCAGTTTTTATCTGAATGCATAGAAGACCATTGTCGAAGTTGAATCAATAGTGGACGAAGATATGATTTTCATAATGATCCTAACTCAAAAATGAATAGAGCAAGCACAAAAAATTATACAACAAACAATAGTTGATGTGGAGAGTATGCAAAAAATCCTCAGAGAAAATTGTTATGCTACCTACTATCATAAAGAAGCATAAACTCTCAACTACATACCATGTACACCTGTACACCCCCTCACAAATGTAAATACCAAAATTTTGAAACATTTCAATATAGCTACCATTTTTGTTAGATACAATTACCTCACTACATACCCTATGTTTGCAAATAGCTTTCAATCCAAGCATTTATGAGTTGACATTGCATGTTTAGATATGTGATTAACTTCTTTATTCCTAACTATGAAATAAGTAAGTAACTTTGATTTTTGTTGTGAAATGGAATTAGTTATACAAATTGCATAATGACTACACTTATAGAGAGTATGTAGTTTCTTTTTTCATGTATGCATTCATATTTTAATTCTAGGTAAATTCCCACATCTTTTTGTGTTCAATCTTCTTCTCCTCTACCTGTACACAAAATTCACTTTCAATTGTGACCCTATTTCTAAGCACAATACATTGCAATAATTGCTTAAATTATTACAAGACAATAGTTCCAATGCATAATTTCATGTCATATGTAATGAATGATTATATGTTGTTCCTACTCACAACATTTGATAATGTAAGCTATGCATTGCAAATTACAATGCATTTCTCAATATCCAAAATATCTCTCTTAGTTTCTGATGAATGTGGTGAAACAAACCTTTAATCTATGACACTTTGTTTCATCTACAATTACTACAACCCCTTCTCCCAATACATCACATCTACACATAGCTATTTTAAACCACTCATTTGATTTATTGGTCTATTGTGTTGCATATGCAGAATTGACAATGTAAACAGAGTTGTTATCATTCCATATTCAACACATTAGAATGGTGCATTAAATACAACAAAATTTAAAGTTCTTGCAAACTATATGTTTGTGAAAAATCTCAAATTGAATTAAGATACTTTGTATGCTTTTTGATTTTGTATATAAGAAATATATTTTTGGCTTACAATACTTTCAAATAGGCCCACCTCATTTGCTTTACTAGGGATGTGTAGTGCGTAAATCTTATTGATAAATACATGTTTCTGTGTACAAAAATTAAGTTTATTCATATTTTATGTCACCGAATTCTCTTGAGTATATTGCACACTCGTATCTTTCGAATCTAGAATATGCATCAATTACAACTAATTCTCAAATTATTACAACTACATAGAGATTTAATATATATATTCAATTTGTGTAATTTACCAGACATATAATGACAGAGACTTATTTGAAACAACATTCAAGATTTTTTTTTCTAATGGCTACATACTGTACATATTTGCATCAAATCTCTCATCCCATTTTGAATCTTCCCTCAATTGCAATAGCATCTCACAATGGCATCCCTTACACAAGCACAATTGACCCCCCCAATATGTATCACAACCAACACCACACCTCCCATTAAAACTCATGCCAATGTAGGATTGTTCCTCCAGGAGAAACACTAATTATATATGTGTGTGTGAATATATATAATTATATTAAATTATATTTATATATTTTAATAATTACATTGATCAGTGTTCTCTAAGTTAGGAAAACCTTTTCATTCTTTTTATTTGTCACATAATCGACACTTGGCATGAAAAGGAGTGTTTATATATGGATCTCACCGCAGCCATCTATGTGGCACAATAATTAGGAAATGTCTTGTCATGATGAAATGAAATACTTTTAATGACTTCCATGAGACCAAGCAGTCTAAGGGATCAAGAGCTGGAGCCCAAAGATATTTTCAAGTTTCTTTCAATTTTGGATCTACTATGAATCTTGACTAGGAAGCCAACTACTTCTTGGATCCTTTTCTCGTCAAATAATTCATTTAGGTTGATGGAAACATGAGTTTTCTAGCAAATAAACTTGTCATTGTACTCATCTTTCTTGAATCCTATGTGTCCTATTTGGAGAAGTCATATCTTCCCTTGAGATATTCTCTTCTTTTTTCCTCTTTGATATGGAATATATTTTAATAAGACTAAGATATGTCAAAATATGCTACTCAAGCCTAAAGTGGAGGGGTTCAATTAATTACTCAAGCCTAAATTATATGTTCTTGCATCCCCTTCCTGTAATTAATCAAGATTAAATTTAAATGAGGGCTACAAAATGTTAAGCACTGTTTGGTTTTGAAAGTGAAACCTATTGGATTTTTTGGCATATTTTATTTTGGCCCCTTTAAGCATAAATTACAATGACATGAATAATCTAAGCGAGATTGAGACGATATAATGGAGAACATATATTAAATATTATTTGGGTAAGAGTAATTTGAGTCATGGAATAGGTGTGAGACATGCAAGCATTTTAATTCCCACCTTTTTTATATCCAAATTTTTTATTTATGTATTCACCTTATATAACAAATTAAATTTCATCTAGTCAAAAACCATGACACCGTATAAAAATAAAATATAACAAATCTCGATTACTATGTATTCTAAGTACAATGTATGGGTGCATTGAATAGAATATGAATGTGATTCTCTTGTGTGTAAATTTTTTCACAAAATTAGATACCTTGGAAAAACTTATCCTTTTATCCATCAAGACCATCAAGTTGATCCTAAATAGTTATTTATGCTATTCATTAATACTTCATATTATCATTAATTTTTACATATCACATATATTTCCTAGCTCATGTCATATTAGCTAGAGATTATATACATTAAAAACTTGGGCTAAGGTTAGTCCCTCCACCTAACACAAGGTATGGTCTTCTAAAACCTCAAGATTTATATCCCACTCCCCATCACTCAACAAGTCATGTTCACTTTTTGTTAAGCTGATAAAATACATCATAAGTATGAAGGAGCGGAAGTATTGGGCATGCAAGCATAGGGCATGTGAATGTGAGTGAAACTATAGTGGAATAGGGTACACCAAGGAAGGTTTGAAATCAGGACTTAGGTGTTCTATAGATTGAGGCTAACTATGCACATGGAGTGCAGTGCATGTTTTGTAGGATACTTAAGGATCACGCAAAGGATATTTTGGATGAGTATAAGATCAAGCACCATGTAGGTTTTGAGTTATTAATAGGATTATATTGTTGTTGTATTATTATATAATCTATTAATAACGATCTTGTAATTATTATGTAAAGGCGCATTGCTATTATTAGCATGTACCCTATTTTTGAAAGGTTCACGAGTGGTGAAGGGAAATTCCCAACCCCTATAAATATATATTTATTTGCATAGTTTAGACAGTTCTAATTTCTATGTTTTGGTAGAGTTATGTTGTGAGATTATGGGTGTGCATGACTATGGTGATGGTACTATGTATGTATAAAGCTTCTATGTTTTACAATAATTAATATAATGGATCTTTGTGGCTGGATATTGGTGTTTGAAATAACTAAGAATGGATCTTGTATGGTAAATCTAATTATATTTCTTGTTTAAGTGTCCTTTCATATGGTTAAGATCTAGATCTTGTTTATGCATTATAATATATTTGGTTAAATGTTATGGATCTAGAATAACTATTTAAACATGTGAACTCCTTGAACAAGCTAACATAAAATAGGGACATTGTACCCTTGCACGCTTCGGGTGATCGCTCAGTTCAAGTTGAGTGATGTGTCAGCATGTCTTGGGATTTTGTGGGTAAAATCTAGGCTACATTTTGGTTCCATTGTTGGGACCTCTTTTTTCAATTGTTTTTCATGATATTGCATGATGAAGATGTATTGGTTGACCTTTTCTAGTATTGAAGAGTGGTTAGACAATTTGGGGGAATATTATACTCATAGATTTAGCATTGGACCTAAATTTGATGCATGCGGCTGGGTTAAACAAAATATGTATGATGAGTTATATGAGACATTCTTTGCCATATTTCCTATAGATTTGTATGAGTGTTTGGTTTATTATGCATCAAAGATAAATTGGAGGTTTTGCACACTTTTTTAGATATAGGAAGAATTATAGGCCATGTATGATGCAGATATGACATGAACGCATGTTGTGGATCATTGGTTTCATGGTGCTTTAAATATCTATATTATGGAATAAATAATTTATAGTTACTCTTTTCCAGAGGTTATTGAGTTCCAGTTCTTACGTAATCCTAGAGGATCTTATTTACACATCATTCCTTTAACAATTAAGATCTTAATAATGACTCTAGATCTGGAAGATAAACCTATGGATAGCTAAACCCCACCACCCACGGGGGAAAGAGCATGTGTGGTGAAAGATGGTGGATCTAGCGGCAGAGAGACATAGAGAATAAAGGAATCTTAATTTTAATGAAGTTCATGAGAGGGACTTGGAGAATCAGTTAGATATCATGAAAAGAATGGTGTTGTGGAGGGAGATGGCTCATGAAGGATTTGGAGCCCGTAGAATACCTAAAGCCAGAGCATCTAGAACTCCCCTATTTTGGAAACCATCGTAGATAACCCTCTTTGACTTTGGATGAAGGCAAGTTTGAAGAAATATTGAGAACTACGGGTGAGCACCTGATCATACTTGGTGACCTATCCCTTGTACTTGGTTTTCCAGTTTCTACGGTAGACAAAAATAAGCAAGATAGTGTGGATGGTAGAGTAACGACAGCTAGAGTTAATTTTTAGTCAAGTTTAGGAGTTAATTAGGTAGTGTATTCATCTATGGTAGTGAAATCACTATCTATACTATTTGGATCACTGGTTGGAGGTATATTTTCTAGCATGTCATTAGTACAAAATGTGGGTGCACAAAACGTTGGTATAACGTCTTGAAGTAACACAACTTTGTGGACTGTGGGAATTCAGTTTAGCATAACTGTAGGAGCAAAAGGTAGTACATCCTATGGTATATTACCTACTGTAGGAGGGGGACCAGGAGGATTGGATGGCTCGGGTTCTAGTGGATTTAGTAGTTCTAAGGGTGGAGGAAACACGGGAGGAAATACTAGTCCTAAATCTAGTAGTCATAGTCTGCACCAGCCCCAGAAAATTTATATGGAAATGTCTTTTCATGTCCTAGAATATAGAGGGATAGAAGATGCAGCTGAGCATGTACATATGTGTGAGATACTATGATGTGTGAAGGGTATTATAGCTCCATAGCACAAGGAAAGTCAGTTTATAAATACATTGCAAGGGCATGCACATAGCTAGTATAAGAAATTTGATCTGGACTAGACTTCTATAGATTATACTATGTTGTGGGATGCTTTCTTGAAAGAATTTTATATCCCTGAATTTGAGTAGAAGATAATTAGTGGGCTAAAGGACATTAAGCATGGTACTACTAAGAGTTTTCGGGAGTATGATGATCATTTCAAGACCCTTTTGTCTAAGTTATTATATGATATACACCTGATTCAACATGCTCAATGGTTTGTTGGAGGACTGATCACACCTTTTAGGAGGGTGCTCTAACAGAAAACTTATACAAATCTGCATCAGGAACTTGAAGAAGCTCTACGTGCTGAGGTAGTTAGGAGTGTAGACATAGGAGTCAACATATTTTTAGAGACTTGGATTGTAGATATGGCCAAACAGTTAGAGAAATTATCAGCTAACTCAACACGCGAGACGCGCAGTGGGATTTGGTGCACACATTGTGAATTATAAGGGCATACTAAGGATAGTTGTCCTCATAAATCAATTTGTGTCATGTTGCTAGATTATGAGATATGTCACTTAGATTATGATTCAAGTCTATTCCCTTTACTGCAATGTGCGATAAGGAAGAACTTTCCTACTACTGCAAGATTTACAGGTCTACCACTCATGATACTAACAATTCCATGTTGATTGATCAGCTTCATGATGTCATTGATATTGGTGTACATCAGACCAATGTGGCAAATAACTTCAAGGAAAAAGGTGAGAATCATGATCATGATCACAATGAAATACATTCTTAAGGAGGCCATGGTAGAGGTATATGATACCATGGAGGATTTAGAGGTCAGGGTCACAACAGTGGAAGGAGTGAATTTTCAAGAGGAACATGTTATACATATGGATCCCCTGATCATTATAGGAATGAGTTTCCATAGAACATTATTTGTTCTTTCTGTGGGAATAACCACAACTATGAATAATGCTCGGACTTATATGAACACTTTAGTAAGAAGCACAAGCAAGAAAATGGTGTTGGAATGGTTAGAGTAAAACACGCCGTGGAAGATTAGTGGGTGCCGAAGTTAGCACTGGATCCTAAGTTGGTACTTGTTTTGGTTACTACACACAATGAGGCTATGCACGAAAGGGAATTTCTAAAGAAGAATCCTATTTTTACAAAGGAGGATGTATTCCATGTAAAGTATCTAGACCCTACAAAATAGAAGTAGGTTTATCAAGAAAACATTGAGGTGATTAGGAAAACAATGTTTTGAAAGAACAGTCGTAAAAGTTAGAACAAAAGAAAGCCGCTAAGCTCCATGAGATAGATGTTGATGATTTAAAGTAGGTTTGCAATATTTTGTGACTAGAGAACATCATTCCTTTTTCGGGGGAATGGTTAAAGTGAAACACGTCACATGCTAGAAATTGAGTGCGAAAGACATATTCTGCATGTTAACCTTCCTCCTCATAGTTTGGATTATGACAAGGAGATTACTCTGAATGTTGTGGTTGATGGCTGGATTTTGAGTAACATTTTGATTTACGTAAGTGCAAGAGTGAATGCACTCACTTTGGATGTGTGGATTTAGATGGGAAGACCACCATTGGATCCATCTTCAAATGTGTTGTTTATGGAAAATAGGACTAAAGCCATGCCTATTGGGGTTTTAAAAGATGCGTCTATTACTATATAGGGGGCCAAGTTTTACTGGGGACTTTTAAGTCTTGGTGCTTGAGGAGGCTGACAATTTTCTAGCCTTTCTTGGGTCCCCTTGGTGTTATGCAAAAAATACTGACGTGCACTTAAACAAAGGTTATATAACTTTTGAGAATAAGGAAGAGCGCATCATTATTCCTTTGACAAATGGAAAATCTACACCCTATGTAGAGCCCTTAAGTGAAGAAGATTTAAACAAAACCTAGGTGCGCACCATTAGTGATCTGGAAGTTCTTCAGCCATCAAAGGAAGGGGTATCCAATGGGATGATGCATAGTCCCTGAGTGATACTACAAGTGTTGCATGTGACAACTCGGAACATGAAACATATGAATATGATTGGGTGTGAGAGAAGTAGTGTAGTCATGCATGTAAGCACGCCACATTATGTTAGGCGCTTGAGTAGTAACTAGGTACCAAAGTTATATGTGGAAAAGGAAATCTTGAGGTATTCCTACTTTCTATGGAAGTTCAGTGGATAGACAAAGTTGAAAGAAGAAATATGCTAGTTTATACTCTACATAGGACAGTAATGTGCTGGTGGATGGTTCATAGAGATAGTATTTTTTGTTATGTTTGTGGAGTCTATTTTCATGTTAGAGTGTGGTACACCTTCTATGTGTTACACTCGGGTATTTTTACGGCACTCCCGCTCGCCGGTGAGAGGGTTAGGGGGTTCAGGGGTGAAGCCCCCGAAATAAATTTTCATGGGTGGTTTATTAACCCATGGGTAATGGGTAACTGTTATGGGCTTTTTTTGGGCCCATGATTTTTCGGTACCCATTGTTTTGATACCCATGGTTTTTAACCCATTGTTTTGATACCCAAGGTTTTTTTCCCATGGTTTTGATACCCATGGTTTTGTATCAAACTGCTTAAGCAATTGTCTATTTATATGGTCTTATGCATATGTGTTTTGAATTTGGGTGTGAGTTTTGTAGATTTTGTTGAGCATAGCTCCAAACGGATCTGGGTATTGTATTGAGAGAGTGGAGGCTTGTAATAAAATCTGAGCAAGTGATTCTTGGTGGACGTAGCCCAAATTGGGTGAACCACATTAAATATTGTCTCTCTGTGTTGTGTTATTTATTCTACACTTTTATTTGAGATCTGTAATATTTTCTACATATTAGTTTCTACTGTTGTGATTCTGTAAGGGATTATTCCTCATATTTTATCTCTTATTTCCTAACAATTGGTATCAGAGCCTAGTTTGGTTTGCTGAAGTGTTGAATCATAGGGAAAGTTTTATCTTGAGTGGGAACTATGGCAGATGATGGAAGATCTATGGTTGATAAATTCAACAGGCATAATTTTAGTCTTTGGAAGATGCAGATGGAAGATTACCTTTATCATAAGGATCTTTATACTCCAGTTTCTGAGAAGGTGAACAAACCCTCGAGTATGACAGATGTGGAATGGGATTTTTTAGATCGGAAGGCACTTGGAACGATACAGTTGTGTCTTGCATCTTCAGTATTATTTAATGTTTCAAAGGAAAAGACTACAAAAGAAGAGATGGATGCATTAGGGAAGTTGTATGAAAAACCCTCTGCCTCTAATAAGATATCTTTAATGAAAAATTAGTTTAATATGAAGATTTCTGAGAATATTTCAGTAGCAGATCATTTAAATGATTTCAATACAGTTGTGAATATGCTAGCTTCGGTTACAATAGAATTTGGTGAAGAAGTTAGGGCTTTATTAATTCTGTGCTCTTTACCTGAAATTTGGAATAATCTAGTAATGGCGGTAAGCAACTCGGTTCCAGCTAACTCGAAGTTGAAGTTTGAGGATGTTATAGGGGTGATTCTAAGTGAGGAAATGTGAAGAAAAATATCTGGGAAATATTCTACTTCAGGGAATTCTTTGATAGTGGAAACTAGAGGGAGACAGAAGAATAGAGGAAACCGTGGAAAATCAAAAGATCGAGCAAGGTAAAAATCCAAGAGAAAGATTGTATGTTGGAACTATGGAAAGCTGGGCATGCAAAGAAGGACTATTGGGAGCTTCAGGAAAAGAAGAAACAACAGGAAGAAAATAAGGAGGAAAATGTGGCATCGGGTAATGTATGTCAGGATGATTTGATTCTTTCTTTACATAATATTACTAAATCTTGGGTTTTAGATTCAGGGGCTTCTTTTCATGCTACTCCACATAGGCATTATTTTGTTGATTATGTTCAAGGGGATTTTGGGCATGTTTTTCTTGGTGATGATGAGCCTTACAGTATAGTTGGAAAAGGTTCTGTTAAGGTTAAGATACAGAATGGGAATACATGGCTATTGAAGTATGTCAGACATGTGCCTACATTAAGGAGAAATTTGATATCGGAAAGGTAATTAGAAAGTGATGGTTTTATTGTGATATTTACAGCTGACTCTTGGAAGGTTAGCAAGGGTGCTCTTGTGGTGGAAAGAGGTAAGAAGGTTGGAACCTTGTATTTATCCACTGATAGTACTAATGATTGTAATATTGTGGCTTCATATGCAGATACAACATTATGGCACTATAGGCTCGATCATATGATCCATAAGGGCATGGACATCATAAAGAAGAATTTTCTTGGATATACAGAAATAGGTTTGGAGTTCTGTGAGGACTGCATATATGGGAAATAGAAGTGAGTAAGGTTTCTCAAGGTTGGACCTACAAAGAAAGAGAGTAAGTTAGAGCTGGTGCATTCTGATGTGTGGGGGCCAGCTCAAGTATCATCTCTTGGGGGTTCGAGTTATTATGTTACTTTTATTGATGATGCAACAAGGAAATTTTTATTTTATTGTATTAGAAACAAATCTGATGTATTTTGACACTTTTGTTAAATGGAAAGCCTTGGTAGAGAGTGAAATAGGTTTTAAGCTAAAATGTCTCAGGTCAAATAATGGAGTGGAGTATTACAACAATGAATTTAATGAATATTGTTCTAAGAATGGAATCCATAGGGAAAATACGGTTCCAATAACTTCACAGTAGAATGGGGTATCAAAAAGGATGAACAAAACAATAATGGAACGTGCTAGGAGCATGAGGTTACATGTAGGACTGCCTCTTTCTTTTTGGGCAGAAGCGGTAAGCACAAATGTGTACTTGATAAACAGAGGACCTTCAAGTGCCTTGGATGGAGGCACACCTGAGGAGGCTTGGTATGGTAAGAAAGTTGATTATTCATTTCTTAGAGTCTTTAGATGTGAGGTGTTTGTTCATATAGACAAGGATGATAGGACCAAGCTAGAGGCTAAATCAGAAAAATGTACTTTCATTGGTTATGGTGGTGATGACTTTGGATTTAAATGTTGGAGTATTAAGGACAAGAAAATCATTCGGTCTAGGGATGTGGTCTTTAATGAGAAAGTCATGTATAAGCAAAAGTTACAGGAAAACAAGGAAGAATCCAAGAAAGAATATGCAGTGGTAGAGGATCTTCTGGATGGGACAGTGACCCATGAATCAGTTTAGGAACCGACTCAACAGGAACCCCAAACTCCTACAGTGAGGAGGTCTTCTAGGGTAAGAAAAGAACCTGAAAGTTTTTCTCCTTCTCTTTATTATTTACTACTCACTGATAGTGGAGAGCCAGAGAGCTTTGATGAAGCAATGCAAGTAGATGCCAATAAGAAGTTGGAGCAAGCCATGGATTAGGAGCATAAGTCTCTCATGGAGAACCAGACTTGGGATTTGTTGAAGCTACTGGAAGGAAAAAGAGCATTGCAGAACAAGTGGGTGTACAGAGTTAAAGACAAAGGAGGAAAGAAAATATATAAGGCCTAGTTGGTGGTCAAGGGGTTTGCACAAAAACAAGGTATAGATTTTGATGAGATCTTTTCTCCTGTAGTAAAAATGACTTCTATTAGAACTGTTCTTGGAATAGTGGCAGCATAAGACTTGCACTTGGAATAGTTAGATGTAAATACTGCATTTCTCCATGGTGATTTGGAGGAGGAACTATATATGCAGCAACCAGAGGGCTATGAGGTCAAAGGTAAAGAGGAGATGGTATGTAAACTAAAGAAGAGCTTGTATAACTTGAAACAAGCTCCACATCAATGGTATAAGAATTTTGATAGCTTCATGATGGAGCAAGGTTATATTAGATGTCATCCTAACCATTGTGTGTATACAAAGAAATTTGAGGATGAAAGTTATATTATCTTGTGTTTATATGTTGCTGACATGTTGGTTGTAGGTAAATACATGCAGGAAATAAAAGTACTCAAGAAACAACTAAGTGAATCCTTTGATATGAAGGATTTGGGGGCAGCCAGACAAATCCTTGGTATGAGGATAACTCAAGATAGGAAGGAACGGAACCTAAATTTATCTCAGGAAGAGTACATTAAGAAGGTATTGGATAGGTTTAACATGCAGGATGCTAAACCGATTGGGACTCCTTTGGCAGGCCATTTTAAGTTATCAAAGGAGCAGTGTCCCAAGACAGAGCAGGAAAGAAACCAGATGTCCAAGGTACCTTACTCATCAAAAGTTGGTAGTTTGATGTATGCTATGGTGTGCACTAGGCCTGATATTTCCCATGCAGTGGGAGATATGAGTAGATTTATGAGTGATTCTGGTAAAGAGCATTGGCAAGTAGTAAAGTGGATCCTTTAGTATTTGAAAGGGACCATGGGGACAATTTTGTGCTACAGTGGATTAGACACCACTTTACATGGTTATGTAGATTCAGACATGGCTGGAGATGTAGACAGCAAGAGGAGCACAACATGTTATATTTACACTGTAGGTGGGACATCAGTGAGTTGGATTTCACAACTACAGAAGTTGGTGGCTTTGTCAACCACGGAGGCTGAGTATGTTGCTGCCACAGAGGCAAGCAAAGAGATGATTTGGATACAAAAATTGCTTGAGGAGTTGGGGCATAAGTAGGAGGAATGTAAGCTGCATAGTGATAGTTAGAGTGTTATACACCTAGCTAAGAACTTTGCTTTCCACTCCAGGATGAAGCATATATAGTTGAGATATCACTTCATCAGGATAGCTTTGGAGGAAGATAAGTTGAAGTTAGAGAAGATTCATACTAGTCAGAATCTTGCAGACATGATGACCAAGGTGGTCATAAGGGATAAAATAAAGCTATGTTCAACTTTGGTTGGCCTTCGTGGATGACAGTGAAGGGTTGAGAAGCTTTCTCAGTGGAAATCAATCTCTAAGTGGGAGATTGTTATGTTTGTGGAGCCTATTTTCATGTTAGAGTGTGGTACACCTTCTATGTGTTACACTCAGGTATTTTTACGGTGGTCCAGCCCGCCGGTGAGCGGGTCAGGGGGTTCGGGAGTGAAGCCCCCGAAGCAAATTTTCTTGGGTGGTTTATTAACCCATGGGTAATGGGTAATTGTTATGGTCTGTTTTTGGGCCCATGGTTTTTCGGTACCCATTGTTTTGATACCCAAGGTTTTGTATCAAACTGCTTAAGCAATTGTCTATTTATATGGTCTTATGCATATGATATATATACAAGCAAATGTATTGCAGATGTGTTTTGAATTCAGGTGTGAATTCTGTAGAGTTTGTTGAGCATAGCTCTAAACGTATCTGGGTATTGTATTGAGAGAGTGGAGGCTTGAAATAAAATCTGAGCAAGTGATTCTTGGTGGACGTAGCCCAAATTGGGTGAACCATGTTAAATACTATCTCTCTGTGTTGTGTTATTTATTCTACACTTTTATTTGATGTCTGTAATATTTTCTGCATATTAGTTTCTACTGTTGCGATTTTGTAAGGGATTATTCTGCATATTTTATCTCTTATTTCCTAAAATTTTTGATTGGCATGAAGTAAGAATCACCTTCTCTGCTATATTTCTTTGGAGCAATACACCTATTCAGATATGTGAATTTCACGGTAAATATCATGTTCAACAGTGTGAGATACTCTGAAAAGAGGGGTAGGAAACCTTACCAGCTTCATTGTGGGTACACAAGATCTATTTCACCTTGCAAGGTTGTGCATGCACATGGTATGTCTATGTGAAGTTGAATAGAGAGAATGGAAATTCGAAAGAATCGACTGTAAGTATGATGGATACCTTTGACTATTTTTCCACTAAACCTCCAATGAATGAGGCATTACAGGTTATGAAGTGCTTAACTATGGGTGATAGTGCAAAGGATGAGGAACTTCTTCAGAAGTTACTAGGTGAGTCAAACCTGGAGGCACGATTTTAAGAATAAGAGCTAGGTACAAAACAACTTGGGTGCACCTGCCTAGTAAGATGGTCTATGTCATTGATGATGAAGAAGTGGAGAATCTATATGTTGAGCATATTAAAGGTATATGTGACATCTTAGATAGTGCAGGTGAGAAGGAACATACCTACCATGATCCTATGCATTATTGGAATGGATGATGAACCTAAGGAGGCCATCATTGGATATTATTTGTCTCACTCTGAGGTTGCTAAGATAATTGAGCTATTGTGTGACTTCTAGGACCTATTCCCTAGAGGATATCATGAAGAAAGGGGTACATGAATCTTTGGGAAAGATGAGAATCAAGCTAAAGGAAGGTACACACCTGGTTAGGTAGAGGCCTTAAGGATGAATCCTAAATCGTGTGTCAAGGTGAAAGAAGAAAGTGACAAGATAATAGATTCTAGAATCATTGAGCCCATCGAAGAGTCAGAATTGGTTAGCCCCATGGTGATCATTATAAAAAAATATGGTAGAATCATAATTTATGTGGATTATAAGGAGTTAAATGTTTCATGTTTCATTGATCCCTTTCCCACACCTTTTACTAATGAAATCTTGGAAGGTGTTATAGGGCATGAGATCTACTCCTTCATTACTAAGTGGGGAATTTTTGCATACATAGTTATGACCTTTGGATTAAAGAATGGACCTAATGTATTTTTTCACATTGTATTACAGGCATTCGAGGACTTTATACATAAGTTCTTACAAGTTTATCTAGATGATTGGACAGTCTATGGGCTCTTGAAGATCACTGTGATAATTTAAGGCTTATGTTTGAGAGGTTCTACTAATTGAGATTCTTCTTAAAAATTAAGAATTTTGTTTTTTCCATACCTTTTGGGAATTTTTTGGGACACATCATCTATAAGGAAGTCTTATTAGTAGATCTTGTTAAGGTTGGTGTCATTTTGGGCTTGGATGAACCAACTAGCTAGAGCAAGGTGCACAAATTATTGGGGCACACAATATATTACAAGAATTTTATCAAAAGTTATTCCAAGATCATTACATCCTTATAGTAATTATTGAAGGCTAAATGAAATTTCTATTGGGGTGAGGCACAACAATGCGTGTTTGAGAAACTGAAGGCAAGGCTTACTACATCACATATTTTGCGCTTTCCTTCATGGACCAAAAATTTTCATGTACATGTGGATGCTTCTTTAATAGTCATTGGCATGGTATTTGATGCAGCCTAGAATTCTCAGATAACACCTAGTTGCGTTGGCACATCACTCAACATAGGCTGAGCACTCACCCAAAGTGTGCCAAGGTACCAGGTTCCTCTTTAGGGTTGTTGTAGCAGGATGGTAGCATGGTGAAATGATAAAGACATATATTTAGAAGCTAATCCATAATTACACAGTTATACCGAACTAGATCTATAAAGGCATGCATTTAAGTATAAATAATCAAGAAATAAATAGTATGCAATGATATAGAAGACACTTTGTTTCAGCCAATATTATTCATATAGTAAACATGACAATAATACAGAGGTTTGATACAATAATAGTCATGCGCGCATGGATCTGTTACAATTTCCCAGTCTCATGCACTCATGAATCTTTAACCCTTCAACACTGTATATTAACTAGGTGATTCATCTAATATATATAGGGTGGGGAACATGCCCTTCATCGCTAACTATGCCAAAAATAGGTCACATGCTAATAATAGCCACATGTCGTTTACAAATATAGCCATACATACAAGTATGCTATCTATAGATCACTTACAGTTAACTAGAGTGATGAATCTATTCTTGGATTACTCCCATGCAAGAGTGCTTTGATATGATCCTTGAAATATAGACAAAGCATGGTGTGCAAGTCTCGACATCACTTTGTGTGCCCCACATGCCTGCCTCTAAAATTATACTTGATCTACAAAATTGGCTAAGTCCCAAAAGTTTGACTCTGCACCTCCACACGTGACACCTTCCTATTTCTTCACGCCTTCGATCCCATCCTATTTTTCCCACGCGGACTCTATGTGTGAGTTCTGATAAGTGTTTATTTGATCAACATTACCCCACACTAATCTCATTGTCTCCCCGATAATGGTGATGTACACAACTGAGTAAAGAATAGTTGAAATACAGAATGTTGAATGAATCTTACACAAAGAATAAAAAATAATTAAAGAATCAAAGAATCATTCAAGCTTCAAGCTCCTCTGTTTCTTTCTGAAGTATCATCTCTGGATAATCCTCCTTTATGTCTACTTCTAAGTTCTCCCACTCCATTAATGCCTTTCTTTCTTTCTCTAGAACATCCACAATGATAGATCCCAGCTCATCCTAAGTTAGTTTTCCTTGCTCATTCTGGATTACAAGCATTATGTTTGATATAGACGTATGCATCCCTTCCATCACATCGATATTCTGAGCAATGAGTTTTCCAAGTTCATCTAACCTCTGTTTATGCAGTGTCTGTGCCATGGCCAATGCCTCGTGCTTCTGCTTCACCATAGTTAGTCATTCAACATGGCCTTTTGCACCTCATTGTCTTCTGCCAGTGTTTTTACCCTTATTAGCGCATCTGGAGTTGTGTATATCATGAAGGAATGATCAGTTTTCTTCAGCTCCTCTTGGAGTGATTGTAGTAGGCCCTCATATGTAGCAATCTTCCTTACTACTGTAGCCTGTGCTTTTTTTGTCTCTTCTACTGGTTCATTGGGCTGCTTTGGTATATGCACCTTTTCATCCTCCAATACTAATTTTATCATTGTCTTTACGTAGTGCATCACAGAAGGAAATTATTTTGGTACTTGTGATTCCAAATGCGGCCGTACCTTTAGTAAATCATCTCCAATTTCCTCCACCATTCTAATAAAAGTCTCATATTTCCTTTTGCTCAGATCCCTCTCCTACACTAAACATGCTATTTCCACATTCTTCACCTTTAGCTCCTCTGTTAGTGCTTTAATTATAGCAGATTTGTCAATGTTTCTTCTAGCTACCTCAGTAGATACTTTCACCAAGGCATTGCTTACCTACTCATCTATCATAATAGTTGGTTTAATTGTCATGTGCCGAGCTTCTGATGTCTTCTTCAATCATCTAGATGTATATGATTCTTCACAGACATCAAAATCCGGTTCATCCATATGCGTATGCATCGACCATGAAAGTTGATTTCGTGTTCATAATGTCACATTGTTCTCATCCATAAGCACCCATCCAAATAAATCTTTTTGCACAACGGTGCTCTGGAACTGAGCGCGAACAATCTTCTCCTGGTCTTTTGCATACCCCATCATTTATACCCTCACGTCCTCACTTGTTCGATGGGACCTTGGCCCTTTTGGAATGGCGGCATTAAGGTTAGGAATATTGGTTGTATCCCCATTCTTGCCTTTTTTAATTCTGATTACTCCCTTTCTTCCTCTCCTCTCATTTTTTCCTCCTCCTCATTTTGAGGCTCCTCTTCTACTCTATGACGGATTAGAGATGGAAGCACTTTCTCCTCAGACTCTTCCACTTCTTCATCTATCTTGAGCTTTATTATTTTCTTCTTCTCCTTAGGTTCCTCTACTGGTGAGAGTCGCGGTGACTTCCTTGTTGTCTGTTGGACTTCTCCTTGCGACCTTGTGTGCTTGAACACCTTTTTGAACCTTTGGTCACCCTGTGCTACCACAGTATTTTCTTCTCCTTGTGAAGCCTTCACACGCTCCTCCTCCTATCTACCAGATGGTTGCTTCCTACTGCGCACCAAACCACCACTATCCTCATGCTCTTCATCCTCTTCCTCATCATCCTGCATGGGTTTAGAAGGCCTAGGTGTCGGGATGTTTTCCAAAGTATGCTTCCCCTCTGGTGGCCTTGGGAGCGCGAACTCGTTCTCTACATACTTATTATTTTCCATCTTTGTTTTAATTAGGAGATATATGAGCGCGGCCCCGATATCCCCAATAGCAAGTGTTTCTAGTTTGATATTCAAAATTTCTGAGATAATACTCTCGTTGTAAGAATTCTTCCCTAGATATCCATACTTCTTTTGCAAGGTGTGGTATTTGCAATCCACCTTGTCTGCATTAAACACTAACCTCCTTGTGTCAGTGAACCAATGAATGGAACCTTCGAAATACCGCACTGTGAATGTGTATGGTAGTTTACACCAGGGGCTCCATGATCCATCCACCATCGGAAAACATGTAATACAAAAGTGCTGGTAAACAAAAAACTAATTATGCTTCCCCAATACCGAGGGAAACTCCTTTGGTATGTGCCACTCCTCTTCAAAATATGCATGGAGCCTGTCATACCACATCTCTACCCTCTCCTTTACCTCATCTGTCATATACCCCTTGCATAGATACTTGTTGAATATTTCAGCTGGAGACTTGTTATTCATGGGGTATTCCCATATATTTTCTTTCGGGCCATCCGGTACTCCAATCTCCATGAATACTAAAGAAGGTAAGACGAACCCAAAAGTTATCTTACTTCCTGTGCACACCTCCTCTACTATTTGTTCTGCAATGAAGCCGATAATGTTGTAAATAACCCCTTCTGACATGCACTTTGCCACATGTAGCCACATTGAGTTTACTTGTGACCAACGATCTTGGTCATTCAATTTTGTAACCAGGTGCGCTGCTTCTTTTACTACCAGAAAATCATGTAATTTATGGATGTCCATTCCACGCGGTACTTTATGCTATCTTAGCATTTTGTTTGTTTCTAAAATGGCAACCTTTTTAGTTAATTCATTTTTGATGTCCTCACCCGTCACCTTCAAACTTGTTACTGTGGCAATTAAAATGGGTGTTAGTCTTACCCTTTGCCCTACAAAATAAAAGAATTCCTCATGGACTCGGATCATTAGCCACCTATATAATGGTGCATATTTCTCAAAGTATGGGAGCTCATATACTTGGTAAATTCCAATCCTTTTCAATAACTTCTTCCTTGCATCATCATATATCAACATCCCATCACCAGTTCGCCTATTTGTTCAGGAGTTAAGTAAATCATCCAACTTCTTCTAATTTTCCTTGGTTCGATGGTTGTACTCACTTATTTTGATCTATCATATGTGGGAATCCCATTCCTGGCCCATAATTACCTCTTTAGGGTACTGCATCTCTGAAAAATTGCTCTTAGAAGTCATCTCTTCCACTACTACCTTATTCTTTCCTTTTGTTGTTGCTACTTCCTTCTTTGGAGCCATTCTTCCCTTTGTGTTGTGTTTCTAAACTTTCTTCTGTAAATATTTAATGGTTTACTTCAAACCCTAACCTAATCCAATTGTACCCTAAATCCTAATTGCAAAATTGTGTGCCCTAGCTCTACTCTGTCAACTACTTTGTTCAAACCCTTCTCCTATTGGGATACAAGCTTCTCTAATACACATATCTACCTTTCACATTTGGATTCACCCTCTTCGCACCTTGAATCACTTACTCAACTCTTCACACTTAGATCTTCGTCGAATTTTCATAGTTGCAAGGGTAGAAATGAATTCGCATCCCGTCCTTATATAGATTTTCAATTTTGATGGATTAATTGCTCCTCCACCTACCAAATATTTCTCATTTATTGCTCAATTTTGTCATTTTTGCGTGGTACATCTTCGTGCCAGAACTATAGCCTTCTAGCGTGCCTTCCTACCTTCTAGTCACAAACTTCTCATTAGCGCATGCTCTAGTGCCCGAGTACCTTGTCACTACACATTCTCCTAGTAGTTATCATGGCTGCCGCTTGCCTCACGTTATACTTTTCCTTCATTCATCTCCATCCTTGGTTACTTTTGAGAAGCAATCCTTTGTAAATCACCTTTATCAGCTTACTTACTCAACATCCACAGCATTATACCTTCCAATCTTCATTTTTATTATACCTGGGAGTCACCAACAATCCACCCCATACTAAAAGTATGTGCAGTCCTCTATGCATCAACATGCTTCATATTGTAGTTAGCTTTATGCGCGCAAGCATGCTTATTACATAAAAACAAGAACTAAATTGACAAATCATAGCGACAATGAAAGAAACACATTAAGGAAATATAGGAAAGGAAACCTAATCTATCTAGCAACACTACCTTATTACAAACACCAAGAAGAATTATTTATAGTAGGGCTTCAACCTACTCCAGTTAAAATAATCGGGCAGCTGTGTTCTGTCAATTACTTCTAACTGGCAAGAACCTACCTCAAGTATGTGAGTTATAACATACGGCCCCAACCAATGCACCTTGAGCTTCCCTAGATGGTGCAAGAACTTAGAGTCATACAAAAGTACCATTTATCCAACTGTAAGTTTCTTATCCCTGATAGGCCTATCATGCCATGCTTTCTGGTGCGTTTTCTCATGTTTCTGACTCCATCGTGCTATGGCCCAACGCTCATCTAGTTGAACCATGTTCTCAATCTATTCTTCCAAAGCTTGCTCATCAGCTAGACCTCCAACGTGTGAATGCGCAAATAAGATAACATAAATTCTATAGGAAGAACAACTTCTGCACCAAACACCAACTAAAAAGGTGTGGCTTTGTTCAATCTCTTATATGTTGTTCGGTAGGCCCAAAGAACAGAAGATACTTTGTCATCCCAATATTTTCATCCCACATCACAAATCTTGGTCAAGGTGTGGCTCAAAATCTTGGTGAAAGCCTCAACAGTTCCATTTTTCTGAGGGTGATAGGGTGTAGTCTTGTGGTGGGCAACCATAAACTCATTTAATAGAATTCAGATTGTCTCATTTAAAAAATGGGTGCCCCTATCACTGGTTAAACTTAAAGGACAACCATACCTAGTAAGAAAATTTTCCCATAAGAACCTTTATGTTGTAGGCACTGTATAGTCCTTCATAGGAGCTACTTCTGCCCATCTCATAAGATAATCTATACAAGTAATGATATAGTGTGATCCAGTCCTATGCGCAGCTGGTGAAATAGGCCCTAAAAAGTCTATTGCTCATTTCTTAAAGGGTTATGCACTTGTAATTGGTCCTAAAGGCATCTCATACCTCTGTCCTAGGTGACCTAGATGCTGATAGTGGTCACATGCCTTACAATACTCCTTACAATCCTTATACAATGTTTCCCACCACAAACCAGAAAGTAGGATCTTCCTCGCTGTAGTATCACCTACATAGTGGCCACCTGCAATACTACCATGGGCTTCCTCCATTATATCCTTTCATTCATGCTCTAATACACAACATCATAACACCTCATCTCTACCTAACTTGTATAAGTCACCACTGATTAACATGAATGGTGTTACACGTATAGCAAGTTATTTTTTATCCAAGGACCTCATGCCTTCTAGTGCCATCCCTATCCTTAGGAAGACAACAATGTCCTCTAATTCCATTTGCACATGTTGTAACCTATACAAATGTGCATCAGGCATGGAATATTCTATTTTTTGGGCTTCTTCATCTGATTGAACTCTAGACAAGTGATCCAGTCAAGAATTACTCTTCCCTGGTTTGATCACAACTGTAAAGTCAAACTCTTGAAATAAGAGCATCCATCTACATATGTGCCCTTTTAAGATGGGATTGTTCACCAAATACTTCAATGCCATATGATTTGTATAAAACACAAAATGTGTGGCCAACAGATACTGTCAAAACTTATGCAAGGCATATATCATGGACAAAGCCTCGCGCTTTGTAGTGGTATAATTATGTTATGCAGGGGTCAAATTCCTAATAGTAAAACAAATGGGATGATCAACTATACCTTCTCTAGATTGAGCTAAGACAACACCAATGGCCATGCCAGAGTTGTCAATGTGAACATGAAAAGGTTTATCCCATGAAGGAAAGCGCAAGATAGGAACAGTAGTAAGTTTCTTCTTCAGTATCTCAAACACGCGTTGTTGCGACTCCCCCTAATATAATGTACCTTTCCCCTTGAGAAATTATTCCAAGGGTGTAGCAACTTTGGCATACCATTTGATAAACTTCCTGTAATAACTTGCATGACCCAAAAATCCACACACCTCACACTGACTGGTAGGCACTTTTAAGCCTAAAATGACTGCAACTTTAGTTGGATCGACCAACAACCCTTCGTTGCAGATTATGTGTCCTAAAAGTATGCCAAAGGGAGTAACAAAGATGCACTTCTTGATATTTAATGAGATACTCAACTATCTACATCTTTCAAACATTAAGCGTAGCTTGTCACAATGATCCTTAATTAGCCCATAAATGGTCCAATCATCAAGATAGACCTGCAAGAAGTTGTGAATAAAATCCTTGAATGCTTGCACCACTATCCTTGAGAATACAATAGGTGCATTCTTCAATCCAAAGGGCATCATAGTATAGGAAAAGCTTCCCCATTCAGTAGTGAAGGTGGTCTTTACTTGATCTTCTAGGGAAATCCTAACCTGATGATACCCTAAGAACCCATCTGTAAATGAATATATCTTATGCACAACCACTCCTAATATTTCCTTTGTGAATGGCATAGGGAAAGGATCTGTAACACATGCTGCATTCAACTCCCTATAATCAACACAAATTCAAATCCTACCATCCTTTTTGATACTTATCACCATTAGAATGACCCATTCTGACTCATCCAATGGTTGAATGATCCCTAATTTCAACATCTTGTCAATTTCCTCCTTTACTTTCTCACACAAATTGGGATTCATTTGATAAGGTCTCTTCCTAACAGGGCACACACCTTCCTTAAGATTTATCTTCATTTCTCCAAGTGATTTATGCACGCCTTTAAGCTCATGGTATCCTCCTGGGAATAAGTCCTCATAGTCTCGAATTAACTCTATGATCTTTGCCACTTATGATTCTGACCAGTAATCCCCAATTATCACTTCCTTAGGTTTATCTTCTATGCCTATATTTACCTTTGTTGTCTTCATAGGTTCATGATATGCACGTGCATCTACATCTGCACTGGCTAACACTTCACATGCTCTATACAAATGATCAACTTCTAAGTGCTCAACTTCCTCATCATCAATTATGTAAACCAACTTCCCCTTGTGTTTTTCCAGAGAAGCACACTCAAGTAGTATTGTATCATCTACTTCTTCCTCAAAATGTGCCCCTGTCTCTGTCTCACCAAATAATTCCTGAATAAGTTCTTCCGCTTTCCCACTATCTCCCATGGTTAAGCACTTGATAAAGCTTAAATACTTGTTCACTGGTGGTGTAGATGAGAAGAAGTCACAAGTTTGGGTCATCCTTGTAGTCAAATTCTACCAATTTCTAGTGTCGTGATATAATTCAACATATACATACCAAGCACACACACAACCTTGTAGAGTAGAATAAAACTGATGCACCCAAAGTGAGGGAGGTAATGATTCCTGCCCTTCTACCCAGAGTCCCTCACACTCCTAGATATGATGCTAAATAGGTTGATCACCATGATAAGGGAAAATCTTTGTAGGTGCATTTCTTCTTGAAAACCTGGTTGATAAGGCGGTCCCAATCTCTCCCCATTCCAAGATATTATCCCTGTGAACCACCCACTAGCGCACTATTGTCCCGTGCAAAGTATATGACAACATATCTCATATTTTAATATGGTCAGCCTAGTTTACCTCCATGGCATACAAGAATCCAACCAAATCTTTGGATCTAGTATAACAGGGTACTGAGCGACCTATACATCGGATAGAGCAAAAACCCTTTTTACAAGCAACTGCATGCTTAACTTCGTTGCCCACTAGTTCATAAGTACCATGAACCCAATTATCAAAAGCAATATTGGTAGTATCGCTGATTAATTGAGAATCTTCCCAATGAATAATTCCTTCCCTAGATGGCTCATTAGCCTCTGGGTCCTGAATAGCGCATATATAAAATTTTTTCAAGTCCTCTTCACTTAAAGGTTCTACGTATGGTATGTATTTCCCATCCGTCAATGGTATTATGACCCTTTCCTCCTTGTTCTCAAAGTTGATATACCCCTTGTTAAGCCTCAAATCAGCATTGTTTGCATAACACCAAGGGCGCCCAAGCAAAGATGGGAAGCTATCTGCTTCTGCAAGTGCTAACACTTCGAAGTCTCCTATGAACTTGGCCCTTATATAGTGATAGATGCATCCTTTAAAACTCCTATGGGAGTAGCTTTTGTTCTGTTTGCCATGAAAAATACATTAGATGATGGTTGTAGTGGAGGTCTCCCCATTTGAACCCATGCATCCAATGTAAGTACATTCACTTCCACACTTGTGTCAATCAAAATATTGCTCAACCAACCATCGACGACAGCATTCAAAGTGATCTCCTTGTCGTAGTCAATGCTATCGAGGGAGAGATTCACATGGAGTATTTGTCTTCCAGTCTCAGTTCCCACGCGTGGAGTATTCCCCTTCAACCAATTTCCTAGTAAAGGAATAATATTCTCCTGATGCAACATTCTACATACCTCTCTGATGTCATCAATATCAGACGAGGTATTTTTTGTATCCTTATGATCCAATTTCTAAGACTACTCTTTCAAACATTGTATTTCACCTTGAAGGATTCTAAGGACATCCATAGTTTTTCAATAGAATTCTTTCTGATGAGTTGGATCTGGATACCTAGCATGCAAAACCTCCTCCCTAGTGATTGTCAGATTCTGTTGCAATACCTCTTTCATGTGTGTCACCCCGGGTTATGGAGTTAACTTGGGCATCTACTGATTCTCTAATGTGTGCTAGATTCTAACCATCCCCGAGCCTTTTTTTTCTTGCTTGTGCTGCTTACTATGGTACTCATACAAGTCTAGACACTCTTCATAACTATACCCTTTTCCACAAAATGAACAGGAAATATTCTATGCGCATTCACGCCTATAATGGTCACGTGAGCCGCATGTATAGCAAGTTCCTTGAGGGAATTCACCTCTTTCACCACCTCAGCCTCGTCCTCCATATCTACCTTGATATCCCCATCCTCTTCCACAACCTCCTTCAAATCTTCCGTTGTTCCTATCACAGCACGCTTGATTATAATCCCTATCTCGATTCTCATTCTTTCCTTTAGAACTATCGGTCACACTCACCTATCGTACCCCATTATCAATGACATCATGGATCTGGCCAATCAATCTACAATCTTCAGTATCATGGGTCATGGACCTAAAAATTTTACAAAAAGAGGATACATTCTTTCTAATCACGCGTTGTAGTACGGGGAAGTGAATAGCATCATCATTCAAATGGAAAATATCACAGTCTAACAACAGTGAATGTACAGATCTGTGAGGGAAACTATCCTTGGTGTGGCCATCCACTTCATAATTTGTACACCATATTTCTGAGCGGATCTTATGAGCTGAGTTTGCTGATAATTTCTCTAAATGTTTATCCATAGCTGCTATCTGAGCCTCCAAGAATGGACTAACTCTAGTGTTAATACTCCCAACTGCCTCAATGCGTAGAGCTGTTTCCAATGATTTGCATGGGTTGGTATAAGTCTTATGTGACAGTGCCCTTCGAAATGGAGTAATCAATCCCCCGAAAAACCATTGTGCATGCTAACTTGCATGTATATCATAGGAGATTTTGGATAGAAGTGTTTTAAAATGGGCATCATACTCACATACACTTTCAGTAGTGCCTTGCTTTATATCCTTAAGTGCACTTATAATCTTCTACTCAAACTCTGGGATATGGAACTCTTGTAAGAAATCATCTTTCAATACTGCATAATCAATACAAGTTTGATTGGGATCAAACTTCCTGTACCAGCTGTGCACGCGTGCCTATAATGTATTAGCAAATTGACTTGCCTTCGCTAGGAAGCCGTGATACCTTTCCCGCGCCACATTATTTCACACTTATAAATATGTTTAGTAACATCCTCAATACCTCTGTACTCTGGGAGATAAAGATACATCTCCATATAAATGTTCTGGGGTTGTTGCAGGCCTTAACCACCCGACCCAGAAACTCCTTGGTTTCCTCTACCTCCAAAACCACCTGAACCACTGGAACTAGAACCACCCATACCTCCCGATCCTTCTCTTGAAGTTGGAATAGGGCCCATAGATGCACTCACCTGTGTCACGATAGTGGTACTATACTAGACCCCCACAGTCTGTGAAGTAGTCCCAGTTCCAGAGGTGAATCCCACACTCGACGTGCTCATATTCTATGTAGATGATGAGCCTGAAAATGTACCCCCAAAGAATAACAAATTTTTCTGTGCTGCCATTGATATACTTGTTGTTTGACTTGTTTCTCCTCTTTCACTACCTAAATGAAAACTTTGTTTACTTGTTTTACTATATACTAGAAAACCAAGTGCAAGGGATAGGTCAACAGGTTGGCTTAGATGCGCACCCACAGCCCAAGTCATATCTACTGGCGCACTTCCATGTGAGGCCGAAGAGGGTTCTCTGTCATGCTTTCCTAGATGGGGAGTTCCTGATGCTCTAGATCTTCTTCATCCTCATGAGTCTCAAATCCTTCACTAGCTATCTCTCTCCACAATGCCATCCGTTCTGCAACTTCTTGATTCTTGCATAATTCCCTCTCGCACACCTCATCATACTTCAACCACATCTCTTCCCTCTACTATGCTGCTGATAGGTCTGTCATCTTTCACCAATTCTGTTCCTGCCCCCACGCATGGAGATTTTTAACCTGCCATGGGCTTATCTTCCAAGTTCAATGTTACCATCAATATCTTGATTTCCATTCGAATACCTTACAAATAAGTCCCTCTAGGATACCGTAGGAACTAGAACTCAGCTACCTCCAGGCACGAATAAGTCAAAATTGAATACTCCAGAGTATAGCTGTTTAGAACACCATGAAACCAGGTATCTACCGTGTGAGTCTAGAACAAGTCAGCATCATATAGTGTTTGAAATTTCTCCTGTGTCCAAACAAGTGTGTGATACCTCCAATTCCATTTAGGTGCATATGCAGTCAACCACTCATATAATTCTACAGGAAATATAACAAAGAAGTTTTCGTACAAACTGTCATAAAAATTCTACTCTATCCAAGTGCGTGTGTTAAATCTAGATACAATGTTAAACCTTCGTGCGTATTCTTCCTCCAGATCATGAATCCATTCTTCAACGCTCACCAAAGTTAGATAGTATGTCTGCATTATGAACCATCTTTAAAACAACTAAAGAAAAGGTCCCAACAATGGAACCAATGATGTAGCCTAGAATTCTCAGGTAACACCTAGTCGCGCTGGCACATCACTCAGCACAGGTTGAGCACTCACCCAAAGTGCGCCAAGGTACCAGGTCCCTCTTTAGGGTTGTTGTAGCAGGATGGTAGAATGGTGAAACAATAAAGACATATATTTAGAAACTAATCCATCGTTACACAGTTATACCGAACTAGATCTATAAAGGCATGAATTTAAGTATAAATCATCAAGAAATTAATAGTATGTAATGATATAGAAGACACTTTGGTTCAGCTAATATTCTTCATATAGTAAACATGACAATAATACAGAGGTTTGATACAATAATAGTCATGTGCTCATGGATCTGTTACAACTACCCAGTCTCATGTACTCATGAATCTTTAACCCTTCAACATTGTATATCAACTAGGTGATTCATCTAATATATATAGGGTGGGGAACATGCCCTTCACTTCTAACTATGCCAAAAATAGGTCACACACTAATAATAGCCACATGTCATTTACAATTATAGCCATACATGCAAGTATGTTATATATAGATCACTTATAGTTAACTAGAGTGATGAATCTATTCTTGGATTACTCCCATGCAAGAGTGCTTTGATATGATCCTCGAAATATAGAAAAATCATGGTGCGCAAGTCTCAACATCACTTTATGTGCCCCGCACGCTTACCTCTGAAAATAAACTTGATCTACAAAATCGGCTAAGTCCCGAAAGTCTAACTCTGCACCTCCGTGTGCGACACCTTCCTATTCCTTCACGCATTCGATCCCATCCTATTTTTCCTGTGCAGACTCTGTGTGTGAGTTCTACTAAGTGTTTTATCTGATCAACAATATTATCCCATCCTAGGGAATGGATTTTTTATCATCATATTTTCTTTGCAAGCAGGAAGTTAAATCCAACATAACAGAATTATACAACTATAGAGTGCGAGGCCTTGTCCATGATCTACGCACTCCATAAGTTTTGATAGTACTTGCTGGCAACACCCTTTATTTTCTATACAAATCACATGAGATTGAAATAATTGGTGAACAAGCCCATTTTGTAGGGGTGCATATGTCATTAGATCTTGTTATTTCAGGAATTTGATTTCACCATGGTGGTTAAGCTAGGCAAGAGTAATTATGGAGCAAATCATTTATCAAGGATTAATAGAGGAGAGGATGCGTACAACATTAAAGACACAATGTCAGATGCACAGTTGTTTAGATTAAACCACACACCCATTGACTTAGAAGATATTTTTGTCTTTTTATGAACCAAGTTGGTGCCTGATGGAATGAAGGATTTAGAGAAGAAACAACTTGCCTTATATGTTTATTAGTGGAGACTTTTACAAACTAGGATGGGAGGAATTTTTACCTTGGTGTGTACTTGAGAATGAGTGTGAGCCCATTATGGGAAGAGGATCATGATGGCATTATAGGTGGGAAACTATGTAGGGGATGTCATTGCATGTAATATTTTATTGGTAGGTCTATGGTGGGAAATGTTATATAAGGATTACAAAGAATATTGTAAGGCAAGTTACCATTGTCAGTTCCTTGGAAAGCCTAGACATAGAGATGAAATGCCTTTAAGGCCTATTGCTACTGCAGAACCTTTTGAAAAGTGGGTAATTAACTTTTTGGGTTCTATTTCACCACCCGTGTGCATGACTGGATCACGCTATATTATAATGTTATATAAGGATTACAAAGAATATTGTAAGGCAAGTTACCATTGTCAGTTCCTTGGAAAGCCTAGACATAGAGATGAAATGCCTTTAAGGCCTATTGCTACTGCAGAACCTTTTGAAAAGTGGGTAATTAACTTTTTGGGTTCTATTTCACCACCCGTGTGCACGACTGGATCACGCTATATTATAACTTTTACATATTATCTTACAAGGTGGGAAAAAGTGAAACCTACAAAGGTTTGCATGAAAACTATAACATAAATGTTTCTATGGGAAAATATTATCAAGAGATGTGGGTGCCCATTTATTTTGAAAATTTATAGGGGGTACTTCATTTTCTTAATGATACCAGAAAGATACTACTAGAAACATTTATGGTAGCACACCATAAAACAACACCCTATCATCCTTAGGAAAATGGAACTGCTGAGGCCTTCAAAAACATATTGAGGCCACACCTTGACTAAAATTTGTGATGTTGGAAGGAAAGACTAGGATGATAAAGTCTTTGTTGTACTTTGGGTCATATAGGAAAAGCCTATAAGAGGTTGAATAAGGCCACACCATTTCAGTTGGTTTTTGGGTGCAGAGGATATTCTACTAGTGAAAATCATGTTACCATTTCTACATATTGTGTGCGTAGGAGGTTTTGGCTAATGAGCAAGGCACTTGAAGAGTTTATTGAAAAACTGATGCATTTGGATGAAAGGCGTGCTATATCACAGCAGAATCAAAAGAAAGAAAAGGCTAGGAAAAAGGCATGGCATGATAGACATATTAAGGATAAAAATCTTGAAGTTGGATAGATGGTTCTTCTTTATGACTCAAATTTTTTGTCCCACCCTGGAAAGCTTAAGGTGCATTGGTTGGGACCATATGTTATAACTTATATATTTGATTCAAGTGGGTTTCCAGTTAGAGGCATTTGGATGGGACACGGTTTCCTTGTTAGTTCAATGGGTGTAGGTTGAAGCCCTACCATAAATAAGTATTCTTGGTGTTTGTAATAAGACAATATTGCCACCTAGATTAGATTTCCTTAATACATTCCTTTATATGTGTTTCCTTTCATTGTTGTTATGCTTTGTCAATTTAGTTTAGGGTTTTGTTGTGCAATAAGCGTGCTTGCGCACCAGAACCTAATTACTATCTAAGTGTTTTCATGTGTAGAGGAACATGCATAGCCTTAGTGTGGGGTGAAGTATAAAAATGGGGTCATAGCCCAAGTTTTAATGTTGTTTGAATATGGATATGCATAAGGATATTTTTGTAGGTGCTTGAAGTAAAGGTGTAGATAGAGAAAATTTTATAATAATTAAGAACCACATATGGATAAATAGATGCATAGTGTAATGATAGGTAGGCTGCAACAGTGGAAAATAATTAGTAAAAGGTGCAGTGGTGAAGTACTTTGGCACATGAAGGCACAAAAAAGGATTTTTATAGCCAAGGAGAAGAAGTCGCACCAGAAGGTTATGATTGTGGCGTGGAAAAATTAAGCACGGAAAATTGAAGAAACATCAAGTTAATGTGAAGTACGGTGGTAGTTGTGTGAACAATAAATGCAATTTTTTTTTTAAAACCTATATAAGGAGGTGTTACAAAATCATTTTTACCTTTGCGATCAAGAGCATTCAAGCGAGTTAAAGTCAAAAGATCTCAAAAGTGAGTTGTGAAGTGCAGAGAGTTATGTGTGAAATGAACCAAGAAAATTTTAGCCCCATTATTGATCGAAGCTCCATTAGAGAGAAGTGTTTGAGAAAAATAGAGGTGTGGGAGGAAGAAAAATATTTATTAGGGTTTTATTTGAAGATAGGGAACACATAATCAAGCTAGGGCATGTGGGTTATCAGTTACAGAGCTCAAATCTAGTAAACGATCATACCTTTATTGTTATTACTGCACCTAAGAAAGCACCTAGAGCGGTAACAAGGGGGAAGAAGTAGAAGGATGTGTGAGGTTGAAGTGGAGGACACCCCTGAAAATTTGTTTCTCAGAAATGAAGAGTACCTATAAAGGGTTTACCATGGGTCACAATTGGGGACTCGTACATTCTCCAGTGTAAAGTGAGTGATTATAATCACAGGACGAAGGATAATAAGAATGAACTAGATAAGTTGTTAGTTGTGAAGACAAATAAGAGAACAACGGATGACTTGGTTGTGTATGATGATGTAGGTGAAATTTTTTTCGGTAAAGGTACGAGTTTTATAGTTGCATAAAAATCCCTTATTTTGGAAAACCAAAAAAATTATACTAGCGGTTAGTGATCAGATTCTATGAGGACTTTTCTATTTTTTTGGATGACAAATGAGGCTCACCACACCCTTTATTGGGAGCTTGATAGGACTTAGGAGTTAGGGTGCTAAAGTGATCAGCGATCTGCACAAGGTAAAGAGATAATAATTGTGATAAGGAAGGAACTAGGTTACATCAAGGGAGGGTGCAAGATGGGACATCGAAAACCTGTAGAAGTATCTATTGATTCAGGTAGCAATGCACCTTCTCACAAAGATTAATAACCAAGACCAATGGGTCACAGGTAAATTACATTATGGCTGCACATAGTAAATAAAATGACTGGAGGTGTATTCTACAACTAGGTGGGGTTTCATTACTGAAACCATCTTTGAGGAAGTGCATGAAGGTGAGAAGATAATGTTGTGATGGTGATCCCATTATCCCTTGTTTTTGTACAATTTGGAGTTCCCCGAATGGGCCTAAGGACAACATATGGGAAATATCATGAGGAGAATAACTCTCTAATAGATATATTTGAGAAGCATAACTTATGATGGTACCCATTAGTGGAACCTTTAAACAAAGGGTTACACAATGTTTGAGGAGGAATGGAGAATACCTAAGGATTTAACTTTAGTATTAGATAAGCAAGTACAGTTTGCAATATATCAACATTTTTTTACCGTGCATTTTGGGATGAAGGATGGGAAGTGGAGCCCTTGGTTTAATATCCCTTATGCCTTCACTGTGCATTACTTCTAGGCATTTGTACATAGGTTTTCAGATGTACGTCGGCTGATCTTGAATGTAGACAATGGTAGGCTATGACTACCACACATTAAGGAAGACTTACATCTATCCAAGTAAGTCTACCTATACCTAAGAGATTAATTTTAGATGATATTAACATGAAGGCAATGAGTTTGTCCATTGGGAAAAGTGGAACAAACCTTGTATATATCCAACTCAAGCCCAAGTTAGAAAATGGGAGATATGTAGAAAATGAATTCAAGCTTCTTGGACCACCCAAGGGGAAGCATATAGGTTGTACATTGCAACATGAAGAAGACACCTTTTCCCTGAGGAAGAAGAAGGAGAGGAATAACTATAGGAAGATAGTGGTCAACTAGGATCATAGGGGTAGGAAACAACCTACTCTAGGAGAGAAAGAGGGAGTGTGAGGTAATCCCCCCGACTACAGAATGAATATGAAGGGGTTAGAGACAGGACCAATGTAGGTGGACATTGAACAAACTAATGAGGAACCTTAGTTTAAGAGGTTGCTAAGAAGAATAAGGAATCAGGGCACCGGGACATCACATCCCCCTTAGGATCTCACTGAGAACTTCTCCTTTGAGAGGTAGAACCTAAAAAAGAAGAAAAAGGGTGTAAGTACATTCCTTGGTATGATGAATAAGATGAAAAATCTAGGGGACAACATTCCTAGGACTCCTACAAACATTGAGGACACAACAGAGCCTCTGGGAGAAGGAATAACAGAATATGAAGAGGATTTGAGGGATCAGAACATATTAAAGTGGGGGACATTGGCCTAGAAATAGGTGAAGATAAGGGTGATCCATCAGGCGTGCCCCCTATTCCATAGATAGGTGAAGGACCAATCTTGGATTTAGGCGCCTGGATTCTCTAAAAATTATGCGATAAAAAAAGGAGGAGGATGAGATGTATGAGACTCCATTTTTTTGGGTATGTTGAGTGACCCAAGAAAATATGTGCATGGTTCTAGAATCAATTTTGAACCCAAGGACTTGTATGGATAGGATCTCATGGATGCGGAGGATTGCAACCACACGCACAAGAAAGAAATTATCATGGATGATGCTGAATCATATGGATGAGCATGAAGTTTGACATATGTGAGTGAATCATGTGTGTCATGTAGACTGAAGAAGGCACCTCACTTGTAAGATGTAACTGTGTAAACCCACTTTCATGTGAGATGAGTAGGTGAGCAATGCCATAACTAGAGTATCTGTTGAAGTTGTGTGCTGAAACATTGATAAAGAGACAACCATTAGAGTGTTGTTGGATGATAAAAAAGATAAGGACACTGAAATCAAGTGCTTCATAGAAGAGTGAGATAAGGCTAAGGAAGAGGTTCAAATTTTTATTAAGATAGTAGAAGTAAATCCATGATATTCTTGAAAAGAGGCCATATTTGCAGGCTAAGGTTACAAAAGAGTTTGCATCCACTCTGCACTATTTATGCACAACAGTTCAAATGATACTAGAGGAGGGCCCTGTGTGAATGCCAAAACAAAACTATGTTGCAGAGGAGGTAGTGGAGGGGCCAAGGAAAGTATTGCGTGCAATATTAAAAGTTATAATTGTCTAGCTACATACGTTGAAGGACGAACTGAAGAGAGCAAATTATAGCATTAAATATGTGCTTGGCCCCTGATGAAATTATAAAGACAAAGACCATTAAATAAGAGAATGAGGGTCCACAAGGAAATGAAGAATGAGACACTTGGGCACATGGAGAGACTTACTTTGATTGTAGAGGAAGCTCTGTGCACTTGCAACAACCCTAGGATCAACATAAGGAAAAAAATAAAAGACATTGTAAAATCGTTAGCGCAGAAAATGGATGTGATGGATGGAATGGTCTCAAGTTGATCCAATGTTCTTAGTGATACTATAGAATGAAGTTCAAAATATGACGCTTGATGAAATGGAGGGAAGTATTTTGTAGAAAATCCTGATAAAATGAATAACACACTCAATGATTGGAACACATTGGAAGTAACAATTAAGAATGAATATCCATAGTTGATCCTTCCCTGTCGAAGAGTAGAGTGCCAAGTGATCTTTCATTCTTTTTGTGTAGTTTTTTTATTATTAGATAAGGTAAAAGAAAGGGATCGACTCCCACGGACCTTACAAAAGGAAGGAACATAAACCAATGAGAAAGAAAAGAAACAGAAAAGTCCTCACAAGGATTTAAACATGCTTAACTCATACAATGAAGATCAAGAATTTAACCAAAAAAATATAGAGAGTAAAATAGAGAAAAGAAACTAGCCCTCAAAACATCAAAATGTAGAAGTTCGCCAAAATTCTGCCAATAGTCCAGAAAACCCAACTAATTTTTAGGAAAAAACTTTACTACTTCCAACATGACTTTATTTTGATCACAACACCCTCAGAACCGTTTTTCATTCATATCTTCCTCCAGCTCTTCCTCGGAACCACTGATGCGTAAATTGAAATTCCTCCTTTGAGTACCTTTCTCCATCCCCTTCTAACCTATTACTCATCTTTTTGACTTGAAAACTCCAGCTCTAGAACCTTTTGTTTGGAGTTCACCTGGGCTTAGACCTATTTGCTTTGTAACATTAATGACATCCAGCTTGGTTTCCCTTTTACCAACATTGGTTTCCTCCATCGCCTGAAGCACCCCCTCTAAATACTGCACCTTTCTACTCCACTCCTCAAAGCCCTTAAAATTTCCATCATAACCCCCTATTTCTTGATGTGCTTGCCTCACCATGACCTTCCTCACTCTTCTCCTTTTTAGAATCCTCTCTCACATTTTTACATTTCCTAGCCTTCATCTTAGTAAGGCATTCTGCAAGAGTGAGATCATCCTCCTACACCTTATCTTTTAGAGAAGAGTTCAAAATAGGTTTCCCATTTTCAAACAACATGAGGATGAGCCATTCATGCAAAGGAATATCCTCCTTCTCCTTCTAGAATGCCGTCAAAGAATTTTTCAAAAAAATGAACAAAAAAAGGAATGCTCACCATGACCTTATGGAAAAAACATATTCAAAAGGGTCATATGATGAGTATAGATTTTTTGGTATTTTCCTTCGAGAGTGATATAATTCATGATTTGAAGGAACACTTCTCTCCATATTCCTGAGATACACGAGCTGACAATACCATCAGTAAAGAAATAGCACCTTTCCTTACCCACGAAGAATAGCTCAATTTCATACTCTCTGCAGGTTCTATCCTTAAATATTTTGAACCCATCCATTTTCATCTCCATCACAAGGACAATGATGGACTCTGAAACCTAAATTTCCATTCATTTGACCTTGAAATTTCCCTCTTTCCAATCTCTGCCAAATTCCTTTGACAGGGAAAGGTCGTGACCATGTAATTTAGCAATGAAATTACCGAAACCCCCAATCTTAATTTTGTTCCACAAATGTTGATTAAAAGCTTCAATTTTTTGGCTAGCCAGATTAACCCTAATTCTATCACCACCCATCTTCACAAAACCAAACTTCCCCTATTCGTTAACACTTATCAAATTCAAACCCCCTTTCATGCCAATAAAAACTGAGGAATAAATGATACTATGTAATTTGTCACATAATCGGAGTTCACTTGTGCTAGCATCATCAAACTTAGTGCCCTCTATCTCTAATAATGACTTCATTAATTTCCATGGGAAAATCATCTCCTTTACATGAGATCTTATAATCATGACTATGAACTCCATAATTAGCCATCTTATCCACACACTTATTTCCTTGACGCAAAGTATGATTATAAGAAACCTTTACAAAATATTTTAAAGTTTCCTTAACATCATTGAGGATTTTTTTAAGGGCCAATTAATGGATCCCTTATTGTTAAGAGCATTAATAATGATGAGTGAATCACCCTCAATCTAGATGTCCTTGAATCCTTTTTCTTTGGCCAATAAAACCCTCCAAAGGAGAGCTCTAGCTTCCGTCATATTGTTTGTTTGCCATCCTAATAAACTAGCATAAACAAACAACCAATCACCTTCACTATTTCTGTTAAAATTATACCTCCCCCAGCTTGACCCAGATTCCCTTTAAATGCCCCATAAAAATTTATCTTAACAACATTTTCCTTGAAAGCCTGATCCAAATGGAGCTCTTTCTAGGTTTGTGTAATTTCACCCGGTCTAAGGGTGAAATTATCAAGAACTTTCTGCTCCCCTTTAGGAAGGGTTTCTTTACCTTACCTTTAAAGAGTTTGATATTTTCCTTGATAGCTGCCAAAAAATTTCTTTTAACTTTCAAGAGAAGAGATTTCTGGTCTGAGAAGATACAATCATTCATAGCCTTCCATAAACCCCAAAACAAATGAGGGAGGGAAATATTCCAGGCCCAAACCAAGATGGGAAAATAGAAGGGACTCTACCATTGAAAACAATACTCCTCAATAGTCAAAGGTAAAATCCATTGGATATTGAACAGATATAGAATGGAAACAAAAACATCATGGGAAAAGGAGTAGTGAAGGAGAAGATGGTTGACATTTTCCTCCTCTTTCCTGTAAAGAGAGCATCTATTGGGAAGCTTCATTCCCCTTTTCCTGATATTGTCCATAGTCAGAATTCTATTTTGGACAACAAAACCAGTAAAAGATATTAGCCCTAGGAATAAGATCCTTCACTCAAAGCTTACCTCAATAGTATTTTTGTAGATCATCCTTGAAATTTTACATATATGAAGATTTGACTGAGAAAATTCCTGAATCTTCCTCTTTCCATTTAATGGAATCCTCCTTGGTCTGAAAAATGAGGTTATGGAAATACCTTAATTTCTTGTTGAGAACTTGAAAGGGTTGGATATCTCCATCAAATCCTGGAAGAGGATCAATGGTTTCCCACCTGACAGTATCCTCTTGAATCCATAAGTCTCTTATCAAGAATTTTCCTTTTTCCTTATAGAACTGATCAACCCTTTTCCAAATTGCTAGGTTAGCTAAAGGGAAATCCTCAATCCAACTATCATACCAGAAACTAATTCTATTACCTTTTCCTATTTCCCACATTGTACCTTTGGTTCATATTTATTTAGAGGCCACAAAAAATTTCCAAAAAGAAGACCCTTTAGGAATATTGTCTTGATTAAAAAAGGTCTCCATTTTGCCTATATATCATAGATATTTCATCTTTATGATTTTCACCCAAAGACCTTCCTCTCTAGTAATCCTCCAACCAGATTTGGCAATCAAGGCCTCATTCATAAGTGAGATATTTTTTAACCCCCAAACCCCCACAAAGCTTTGGTTTAGTGAATTTTTCCCAAGCTACAAGAGGGAATTTAAATTTCTCCACAGCCCCCATCCAAAGGAATCTCTTCTGGATTTTCTCCAAGGACCCAACAATTTTAGCAGGGAGCTTGAAAAGTGACATCACATAAATGGGTATACCCATTTAAAGTGATGTCAATTTTGAGAAAGCAAGAGACCCTTCAGAAAAAAGTTTACTATTTACTCTTTCCAGCAGAGCTCCCTGCTGAAATTGTCAGGCTTCTTTTGGATCACGTTGTCATCAGCCAAATAAGGATCACATACACCCCAGGATGCGTGCTCAATCTGGCCCTAATTTCCACATTGTTACAAAAATAGCACTTTTATGGAAGTTAACCATATGTCCCGAAACCAATTCATAATCATTTCACCTTAAAATTTTCATGGACAGAGGCCTTACCCATTATAACATTATCATCCATAAACAGATTGAGATAGATAGAAAATTAGAGGTTTTTATACCCTGGATACAGTTAGAAAGCATAGCATGTTGAGAGATTCTACTTGATTGATACATTATAACATAAAGGAAAGGCAAAAGAGGATCACATTGTCTCAAACCTCTACTTTCTTGGAAAAAACCCTCCGGTTTACCATTCACAAAAACTGAATAACTAGTAGTGAATATGCAGGTCATTATCATATTTACCAAAATGTTATCAAAACTATCCTTTAACAAGATATCCTGGAGGAAAGACCACGTAATCCTATCATAGGCTTTATGCATATCCAACTTAAGAAACATGGCGCGATATACCAGAGCTATCAATGGAATGTATGGCTTCTTGAATCACAATAATGCTGTCATTAATTTTCCTTCTTGGAAAAAAATCCCCTTGATTTCTGAAGATGAAGTTTGAAAGAACCATTCTAATCCTCCCAGCTATGATTTTAGTCAGTAATTTATTACTGGTGTTACAAAGACTTATTGGTCTAAAATCCTTAACTTCTTTAGCTCTAGCAATTTTTGGCACTAGGACCAAGAAGGGTGTTATTCATTTTTAAATCCGGTTCATTTTTAAAGCTAAGGATCATGGTTGAAGCATGAAAATATCTAGTTTATTTTTAAATCTAAGATCCTTAGCATGAATTTTTTGTTTATCTAGCGATTATTCAATACCCTTTTTTTTCTCCAATAAATCTAAGATCCTTAGCGATTTTTTGTTTACTGCGATTATTCAATACCCTAATGTTCTAATAGATAAAGATCATTTAACATTTCTTATTTTGAGGAAACAAATTCCACAGGAGTACTCTGAATACCCAGCATCCACTTGCCCTCCTAGGAATTAGTCTCCCTTAATTCCTTATTACTCTTGATCCCTCCTTATTACTCTTCCTACCCTTAAGAGTTGAGTCTTTACCAATATCAGCTCTAGAGTTACTACGAGTAACAGGTTTAGATTTACTTATTGTAGTCTTAAGAGAGGCTTCCATATCATATGTATCAGCAACATAGTCTGCTAAAACTGTGATTATTCAATCCTGAAGGCATTAGACATGGAAAGGGCTTCTTCTTGTCTATGGCCAAAGGAACTCTGACCAATAGAAGAAACTTCATCCAACAAAGGTCCGTAGGCAACTTGCATAGCAAAAGCATTACCTTTCGAATCATGGCTATCAACTTCCTCTGTTTCTAGAACCACCTCTTCCAAAACCAGATCTTCATTTTCATTTTCATCCTCATATTCATTAGCAATTTCATGAAAACTAGAAATAACCAATTCCTTGCAAGGGGTATTAAGATGAACTAAGGGTTCCACTTCTTTTATAGCCTCCTAGATGATTTAGATGATCCTTAGCTTTTATAAATCTTCCATTTTTTCCTAATGAACCTCCATTCCTTAGCCTCCTTATTAGTTGTCATTTGAGGACCGACAATGGGATCAATATTTTTTTTTCTAAAGAGGACAATTTCTATGATCATGACCCACTAGCTTACATTTTTTGCAAGCAAAGGGAGACAAATTATAGTCAAATCTCTGCACCCCAGACTCCCTCAGAAGTCAAAAGTTTGATATTATTTTCTAGGAATAGCATCTTGACCCATATTGACACAAAAATTTGGCATGAGTAATTCTATATTTATCCTTAGTGATTGGATCTAGAGAAATTGGCTTACCCAAGCTTTTTGCAATTCCAATAAGGACTTCTGGATCTCAAAATCCTCATGGGTAAGCCCCAGAAGGTTGACCCAGATCGGGAACTCAGACAACAAATGTCACATAAGGGTTAAATGTCGGTTTCCCATTTCTGAACAACCACATGATATTTTCCAATAAACCATGGGCCTCCAACCAAAATCTTCACCACATGGTCTTTACTAGGCAAAGAGACTAAGAAGAAACCATTGGCATATGTTAAAACTTCAATGGCACCATTTAGTCGCCCATATCCTCTTGAACCGTCCTCTAAAATAGTCAATATTTGGTATAGAGCCCAAGTACTTTGCAAATAAAGCACCTTCCATGGAGGATCTGGTTCTAGCCATAAAAATCTTAGGAATTTCAAGGGATGAATTACCTTTCTCTTTAGACAGTTCTAGGCCCTCCAAAATCCCCTTGTCCAAACTTTTTACCAACCAAACGTTTGGAGAGATAAGTTGGATTACCCATTGTTGGGGGTGGAAATTAAATTAGTGTGGGGGTAATGTTGGACTGATATAATACAACCTAAGTATGAAGACACGTAAGGATTGGGCACACGGGGCCTAGGAAGGTTTGAAATCATGACTTAGCCATTCTACAGATTAACAGTAATTATGGACATAAAGAGCAATGCACATTTTTTAGGAGACTTAAGGGAGCACGCAAAGGCTATATTGGATGAGTAGAAGATCAAGTTCCATGTAGGGTTTTGAGCTATTAATAGGATTATTACTATTGTTGTATTATTAGATAATCTATTAATAGCGAGCTTACATGCTATTTTAATTATTTGTAAAGGCACATGGCTATTATTAGCATGTAGCCTATTTTTGAAAGGTGTATGGGCAGTAAAGGGAAATTCCCCACCCCTATAAATATGTATTTTTTTGCATGGTTTAGACAATTCTAAGTTTTATGTTTTAGTAGATTTATGTTGTGAGATTATGGGCATGCATGACTATGGTGATGGTACTATGTATGTATGAAGCTTCTATGTTTTATAAAAATTAATATAATGGATATTTGTGGTTGGATATTGATTTTTGACATAAATGAGAATGGATATTATATGGTAAATCTGATTATAGTTCTTATTTAAGTGTTCTTGCATATAGTTAAGATATAGATTTGGTTTATGCACTATAATTTATTTGGTTAACTGTTATGGATATGAAATATCTATTTGAACATGCTAACTCCTTGAGCAAGATGACATAAAATATGGACTTGGTACCCTTGTGTGCTTCGAGTGAGTGCTTAGTTCAGGTTGAGTGATGTGCCAGCGCACCTTGGGATTTTGTGGGTAAAATCTAGGCTACACTATTCATAAATGCATCTAGTTTAGTGCATGGAACATTGAACCAAGGAAGAGTTGCACCACTATGAAGTTTGGATCGAATTTTAATTGTGTTTTCTATGATATGTTATGATAAATATTTTGTAGTAGAGGAAGATGTATGTTTAGAAAATGAGTTTTGTATTTGGATTATGGGTATTATGTAGTATTGATCGGTTAACATAAATATTATTTAATTTAGGGTGAGTTAATAAATATCTGGCACACTTTTATATATAGAAGTGACATTTTTTCTTGGAAATGAGAGTTTATATAGTTTCAAGTGATGATGATTCATATATTGGTTTAGAATTTTGTAATGGTATAAATAGTTGAAATATCGGATTTCAAGTTTAGAATGTTGTGAATTTTTAAAAAAATAAACTTTAAACATTTGTTCATCTTGTTGTACGAGATACTAATATATTTATGTGAACAAGCAACATAATGACAAATTGAAACATTTACGTATACTCATTAAAAATTAATATTTAAAGAAGATTATTTGAATATGTAACATATTTTCAAACTTTTACCTAAAAATATTTATCTAATTAATAAATATTTATTTTTTAATTAACTTTATAAGCACAATTTATATAGATTTCTAAACAATAGTATGTCATAATTAAAGCAACAACCTAGTTAGTAGTTGGAGCAAATTTAAGGGAAAGATTGATGAGTGAAATGAACTTTACTTTAGAAATTTAGGAATTTTACTCTTATGTTAGTTAAGATTCTTATTACTTAAAAATTAAAAATAAATTCTCTTATATTATTTATTTTTGTAATTATAATAAGATGATTTAAAAGTTTTAAGCTTTATTCGCTTGTAAAAGCATATTATAATTATATAAACTCATTTGGGTATTTGCATATTTTTCAAACTTGGTTGAAATGGTTTAATTACTATATACGTTTAGTGGGGGAAAAATTATATTTTCCAAACTTGGTTGAAAGTGTGTTAAGTGTCTTGTTTTGGTACAAGAGTTAGGATTGTTGATGGGATTATTTGATGCAGGAGAATAACTTTTGGAGACCATAACTTTTGATCCGACCATTAGATTGCCTTGAAATTTTATAGGGAGGTAAAAATTGATTAATAACATGACATGACCAAATTTTAGTAATTTCTAGGTGAGTATTTAGCATATTTTACGTGCCAAAATAATTTTTCTAGTGGTTTTAAATAAGCTCTAAAAAAATTGGTTTTGTCTAAAACTTAGAGTTTATATCTTTTGTTATGTTTTATGTAATAAGCAATAATTTGGAAAACACATTAATTTATCAAGGAATATTTTGAACACAAAAATTGGGGTCCATCCGAGGTGTTTTACTTTTTAGTGTATTTTTTGTGTTTTAGGGGTTTTCCACATTTTAGTGTTTTCTTGGAGATAACGGGAAATAAAAGAAATATTGTAATGTTGTAAAAGATTAGTGTGGATTCAAGAATGAGAAGATACCTATTTTGAAGATTCTAGAGTTTTTCAAAATCATTTGTGTGTTTTGCAGGCATTTCAACCTCTTGTATCTTGATCCACATCAATTGGTATTATATCATGGTTTAGATCTCACAAAAATAGTGAAGGTAATATAACTTACATTTTTATATGTGATTTATAACCTCTATTTTATATAAGCATGGCTAGACATTGGAGAGGAGGTTATACCCAAATTAATAGGCATATGTAGGAGCTACAAAGATATGTTATTGAGATCACAAGAGAAGTTACCTACCTCAGACAAAGACATGCAAATGGGGATGTAGACCCAAATAATGATGAATAATTACCTCCATTAAATAATGAAGAGGAAATTAAGAATAAAATGAGAAAGATGAATAAAAATTGAATGAGCTCCCATTGAAGGAGATACTTATCCAAGATTTGGAGAGAAAAAATTATGGTATTAAGATTAATGTTCTTGATTATGGTGGAGGGTTATGACTAGAGGATTTAATTGACTGGTTGAATCATATGGAAAAATTCTTTGAGTAGAAACCCCTTATTGAAGAGAATAAATTTAAGTGTTTATGCCCTAAGTTGGTTGTATATGCATTGATCTAGTAGGATCACCTACAAAATGAAAGACAAAGGAAAGGAAAGGGTAAGATCCAAAACTGGAATAAAATGGTGAAGAATTTGAAAGAAAAATTTGTTCCTGTAGATTATTCCTAGACATATTTTTAAGGTTTCAAAACCTAAGAAAAAAGGATCTTAGCATCTAATATTATACCTATAGATTTTACAAGCTATCAATCTCGGTAGAACAAGGATACTATGAAGTACAAAAGGCTACAAGGTATGTAAATGGGTTGAGTTATATTATACATGATAAAGCGAGTATGATTTGGATCCATATCTTGGATTATGCTTATCAAATCACATTAAAATAATAAGAAAAGAACAAGAGGGGTAATTTTAGAAGAGGAGTGAAGAGAGGACCACTGCCATCTCCAATGGAAGGGAGGGATAGATTTTATTCCATAAAAGGTGAATCCTCAAATGTAGAAGGGTAGGAATAATCTTGGCAAGGTTGTGGTAACTACTAAAGAGGTAGTTTTTTCGGAGGGGAAGAGGATATGATGGAGGATGGGGTTAGAATAGACCCAAAAGGTATTATACTTGTAACTAATGTGGTGAATAAGGGAAGAGAGATTTTGAGTGTTTGCACTATCCTACACATGATAGATGTCAAGTGGAATAACTGTGAGTAAACCTTGTTGAAGCTGAAGAAGAGGAGGAGATGGACGTTGTTACAGACTTGAGTGAATCCCTCATGATAAGGAGGGTGATGATCATTCCAATGAAGGATAGAGAACAACATGGTGCTGGTGTTGATTCTTGGCTGCAAACATTTATATATTTTTAACAAGATGCACCTTTGGAGAGAAGGTATGTAATATTATTATTGATGGTGGTAGTTATGAAAATATGGTCTCAACTGTGATGGTTGATAAATTAGTTCTGAAATGTGAGAATGATATGTATTCCTATCGCATATCATGTTTCAAGAAAGGGAATGAGGTAAACCTATATAAAATATGCCTAATAAAGTTTTTGATGGGGAATACCTACAAGGGTGAGATATGGTGTGATGTTATCTCAATGGATGCATGCCATATATTATTGGGGAGGCCTCGGAAATATGATAGAAAGGTTATGCATGATGGAGGGAAGAATAATTATAATTTTTGGAAGGATGGTGTAAAGGTGGTCTTGTTACCCTTAAAGGAAGAAGAGAAGAGTGAGGGCTTGTTGGATACAAACTAGTTTATTACATAAACGGAAGAATTGGGTTGGTGTTATGCATTGATGGTAAAGAAGGTGGAAATATAGGTATTTGGTAGATGTGGTTGCAAAGGTACTAAAATAATACACATATGTCATACCAAATGAGCTACCATATGGGTTACCTCCGAAGAGGGATATACAACAACATATTGATTTGATTCCAAGGTCATCCCTTTTGAATTAGGAAACCTACAGGATGATCTCAAGACATAGTGAGGAGTTGAATAGGCAAGTGAAATATTTGATACAGAAAGTGTTAGTGAGAGAAATCATGATTCCATGTGCAACTCTGATACTATTGATTCCCAAAAAGTATGGAGACTAGAGAATGTGTGTGTACAGTAGAGCAATAAATAAAATCAAAATTAAGTATTGGTTCCTAATTCCAAAATTGGATGATATGATGGATGTGCTAACAGGAGCCCATTATTTTAGTAATATTGACCTTCAAAGTGGATACTACCATATCTAAATTTGTGAAGGGGATGAATGGAAAATGGATTCCAAAAAAAAGAAGGATTGTACGAATGGATGGTGATACCATTTAGGTTATCTAATGCACCTCGTACTTTCATGAGGCTGATGAAAATAGTACTACGAGAATATAATGGTAAGTTCGTGGTTGTCTATTTTAATATTCAATAGGATAATGGAAGAACAATTATTTCATTTTAAATTGGTGTTAGAACTATTGTGAAAAGAGAGTTTACATGAAAACTTAAAGAATTGTAGATTTCTTCATAAAATTCTAGTTTTGGGGGGGTTTGTCATCTCAGAGGATGAAGTGAAGATGGATGTGGAAAAATTGAAGGTGATTTTGGAATGGCCTATTCCAAGGAATGTGATAGGGGTTTGTATTTTTCATGGCTTGGTAATTTTTATAGGAAGTTTATATGGAATTATAGTAGAATTTTTGCACCCATAACTGAGTCCACAAAGGGGAAGGAGTTTTTATGGACCAAAGTAGCAACAAATAGTTTTTAATTGTTGAAGAAAAAGTTTCAGAGGCTATTTTTTTGGTATTTCCATATTTTAGCAAGGTATTTGAGGTTGATTGTGATTCCTCACATATTGGGATTGAATCTATATTGAGTCTAAAATGATGGCCCGTAGCATTCTTCAATGGAAAGATAAATGAAGTCAGGAGGAAATATACTACTTATTATGTGGAATCTTATGTTATTGTTCAAGCATTAAGGCATTGGAGACATTACTTGGTAGCCAAGTTATTTGTACTTTCTACTGACCATGAAGCATCAAGTATGTAAACACACAGAAGAAACTAAATAGTAGGCATGTAAAGTGGGTTTCATTTTTACAAAAATATACTTTTATGTTAAAGCATATATCAGGTAAGCATAATCAAGTTGTTGATTCCTTGGGTAGGTGTGTAGCACTTTTGATAACAATGGAAAATGAAGTGGTAGGGTTTGAGGTAGTTAATGAATTGTATGAAAGTGATCCATATTTTGGCGATGTTGTGTGACAATGTAAGAACCCTAAACTAGGTAGTGGTTATTCTGATTATTTTATGCATGATGGTTATTTATTTAGTGAAAAGAAATTTTGCATCCATGTTGGTTCAATGAGATAAAATATTATAAGATAATTGCATAGTGGGGGTTTGACTGAACACTTTGGTATAAGTAATACAACTTCTCTTGTGGTAGAGAATTATTATTAGACAAAGGTAAAGAGGGACGTGTTGGACATAGTGTCTTAGTTTTTTTCATTGATGTCAAGTGTCACATTGATGTCAAAGGGAGTCTAGGAGGCAAAGGTGAATGTATGAGGTGTCATCAATGAAACAAGATGAAGGTTGATAAGCAATAAAGAGATGATGTGCCAAATAAGTATGTGTTGTAGTATGAGCTCTAGAGGTTTTTTGATATATGTATGAGTTCTAACATGGCTAGTGAGATGTGTTAAAGGTATTAACAGGTCTGCTAGGTGTTGTCAAGGTTAGTCCATGAGAGTTATGAGGTGATACAAGTATAACTAGGCCTAATCCTAGATTAGGTCAAGCGGGTTGAAATGATAGCATGAAGAATGAGGTAGAGAAGGATGGTATGATCATGTGTGATATGTTTTGAGGTTCTATAACAGTTGTTGGAAGTTCCCAAGGTTAGATTTTAGTTGTATAGTGTAGGTACAAGGTCATTTATGAAGCAAGACAATGAATATAAAACATGTAGGAATGGGTAAGTCTTAGTTTCTAGAGATTTTTAGATGTGTGTAGGTAAAAATGAGAGTTGAAAATCATTAATTAGGTTGTTTTAGTACTTTGAGCAAAGTTTTAGATCAAGGATTTGAAGAAATTACAAGAAAAGTAACTTTTGGTCATATTGAATTCTTAAAAAAGCAAAACCTATCAAGGATTTGAAGAAATTACAAGAAAAGTAACTTTTGGTCATATTTGAAGGTAAAAATTTTAGGGCTCATTCACATGTGCAAGATTTGCACGGTAACCATGGAAATTCATCATAGTTGATTCATGGAACTAGAGTGTTTTAGAGTTGGAATGAAATTAACTGATTTCCTATCATTTATGAATGATTATTAAGAATACATTTTGGTCTAAAACCCTAGTTAAACCATAGAAATATAGTGATAGAATAAATATGAAGTGTATGTGCATTAAATGGCATGGGAAAGATAATATGAGGATTCATGGTTGTAGATAATTCATCAGAGATCATTTTGTTGGTGATTGTATGCTCCGTGTCAGCTAGGAAGATGAAGAAAAACCTTTATTTTGAAGATATTTTATAGGATAGATTTGATCTAAAGGTTTCATGAAGAAAAATGAATTGTCATAGATACCTTAGTAGGTTTTCTAAATGTCCATGAAAATTTCTTGGCAGGTTCAATGGAGAAAATTGAAGAAACGTGGCTTCCAATTCAACCTAACGCTTTTGGCCTAGAAGGATAAAACCTAGTCATGATGGTTTGAAGATCTATTTGATGTTTTACATGTTGTATCTGAGTTAGATTATCATGGAAAGACTGTAGAAGTCTGATATTAATTGTGTGAGCCTTTGGTTTTATCTAGTAAGGTGTTATCATGCTTGTGCTCTACTGGTCTAAACAATCCTATTTGGCTTGCCTAGAAGGTGTGATGGAATAGGTATGCTAGTGATGTTTTCTCCATATGATATATGTTTGTGAAATCTTGGAGAGGTGTAGTAGTTTTACCTTGATTTTTGTTTCATGCATTGGTAGTGCTTAGAAGTGGATTTGGAGGTGTTACAGGTTATTAAGCTCAAGAATGGTTCTTGAGTTCTTGAAGTAGGTTTGAATAGTTTTTGAGATGGGTTTGTTTGAATGTCTTGTGTCTTGCTTTGGAGGTTAAAGTGAGTTTTTTCACTTAGTATACACTGAGATATTTCCATCCATATGATATTTTTTTCTTGATGAATATTTTATAGGTGTGAACCATCTTGATCATGAAGACCTAGTTTTGAGACCTATTTACCAGTTTGAGAAGTGTTAGTGAAGAATTTTTTTTAGTGACTTATGTCTTGAGTTGATGATTGTAATGAGTTTAATGATTTATATGACATAAATACCTTACTTTTTAAGTTTCATTTTTTTCATGGTGATGAATTTTGGTATTCCACGTCATTCACTTTTGGAGGGTGTTTTTCAGGTGCTTATGACCTAGTTGGAAGTACTTGTTTCTTGGTAAGCTTCATTGTAATAATTGATGGTGTAGAGACTCCTGGGCTTGCTAAATGATGTGAGAGGTTTTCCCTGAGTTGTGTGGAGCTGATGGAGTCATGATGATGATGTAGTGTTCCATTGGAGTTCATATTGTATTCGTTGGAAGAGACATCTTGTGTTTTATGCCTTGTGAGCAGGTATGATGTGTCTAAGATATTGCTAACCTATTGCGTATCTTGGAGTGATTTTATATGATGTTGTAGATATGTTTTAATGTTCTTATGACTAAACTTATTGGTTTTGGATGATATATATGGTTGTATAAACTATAGTCATGTATAAAAGTACATTGTATTTTCTCATTTGAGTTAGTTGTGATAAGGGGGATGTGACCGAGCTAGAGAAGTTGAAAGAATATATTAGAGGGGTTAAGGGAAGAGATAAGAAGAGGCATGAAGAGTTGAGAAGAGTGGAGGGGTATGTGTTCAAGTTCATTCGAAATAATCAGCATCATATGATGGAAGTTTGAGTGAAGTAGGAGAAGAGTTTTTTATAGAGTGTTTTAAATGCATGGAGTTGAACTAGTGATCAAAATTATATTGATGAATAAATCATCAATGATCTTCATCTTTAGGTGGTTTATTTTGTTCTTGATGACCTTAGGGTATTATATCCTTCTTGTAGGATTGGTTTCCTACTAAAATAGGGGTTGGTGCCTCACTAAATAAATCTTTCATGATGTGTAATATTCACATAAGTCTTTTGTATTGAGTAATATATACAGAAGTTTTATTGGGTTTTCTTCCCCTTGAGAGTTTCACACATTATATATGTTGTTCATGTGCTCTTTCTTGTTTCATGTAATTATGGAAGGATGTTAAACACTTAACAATCTCACATTTATGATGTATGATAAATGATTTATTTTAATGATGTATGTAACTAATGGTGAATGAAGTAAATTTTTTGTAGGAATGATTCACCCTCCCCCCTCTAAGTCTCTATGCTTCTAACAATTTATATAAGAGAAAGGTCATTTTGAAGAAATTTTAATCACTTAGATGATATCCTTGAATCACAATAGAGGAAATGATTGTGAAAGGCCATGTGAAGATGGTAGCATTTTTTTAATGATGATAATGAAAATGGAGAAGTTATGGTTAACCCGCAAGCTAAGATGGTAGTTTAAAGAAGGAAAAATATTAAATTAGAATCTATCATTAAGGAGATTCAATTTGAAATGAGATCCTTAAAGGCTGAATTAAAACAAGTATCCCGAAGGCTAGAAGAAATGAAAGAAGATGTTGTAGACACAAAATCTATGCACTTGGGTACATTTCTTGGTCCAAAAGCATATTAATGTATATAGGATTCCTAAGTAAGAAAACTATTGGTTGAAAAATCTTTTTGTCTCTTTGATTTCTTTATCCATTGTAATTTAATGGTGTAGACACAAAAAATTGGTATTGCTACCCTTGTCACATATGTTCAATTCTTCTACCGCGAACACCTTTCTAGACCACCCCTCCTTAATGAATTTATATAATTATTAATATTCCCATATTTCCCATCCACTATCCTATCTATTCTAATTTATTTGTTAATACTCATTATTTACCCTCTAATCCCCATCTCATTATCTAATCAATCCTAATTATTTATAAGTTCCCTTCCCTAAGTTGTTTATCATCCCTAAACTCCTAAGTTTCTAATCCCTAATATTTTTATAGCTTTTATTTGACCCATTCTTATCTCCCACCTAACCATATCACTTCCCTAGGAAACCTTGACCCGCCTAAATGCTTTAAATAAATTATCCTAATGCATAAAATCCCCATATATAAAATAAATCACCCTTCCACTACTCAAAGGGATGGTTCCCCGAAGTTGGCAGAGACCCACCCAGGTCGTCGTCGACCCTATAAATTTGGTTTCACCCTCCTTGGAAACGAGGAATAATCATAGTTTCCTCGCGCCGTGTGAACTTATTTTCGATCTTAAACTTCTTTGAAAATGTTAAAGTCTTCTTGGAGTCCATTGGAGATTTTTTTGCATCACTTGTGGAGACTTTGGGAAGTTTACCTTAACTTTGAGTTTGTTTATGCTATCATTGTTTATAATTTCTATTATCTTGTAGAAACTAACATTTTGCAGGTCCAACTACCATTAAAACTTTAGATCCAAATTTTTATTTCATTTTTCCTATACGTTGTCCATCCAACCCATCCACCTTTGGCCTTGTTTAGCACTACCCAGTTTGTTGTCACTTATGTTAGGTTGTCGTCAAACCAACCCTATTTTTTCACGTATTTTGTCTTATTGATTATCATCAGTTTGTTTCTCTGTTCTATTTCCATTTCCAGATCTCATAATATCATTTTGCCTCTTTTTCAACCTAAATTTGTTCTATCTATTTCCAGTCGATGCCAACTCAGACTAGTCATCGTCAACCCAAGCCCTATTCCTACCTAATCTAGTCAAGTCCCTATTTTCTTACATCCTTTCTATTTCCTTGTCTCATATCTTCCTATACAGGTTCCTGTGAGTTTTCTTAGACCTCTGTAATCATTTAATCTATATTCATGACTCCGCAAGTCTACATTTTTAATGTACTATAAAAATCCACTTATTCAAGTCACAATAGACCTTCCTTCTACACCTTGGGTCATCATCGACCCAGTCAGGTAACATTTACTTTGTTTATTTAGATCAGATCTACACTTTTTTATCCTTTTCTGTAATTACCAGATTTTGTTTAGCTTTAGTTTCTACATGTTATTCAGTCCTTATCATTATTTTTATCATATTTTATCAAATACAGGGGTTAACATCTACATAAAGAATTTAACGCTTCTTGGACCAAACTTCTTTGAGAAATCCCCTCATCTACCATCTAGTCCATTTTCCTCTTAGTTACCTTCATTTTGCAGGTTCATCAAGTTTTCAGCGAGGAAATCTACTTTGTGCCCATCCTTCTATCACTATATTCTTCCAATGTACCTTAAACCATTGCATCTTTGGAGTTGTTTTATTTTCTTTAGTATCCATTTCACTAATTTGAATAGGAAAGAGAAAATTTTGGTCAACATTATGGCACATTCAGTGGGGCAACCCTTTTAGGTGATTCTCTCGCATTTCATTTCATTTCATTTCATTTTCCATATTTCTTCTATCATTCACTAACATTGTAGGTGGAGTATTTTCTTTCACTTGTTCATGTTGGGCTTTAAGATTGTGCTTTTTGTTTGCTTTTTATTGAAGATCAGATAAAAAGGAAAAACATTCTCTAGGTATTATCCTTTTTGTCTTATTTTCTACTTTTTGCATCACATTTTCCCTTCCCTGTGTGTTTGTTCTCATTAAAATTTCACATTTTGTTTTGGGCTTAAAAAAAAATAACCTCTTGGATACTTTCTTGTAGATGTAGTATAATTAGGGGTTTAATTGGTTACATTTCACATTATATCACACGCAACCAAAACCAAACATCAATTCACACATCAAGACATTTCCTACTAGGAAGAACTGATTGGTATTTCATCATCCAACGGTAAATTCGCGGCGGTGTTTTGGCTACATTATAAATCCTATATAGATTTAGGTCTCACATACCTTTAGGTATATTAAGGAATCTACAACCATAACTACCCATAACCAACCTTATATTGTCATTTCTTAGGTACCTTCGTTATCCATTTCCCTTTTTATTTTTCACATTACTTAATTAATCAAGATAAAGAAAACATTACATGTTTGTCTTGTTTGTATTAATTAACGTAACTCATTTTCTTGTTTTGTTTCATGTTTGTTATCACACGCTCTTTAGCTAGGAAAATGGAACAAAATCCTACATCAAATAATCCCATCATGCCATCCCAACAAACATCCACTATAGCCATTGGCTCATCTATACCTATGGTTACCTCTTCCATGGTTACCCAACATTCAATCATCAATGTGCCTCATCAAGGACCTCTTGTTCAAGAAACCACCCATGATGAGACCAATCCTTTCTTATATCATCATTCTATCCCATATAGGTCGGCCACACCTCCATCTGTTGCATCGGTTGAAGCTTTTGGGGCTCCCATTATCCCTCGTGGTAATGTGGAGTTCCAAGATCTTCTCGATGCTAATGCTATAACCCTCCATGATTACCTTCTTAGGAGGTCAACCCGACTTCTTATTTATGGGCCACCTCTTCAAAAAATCTATAGTTATCATTCCAATCCCGAAACAACCTAGTTTTTCTCTTCACAACTTGTGGTGTTTTTCCCTCAACTCATGAATAAACTCGATATCACCCAACATGATATTGATCCATCCTCTTCAAAAAATCCTCCACCTCATCAAACCACTCAACTAGTCACACCCATTCCTCCTAATCTACCTCTAATCAATAAAACTATCAACACTTCTAGTCCTATCATTTCTTTGTCCACTATCGTCACTAGTGTCTTGTTGACAATTTTTTGCACTTGTGCAAAAACTGGGCAAGTCGAAACTTTGTTACGATGGATAGAAAAAGAATGAAGTGAACCTAACATAGGGGATATTCTTTCAGTATAATGTTGTTTCTATTGAATTAATTAATGAATACATGAAATCTGTAGTTATGTGTGCTGTTACACAATGTAATAGATCACATAGTCTGTAATTTCATGATTATCTTTAGCAGATAACACAAATCCCCAAAGGACATATGTGTTATATTTTTGAAGACATTGAATTACATAATAGATGAAGTGTTAAGTTTTGGAATGAAAATCATAATTGCAGGTTGCAGCAGTTAGATTTCATTACTAGAGTTACAAGTATCTTTAAGGTTCTTTCATTCATGATTAAAACATTCAATTATATTATTGAGTTCTTTAAATTCATCATACAATCCATTTGGAAAGATGAAATGTAGAAAGAAATACACAACTCACTTTTAGAATTCAATGTTTTATTCATAAGGAATTTCAAATGTTCCCACACAAGTCGTGGGATGTAACTGAAGAGTAAATTACAACTACTAAAGTAAGAGGTGCATATGCATAAAAAAGAAAATAGAGTATGAATGAGCCCATCATTGCATTGAGGTTTTTTTTTTGTTTCATTTGATGCATCTCCAACTCTAGCTTTGTTCCATCTTCATCTTCATTGCTTAAGGCACTATACCTAAAAACAGAAAAGGGAAAAATAGTCAATTTATGAGCTCAAGGTTAATCCATATTCCTATACTATCCAAATTCGTGCAGGTGGATCTCTTAACAAAAAGAGGTATAAATTACATGAAGATCAAAGGCATAACTAATAAAGTACTTTTCTGTAACATCATGCATGATTTATTCACTCAGAAATAAGGAGAGAGAAAAAAAAACTATGGAACATACTTGAGAGGCAAAAATCCTAAATATTTTCTAACTTGTTTCTTAAGTGTGCAGGTACAGGTTATAGTAAATAAGAAAATAAAATCATTTCTTACAGTTCTCACTGTTAGATAAAGGTTACACAAAAATAGTACAATGACTTCCATCATATGGTACATCAAGTTGGAACAAATCACAAGTACATAATGGAAAAGAAAAAGAATGTAACTCAGAGTTCAGTAGCTATTCTAGAAATACAAGGAGTTACAATGTAGATCAGAGGATAAACTTTCATGCTTACTTCCATTCAAAGATACAAGTAAATGTTTCAAATTTTCAAATAGGTAAAGCAGAAAAATTAGAATATAAAGGTTGAAGTTAATTGGAAAGATAAGATTATAGCTAAAACAGAATGAAAAAGGAAATATGAGAAAATTTTGATAGGGATTCACCATGTAAAATGGAAATTTTACATCTTTCCATCATGTTTTTAAAACTAATACATGCTTTAAAAGTTATATGTAAATCAAAAAGTAATGCAAAAAGTAGAAAATGCATGGCATGATCAAGATAATAGTTTAGTTTCAGCTTCCTACAACAAATCATGATTCAATAGATGAAGGATACAATTACCAACTTAAAGGAAAGAAGTGTTATAGTACAATGGAGAAATAAATGACCAAATTGACATTTCCATGTACAACCTACAAAGATCTCATGAAACCAAGAGCAATCAAATTACTAATTCTATAGTTTCCATAATTTCAATGAACAAGCCCATCTTTCCATCAAGAGGATATCAAATTCAAAGAAGTAAAGTAGATTATTACAAAGTACATATCTTCTGGATAATGATTCTTCAAAGGAAAATGGTTCATCTCCATCACATAGGAAAATTAAGGAAGTTTTAAAAGGTTATATCCTCATACTTGTATGTAGCTACAATAAGATCAAAGCCTATCAATTACATCATAAGAAGGAATCAGCAGGTTCAAATTAGCCATATGTAAAGAAGTTTCAATGAAAACTTACAACAACTATAATGGTATTATCAAGAATGCAATATGTTCAAATTGAATTCAGACTTATAAGTAGTCACACTCAAAAATATGAAAAGGGTCATGATGAACAAAAGTCAACAGTGTATCAATCTAAAGAAATCAGAACTTAAGCATTATTCAAGTACTTCAACAGAATAAAATCAAACATAGTGCTAAATTTTTCAAATAGCGAAGTGCTCTTATCAAGAGGAGGAAGAAGCATCATAATGCCTGTTACAACCAGATTTCAAATCTCAAAAGATTCAAGTTCTAGTATCAGAGTAAGAGAAGGTACATGTTACAAATTTACAAGGGGAGAATTTACAATATACAATAGATTTAAATTATAGCCACCAAGGGTCCATAAACCAGAAACCAAAAATGGGTCAAGAATCACCAAACAAAGGGACCAATATCAAAAGAAGATAGAAAATCTCATCAATGACATCATAGATGTTTGTGCTAGCAGAGTTACAAGTGAAACCAAACAATTTCAAGACTGCATAATGATCCAAGACCTCGAACCCAAACCTAGGTCAAATCAAAGTGCAAGAATATAGACAATTCAATAAAATCAGAGCTCGAGTGACAATGTTAATGATGAAAGAAGGGTGAGTACCCAATTGTAGATTTTAAACACAAAATACCCATTATCATTTACCCTTATTCTTTCATATTCGAACATAGAGTCTCCATCTTCCAGACAAAAATATTGAAATGAAAATAATCTCAAATATCCATATCAAAGAAGGAATACCCAGATCTAGGTTGTTTAAAAGGCATCGATTCGAGCCAAAAAAAGAAAATATATGCAAATACAAATCTATAAAAATGGGTCATTCACGCATGACCATTACATGTTCATCTAAATTTTGTAAAGAACTCAAAGAAATGGAGAAGAACTTACTAGGATGGGTTTAAAGCCTCAAACCCTCAAAATTCAGAGTAAATGACAAAGACCCAAAACTTTTTTTGAGCTCAGAAGACCCCTTAGAGGAAAGAAATCACAAAAGCTTTAGCAACAGACCAAGATGTGATGAAGGAGCTGGAGAAAATCAATTTGGAGGCTGTAAATAGAGGTCTCACCTTTTTGATAATGGTGGTAATTATATTTAGAACTAACTGAGTGCATGGATGCAAAATAGTGAAGCTTCAAGTTCTTAACAATGGTGGTCAAGAGATCACACAAAAGGCTTCAGACTAGAGGATCACAGAAATCTCAAAAAGAATCAAATAAAATGAAACACCAATATAGTCATTAAATGAAAAGCTCACCTTAGTTAAACCAATGGCCGATAATCAAGAAACCGCGGTGAAGACAAGAACTACATGCATACGGCTTTGAAACCTGAATTTACAGATATCTCAAGAGTAAAGAAACCAGAAAAACATCATAGATTCGAGCTCAAAACCATAGATTCGAGCTCAAAACCATAGAGACAGCGGCCATTATTTTTCTATAGAAACCTCGCAGAGCTTAAAAGGAACAGAAATGGTGGCCACTTCGAAGGAAAACTCGCAGAAGCTCAAAGAAATATCCATAGTGGAAAAATAGTTTCATAACTCAAATATTGAGTATAGAACCATAAAACACAGTATTCACTCGCAAAAAATTGCAGAGAACAAAGAATAACATAGTTATGAACTTGGATTTTACAACAATAGTGGAAAACATCCACAACCACCTCACTCAGAAAGCTCGGACAGAGAAAAAACAAAATGATATAGATGCATACAAGCTTAGAAGACCAATTTGATAAAGAGTCGATCTTGAAGAAACAAAAATGGTGTCCTGAAAACAAATTTTCCAGGGCTTCACCCACAAATTAGAAAAATAAAGAGTAAATAATGAATAGGGTTCGAATTTATTTAACACACCCAACTCAACCTCATACAGATCTAACTCAACATGAGTTAATGACTGATGGTTCAAAATTACAAGTACATAATCCAACAATGCCAAATGATAGCTCAAATCAACTACCCTATCAACCATGGGTACGTGATCAACGGAGGTCATAAAATATAGTACAGAGATTGACGGCCTGAATCATCACCAAAATTTGAAGCAAACCACCATGGTTAGATTCCACCAAATGCATTTAAAGCTAAGTTGAAACCCTAATCAGGGATCAAGATCAACGATTAGAGATGAAGTAGGTGAGAGAATCAACAGTCAGCATTGATTTTAAGTTATCAATACAAACGCAGGGGTACAATCAACAAACCTGAGTTAGATGCCACCGAAAAATGGAAGGGGTGAGTCATCGTGGAGAGGGGGCCAACCCCATGATTAAAATAAATTATCATTGTATATTTACTTTCAAAATTACCAAACTATAGTCCAAATGTTGGTGTGTATTATTTTCCACATCATTGGGCGAGTCATCTCACTTAGGTGAGATCGTAGGTCCACATGTCATTTAGGGGTCATTATGAGATTCTCTTACGTGTCAGTGCGTCATATGCATCATTGGGATTTACACTTCTATTATGGGAATGTAACTCCCCCTCTCTACTCGAGTTGTCATGATTGTAACACTGGGGGTTACTCAACACCTCCTATAAGTACACCCCATTTGATCTATGAGATAGAGGAGAGTTTTATGGCTTAACCAGGTTATTCCCATGTTTCAAATCTTTGCATGCAAATTCAGTTGATGCTCGTTCCTCCTGAGATCGCTTCACGCTGTCGTTCGCATGTCCATTGATGTGCACGTCATCCCTCGTGATCCTCGCTTGCGGGTTTTTCATACCCTCTTACATGGTATTAGAGTGGATCTTGTGGATCCGTGTACTCTTCGGCATTTCTAGTGCATTTTCTGGCTTTTGGCGCGATTTATAGTTCTCGTTGCATGTGTCATAATGGATATTCCAATCGTGCTCTTCTTGCATTGATTTGGGCACTTATACCTCCACTCAGTTGTTCTTGGTTCATGGTTTTCAGTTCATGGTTGGATCTACATGTGTTTTATGTGTATTCCGGGGTGCATTTCAAGTTCACGGGTTGCAGATTTCTGAGTTTAGTCTTTCCTGAGATGACCAGGTCATTTTTGCATTGGTTGTTCATTTGATCGACACTCTTTTCCATTTGCATTTATAACCAACTCATTCACTGATTTTTAGGCTCCCACATTTTGTTTTGGATCAACTCGGGTTGCTCGTTCTTGCATGGAACTACTAGCTTGTTCTGCATTGTGCATGGGTTGAACATTCTTTGCATTGGCTTCTCGGGTTTTCTTCATTTGTCTACTTGATCATTAGCTCGTGTTTTGTGCTCCACTGGTGTGCATTGTGCTCATGTCTTGACCAGCTCATGCATTAGTGGCTCATTGCATCTACATGTATGGCTACGTTCAGTCTTGACAACTCAATTTCGTGTATGCCCGGCCTTTTACAACACGGATTTTGCCTTGCACGATATGGTAAACTCTGTCTATAGTTTAACAAACTCCATGTCTCAGATACTCCTCGGCATAACTGTCTCTGCTAGCCTGTGGAATCCCTACACATCCATGGTTTTCCTCTGCTCGGTAGTTACATGTTTGACATAGCTCGGCCTGCTCACCCCACACATCTCCTTCCTACCTCAACGTTTCAAACCTACGCACCCATCAACACATGGCTTCATCAAACTTGGTCTCCATATGGTAGTTACAACCTGCATCTTAAAACCTGCTTCATCTGTTTCCTGTCTTCTCCTTTTCCTGCATTCAAACACTTGGCACGTGACTCCTGGCAGCGGTCTCCTTAGCAGTTTCTCTTCCATGTGGGCCTTCATTCTTCCTCTCATTGCAGTCAACATTCCTTTTTTTGAATTGATTACTGCTAAAATCATTATCCTCTTTTTCGATGTTTTGAGGTAAAAAAAAACATTCTTATTTTCTTGGCATGTAATTGATTTTTAGGTTGTATTTTGCTTGTTTTAAATCCCTTCCTACACGTGTTGAAGACAAAGGATGAGGTCCGGGGTTGGCAAGAGGCTAATCCCCCCTCACAAGAAAAACAAACCCTTGCTAAAATTTGATGCCATTTCCAACGAGTACCCACACGACACCCTTTGCACCCATTTCAGGCACCATTTTAATCCGTTTGCAGGACCTATTGGCATTTTCCATCAGTTGCGGGAATCGTAATAATGCCATTGCTTTTGACTCGCAGCTCAATTTTGAGCGTTTCCTTGGTCAAAGTTACATGATTTCTCACACTTTACATGATTGCATTGTTAGTTTTGTAAACACACTAGTTTATAAAGTGCCGCATTTCGGGGGTTGACTAGTACTCTTGGGTTTTCACATGCAGACGCATTATTGGCCGAGTCTGACATCTTGCTTTTGTGCACCTTGCACTTTTGATTCCACGTCATGGAGAGTGCTCTTTCTAGACTTGATCATCATAGGATTTCCTTACAACCTCTGCCACTTCTCACCAGGAGAGGGAACTATTCAACTTAGCGTGCTTCCATGCAACGTTACTTCGCCCACGAGGGTCTTTTACCCTTCTTGCTTCGGCCAGTTCCTGCACCCATTGATCATCGTTATCTAGAGGAATTTCTTGACACTTGTAACCATGTCTTTGGTCACATTATGATGCATGTCTCTAGATCTCTCTACTTTCACGTGGCAGACTCAGATCCACCCCACTGTGTCTAGAGAATTCTTCAGTCCCTCTATGGAGACCCTTCACATACTGTTGCCATTATTGCTGCTACTAATCCAGTTGTCTCCTCTATTTATTTTTGTGATGACAATTCCACTGACACAGGTTCACTTGGTTCTACTTCTGATGATGAGGATTTTGCATCCAGTTCTGATGTTGAGAGTACTATAGAGGACTTCTCTCCTCTTTCTCTCACTATTCCAGAGAGTGTTGACACTTCCCACATCTCATCAGATATTGAGCGGTATCCTATTCAATCTTATACAGTCATCACACCTACCTATTTTCCACCTTCAGTGTGTGAGGTCCCTACTACTCCTCTACCTTCATTTGATAACTCATACCTATCCGACATCACTCTTCTGTTTGTTGAGCCCCCTCATTGGGATGAGTATCTACCTGACCTTAGTCATCTTTTCGCAGAGTCTACTTGTGATGCACTACAGGTTTTTCATCCATCTACAGGTGTTTTAGAGGAGTCCATCATCTCCATTATTGGGATTTCCCCTTCTGGGACTCTTACAACTTCCACATTTCCAGAGACCTTCATTGATCCACCCTCAGCTGTGGATACCTTTTTTTTTGTGGAGGATGTTTTGTTTCCATCACATCAATTGGACATCCTTTCTACAGGTGTTCACCCTTCCTACTCTAACCATTCTGCACACGTGGCATTACCTTCGGTTCCCTCACACTCACTTGCTATACCTATGTCACACTTTCATGGACCAGACTCAGATTTCTTCGTGCTACTGCCTTCGGTTTCCTTCATGGAGTGGGAAGACTTTAAGTACATTATTTCTGTCCTTCCTAAGGGTAGGCACACTATTTGGTGTGGGTGGCTCTTCTTCAGTCCAGAGGCAGAGGATCTCATCATCAAAATTCTTTTGGGAGACCTCCTAGAGCTGCAAAGTTCAGATCTGTCCATGGCATCTTCTGCATTCCTCTCATCTTCCTCTTCATCTCTCTTCTTCTTCTTTTCGAGAGATTACCTCTTTGTACATGGGTACCTTTTCAGGCTTGTCTAGAGCTGGGACCCATATTTGGCATATTTCTTAGATTAGAGAGTGTTTTGTTCTCTTGTGGTGGATGTTTTTCCCACTGGGTTTTCCTTCACTAATTGGGACCTTTTTCTTGTGCATGGGTACCTCATCAAGCTTTGTGCCAGGACCCATTTCTCATTTCTGACTTGCCACCTCATCCTAAGTTATGATGAAGGGGGGGTGTTGGTGTGTATTATTTTCCACATCATTAGGTGAGTCATCTCACTTAGGTGATATCATAGGTCAACATGTCATTTAGGGGTCATTATGAGATTCTCTTATGCGTCAGTGCGTCATATGCATCATTGGGAGTTACACTTCTATTTTGGGAATGTAACTCCCCCTCTCTACTCGAGTTGTCATGATTATAGCACTAGGGGTTACTCAACACCTCCTATATGTACACCCCATTTGATCTATGAGATAGAGGGGAGTTTTATGGCTTAACCAGGTTCTTCATGTGTTTCAAATCTTTGCATGCACATTTGGTTGATGTTTGCTCCTCCCAAGATCTCTTCACGCTACCATTCACACGTCCGTTGATGTGCACGTCATCCTTCGTGATCCTTTCTTGCGGTTTTTCATACCCTCTTACACCAAACACCATAATGAAAAGGCCGACAACAATGATCACCCAAAAGGTAAAGTCTAAACCTTAGTCCATTCAAAATACAAAATCCATCAAGTAAATTACAAGGAAATGATAATAAAAAAGGTGGCAGACTATTATAATGTGGCCAATGATATGCAAATATTGTCAAATATTCCAGTCAAACCTAATGAATCCCGTGATCATGGTGTCAAATAATCAAATATGGCTTAGTATACTGTGATAAATTTTTACAAATTGACTCCTTATTTTATTTTAAAACATAATAATGTGTTAAGTCCACAAGAGTGGTCAAAGTTCATGAGGAAGACAAGTATGCACATCACAGTGGTCCCCACTGATGGGATGGTTTGAAAATGACTTAGAATGCAGTTATTCATGTGATCACAAGGAGATAGAGTAGAGGTCAACATCAGAATGAAAAAAACCTTTCGAAGACTTGTTACCTTATTTTTCACAAATAAGAGTTGATTATGGTTTCACATATGCTCACAGTGGTCCCCACGGTGGATTGAAGTTTTCTTGCTAAGTATTAGAGATCAAAGTTATTATTTTTACTTGCATGGGAAATTAGTTTTTTATCCAAAGGGAAAGTTGCAGATGTCACATCAGTCACAAGAAGACAAAATTTGCATGCACAATGAAGGATTCTTTCTCATCAAGCAAGATTTATTATTGGAAAATTATTCAGCCATGCTTTTTTAAAAAAATAGAACAGTTAACTGCAGTTGACTGAGTTGTAACCAAAGGCTATTAATGCCTCAATGTATTAGCATGTTTAATATATTAGTAAATAAAGGATAAAAATAGGATGCATGGGTGAGTACAATCTTAGCCTATTTTTAGAAGGGGTGGGAAATAATTTTTTCTATATATTGTGTGCCTTGGAAAAGCACAAGGGGGACTTTTAGACACAAAATTTCTGAAGCAGATTTTTCCAATTTGTCCTCTGAATGAGAAGTATATTCTGCCTTTCCAATTATTTGTAGTCTTTTGTATGTTTTATTAATCCTTGTGAATGATTAATTCCTTGATTAATCATCTTACCCTATTGCAAATTCAACAATTTATACATGATATTAATGTGCATGTGTAACTTAACAGTATTGTTGTGATACTTTCCCTTAATACACCAAAGTGTTTTGCCCTAATATTCTGCAGAAAACTATTGGCTTGTACATCAAGAATTCATTCTCATATTAATTGTGCATGTCCTCAGTCAAAGACCTCATACAATTTTGGTGTATCACCCTTGTTTTGAATCCATTTATAGTCATCTTTTACCCCCAAATCCCAGAAAATTAGTTTTAGGATACATCAATAAGGAACCAACCTTGATACCAGAGACTCACCACAAAATAGGTATACCCACAGACCTCAGGTGTTTCCATTGTATCTGCAAAAGAGAGATATTAATTTTGCAAGCTTAGAATACCTACATCCATCTCTCTACAAGGTGCACTTTCGAGAGATAACATGCCCCTATTCAATCCTTTCCCATTGTATCCAAATAGCATATTCAATATTTCCCTATCACATCCCACATCCATGTAAATGTCATTACTTCCCAACCTTCTCCTATGAGTGCTTTTCATTACATAGCATATAATATACCCCTTCAATTATCTCAACTTATCATCACTCAACAACCAACCCAATCCCAAAAATCACATCATATCCCCATTTATCAACATAAATTATTGCAACAACTCATCAAATCTCAACACATGACCTATATTCACCCCCATCAATCAATTCCTCAAACACCCACTCATCCAAAAGCTTATAAACCACCTTATCAAATCACTTCCCATGTCACACAATCATAATCTCATCCAACCACTTCAAATTACCCCACGCATGCTTTGATGAATAGGTTGGCTAGTCTTAAGGCCGCTACCTTAGGGCCCAAGGTCACATTATCTTATAAATTTTTTTGCAACGAACCCATTCATCCATCAATCCCAATCAAATCATATCCTCTTCATTGAGAGATTCCCAAATTTACCAAATTTAACAATAAGGAATATCCCCAATAACAAGTTCGTGCATTTAGGCATGCGTGATATCTTATTTCCCATGATCAGGACCTCATGCTTTGCAATTTCCCTATGTCCTTGGCCAATCCCACATTGGATTAGTACAATGGCATCACCCAACACTCATTTTTTTCTTTTTTCAAACTTGCGCAAATATTCTTAGAATATTTTTCAATCAACAGTAAGCGTAAGATAACCCTTATAGACCTATATGTCATTCAACAATTCAATGATGATTCTATCTCAGAATTTGTCACATGATCACATGGAATAATAAACCAATTATCATTTACCCTTCCACAAACAAAGCTTATTGAATTATGCTCATGCTCTTGTGTGAAGAATATCTCATCCACCTTACAAATCCAATCATTTCAAACATTTGAAGAAGCCTTTACTATGGATCGTAAACTTAAGACTCATTCCCTTGAGCAAGGCCAGCTTAAACTTAAATTGAACAAACTGAAAACCAAGTTTACTAAACCATCCACCCATAATGAAAAATCCAAGAGAGCAGCCAAATTCATCATGGTTAAATATTATTTTGCCCCCACCTTTGGCACATGGCCTCAAAAAATATCTCCTAAACCAACACCTAACTACACTCCTCTTGGAGAGACGTATAGTTCAATATTGAATAATTTAATGGTGATCCATCTCATCACACTTCCCCCCATTCAACCATTTGATGAATCAAGACCCAAACCCACACGGTACTGGGAGGACTAATATTGTAAATATCACCAAGTTTGTAGACATGATATATAAATATGTCGAACCTTCAAGGGTCTTGTTCAAAAAATCATCGACCAAGGTTATCTTAAAGTGGATAAACCTAACACACCTCCAAATCAACCAATTGATGTTTTTAAACAACCATTTCCTAATCATACACCCAATCCTCCTACATCTCAACCACCCAATCCTCACACCATTAGCATTATCAACACTACCAACATTATTGATCAAGATCCTACCCCATTTCCAACTCCACCTACTTTATCAGTTATTACACCCACTTCCTCTTCAGACATTGTCCCTATATCCACAATTCCACGAACACTTATCCCTACCTCTACACTAATATTTTCCACATATACATAAACATATACTATTTATTCTACACCTATATCTACTTCATCACTTATCATGTCCACTTCATTAGATTTGATCTTACCTACTACTTTGCTCACATAAATTCCACCCTTACATATTATACCTTCCTTAGAATCAATCCTATTATCTTTCTTCACTTTTATCCACACTAACCACATTGACTATTGTGACCACATTTACACCATCTTCTCCTCCCATATCATTCTCATCATTTGAAGAGTTTCTAAAATAACTCTAACTCACAATAACTTCAAATGATGTCCCTATATCATCCACAAGATCAAACATCCCCACATCAATCCAATATTCACCTTCCTTAGATCTCATCAAACATAAATTACTTCCTCCACCAATACCAACCACATAACCTTCAGACCCTCCAGTTGAGATCATTTTTCTTTCTCCAAAGGTTACTTCTTCAAAAGAAATATCTAAAACCCTTGGTACCTTTCCTCAAATATCTCTTTCACATCCCCAAAAAAAATATAGATTTTCCTCCACCTAATATAAAACAATCCAATGCCACATCATCTATCTTAGGAACACATCCATCTCTCCTAAGAACATACCCTTCATCCAAGACATCATAATCAATTAATCAACCCAAACCAAAATCATCCAACACTTTTTCTTCTAGAACAAAAAACCATCACTAAACCTGAATTAAAGACATCAAAACCTCAATACACTAGGACCCAAACATCAACATCCAAGACATCTCACATACCCACATCTCAAACATCCACTTCCTCTTCTGAATCCAAGAATTCTCATAATGAAAAGGTATCTCCTAATACTTTGGTTGAATCATATGCAGAGGTCCTTCAACACTTGCTTCAAATTTCCACCATCACACTTCCTCCCATCAAAGCCTTCAATCCACACGGTAAGAATCCATAATTTTTTGAATCCAACCTCATTTGAATTTATCACCGCACCCCTGGACATGAAACATAACATTGTAAAACAGTACAAACTATTGTCCAAAATATTATCGAGGAATATGACCTTCTTCTTGAAGAAAATCAATCCTCTCCTTCTACCTCCTCTTCTATGACCATTCCAACATCCGCATCATCAACTTCATAAAGTAAAACACATAAATACCTTCATTCATCATGGAATTTTATGGCCATCCCACCACCAAGTGATGATTCTTCCAAGGATGGTCCCACTTATTCATGAATTTTGTTTGTATCTCCACTCGATCTAGCCCTTATGACTCTAAACCAACACCAGCTGAAATCTTGGACTTTTGTTGCCATCCCTCCTCCTAAGGAGTATACCTCATCCATGCATTCACAAAAACCTAAGGTTATCATCACCACTCCTTCTAGAGATCCCACTTCATCTCCATTATCATCATCAAAACTGAAATTCTTTATCTTAGTCTCCCCTCGGCAAATTGAACAAATCATTATCAAACAACTTCAATAAGTCTTGGTCAATATGTCACTTCAGAATTTTATCTAAAGCTCGCTAGACAATAGACAAGCTCTCACTGAAGCTTTAAAACATATCCCAACATCTAGTGATGAGACTCATCCTTTCACATCCCTTATAGGAGCACTTGTGGCTTCTACTATCATCTCATTCAACGATGCTGAGATTTCAGATACTACACCAGAAGAGTGTGATCTTCCCCTTTTCATCATGGTTAGAATCAATGATACTTTCATTCGAAGATCCATGATCAATAATTGGGAAACTATCAATATCATCCCATCACATACCTTCGATCAACTCAAAATACCTATGATCAATAAGGGGGGGAATGTTAGGAATTAATATTCACATGGTTATTAGTATTTGTTACATGTTAGTTTAGTATACATATATATTGTTATAACAATATATATTATGGGATTAATTGTTGTAACACCTCCCTATTTTGTAGGAGGTTGTTTTGGCTATGTATATGGCTATTTAATAGCCACATGTATCTGAACATTGATAATATAGTGTGAAGATTATATTTCTATGTTTAACCTATGTATTGTTTACATTTGGTATCGGAGCAGTTTGATTCTCTATATGTGATGGAAGTGTAAATTGATTGAAGGGGTGGTTAGTATTTTTCCTGTGCCATGTATGGAAAATTGAATTTTATCATTTAGTATATTTTGAATGTGTATTTCAAATTTTTTGTATTGGATTGATATGATATGTGTACATTGCATATCATCCATTCTGGTTCGTAGACATCAGTGATTCCGTTGAAGTTTTCTGCATTGGGTATAGTTTTCTCAGACTCTTTGTTGAGATCCATTCTACAAACTTTGTCTATGCTAACAATAAAAATTAATTTACAGCTCCAGCTAAGTTTCAATTAGGAAGGAGACCATCCATTGCGTCTTTTATTTCCCGTACTCTCCTCTAGCCTTGACCCAGATCTGTTGCATATTATTTGATCTATGAAGTGATTCATGATTTCTAGATCTACTTAAGTGTTTTACACATGATTCAACATGTCACAGCATAAGGATGTCCCAAACGTTGTAGTCACCCCTAAAAACATTACTTTCAGGTTTCTAAGAGTTGTGTGACCTGTGTAAATGCTGAGTTCACGATGCTCGTGTAGAACTACATCTTTACTTCTATATTGGTTGATTTGAAGATTGAATGCAATGATTATGGAGTTGATGCAGTTTAGATCGACATCATCTTAGAAATTTTCTTCAGTGAACCTATTTGTGCTAAGAGTTGAATCGATAAGTTTTACATTGATAGATCTGACATGTCCTTCAAATATTATGGCTTTAAATATTTACATCGACACTCAAGGCATTTTTTGTTTGGATCTAATTTTGTGCTCTTTACTCGAAATTGTCAAATTCCTCGACATTCATTTCACCAATTCGAAGAGATCCAAATTATTGGTGGTGAAGTTCATGTATGACATAAAATATATATGTTGGAACTGAATCTACATCTTTGCCTTCTATAAACACAATTCTGAGTTATCTATGGTGGCGAATCTATCAAGCTCAGAAATCTAGAATAATTGTTAGAACATGGACCATTCAGAACTCCTGGGTGCTTATACGTGGCTTCTTTCTCTACATCCACGTTTTCCTAGAATAGTGCAATTCAGGTTCTACACTGACTGTGTTAGTTATTTATTAGTAGTCAGTTTTAATATTAACTCTACACGTGTCAATGTCAAAGAGTTTATAGTTGTTCAAGATTCTATTCGAAATTTGTTTTTTTTGTTATTTTAAAGTAGTACATGTCAAAATTTTAATTGTTTGTAAAAAGGTGCAATATCGATAGAAACTGACATATTTTCATTTAAGTCAAAATTGTAAAATGAAATTCATTAACAAATCCACTAAGTGAGTAGCATCTCGATGGAGGAAGGAGGCAACAGAGGAAGAAGTTTGAACAATGACCTCTCGTCAGTCACCAACGATGGGGCTGTGCAGAAGATGTGGTGGCATATGTATGGTGTGAGTATATGATTTTCAGTGTGGTTTCCATTTTCTCAGCGTGCTTCAGTTTGCAGTGTTCCTGTTGCTTTGAGTGGTGTGCTTTATTGTTAATACTAGAAAAGAATTGTATAAGAGAGAAGAAAACTATGGATATCCTCTGACTGTAGAGATCCTCTAACGACCATACTTTGTTGGAAGATGGTCGGCTGGTGAATATGTTCACCCGCAATGGTGACCATGTGCAACAAGATCAAGACAACAAGATCCAGTTAGTATGATACAACATAATACATTTTTCCCTTTCTGATTTCTTATTTGGAATTTCACATTATGGGGGGGAATACATACCAATGTTCCATTCCCATTCTGCACCCGAAATGACTTAGTCAAGGAAAGCTTCCAGTGGTAGTGGCAATTTTCTATGTTGTTCGAGATCGAGTGGCAGCGATCAATGACAGAGACTACGATTAAGAACATTACAATTCTTATAGGAAGTAATGTGAAATATTTTCAGTATATCTTCTATTTTGTGGTTTTTTAATATGCAAGTTGTGTTTCTTACATTATTCCCTGATGTATAAGCATAGTGGCGAATAGTAGCACCAAAGTAAGTCAATTCATGGATATTGAAAGGGTTTGTGGGAGGATCCAGAAAACCACCTGAGGTTGACAGTTGATGAGGTTCATGTTACGTTAAGGTTTGTGGTAAACCTGTTTAAAACCATGGAAGGAGAGAGCCTTTATTTTAGATCAAGTTCATGAGTCACAGAGTTGGAAATGACACAGGGATGAGCATACTGCAGTTGAGAGTGTGGATGTTGAGTGTGGATGTTTTTCTACCATGTAAACACTAAGGGGGGTAATTTTAGGAATTAGTATTCACATGGTTGTTAGTATTTGTTACATGTTAGTTTATTATACATATATATTGTTATACCAATATATATTATGGGATTAATTGTTGTAACACCTCCCTATTTTGTAAGAGGTTGTTTTGGCTATGTATATGGATATATAATAGCCACATGTATCTGAACATTGATAATATAGTGTGAAGATTATATTTTTGTGTTTAACCTGTGTATTGTTTACATATTCAATGATGTTATTGCTCTCGCCTTGGGAACAATTGTCCTTTCTATCTGCATTGGTGTTAAGATCCTCCATGAATTCTTTTATATTGAATAGATGGGATTTTCAATACAATGTTCTTATTGTATGACCTTGTATTTTTTTCATTCATTATGTCCCCTCCATACTTCATCTCTGCATCAAATATGAGAATGAGGGAAATATTTTGATGCTTCCCAGTGATGGTCCTCCCTTCTAAGCATACAACATGACCTATCAACCTAATGATGTCCTCATTCCCAAGAAAAACCCATCTTAGTCATCCACTAACTTATGTTAGGGGAGTATTGTCTTCTTATAGTCAACGCATTCCCTGCATCTCATCATCTCCGTAAACCTGACAAATCTCCAATGTATCAACCCAAAATCATGGATTTTGTTCCTTTCAGCCCATCTCATCTTCACACCTATCTCATCTATGGTGGTTTCGATTCCAATTCTTCTCACATCATTTACCTTCTACACGCAAGACCTTATACCAACAGTTATGGCTTCCTTGACAAACCATATTTATCCATATCTTTACCATTGTGCATGGAAGGGATTTTGCATGGGATATTATGAGCATGGCATGCATGACTTTATCATTTACCAATGCTACAAACCTCATGAAAAGTTTGGACTGGGTTATCAAGAGCAATATTTCAATTCTCTCCCACCATCCAATATGATTACAGACATGCCTTCTCCACCTTCTTCATCCCAAGAGGCCTTGGATACAAATGAAACTATGTCTATCACTGATAAAAAAAATTAGTCTCCACCATCATCTTAGGACTGATCACTTATCAGTGTGACAATTAGACTAGATCTCTTCCCTTTCGCCATCCATAGATGATAGAAGGGGACTCTTCTACCATCAATATTCTTCATTATGTTCATGATGATTCCATCCTTTCCCACATGGGGGTAGAAGATTATTATCTTCATAATACCTTTCCATCTAACACATCCACTCTTCTAAACAAAGATACCATTGACATTAATATTGGGAATCCTTAGGAACCTCATATCCTCAAATTAGTTCAATGCCTTGATCCATAGAAGCTTGATTATTTCAACGCGTTCCTCTCTAATCATATTCTGGCCTTCGCATGTTCATACTATAACATGTTAGGTCAAAATCCTTCTATCGTTGTCCACAACATCATCACTTTTCCTAATGCCAATTTAGTGAATGAGAAACTTCACTACATGCACCCTTGAGTTTCCCTCATTTTCAAAGAGGAGTTCCAACGTCTTCTTTCCGCTAACTTCATCATCCCCATTGACTATCCTGAATAGGTCTCTAACATCGCCCCTGTCGCAAAAGTGACTGGAAAGCTTTATAAATGCACAGACTTTTAAGATCTGAACCTTGATTTCCCTAAGGATGACTTCCCACTTCCAAACATCAATCAACTTGTGGATCTCACCACAGGTCATGATATGCTTTCTCTTATGGATGGTTTCTTTGGTTATAATCAGATTTTCATTGCACTAGAATACCAACATAAGACCTCCTTCATCACTCCTTGGGGGACCTTTTCCTATCGCTGTCATGCCCTTCGGTCTGAAAAATGCTGATAGCCACTTATTATTGGGCCATGACTTACATATTTCATGACCTCATCCATAAGACTATACAGGACTACATGTCGTTGATATTTTGGGTAAATCTAAACATCGACACAATCATATTATTATTCTCTGAGATTCCTTTTCTAGTGCATCTTATTCACTTATTTCCTTTGTCTCATTCTAGCCAATTATGTATTTAGAGTGTTAAATGAAAAAATCCTTGGATTTATCTGTGTCCATTAAAGGCATGTCAAAGTTGAGTCCCTCCAAGATCAAATCCATCAATTGAGATGCTTCCTCCTTGCAATATTAAGCAACTTCAGTAGTCTTTATGGCCAACTTAAATCAGTCTGCTATTTCATATCGCAACTCTCAAATTGTTTCCAGCCCTTTCATCATCTTCTTCGTAAAGATAAAGAATTCAACTGGGACAATATCTATCAAAAATATTTTGATGATCTTAAGAAGTATTTGTTATCCCCACTAGTGCTTACACCTCCACGTGAGGGGAATCCCTTTTATCTATCATGTCTCTACTATTGATCATTCTATAAGGGCTATGTTGGCACATCATGATGACTAAGGTCATGAGCAGACCATTTAGTACATCATTCATACCCTCCATGACTGTGAGAATTGTTACACTGAAGTTTGAGAAGTTGTGTTACGCTCTCTTATTTTCCACTTCTAAGATTTGACACTATCTTCTCAATCACAAGACTTATGTCGTTACTAGCTATTCATCTTCTAAAAAATAATGCACTCTAAATCTTATCACAACGATCGCATTACTCAATGGATCATGCTCATGACCAAGTTTGATCTAGAGTTTAGTCTCTCAAAAGTAAATAAAGGGCCAAGGCTATCACAGACCAATTAGCTGAATCCCCTCTTCCTAGTACTCATATTCCTCATGAAGCAGTTTCCAAATGAATTCATTAATCACTTCCATCATGAGTATGGTACCCTTAAGATTACCCCCCTTCTTTGACGGTTTTAAGTGTCAGCAAGGGGGAGGCGATGAGCATCATTCTATCATTCCTCCTTGGGATACTACTTATTCCCCTCACAAACAAGCTCAACTTTGAGTGTACAACTAATATGGCTGAAGTATGAGGCCCTTATCTTAGGTCTTGAAAATGTTGTCTTTTTAGGGGTTAAAATTCTTGACATATATGGGGATTCTGAGCTTATCGTCAAATAAGTTATGGGTAAGTATTAATGTAAAAAATGATACTCCTTCAGAAAGTATAGAGACATCGTTCCTTCTCCTCTTTAAAACCTTCGACTCATACACTATCTAAGCCATTCCTCAATTTTCTAATCATTTCATCTGATATGATGGACGTCTCTTGCATAGATCTCATCCCATGGACAATAAATGAATCCAAAATTTATATCATTTCATTCACCGTAGTGATCTGACCATTCCATGACTTACCCTCATTTTATATCATCGCCAAGTACAGTTCATCAGATATTTGGTATTTTCAAATCTTTTGATTATCTATTCAAATCTATCATTCCTTTGGATCTATCTAAGAATGGAAGGACGTTATTTTCTTCAATGTGCTAACCAGCTATGTTATTCTTAGAGGAATCCTTTATAAGTGTATATTTTATGGTATTCTCCTTCGATGCCTTGAATACCATTGAGTCTTCTCGTGTCCTCCAAGATGTCAACGAACAACATTTTTGGAGGACACTTTAGTGGCTTAGCTATTGCTAAGTGTTTTCTTTGTATTGGTTATTATTGGCCTTCCCTTAATCATGACTGATTGTGAGTATGTTAAGAAATGTGTTAAATGTCAGCAAGGATTCCAATCTTATTCGGATTCCTTGTCAAACCTTGCAATCTAGCTCAGGACCTGTGGCCCTTCTCGCAGTGGGGCCTTGATCTCATTGGTACTTATCAATCCTTGGTCATCACAAAAACATCATTTTATCATCACTGTAATTAAATATTTCACCAAGTGGGTGGAAGCCATCCCAATCATCCTCAACCAACTCTAGTCCAATTATTAACCTTTATCTATCAACATATAACTTTATCCATTTAATGCGTTTCTCACAAAATCATTACATGGCATAATGGAAAGTCCTTAAAAAAAATATCTCAAGAAGCTTTGTGAATAATTCAATATAAAACTTAGCTTATCTTCTCCATACTATCCTCAAGCTAATGGCCAAGCCGAAGAAACTAATAAAACTCTCCTTAACATTCTTGCCAAGGCTATTGACTCAGTCGGGTCGTAATTGGCATCTTCATCTCCCTTTTGATATCTTTGAGTCTTATTAGAATAGCATTCATACATCCATGGGTGTTATGCCCTTTTCTCTTGTTTATGGCTTTAAATTCAATTCTTCCCCTTGAATTTCAAATTCGATCCTTGAGCGTATCTCTTTGCGACTTCATTTTCTAATAAAGATTATCACCAGGAGTTTCTAACACATCTCAAGTTGTTAGATGAACACTTCCTTCTTACTGCTTGAGCATCATCATGTTTATCAACAAGCACATCAAGCATGCTTATAACAAGCACCTCAGAGAGTGCGAACTTTAATGTTTGGTGACATCATCCTTAAAGAAAATCAAAATGTTACTATTCTAAAAAGGAGCCAACATGGAAATTATGCCCCCAATTGGATTGGACCATATGCATTTTCACGTATATGTATGGGCCAAGAGCCTATCATTTGGCCTCCATTGATGGTAAACTGATAAGTTAGAACCACTTAACGCATTAAACTTTTGACCATTCTATTGTTTAGAATACTTACCAGTGAGCACTTAGTCGTATCCTTATATCATTCCTCCATCATTAAACTCTTCCATCTATCATTGTAATGGTTTGGAACTATGTGGTTCTTTCGTCACTTTCCTAGATATGACATTAAATATGGGCACCACGGATCTGACCATAACATTTTTATTATGGATAGGTTCTCCTTTCTTAGCGAGAACTCCCAAGATAATTACATTCATTACCCTCTTGTTCACCTCTTGGAACCATGCTAAGGGGTCATAACAGGTCTTGCTTGTACATCCATAATCCCCTTTTAAGTGGTATACCTAGATATTACTAGCTCTTGCCCATGTAAAAGTCAAAATTCATGGATGCTCTTGTAAAAATTCAAAAACAGACTTCTCCCTCGAAGGACAACTATTCAAGTAAACAAACAAGAAACAGAAATAAGAAGAAGAAATCAAATCATATAATTAGAACGATCCCTCAAAGGATGGCTATCATGTATATCATTCTTTCCATCAAAATCATATATGTATAAAGTGGACCATACACTTCAAACGATAGATACTATCTTGTATTATGGCAGTCAAAGGCTTCTCGCATTGATCAAACTTCTATCTATATTAGTATCCTAAGAAATCTTCCTGCATTGATTATACTTTCTTATAAAAAACTACCTGCAATCGATCAGTTTTCTCTCTTTCACCTACCCAGAGCTGGGGCATAGACTTAGGGAGCTACCACTTATGGAGAACCCTCTTCCTACATGTACATGTCTACATCACAATCCCCTTTGTTGTGTTGAACATTAAGTTTATGAGATATTTTCATTCCATATTTCTTTCTATAATATTCAATGTACAACTAACTCTAATTAGTTATATGTTAACACATGTTTTGGCCACATGTGCATTACGTTACTTGGATCCCCTTCTCGTTTACCCTCCAATGCATGGTTGGAGGCATCATTTCCTCATGTGCTCCTTGATACAACGTAGCATCGTTTGTACCCATTGGTCTCCAATCATCAAGTTTTGTTATACTCTTAGTTTTCCACGTCTATCCTTTATTCCTTTACAATCATATCTACTCTATCTGAATCATTTATGTACTATCCATCTAACAATCACACTTACAATTCACATATTCTATCTATCATTATCTATGTTTATCATCTATCACATGTATTTTTCAACTAAACATCAAATATTATATATTAAAACATCCAATCACACATGTGTACATATTCACCATCATCATCAAATATAAAGTAAAAACATATAATCATCATCATAATCACATATCCACATCACATCATTATAAGTAAAATAATCAACATCACACAATTGACACATGGTAGAACATACAAAAAAAATATAAAATAATATATCATCAAAATCAAGATGTCTTAGTACATCATTGACCTTTATGGGTTTTCTTTCAAGGAAGAGATACCATCAAAATCAGTAAATTTAAAATCAGATAAGCCTAAAGTCTTTCCCCTCTAGAGGTAATTCTCTTTTATCTATCTCTCAGACTCACATCCTCTACCCTGGCCCTATCCTTGATGCAGATTGATCTACACTTGTTGTGCTCCCAAATGGACCTACACTCGGCTACTTCCCACCACTCGCTGCTAGCACATGCTCCCAATATCTCATGTGTCCACAGTAACTTATTTACCACAATCCCATTATAATAATTAGCCTCTACAACTAAGGATTTGTATTGGTCCATGGATATCATACCAGTGAGGTTCTATCTTTCCTCCTCCTTGTAATGATTACTTGTACACCACTCGATGAATCTAAGGCTAT